>JBAIAA010000435.1:0-600000 GCA_037893245.1 Crossaster papposus
CACCAATGAAACGAACTGTGCCTTTTGTCTCTTTGACAAGCTGAACAATTTCCGCGTCGTTTGTGTTCCAAGTTGTAAATATTGTAGTATCAATCAGTCACCCAAATGACGATTAAGCTCTCGGTATTGAAGCAGGGAGCTTTGTCGAAAAATTACATTAAAAGTACATTAGGGTTCGCTCATAATAATTTAGGTAGTCCTATACATCAAAATGAGCGTTGGAGTTGGCTCATTTACATTACAGAAAGAAAAAAGCGAGGAATATTAATCCTTTGCACCCACCGTCGAGCTTAGAAGCAAGTTGAGCGGTTATTTGTTATTTACTAGTAGTAACACCCAAAATTAGCAATTAACTATAGATGTTGCAGTCATCAGGTAATGAAAGTTAATTTAGCCGCCACTACCCCCCCCCCCCCCCCCCCCCCTCTCCAAATCTCTACCCATCCCACCCCACCGCGGCTTTTATCCAAACAATTATGAATAAAAATGTCTGCGCATGGTCTATCCTCGTAGCAACCCGTTTGTCCAGGCTATACTTAAATTCCCCGCTGACTCCAACGGATATATTACAAGCGCGATATTACAAGGCATAGAAATTTAACAAAGATGGGAAATTGTACGACTAGATAAACATCTTTAGTCTCCTGTAGGCGCACATTGCTGTTATAACAAACCGCAGAAAAAGCTTCCTTAATTTAAATATAATAATTCATGCTGAATATGTAACATTATCTTTGCTTACTAATAACAAAAACCTAATGTGACGACCGGTCGTCATCTGGCCAACGATTGGACGGGGCACCGGTGGGAGGGCTGTATTGTTTTGCACGGCTTTTGATTGGATAGGAGACGTACACCGTCTACCATGTCGTATGAAAACCGTCTAAAACGAAAGAACACTATTACAACATTGCCCTGGGTACGTTGTATAGACAGTGCTAGTTCGCGAAATCCTTTTCACAGCGCGCCCCGCAATTTCGTTTTCACGAACTGACACAGAGTGCAGTGTCACTTCGTGGAACCGAAAAACGACAGAATGGACTAATTTCTGCAAAACTCCCCAATAAAAATTAGCAAATTAACATGATTTAAGAAAAAACAACTTCGCCATGTTATACTTCATGGCACAAAATGATATATTCAGCAATAATTTCGTTTTCGATTTTTTTGATTTTCTGTACACATGTGATGCAGAAGGTGCCAGTTCGTGTGTCGGTGACGAATTAAACGCTCAGATTGCACCACAGAGCATCTAGAAACTCAAAGCTCCCGGGGCCCTTAAGCGGGCCTCGGGGTTCGCGCTCGCACAAAATGTCGTTTAATAAAGTCCGCACCCCCTGGACAAAATGCGTTCCAGCGGGCCTGTCCAACGCATACAGGGTGGTCATTAATACCACACTTCTCGTATGTACTTCTAGGATGTATACACTAAGGATTATAAACCACCCCACCGATTGCGCAGTAGTGCACCGCACTGACAATAAATTCATAACTAAGGTCAAACTGTGCCAGAAATTGTTATATGTATAAGACATCTTTAAACTTTCTCTTGAACTTCCTATACACAACATACTTCAATCGGCTCCGACCTCCACAATCTTCACCATCAACACTTCCCGGATGTACTCCGATCCCCGTATGTACACTAATTATTATTCGGCTTCAGTAAATATACCTAAAGTAAGTGTGCCAAGTATCATGGTATTGTAGATTAGGAACTAAAATGAAAAAGTTTTGGATAACATGCGAGGTACACTGTTTTAAAGAGGCCAAGAGATTCGCAGCCGAATGAACGCGATATGATGCTGCCGTAAGAAAGGGTTCTATTTAGGGAATTAATTAGGCACTAATTACACTTGGTTTTAAAGATTCATTATTAATTGCAGCAACAAGAACGCATTAAAATGATTCAGTAATAAAGGGTTCTATATTTAACGGAATAATTATGCACTAATAATTATTCCGGGCTAAAGTTTATACCATAATTAGCATGGTCTTCAGGATTATGAATCCAGAAGATGAGTTTATTTATCATATGTCAGGTACATTTGATGTTATACAATACTGCAGTGAAAAGAGATTCAATAAAAACTGGCTAATTATGCACTAATTATTAGTCGGCTTTAGTCTATACCCAAATTAAGTGTGCCAAGTATCATGAGGTTGTAGATTAAGAACCAAAAAAAAAGAGTTTGGGATAACATGCGAGGTACACTGTTTTAAAGAGGCAGATAAATTCGCAGCCGAAGGAATGCATTATGATGCTGCAGTAAGAAAGGGTTCTATTTCAGTAATTAATTAGGCACTAAGTTGTCTTCGGCTTAAGCCTTTCCAAGTATTAAGTGTGCCCAGTAGTATAATCTTGTGGATTAGGAAATAAATAAATTGAGTTTTGAATCACATGTTCAGTACACTTGGTTGTTAAGAGGGACCCATATATGCATCGCTATGCTGCAGTGAAAAGTCAACTTTAACTGGCTAATTATACACTAATTATTATTCGGCTTTAGTCTATACCAAAATTAAGTGTGCCAAGTATCATGATGTTGTAGATTAGGAACTCAAATGAAAGAGGTTTGGATAACATGCGAGGTACACTGTTTTCAGGCACAGGAATTCGCAGCCAAAAGAACGCAATATGATGCTGCTGTAATTAATTAGGCACTAATGAGTGTTTGGCTTAAGCTTCTACAAGTATTAAGTGTGCCCAGTAGTATAATCTTGTAGATTATGAAATAAAATTGAGAGTTTTGTATAATATGTAAAGTACACTTGATTTTAAAGAGGCAGATATATTCGCAGCCAAAATAACGCATTACAATGCGGCAGTAATTAATAAAGCACTAATTAGTGTTCGGCTAAAGCCTATATACAAATTAGGTGTGCCTAGTAGCAGGGTCTTGAGGATTTTGAAATAGGAAGATGAGGTTTTTTTTATCACATGTGAGTTACATTTCATGTTAAACGGTTACTGATATATTACAATACTGCAGTGAAAAGATATTTCTTTAAATGGCTAATTATGTACTAATTATTATTCGGCTTTAGTCTATACACAAATTAAGTATGCCAAGTATCATGATGTTGTAGATTAAGAAAAAAAAACTTTTGGGGGGGAATAACATGCGCGGTACACTGTTTTAAAGAGGGGTAGAAAGTCGCTGCCGAAATAATGCATTAAGGTGCTGCAGTAAGAAAGGGTTCTATTTCAGTAATTGATTAGGCAACAAGTAGTCTTCGGCTGAAGCCTCTGCCCAGGAGTATAATCTTCTAGATAATCAAATGAACTTATGAGTTTGGAATAACATGTAAGGCACACTTGGTTTTAAAGATTCATAGGTTTTTGCACTCGAAATAACGGGTTACGATGCTTCAGTATAAAAGGGTTCTTTTTTAGGGAATTAATTATGCACTAATTATTATTCGGCTTCAGTCCGTAACAAAATAATTAAGTGTGCCAAGTATCATGATGTTGAAAGAGTTTTGGATAACATTCTATTTTAGGGATTAATTATGAACTAATTAGTGTTCAGTGTATTCAGTGTGCCCAGTAGTCTAATACACTTGGTTTGAAATATTTACAGATATTCGCAGCCAAAAGAACGCACTAACAAGTGTTCGGCTAAAGCTTATACCACAATTAGGTGTGCCTAGTAGCATGATCTTGTAAATTAGAAAATATAAAATTAAAAGTTTTGAATAACATGTTAAGTACACTACGTTTTAAAGGGGAACCGATATACGCATCTAAAAAACACACGCATTGCTATGCTACTGTGAAAAGTCATCTTTAACTGGCTAATTATGAACTAATTATTAATCGGCTTTAGTCTATATGTCAAGTATCATGATGTTGTACATTAAAAAAATAAATATGACTTTTGAACAACATGTGAGGCAGAGATATTCGCAGCCTAAATATTCACGGCATTACAATGCGGCAGTAATTAATAAAGCACTAATTATTGTTCGGCTAAAGCCTATATAAAATTTAGGTGTGCCTAGGAAATAGGAAGATGAGGTTTTTTTATCACATGTGAGGTACATTTCATGTTAAACGGTTCATCTTTAAATGGCTAATTAGGCACTAATTATTAGTCGGCTTTAGTCTATACACAAATTAAGTGTGCCAAGTATCATGGAATAACATGCGCAGTACACTGTTTCAAAGAGGGATAGAAATTCGCTGCCGAAATAATGCATTACGATGCTGCAGTAAGAAAGGGTTCTATTCCAGTAATAGATTAGGAAAAAAGTAGTCTTCGGCTGAAGCCTCTCCAAGTAGATAATCAAATAAACTTATGAGTTTTTATGAGGTTTTTGCACCCGAAATAACTGGTTACGATGCTTCACTTATAAAAGGGTTCTATTTAGGGAATTAATTATTTGCAGCCGAAATAACGCATTACAATACTACAATTTCTTATATTATTCAATATTACAATATCTTGTGGATTATGAAATAGAATCTTGACTTTTGGATAACATGTGCAGTACACTTGGTTTGAAAGATTTACAGATATTCGCAGCCAAAAAGAACTCATTAAAATGATTCAGTAATCAAGGGTTCTATAGTTAAGGGATAATTTCTGCACTAACATCTCTGCACTGCAGTGAAAAGATTATGCACTAATTATTATTCGGCTTTAGTCTACCAAAATTAAGTGTGCCAAGTATCATGATGTTGTAGATTAGGAACTAAAATGAAAGAGTTTTGGATAACATGTGAGGTACACGCAATATGATGCTGCAGTAAGAAAGGCTTCTATTTATGGAATTAATTAGGCACTAATGAGTGTTTGGCTTAAGCTTCTACAAGTAGTATAATCTTGTGGAGTTTTTGATAACATGTAAGGTACACTTTGTTTCATAAATCTTGGGTATTCCCCAGACTAATCTTAAAGGCCTTGGGCTTAGAATGACGGAATCACTAAAAAAACTCTGACAGAAAAAAAACTAGAAGCAGTATAAACCAGATTAGGGTAATTTTGGCAGCCATTTTAGATTTTGGCGGCCATCTTGGATTTGAGGCCAAATTCTGGGTGGCTCTGAAGCTAAATTCAATGGGTATACATTCAAGATGACAGAATCACACACAAAACCGTTGATATTAAACGTAATTAGCAGTATATTTTATGTAGTTTTGGCAGCCATTTCAGATTTTGGCGGCCATCTTGGATTTGTGTTCAAATTCTGGGTGGCTCTGGAGCTAAATTCAATGGGTGTACATTCAAGATGACAGAATCACTAAAAAAACACGTTGATATTAAACGTAACTTAGCAGTATAGGCCTATATGTATTTCATGAAATGTTGGCAGCCATTTTAGATTTTGGCGGCCATCTTGGATTTGAGGCCAAATTCTGGGTGGCTCTGGAGCTAAATTCAATGGGTGTACATTCAAGATGACAGAATCACTAAAAAAACACGTTGATATTAAACGTAATTAGCAGTATATACGTAATTTATGTAATTTTAGCGGCCATTTTGAATTTTGGCGGCCATTTCGAATTAGGGGCAAAAATCAGGGTGGCCCCCAAGCTAATATCAAATGGTTGAGGTTCAGGATGATGAAACCGTTGAGAAAACCTTGACAGGAAAAACCCTTAGTTTTTCCTGGTCTGGGCCCTGTCTAATAGTATAAATACACCAGAACAAAATACATCAAAACTAAAGATAAACAATTTGTTTGATTTTTGGCAGAAGCCTTTAAATGAGTAGTCTGACTGTTGTACTTTTGTACTTTCGCAGTTGCAACAAGGGCTGTTTTCCAAACTCCAGCTTTGTTTCGTTCAGGCTTCATTCGTTTAGAAATAGGCTCTAGCCGGATACGGAGCCGAAGCCAGGGGTTTGTAAAACGGCCCATGGAGATATCAATGGTTGCAACCATTATAATGCAGATCAATGGTCGGTTGCAACCACAGGGTTGCAATCACTGACCTGGGTCCAATTTCATAGAGCTGCTAAGCACAACAATTTGCTTAGCATGACAATTTGTCCTTGGCAAAAACAAGGTAACAGACCAAATTTTTACCTGATCTTTATTGTTCTGGATTGATAATCAGCTGTTTTCTTGCTTAGCATGAAAAACATGTATAATTTTGGCTAGTAACCTGTTTTTAATGAGCAAGACTTTTTGTGCTAAGCAATTTTTTTTTGCTTAGCAGCTCTATGAAATTGGGCCCTGTAGAGGTCAGTGGTTGCAATACATTAAATACAATAAATCAACAGAGGGCGCACTTTACATCAGATTTTGTATTCGGCAATGAAAACCTCGTTACAATGGTTACGATCTTGCTGCGCCATGTTTTTGTCATCATGCCGCGCGGGTTGCGATTTTTTTCCCCGTACCACTAACGCGTCAATTTGCCCGTTTCATTCGAATGGGGCGACTTGAACGGAGACCAAAGCGCGCGCTTCAATACGAATCGATTTTGATACGGGCGGAATGTATGAAGACCAACGACGTTGACAGCCATAATTCACCAAAATTAATGGATAAAGTCCCTAGTTTTTCCTATACACGACTTGTATACCTTTTTCTATTAACCCAAATTATTGGTTAATAATCTCATCAAGATAGGGTATTATAGTAAAAGTTATAAAAGTCTCCATTCAATTCGCCCCATTCCAATGAAACGAGCAAATTGACGGTTAGTGGTACGGAAAGAAAAAGCGCTTGCGGGTTGCGGGCTGCGAATATATTTTTCCCAAACCTAACTGGCAGATTTTATGAATTATTCAGTAGTTTGGATGAGAAGTTATGTTTATTCATCGGAATAAAACATGACGTCACAGCATTGTTGTTATTTAGTTAACTTGTTACATTAAATCACTTTAAAGAACAGCTGTTGTCGAGCTGCTATACGTAGTGTAGTGGATAGTGGGATGGGTTATAGATCAAAGATCCTGGTTCGAATCCTGCTGTAGGTCACTTCTTTTTTCCTGGTCAAATGGATATCTTTGGAGTATTTTTAATATAAGGGAAAAAAGGGACCTAGAACCTAAGTGTTGTACAGTGACCAATGCAACTACTGAATAATTCATGAAATCTGCCAGTTAGGTTTGGGAAAAATATATTCGCGGGCCAACCCTTGGAATTGTCTAATTTAAATGTGCCTTTATATTGGCACATTTAAATTAAGACTGCAGTTGATGAGTGTTTAACGCGCGACGCCATGTTTAACATTTTGTAAATGTTATTGTTGTACTAGAATCAATATTTTCAAACATGATATTTCGACGTCGCGTTATGATTTAATTATATGTACGTACCTCTGTCGTCCCTCTACGATAATGATGCAGGTTTTTCTTGGCGAAAAAAAACAGTTCGGAAGCACATTATCTTGTGTAGAATTCCCGTGCTTCATAAGTGAATGTTCGCATTCCTTTGATTTTAGACGCGCGCCTGATCTGATGGCATCTCTAGGCTAAGATGTTAAGGTTCTAAGGCCACGTTCGAATTGTTGGCTTTAGATGTGACGTCGGCCGTTGCTATGCTGTTGCGAAGGGCGGACAATGACCGCCCATAGCAACAACATAGCAACCGCCGAAGTCACAGCCAAAGCCAGCAATTCGAACAGCCATAGTAACATAAAGATCATGCATTTGTAGTCCGAAGCGGATCTAGCTTTTCATTTGGGGGGGGGGGGGGGGGGGGGGGGGGGTGGTGGGGGGGGGGGGGGGGGGTGGTGGGGGGGGGGGGGGTGGTGGGGGGGGGGGGGGGGGGGGGGGGGGGGGGGGGGGGTGGGGGGGGGGGGGTGTACCCCCCCCCTTCTTTTTATCTACCACTATAGTTGCGAGGCCGCTGAGACAAACTCAATGTGTATCTTTTTATTATAATTTTAAGATTAAAATAGGAAATTACTAACACTAAAACACTGCGTATATACTTCTTTTTCAAAGCGAAACAATTATTTATATTTTTTTTCTTTTATAATACATTTTACTTTTAAGAGAAACTGTGCGAAATTATCACGAACAAAACTTTGACGTTTTGACAACGAAAACGAAAAAATGTGCCTCCATGGTACAAACCTCCACGGTACAAACAAATGCACAAATCACATTGATGAGTAGAATTTTCACGAAATAGATTTTTGAATTTTACTCAAAATAATCAAAAAGTAGGGTTAGAATGTGGGTTAGAGTTAGTGTTTGGGTTAGGGTATAATATAGGGTAAATTGGGCCAAAATTTCAACCCAGGAATATATTTGTGGTTGAAATAGAAGCATTTTGAAAAAGGTGCTCGACTTTCTAACTATTTTGTACACGAGAAAAAAGAGATATCTCCATAACAATTCAAATTTGAGAATATACGTTTGTTCATAATGATTGCGCGCGTGTTTAATTTTTTTTAATTTTTTTTTTTAATTTTTTTTAATTTTTTAAGTGCAGCTGTAGTAAAACCCCAACAGTGAGAATTTTCTTCGTGCTTTTTACAGAAATATGGCGTAATGTCTCTTTACAAAAATTTAAGGTAGGATACACCATTTTGCAGATATCGAAAAATTTTACTCCCGAATTATCAAGAAATATCGTACTTATTGAAAAGTAAATAATGATAGTAGGCATCCAGCAAAATGATTGCGCTAGAAAGAAAAAAACGCAAAAAAAGTAACATAAGAACCACTGCCTGACGCCATTTAAAAACGAACGCCGTTTGTCTTGCTTTTTTTAGCACCTATGATTGTAAAACTTTGAACAGGTCAGTTAAACGATATTTACTATAAAAATACAACCCCCCAAATCCACCCAGTCATGATAATTCAAGCAGTTACCAATGGTGTATCCTACCTTTAATGTCATTCGAGTTCGACGTACACATTTGCGTCGTGCTGCCTATTATGAATCCATCTAGTTTCTCAATCCATCCAGACTCCATGCTAATAGTCAAAATCTTACGAGTCACGATACTCAATGAGTGACAACAGCGCACTCTCAAAAGGAGCGAGTCTCTTGTTAAACCACTCCAAATTGAGTGACGTTGAGTTTTTCAGAGTAAAAGCTGACTCAAAAAGAGTGAAAAACCACTCCAAATTAGTAAACTTTCGAAGAGTCATTGTGAATTAGGACTACTCTAAAAAGAGAAGGCTTTCTTAATAATGACTGCTCAAAAGAATGAACATTACTTTTTTTGAGTAGTTTTCACTGTTTTTGAAGTTGCTTTCACTCTGAAAAACTCAATTTCACCCTTTTTAGAGTGGATTTATAAGTGATTTTTTTTAGAGAGTATTTACATTTGGAGAGTATATGATCCTCATGATTCATGGAAAACCCTAAATGTTCATTAAATCAGCTTCCAGTCCAGCGAACAAGATTCTATGAATCTAAATCTACATGATTTCAGTTATGACTAAGTTCGCATGAACAATGTCCCATGTCCATTATTTTACAGTTCAAAGAAGGTGCAGTTCTCCTCATACTGGAGATCAGCGGCATCCGCCTCGTTGCTGTTCGCGTTATTGAGCTGACAAACTTTCTTGTTACCACCCTTTTGCCAGAGATTGAAGGAGCGGCATCGATGCTCTGCCCAGCACTCCTGGCCACACTCAATGACTCCCGAAGCCGTCAGGTTGTGGATCTCGTGGTTGAGCAGACACTGGGGTGTGAAGCGCCCGTTGGCATCGGCCTGCAGGCAGTACGAGCGACGAGAGACGCGCATCTCACAAACGGCATACACAGGTACTGCAGAATTGGAATTACAAAAGCTGTCTATCCATTGACCGTTGAACTCGGTTTCCATCCGGACACAGTATTCATTGCCTTTATCCGGTTGCCCAATCTTCCAGTTTTTGTAGTTGGGATCCCCATTTACACCGAAGCACGACAGCGACCCGTTGTGAACTTTGCATCCAATCCACAGTTTCCTGCTGTGTGCGGAGCCGAATTCCTCCCAGATGAACTCCTGTTCTTCCTGCGAGTCAGGAACGATCAGGCTGCTCCCGAGCCGGTCACATTCCTTCATAGCTTGCCCCTGATTCATCTGGTCGGGCAGCAAGATGTAACAGGCGTCTCGCCAGGCCAACCAGCCAAGAGGACACTTGCTTAGCAGAGTTTGATATGCCCCCTGAACAGCCATCAAGATCAGAAAGTTTGCAAGGCTAAAAATTGACATCTTCACCATTGGCTTTTCTTGACTCGAAATCGATGATACCACTCAGGTCAAGTCAATTCAGTGTCTGCGTATAGATAAACAGCCCTCTCCCTTTTATAATCCCTCGGGCTCTCCTAAGCTATGGCGTGATATTATCAAGGTAATTTGCTGTAAAACCTTGCAATAATTACAACATTGTAAGTGCTACCGGTTATTCATTCATTGTGGTGGCCATGGATTACAAATAGCGCTTATGCAGAATTCATTGCTGCTCATCCAAGCCAATATTGAGCAAGGTGAGTTAATGAATGTTAGATTATACACGCTTAAAAATAAACTGCTGAATCAACACTTTTTAAGTATATGCGGCATCAGTGACTACTCTTTAAAAATTGGAATTTCAACCATTAAACTGATGAATTCAACACATTGAGTGTTGAATTCATCAGTTTTATGTACACGTTTCTGAAAGTTGTGCAAATACTGACTCTACTTTTGAGACCTTACATAAAGGCCTACACTGTAAAATGTGCTTTAAATTTAAACATTATTTGTATGCCTAATTTTCAGATCCCATATAGAACCCAACAAATTAGCATATAAACGTTGGCAATGCGCGTGTTCTTTGACGCGGCCTATTTTCAGAACAATGACTACAATGATAAAAGTATACACAATGTCGTATCTAGCTTTTGAATATTAGATGTCTATGGTCGGTGTACCGTACGCAAAGCCGTAACAGCGACCTCAATCGGCTTACGGTGTGCATTAAGCAGTCTTTCTCGTGCACCAACGATAAATACCTCGAATTAAAACAACAAAATCGACACAAATAGTTACAACCCTCAAAGTCTTTCAAACGCACGTACGTCAAAAATAGCTTGATCTTCAGTCTTCATTACATTCATATCGGTGGTGTCGACCAGTGACGTTGTGGTATTTTGTAATCATCCAAAAGCCCTGTTCGCACTGGACTTAATTTGGGCAAACTAACCCAGCCCGAATGGGTAACTTACCCATTTCAAGTCCAGTGCGAACAGCCTGGGTAACTTTCCTCACAGGTAATCTACCCACGCCGCGTGGAAGATTGACCAGGTCAGTTTAACTGAGCCAGAAAATCCAGCTAGTGCGGACGCGATGTCTCGGTTAAATCTTCCATCACCCATTATGTAAGAAAATAATGTTGAGAGCTAGCGTCGGGAACAGACGATCCGGTCGTCAAGTCGCGGTCATAGGTCACGCAGGGCGCCCTCTTTATTGTTTTGGAGCCAGCTCGGTTAGTTTACCCATGGTCTCGGCAATTCTACCCGCGTCATTTAAATCCAAGTGCGGCGGTGGGAAGATTAACCCATTGGAATGTTACCCGGCGTCATGGTAAAGTTACCCAAAATGTTTATCCAGTGCGAACACGGCTTTAGTCACCACGCCGCAAACCCCGTCCTCAGGGCAAACAAAACCACATTTGTGACCCACCAGGCCAAAATCAGGCGGAAGTCGGCAAATGCCATTTCGAGATATGGCATTGTACACAACAAAATGTGTTGCCGGTCAATTGTTTTTTTTTTTCATAAATCGTTAGTTAAAACTCTAATTTATAGGCTGTTCATGTTTAAACCTTTTTAAAAATCCCCTAAAGTGATAATATCGGCCTTCTCCTGATTTTTGTTGTCGTTGCCATTACTCAAATTGAGCAAACTTGTTGCCGCGAACGGCAACAAAATGTCACTTTTTGAAGCGTCGTTACTTTTCGTGGTACTGGTGCATGTGATGTATCATTTTAAAGCTTAAAACGCTAGCAATCCAATGGTATACAAATCTCTCATATGAAAAAAATCGACTTTAGCCTGGTTTTGGGGTGGTGGCTCACATTTTTAGAAAGATTTCTATCCATTGTTATCGGTAGTCTTGGCCTCAGGGTAGTGGAAGTGTTCGTTTTAGCCTAGACCTAACACTGTCTGGTATATACCCCTATATTATGGAGGAGAACATGAACAAGACTAACCACGAACAAACGCTATAGTCATAGTAATATTTTCCCTCTAATGAGCAACTGAGATTTTAAGGAATAAGTTTTGACGCTATATGGCACTGAGTTCACAAACTCGATCGGTTATCGCTCGATATAGTCTGAAGGTTCGTTAGTCCTAACCTACGCTCGGTTCAGACAGGCGTTCCACAGTCTAGTCGCGCCGAACCAAAATGAATTGAGTCCGACGTCTGAAACGAATAAGGGCGACAAGGCGCGCCAGACGGCAAACGATCGACTGGGGAAGTTGTTACAGTGAGTTGTTTGGTTCGGCGCGACTGTAGAACGCCTGTCTGAACCGAACGTTAGTCTGAAGGTTCGTTAGTCCCAAAATATTGGCCGAATGCCCGATAGTGGAGTGCCATGGCCTCGTGGTCTGGAGCATTGAATTTGTAATTTGTAGGTAAAGCTACAGGGGGTTCAAGTCCGGCTTGGGACATGGTACGTGTGCCCTTGGGTAAGGCACTTTGTCACTCGTTGCTTCTTTCCACCCAGGTGTAAAATGGGTACCTGTGAGGGCAGAGATGGTTATTGTGGTTGAATTTAGCTGTTTTGGGGCTGAAATGGCAGCATCGAGCTGTATACTCCCCAGGGAGCTGAGATGGTATTTGGAATGTTTCATGGGCCCAATGACCGGGGTATTAATAATAATAATGTAAAGCGCGTTGATACACCATTATTATTATTGTTATTATTATTGTTATTATTATTAGTCCGATTGTTTGGTTCAATCCTTGACAGTTCTATAGTTGTACAGTATCAATCGTGCGACACTTATGGTGTTACTTCGTGAAAGCCGCTCAATGAATAATTCCAGTTTCACGAACTACCTACGATTTTCGTTTTCACGAAGTAACACTCGAATCGAGCATATTCTTGTGGGGTAACATGGAAAACATAATAAAAACCTATAAACTGGTAAAAATTTGTCAGTTTGTGAAAACTTAAAAATGTTCCACGTGCATTCTACTTCGCGACAAACGAATATATTACTCGGTTCTGTAAAATACGTGTGTGTGAAGCGCACTTGTCTCTCGCGCAGTCGAGTGTTACTTCGTGATGTCAGTGACACGGTTTGAGGGTGTGTATAGTAGTCGATAATATACAACACCTGAATGAATCCCTGCCATTCGATTGGTGGATCGTCGATCACGTGCATTGAATTATTCGACACGTCACACAACGCGAACCCGCACCGCCCAAAACGTTATATTACGTGGTTCTATCAAACGGCGCGCGCGCATTGATAGAACCAACCAAACTTATTAGTGTTACTACATGTTTCTTACATTGATGTAAGCACCAGGGCCAATTTCATAAAACGTGTAAGCACTAACATTTGCTTAGCATGAAAATACTTCCTTGGTAAAAACAGGGTTACAAACCAAATTTTTTGTTGATGTTTATTGTTTGTGAATGGTATTCAGCTGTTTTTTGCTTTGAATGAAAAGCATGTGGAGTTTTGGCCGATAAACTGATTTTACTGAGCAAGACTTTTTGTGCTAAGCAAATTTGTGTGCTTACATGTTTTATGAAATTGGCCCCTGGTTACAAGTTACCAATCAGATGACGGGAATTTATTCAGGCGTTGTATAAAACATTATATTGAATGTTTCACATTCGTGCAATGGAAAGAATAATTTCACTCGGTGACAGAAGTTCTATTGTTCTATGTTCTATTCCACTCGACTTCGCCTCGTTAAATAGAACACGCCATTTGTCACCTCGTGAAATTATTCTTACCATCGCACTCATAAACATTCATTAGTTACACATTAGCTCCCTTTTATTGGAAGTTGGCAACTTCAATCCATTGTCGCATGCAAATGTTTACGGGCGCGTTGTAGGCAACTTGTGATCACGCAGCAAACCATCGATTATTTTAATATTCAGCCAAGTACATTTTTTTTCGAATAATCGAATACTAAATTATCCGAAAATGAACAGCCCTAGTAGACGTGAATAACATTTACCGCAACATTTCATAATTTTGTCTTTATCATTCTTGATCCATTCAAATGTATTGGCAGCCATTTGAAATAAAAGTGTATTAAGTAGTATTAGTAGTAAGCAATATAAGCTTTGTACAAAGTCAAATAATCTGCAGTAAAATAAAGCCGTTAAATTATAAACAGCAAATCTATAAAGCTTAAACTTAAACAAATGGTGTTAAAAATAAATGTTTCAAATAACTATTCACATTTATATGAATACATGATTATAATTTGGGAATTAACGTATAGATATTTACAGACTAAAACGTTAAAAATTTGAAAAGCAAATTGTTATAGAACTTATAAACGTGCTTTGATCACCACAAACTAGCTAACATTGACAATTTTTAAATAGATAATTATAAGATATCACTAGAGGAATTAAATTTCACAGATGTATTGAACCGACGTGACATCGGTGAATGAGCAATTTACATATTTGTGACCCGCTCTGCGAAAAAGGGTATTAAGGGACGCTCTGCTATTTCACGTAAGGAGCTGGGGCCAATTTCACAAAACGTGTAAGCACCAACATTTGCTTAGCGTGAAAATTCTTCTTGGAAACAAACAGGGTTACAAACCAACATTTTCGTTGATGTTTATTGTTTGTGACTGGTATTCAGCTGGTTTTTGCTTTGAATGAAAAGCACAAGGAGTTTTGGCTGATAACTTTTTTTTACTGAGCAAGACATTTTTGTGCTTAGCAAATTTTTGTGCTTAACATTTTTTTTTTTTTTTTTTTTTTTGGGGGGGGGAGGGTTATTGGCCTTTTTTTATATCAATACTTTCATAATTTATTTACACAAATATTAATAATAATGACTAAAGATGATAAAACAAAGTTTTTTGTGTCCCTTTTGTTCGTATTCTGTGTGACTCTTGCCGTGTTTGAAGGTAGGGTACACCATTTGCAGATATCGAAAACATTTACCACCGAATTATTAAGAAATATCTTACTCATCTGAAAGTAAATAATGATTCTAGGCATCCAGCAAAATGATTGCGCTAGATATCCTGTAATTATTCCGGAAAATAGAATTTTATAAAGAAAAATTCGCGATCGCCGGACGGCGATCGCGAATTAACACAAATAGCATAGGAATAACTTCCCGACGCCGGTTTTAAAACAAACGCTGTTTTTGGTGCTTTTCTCGGCATCCATGATTGTAAAACTTCGAACAGGTCAGTTAAACGATATTTACTACAAAATACAACCCCCCCAAATCCACCCATTCATGATAATTCAAGCAATTACCAATGGTGTATCCTACCTTTAAAGGGCTGCATCTCTGACAGCACTCCCGTTAATTTGTACAATATGATTATGCAAAAATCGGTATATCTCCAGAATGCAACATGTCAACATGGTTCAAACCTATACCAAATTAAAGCTTATAATGTAATCAATGCAGCTGTGTTTGTAATTCATTTAAAGACAATTGTCCCATAATACCCATTTTTGTGGAGCTGGTCACATTTTGGAATTATTTAACGAATTCGCATTGTTGTATTAAAAAGGTAAATTTAGCAATTGGTCAGTAGGTTCTATATACAACATTTTACAAACATAAAAATAATTTTTTTTATTTATTTTTTATTTAAAGGGATCGTACATGTTTGGTAATTGGAACCCATTGTTTGTTTCAATCATATACAGTTATACACCATAAAACTAACCTGTAAAAATTTGAGATATTGCCGAAAATCTGGAGCGGTTATGTCCACGCAGAAAGAATAATCTGCAATTAATATTTTTTGGAGTAAATACCAAACGTATACGATCCCTTTAATAAAAAACAGTTCTTATAATTGTCATTCTTTCAGATCAAACTATACAGGGTGGCCCATACAAAAAACCAGACAAGCATACTTCCACTACCCTGGGGCAAAAACTACCTATATACCAATGGATGGAGAATCATTCTAGAAGAAAAATGATACCAAGAAATCTTGATTTCGGCTAATAGTTTTAGCTCTAGACCCTATTTTGTGAAGCATAATCTTTCGCACCGGGACACCGCACATGGCACAGTTTAGATATTTTTCGGTGCGAAAGGGCCACTGGCTTCACTTTACAAGATGGGGTCTTGAGCTAAAACTACTAGCCCAAATCAAGATATATTGGTATCATTACTCTTCTAGAAATATTCTCCATCCGTTGGTATAGGTAGTCTTGGACTCAGGGTGGTGGAAGTGTACTTGTCCATTGAGATACGATTGTCAGGTTCGGCCACACTGTATATAACAAACAGTCTTATGCTGAGAATGAAAAACCTTTATAAAACATGCAAGCACAAACATTTTGCTTAGCATGAACATTCTTCTTTGAGAAAATCAAATCAAATATTCAGGTAATGTTTATCGTTTGTGACTGATATTCAGCTGGTTTTTGCTTAGCATGAAAAGCACATGGAGTTTTGGCTGGGTAACCTGTTTTTACTAAGCAAAACTATTTTTGTGCTAACCAAATTTGTGTGCATTATGTTTTTTTTAATTGGCCCCAGCATCTTATCAATGGCATGTCACATCATAATTTTTCTCCATTTCCATTATTACCTGTACGTACACTAGATCATTTTCAAATCGGCTTGCTTGAGTTATACTTAAAAAAAAAATCATATCTTGGTCAAAGTTGACAGCAAAAGGAGATTATTACGTTGGGATGTCTCTATAGTCGTGCACCCAATCTACCTAACTGTGTTAGAGATACGGGCACCCAGGCTCTGTGCCCGACTCGGTAAGACTGTCGGCAAAGTCCAACACCTTGCTGTCAATGCGCACGTCCCTGATGCAGCCAATGAACTCACGGCTCAGGATACGCTCCTCCTCCTGATTGGCTGGAATACTGCCCACTAAAAGGGGCGTGTTCACGTCCAAGAACCTGCACCAATCAAGATACAAAAGTTTCACGTCATTTATTTCTCCTCGTTAAAGATTATAGACCATGTGCCCTCTGTTTACATCTATATTCAAATGTGCCTGTCAATATGCGCACGCATCGTGTTTTACATAATTTGGTTAAGAGGCGACATCAGAGGTCACATAATTCAAAGGTAGTCTGACCTGTGGCGTCACTCCTCAACCCAATTTTATGCAAAACACAATGCTGGGCACATTTGGAATACATATGTAAACACGTGACGTCAGAGGGCACATCGTCTATACTAATTAGTTTTGCCAAATGTACCAGGAAAAGAGGAACGTGCGCACACAGATTTCTAGCCCAAGCAAAAATTATGCTTGGTAGCGTACATCGGCGGTCGACTCGATCACCACCGCTAGTTTGCTATACAGAACCACAACTGCCAATTCCCAGCATAGTTATTACAACTAAAGGTCGCCTTGGAATTTAGCCAAATATGTCTCAAATAACCGAACAATAGCCTTCACTTAAGTGATATAGTTTATTAAATCATTGCTATTACGTCACTCTATTGTAAAAATTGTGGATTGGTATCTACGAATCAACGCTTTGGACAAGTGTGGATTCGTATCTACGAATCTTTAGTAAAGTGTGGATTCGGAACGGTTTTGATCTTGCCTACATTTTTAACAATTACGATTTTACGGTTATTCATTTCCTCAACCCTTATCCAGAGCTGCCTTAGCCCACGAACCGCCCCCGCGAGAAAAGCTACGTAAACGCCAACAAAAATAAAAAAATAAGAATAAAGGTAGAAATTGTTCTTTTACCAGGGGTGGTCGTTCATATCATGTATTGGCCAACTTTTTTAACGATTGCTGCGACAATTACAGAGCCCGTTAAACGCTGCGTGGCTCAGGATAGCATCCAATGTCCAAGCGAATGGACTAATAGAAATGCGCGTTGGTTCGCATGCCTTTGGCTGTTTTTCGAACCCCAGCTTTGTCTTCGTCTCAGGCTTCATTTATACAGTTTAGCAATAGACTGTAGCCACAGACGAATCCAAAGCCAGGGTTTGGGAAATGGCCTTGGTCTGTTTACGGAGGCTCTGATTGGGCGCATGGTTTGCGCTAATAACCACGGATCTTGCCGTATGTCCGCAGGGCTTTGAGAGCTATAGAAAGCGCGTAAAAGCGCTGCGTGGCTCAGGATGAGGCACAATGGGGTTGTACTTTTGTTGCGTATAATATAGGCAGTTGTTTTACCATGTTGAAACGTCAAGTGCTTGAGTAGCGTAGGCAATGCAGGGAAAGTTGCTGAGGATTTCGCCTTCTTCATTACGATCGCAGCTGTCCAGCATTACTTCCACCATCTATAATCAAAAGGAATGAGGAGACATTAGTAAATCATGATGCAACGGTAAATCAAAAGCGGTCACGAACATTATATCAAGTTTTAGAAGATAGATTGGAACTGATAGAATGTAGTGATAGAATGGTACGATTTAAAGGTAGGATAGGCCTACACCATTTGCAGATATCGGAAATAAATTACATGTACTACCGAATTATTAGGAGATATCTTACTTATTTGAAAGTAAATAATGATTGTACGCATCCAGCAAAATAATTGCGCTAGATATCCTGTAATTTTACATAACAAAAAACATGATCGTCGGACGGCGATCGCGGAAAAAACAAGAACAGCATAAAACCGGACGGCGATCAAGAAAACAAATTCAATATTTCAGACATAAGAATAACTGCTCGACGCCGGTTGAAAACAAATGCTGTTTTTCGTGCTTTTTTCGGCATCCATGATTGTAAAACTTTGGACAGGTCAGTTAAACGATATTTACTATACAATACAACCCCCCTTTAAAGGTAGGATACGCCATTTGTAATTGCTTGAATTGTCAGGAATGGGTGGATCTTGGGGGTTGTATTTCATAGTAAATGTCGTTTAAACTGACCTGTCTGAAGTTTTACAATCATGGATGCCGAAGAAAATACAAGAAAAACGGCGTTTGTTTTTAACCGGCGTCGGGCAGTAGTTCTTGTTGTTCTTGTTCTTGTTTTTTCCGCGATCGCCTCCCGGCGATCGTAATTTTTAATTTTTGTATTACATTTTTCGGAGCAATTACAGGATATCTAACGCAATCATTTTGCTGGATGCCTAGAATTCTTATTTACTTTCAAATAAGTAAGATATTTCTTAATAATTCGGCAGTAAACATTTTCGATATCTGCAAATAGTGTACCTTACCTTTAAACAAAACACTTGATGCATCAGTTGACCAAAAATATTGCTGGCAATCAATTGAAAAAAACCTGGTTTCTTTCAGCATTGTGTCCGTACCTCTTAAAGGGATCGTATACGTTTGGTAATTGGAACCCACTGTTTGTTTCAATCCTATATAGTTATAGATATAATTTATACCATAAAACTAACCTGTCAAAATTTCATTTAAAAAGGTGGTAGCGATTTTGAGATATTGCCGAAAATCTAGAGCGGTTATGTCCACGCAGAAAGAATAATCTGCATTGGAATACACAGTCTGAGAAACGTCACTGCAGTAACGCTTCTCAGATTCAATTTTTTTGGGATAAAAAGTCATATCTTTTTCCATAACCGCAGTAATTCAAAGTGAAAAGTTTCTAAAAATGCATTATACTATCCAAAGAAAGCTGCTGTACTTCTTAACAAGTAAGTTTGTATTGCCATTCATTTTTGGAGTAATTACCAAACGTATATAAATACGATCCCTTTAATGCAATGCAATGCAATAGGTGTTTTTCATTTTGCCCAGAGCTTTCACGGGAGAGTTCAAGGCAAAATGCGTATGGGGACAAATCGGAAATACTGGATTTCTCGTTGTGGCTGGACTCCCGGACGACAACATCCTGTGTGGAAGCCATCACTTAATCCTTGGACTTCCCCTGGATCTGAACCGTTGTCACGCTAACAAAAACAAGAGCAGTTCTCCCGGCGTCTCAGAAAAAAGTCGCCCTCGGTTTTAAACATTATGATCACGACCATATACCACTATTACATCGGTTCTCGTCCGAAAATAGCTTCCCGCTCTATTTTTAAAGGTAGGATACATATTTTTGGGGTTGTATTTTAGAGTAAATATCGTTTAACTGACCTGTGCGAAGTTTTACAATCATGGATGCCGAAAAAAAGCACGAAAAACAGCGTTTGTTTTCAACCGGCGTCGAGATAGGTAAAATATTTGGGGGAATTGTACCTTTGACAATACAAGCATGACATTTATTATTATTATTATTATTGAAACCGAGGATTCCTTAAAAGCGCCCAAGGCACTGTAGCTCGTAAGCCTGAAGAAACCAGTATAGGAGGATGAACGAAATGCCAGAAACACCGGGGCGAACCCCTTCTCTTTAGCGATAAGTGTAACTGGGTTCTTTTACGCGAGTGTCCAGGTTCAATATATACATTATACACACACACGGGACCTTACGGCTTTACGTCCCATCCGAAGGACGAAGCAATAGTGGTTAATTGCCTTGCTTAAGGACACACGTGTCGACACCGGGACTCGAACTCACGCTCTGCGGAACAGAAAACCCAGCTCTTAACCGCTCGGCCACGACACTCCACAAAGTCGGAGTATGTCATGAGTCAGATATTTGGACGGAATTATGTCACGCAATAACACGCAATGCCAGCCATTTTTTTATAATTTTGAAAATTACTTGTTATTCTATATAGTATTTGCTTGTTGATCTACCTATCCATCGGCGATGGCCCTACAGGGGCCAACTTCATAGAGCTGCTAAGCACAAAAATTTGCTTAGTATGACAATTTGTCCTTGGCAAAAACAAGGTTACAGACCAAATTTGTACCTGATCTTTATTGTTCTGGATTGATAATCAGCTGTTTTGTTGCTTAGCTTGAAAAACATGTATAATTTTGGCCGGAAACCTGTTTTTAATGAGCAAGACTTTTTGTGCTAAGCAATTTTTTTTGCTTAGCAGCTCTATGAAATTGGGCCCAGATCTTTCTCATGACATACTCGGACTGCATATGTGCCAAATTCCATGCTTGTATCATTAAAGGCCTAATCCCATCACAAATCTGTCGAACAACGGAGGCCAAAAAAAGTTTGTCATTTAAACAAAAAACAACAATTGAACATTTTGTAAGGAAAAAGAAGATTTATTAAAGAACACAAAGGCATTTTCTCCAGTATAAACTACGCAGCTCACTTTGATCGCAACAAGAGGAGCAACAATGATGAACTAAACACAAGAAAGATCACATAACTTTATTGATAAACTCATTGAAAAAAAACACCATACATTCTCGTTTTGCCAAACTCTTATTTAGTAGTTTTTTCCCATAGGAATGTGCACGCTTTAGGTATAGATCGGGACTGGTTGTAAATGTTCGTCTTAACCGGAATCTCGTCCTAGCCGAAGTCGTAATAACAGAGTCGACTGTAGTTCGTTATTTAAAGGGATCCTATACGTTTGGTAATTGGAACCCACTGTTTATTTCAATCCTATATAGTTATAGATATCATAAAACTAACCTGTACAAATTTCATTTTAAAAGGTGGTAGCGATTTTGAGATATTGCCGAAATCCTGGAGCGGTCGTGTCCACGCAGGAAGAATAATCTGCATTGGAATACACAATCTGAGAAACGTCACTGCAGTAACGCTTCTCAGATTCAATTTTGTTGGGATAAAAAGTGATATCTTCTTCCATAACCGCAGTACTTCGAAGTGAAAAGTTTCTAAAAATGCATTATACTATCCAAAGCTGCTGTACTTCTTACCAAGTAAGTTTTTATTGCCATTAATTTTTTTGAGTAATTACCAAACGTATACGATCCCTTCAAACACTAATTGTAATTCAGTTATGAGAAATAAAACTGTGACGATTTGCTTATATACCTTGTCGCGGTAAACCAGCTCCACCAGGTGCCACTTGAGGTCGCTCACTCCCCCCGGGGTGCCCACCATAACACGCATGGTCATCTTCCCAACGGCGAATGAGAAGGCGATCTGGGTGTCAATGATCTCGATGGCCAGCAAATCGTTGACCTGACTGTACCGGGACACGTACAACAGCAGCCCGTTCCTTATCTCTGTCGAGAAACTTTGAAAACAGTTGAGTCAGTTTCGATCAAACTTGGGTAATGCGTGAAATATTGTAACTTTTTATAATATAATGGTCGTGTCAAAAGTCAATTTCTGAGGTCAAAGTTCATTTGAGGTCAAGTTGTAAAATAGACTGGCGATTAGGCGAGGCTCCTGGGGCCAATTTCATAAAACGTGTAAGCACCAAAATTTGCTTAGCATGAAAATTCATCTTGGAAAAAAACAGGGTTACAAACCAAAATGTTTGTTGATGTTGATGAATAAAAAATGAAATGTTTTTTGCTTTGAATGAAAAGCACATGGAGTTTTGGCTGATAAGTTGTTTTTACTGAGCAAGACTTTTTTTGTGCTAAGCAAATTGTTGTGCTTACTGAAACTGGCCCCTGTTTGGAGAACCTCCCTTGTTGATGCCTATAGTGTCCCATGTATACTTACTTCAAAGATATCCTCATCATAGAACGCTGGTGCAAGGTCGGAAAGGTCATGTAGGAACCGGCGGGGAAGTACCGTGACGTCATCTCACACTGCTGCCCGTCGTAGCCCTGCATGCAGTCACACGTGAACCCACCGCCGTGCAGGTCCACGCACTGACCGCCATGTTTGCAGGCGCCCTCGAAACATTGCCCTCCGGTGAAGTCGATCTGGCAGTTGTCGCCTAAAATTTTCAAAACAAATTATAAAGTCTTTATAATGCTTATAATGTGGCAAGGTTTTGTAATATCATTGAAGGCATATAAAAGGGTCGTTTGCGTTTCATGCATTTTGTTCGTTTGTCAATTTTTGTTTTTTTGGATATTCGATAAAACGGTAAATAAAATCTAGCACAGTTTTGTATCACGAACCGAAATTTCGTCACTAGCACATTATTTCCATAAACGTCAGAAATCGCTTCACTGTCTCGATTTCTTCTGAATGACAACAGCAAGCCAGACGAAACAGATTCATGAAGTGTTCAGGACCAACCAGTACGACTTTTAACCCAGATAACTCGTCACCGTTTTTACTAAGAAAGAAAAGTCTGTCTGCGGGGTAAACAAACATGTTTCGAGAAGATTCGGCAAGGAAAAAATATCTCTTCGTGAAAACGGTGACGAACGTTTGGACGACAATTCTCTCTATTTTTTCCTAGGGTTGTAGTCGAGTCCCTGCATGTCCGTTCACAAGTCCTTTCGTGAAACCAGTCACAAGTCCCTTCATAAAGGCAGTCACAAGTAAACTGGATGAACAATGACAAAGGAATGCTTTTGTCAAAGCTGTTTTGAATAGCTTGTGATTTGAATTGAAACTGAAGGGCTTGTGATGGGCTTGTGATGGACTTGCACGGAATTACAGGGACTTGCAGGGACTTGCACGGACTTGCAGGGACTTGCAGGGACTTGCAAGGACTTGCAAGGACTTGCAGAGACTTGTAGGGACTTGCAGGGACTTGTGATGGACTCGACTACATCCCTGGTACTTTTGCCTTTTGATAAACCACGGAGTGAGAAGACCCTTTACCGGCAAATTGGTGCGGGCAGATGCACGTGTACCCGATGTCCGTTCTTTCGCAGGTGCCGCCGTTGCTGCAGGGCTGGGACTCGCAGAAATCCACCACCTCTGAGCAGTTGTTGAAGCTGTAGATGTCCATACACTCGCAGATCTGCTCCACGGCGGGGTGTACACCGCGGAAGGTGATCAGATCGCCTCGGGAGTGAGCGAATGCCGACGAGATCTGACTCAAGATCTGGAACCAAAGCAGTTCTTTATTTTATTTCTCTCAAAACGTCAAAATTATGTCATCTTTAAAGGGATCGTATACGTTTGGTAATTACTCCAAAAATTAATGGCAATAAAAACTTACTTGGTAAGCAGTAGAGCAGCTATGGATAGTATAATGCATTTTTTATAAACTTTACACTTCGAAGTACTGCGGTTATGGAAAAAAGATATCACTTTTTATCCCCCAAAAAAAATTGAATCTGAAAAGCGTTACTGCAGTGACGTTTCTCAGTGTGTATTCCAATGCAGATTATTCTTCCTGCGTGGACAAATCCGCTCCAGAATTTCGGCAATATCTCAAAATCGCTACCACCTTTTGAAATGAATTTTTTTAAAGGTTAGTTTTATGATATATATCTATAACTATATAGGATTGAAACAAACAGTGGGTTCCAATTACCAAACGTATACGATCCCTTAAAAGGTAGGACCATTTGCAGATATCGACAAAATTTACTACCCAATTATTAAGAAATATCTTACTCATCTGAAAGTAAATAATGATTCTAAGGCATCCAGCAAAATTATTGCGCTAGATATCCTTTAATTATTCTGAAAAATATAATTGTATTTGTGTTCATTAGGTCAAGGTGGGGGAGTCGATCCCTGCCATTGGCATAAAATCATGTACACTCCTGGGGCCAATTTCATAGAGCTGCTAAGCACAAACATTTGCTTAGCATGAACATTTGTCCTTGGCAAAAACAAGGTTACAGACCAAATTTTCACGTGGTCTTTATTGTTTTCGATTGATAATCAGCTGGTTCTTTGCTTAGCATGAAAAACACGTATAATTTGGGCTGGTAACCTGTTTTTAATGAGCAAGACTTTTTTGTGCTAAGCAAATTTGTGTGCTTAGCAGCTCTATGAAATTGGCCCCTGGTCTACGCTCTGGGGTCTGACCGGTCCTTGTGCTGTGCAACCGGGGGTGGATCTGGGGGCTTGCGCCTTGACTTGGCTAGGCTTACAATTTGTTTACCTAAAATCAGACCACTCTAGTCTCTGTTTTTGTGTCGCTTAAAAGACGTTTTGAGGCACTTACCAGGGTCAAGTTCGATCAAGGAACTATAGTTAACTAGTGGTTAGTTCGTGATGTCATTAGGGCATGCGCACTGAAGTTGAAGTGCGAACGACTCTTGTCGAACTATTGACCATTAACTGCCAAACTGGTCCTCTCTGTACTGTGCTATTAAAGCGGCTATTGGTTACCATCGATGCGACCAACCGCGGTAGGCAGGGCCCAATTTCTTGGCTCTGCTTACCGTTAGCGAAAAATCCCTGCTTACTATAGCAGAAAATTCGGTGCTTACGGTAAACGTATTTCACGCGTTAGCAAGGAATTTTGGTCTCTGAGCATGCGTACAACCCGTAACTAAGGATTCTGTGCTTACGGGGTGAGCACATAATTTTTCTGCTATCGCGGTTAGCGGAAAATGGTGACCGTAAGCGAGGAATTCTGCGGTTAACAGAGCCAAGAAATTGGGCCCTGGTCGTGAATAGTTGACTAGACTAGTCCAACCATCGTAGCCTGAGTTCGATCAGAGTTAGTTAAACTATAGTTAACTATAGTCCTTGATCGAACTTGGCCCAGTCTGTTCCTACCAGTCTGTTTTATACTTGAAATATGCTTCAAATATTTTTTTGTTTACATAATTTGATGTATTTTCGTATAACTTGGATGGAGTGATCCTTGGGAGTGGGTTCATCACAACTCTTAAGGTCAAAGGTCATCTAGGGGTTGTTGTTGTCGTATGGACCGAAGTCCGGATTGGCAGCTTTAGTTCGAGAGTTCTATTTTCTCTTAGCCGGATCACCACGAGAAGGTATAGCTTTCTTGATCCTCCAGAAACACCGGGGCAAACCCCTTCTCTTAGCGATAAGTTTTTCTGGGTTCTTTTACGTGCATTACACAACACACGGGACCTCCAGCTTTACGTCCCATCCGAAAGACGAAGCAATAGTGGGTTAATTGCCTTGCTTAAGGACACACGTTTCGACACCGGGACTCGAACTCACGCTCTGCGGAACAGAAAATCGGGTTCTTAACCGCCCGGTCTCTAGGGTCATTATTTGTAGGTATTGTGTTACCTTTTTAGGCACGCATCTTTGCAGGTCATTGCAGGATTCCAAGACACAGACGTCGTCCTCTGCAGGGAGGATGGGCATGCCGCTCATCGCCTCTATCCGTCTCCTCTCGAAGTAGATTGTGCTCAAGATGTACTCCCGAGAGAAGAACTTATTGTCCAGATCGCGAGCCGAGAAGGACACGTTGAGTAACGGATAGCCGTCACGCGCTACCTGCGGCAAAAACAATCCAAAAAAACGCCAGGTGAGTATGAGTATATACCCAGCACGACGCAAATGTACATGTTAACATTATAAACTACGTCTAGTGTGATACTAATACAATGTCTCCAGTGTAATAAGTACCCCTCCTATGGTTTTACCTTTCAAAACCTTTCAAAATCTGCTTACTTGACAAAATGGCTGTAAGGCCAAATAAAAAAAAAAACATGTTTAGCGTCAACGCCCGCTTACTTTTTTATTTAAAAAAAAAAATGATAAATTTGACCATTTTGGCAAAAATAAATAAATAAATAAATTTTTCAGATAATAAAATGTTAAGATCGTATTTTAGACTTTAGCATCACTGTGTACATGCTCTGGAAATATATATTTTTTTCTAATAGGAAGGCTAGGGTGTGACGTGTAGTCGTGTACGGTGCATTCTTGATCGACCCACATGAATTTTAATTTGTAATCGTGGGTGAACCATGTTTTAATTTTAAATTGAAAGATAGGGTGTGACATGTTTACTGCATGACTCGATTAAGATGTGTCGGGCAGCCATTTAAAAAAAAAAAAAAAAAAAAAAAAAAAAGGGCCTCCTCCTTCTTTAAAAAAAAAAGGCATGACGCTAAACATGTTTTTTTTTTATTTGGCCTAAATAAGTATGAACCTTTCAAAACGCTCCAGAATTTGTTGCTACTGCACTACTACACCTTTCAAAACCTTTTGAAAGGTATTTTTTTTTCCTCACACCAGTTTGATCAGAAAGTTGTTTTACTTTTCGAAATCTTTCATAGGTTTCTTTTGTCAGACAGTTTTCTCGCCTTTCAAAACATTTCAGTCCAAGAAACTTGAAAGTTTTGTTGTTGTCGTACACCAGTTTGTTCAGAGAGTTGTTTCACCTTTTAAAATCTTTCATAGGTCCCTTTTGTCAGACAGTTTTCTCACCTTTCAAAACCTTTCAGTCCAGGAAACTTGAAAGGTTTTGAAAGGTCAGACAATAAAGGTCAGAAAGGTCTGCCCTATTTATAGGAGGGTTACATCGTGAATAATGGGGGGGGGGGGGGGGGGGATGTTCACAATTGTAACTTTTGTCAAGTAAACTCATAGTGTAGGCCTAATTAAGTAATAACTTGACATTCTGAGATCTGATCGGGACCAAAAAGGCAAAGGTTTTAAGTTGTACCTCTTGCAGGTTGAATATGACCAGCTGGTTGGCGTGAGAGTTGAGTGTCTGGGCCAGGGCGTCGCGCAGCGCTTCCAGGCTGGATGACCGCAGGAAATTGTCTCCCGTCACGTTCATGATGTTGACACTGACGCCGTTGGCCATCATCTCGATAGATACCGGGGTGAGCTCCAGCAGACAACTCGCTTGGGCACCGTGGATGCCATCTGTGTGTGTAGAGGACAAAAGCATGGTTCATGGTTTTGATGGCGTGCAGTGCTTTCGTTGGCCGGCCTTCTATACTAAAAACTTGATGCAAGCTGGTATGGTGGATAGAGATAACCGGGTCACTGTGTAGAATATGGAGTAGCTTTGGGGTCAGGAGCACTGAATTCACTGTGGGTAAAGCTGCGGGTTGTGGGTTCGAGGCCAGCCTTGGACTGTGGTGCTTGTGCCCTCGGGCAATACCCGTTGTCACTCATTGCTTGTCCCCACCCAGGGTACGTATCTGTGAGGGCGGAGATATATCCTTTGCGCCGAAACCTCAGCATTGACCTGTATACTCCCCTGGGAGCTGAGATGGCATTTCGAATGTTTCGTGGGCCCAATGAGCAGGGATAATAATGACACAGCCCGTTCAGTCTTCGTATTCGTGCGCAATTTAAGATTTGCCTATCATTGTAATGTATTTCGCTACTTTATAAGTCCTTTTCCCAAGACATTTGTCGGTAAATTTACAAAATTGCAAAAATTGCCGATAGGCCTTTCTTTTAGTTTTGTGTGTGTTCATTCCCCGATTTGTAACGCTCGGTTCAGACAGGCGTTCCACAGTCGCGCCGAACCAATTGAATGAATTGAGTCCGTCGTCTGAAACGAATAAGGCAGCAAGGCGCGCCAGACGGCAAACGATCGACTGCTGGAGTTGTTATGGCCCTGTCACACAAGACCATTTTAGGCCAACGCGTGAGTAACGTGTTGTAATTTTGGCAACACGCTGACAAACGCTGACCAACGCTAGGCCAGCGTTAGCAACACGCTGAGCGCGTAACTCACGCGCTGGGACATGCTGTCACACGCTGAGGAAAACATATTTTTTCAACATACATACAATTTCCAGCGTTTGCCAGCGTGTGACTGCACACGCTGGCGGAGCGTTGGAGGTTTGTTACTCACGCGTCGAACACGCTAGACGATCGTTATCAACCTGCTACTCACACGCTGGCGTACGCTGGCGTACTCTGGCGACACGCTGGTTATAGCCCTGTACTGTCACCCCAGAACGTTTTAGACCAATGCATGAGTAGCGCGTTAAAAATAGTTGATACGCTGGCAATCGCTGAACTTTCAGCGCGTGAGTATCGTGTGAGGAACGCGCTCAGCGTGTGAGGAACGCATCACTGATTTATAGTAAAAATAATACGACAGCGGGTCGCCAGCGTGTGAGTAGTGGGTTGGTAACGATCGTCTAGCGCGTTCGACGCGTGAGTAACGTCCTTCCTACGCGCCGCCAGCGTGTGCAGTCACACGCTGGCAAACGCTGAAAATTTTAGGTAAGTTGAAAAATGTATTTTTGCCTCAGCGTGTGACAGCGTGTTCCAGCGTGTGGGTAACGCGCTTAGCGTGTTGCGAACGCTGGCCTAGCGTTGGTCAACGTTTACCCGCGTATTACCGAAATTCCAACACGTTGGCCTAAAACGTTCTGGTGTGACAGGGCCATTAGTGTAGTAGCGCGTCGGCTTTTTATACAACTAACCATGTGGTCGTTGCAGTACGCTGGCGCGCGTTAGAACGCGCTACTCACGCGCTGGGCAGTCGTTCATCAGTCGTCGAGCGCGTTACTAACGCGTTTCTCACGCGCTGGCGAACGCATTGAACCCGTTAACAACGCGTTATGGACACGCTGAAATCACGGTTCCAGTTGACTTTTTCTGTGGAAGTTCAGCGTTTGCCAGCGTATCAACTATTTTTAACGCGCTACTCACGCGTTGGCCTAAAACGTTCTAGTGTGACAGGGCCATAAGAGCGACTCAGGAGCGACTTGGTTTCAATTTGGTTCGTAATATAAACAGGTTGGCCCCTACGTAGCGCAGGTTGGACTCCTCCGTTGTGTACAACGCGACGGTCCAACCTGGGCTAGCCCCTACCCATACCCCCAGTCGCTACGCCACCGACTGGCCTTTACATTAATACTCACCCGTGACATAAAACGTGATATCGGTTACCACTTTGGTGCGGACCTTCTTGGCTTGCCTCTTGGACAGACTTATGATTCCCGTGACTTCGTCCACCTTGACCAAGTTATTCCAGCGAGATCGGCCGGGCACTATGCCGTATCGTAGCGTGCCTTCCCGGTCCACGTCATTGGCAGGGACGCGGGTCAGCTCGGCCCCCGACAGGGACTCGGGCAGGGCGTTGTAGATTACCTTCGGGAAATGGATCAGTAACAACAAGTTTACTCTCTAAGTGTGAAACAGTGAAATGTTCACTCTTTAGAAAGGCTATATAAAGGACAACTCCGAAAAATAGCTAAACTTTATATGGCTTCTCGAAAATGTACACTTTTGGAGTTTTTTTAGAGTGGTTTTATAAGAGACTCACATTTTTTTAGACTGAGCTTTTTAATCGTTTACATTAAAGAATACCCTTAACACTCCCGGGTCACATTCAATCGACCCTAAATCCAGGTTAAAATAATCACACTTTATATGTCAAAATTGCATTTTATCCGTGGCAGAATGTCTCTCTTCTGTTTCAAAATGACAAGAAAAGACGAGGCACGCCGTGGCGGCGAATTTGTTTTCCCTAAACGACATCGCCATAGAACTGTTTTTTAGCGCATCTGATTGGTTGTTTAACATCTACGTCAACCATTCATCCATGTGTCGCATTGCATGACATGTACTAGTACTAGGGTCAAAAAGCCCAGAGTCCTAGGGTCAAAAAGGGTTATCGTTAGGGTTAGGGTTAGGGTCAATAAGTTAAGAGTTCTAGGGTCAATAAGTTGAGAGTCCTAGGGTCAATAAAACCCAGAGTCCTAGGGTCAATAAGTTGAGAATAAGTTGAGAATCCTAGGGTCGATATACACGCAAGCTGAAACACAAACAGGACTCAAGCTGAAACGCAAACCTAATATCGCTTCATGCGAAGGTGTCGCTGACAACTACAACGCGAACTACCTCGCAGACGATCGGCAAAGTGGAACCTGGTTCGACTTTGCCGACGGTTCCGCGAGATGGACACGAGCTGCTTAAACATAAAAATTGCTCAAGCACAAAACATTCTTGCTTAGTAAAACCAGCTTACCAGCCACAACTCCATGTGATGTATATTATTTGTGATTTGGTATTTAGCTGTTGTTAGATTAGCATAACGATCACATGGAATTTTGGCTCCTAACTTGATTTACCAAGCAAGGGTTTTTGTGCTTAAGCAAAATGTTTTGCTTAAGCAGCTTTATGAAATTGGCCCCAGGCTTTAACTAGATTCCGTTATCGTCGGACGTGAAAAGTGTCCCCGAAATGTACTAATGGGCACAATTCATTTATTGTTTTCGTCGGCAGTTCCAGCCAGAATAAATTCATAGGGTATTTGGAACCAGTATAGGTTCGTTTTCCAGGTATTTTCCAAATGATACCACGTGCCTTTAACTGATAATTATTTGAGGTTTGCACAGAGAGGTAAAAGATGCGCGTATTATCCCGCGCGTTTGTTAATTGCCAAATGAGCAAAAAAATCGCACCGATCACAGATTTGTTTTAACCAGTTCGCGCCGGGATTATTGTAACATTCACCGAGCCGAGGCGCAGGAATACTATAGTTTTTAACGAAACTCGATCCGAGGCGGGTTCAGGCCGATGGTATCGGGAAGCACACCCATTACATTTCCGGCCTTGCTTACTGCTGAAAGATATTTCTAGCCTTTCTCGTGGCGTGTTTTCGCGTCATCCGTTTTAAATCTCGGACAAAAACTTTGCGTGTATATACGTCCTCCGGTGCGAACTGGTTTTAAGTGTCTGATGCAATCAATTTCATTCAACAAGTGCAAATATACCATTGGTTTTTACCTGGAAGTCGTTCAATATGGGCGCGTTGTCGTTCGTATCGATCACGCGTATCACCACCCTGGTATACCCAAACAGATTATCTGAATAGGCGTTGACGACTAGTCTGAATATCTTGTGTCGCTCGTAGTCTATCCGGCGTATGTTCCGTATGACCCCCGTGTCTTCCTCGATTATGAAGGATCGGGACCTCCCCCATGCGATCCGGTACTTGATGACGGCGTTGTCTCCAATGTCCCTGTCCGTGGCGTTGAGCGGCAGCCAGCAGCGGGCGTTCTCGTAGATGCTGAACGTCATGACATGGTGGGGGAACGTGGGCGGGTTGTCATTCAGATCGTTGACGTGCACGACTAGCCGCGTCATCGCAGACTGCTTTCTTGAGTTGGCGACTACCTCTAACGTGAACATGTCAAACTCCTCCCGATCCAGGGGCGTGATGGTGGAGACTTCCCCCGTACTAGGGTGGATCCTGAACATATCAATGCCATACAGCGGGACGGACTCCCTCAGCATGAACACGACCTCCGAGTCGCCCTGTTCCAACTCAACCGTGTTGTTCACTTTCCCGATCGTGTTCTCGTCAATGTGAGCCTCGTAGCTGTCCCGCGTGAACCGCAAGGGCACATCGTCCACGTTCAACACTCGGATCGTTACCTTAGTTTTGGCTTTGAGTTTACTGCTTCCCTGGACACCGGCGTAGCCCAACACGGTGTACTCGTTCTGCGACTCGAAGTCGAGATCTCTCAGCGTTCGTATGTCGCCGGTTTGCGCGTCGACACTGAAGGGCGGTGGGGTTTTATCGCTTTTCCTCTTTTTGATTTGATAAGAGATGCCTTGGCTGCTGTCCTCTGTGATTAAACAAAAGGGAATGAGTTTGAAATAAGAATTCATATTTTTCGGGTTTGTGTGGCAAATGGCTTCCTATCTGTATTTCGCAAAAAAAGCACGACCCAACTAACCTTTAAAAGGTAGGAGACACCACTGGCAATCGCTTGAATTGTCAGGAATGGGTGGATTTGAGGGGTTCTATTTTATAGTAAATGACCGGTCCGAAGTTTTACAATCATGAATGCTGAGAAAAGCAAGAAAAACAACGTTGTTTTTTTTTCCTGCGATCACCGGTCCGGCGACTAAATTTGTTTGATACAATTCAATTTTCGTAACAATTACAGGATATTTAGCGCAATCGGTTTGCTGGATGCCTAAAGTCATTATTTACTTTCAAATAAGTAAGATTTATCTTAATCTATATTTGTATCAAAGGTCAAATCTGCGATGGCCATATAACCAAATATCTTCATCATGACATACTCTGACTGTCATGCTATTATCATCAAATGAAACAATTATATCAGATGGTGCACCGATCTGCCTGCTATAGCAAGGCAGCTACGGTATGCGTAGATAAGTTCTATCACCATTTCCCTTGGTTATCTCTATGTTTCACCAGACTCTCATATATTTTGTGGACATCGTTCATAGTTGCCATGTTTTCCGGCCTTAAAGCACAAGCAAACACCTACGATACTGGTGCAATGACATAGGAGCCAAGTTTGGGAGCCAAATTTAGGGAGCCAAATTTAGGGAGCCAAGTTTGGGGAGCCAAGTTTAGGGAGTCAAATTTAGGGAGTCAAATTTGGGGAGCCGAGTTTGGGGAGCCGAGTTTGGGGAGCCGAGTTTGGGGAGCCGAGTTTGGGGAGCCGAGTTTGGGGAGCCGAGTTTGGGAGCCGAGTTTGAGAGCCGAGTTTGGGAGTCAAGTTTGGGAGCCAAGTTTGGGAGCCAAGTTTGGGAGCCAAGTTTGGGAGCCAAGTTTGGGAGCCAAGTTTGGGAGCCAAGTTTGGGAGCCAAGTTTGGCAGTCAAGTTTGGGAGTCAAGTTTGGCAGTTAAGTTTGGCAGTCAAATTTGGGAGCCAAGTTGGGCAGCCAAGTTGGGGAGCCAAGTTGGGGAGCCAAGTTGGGGAGCCAAGTTGGGGAACCAAGTTGGGGAGCATAGTTTGGGAGCCAAATTTGAGAGCCAAGTTTGAGAGCCAAGTTTGGGAGCCAAGTTTGGGAGCAAAGTTTGGGAGCAAAGTTTGGCGTAGCGGTTCTTTCCTCGCCTTCCACTGCTGTGACCCGGGTTCGAACCCCGCTGGGCCAATATGTGGATTCATTTTGGTATATTCAGTTTGGTTGAAGAACTTGCCATTTGTTTTGTTTTGGGGTCCGTCCACCTCTCAATACAAGGTTGTGTTCGGGGTAACTCTCTCTGCACGCAAACAGATTCGCTCTACAAGCATAATATGGGATTCCATCATTGGTACTATCTACATAGTACAAGTATGGCATACCGGTACCAAACGAACTGAGTCATTATAGGGTGCACCACACTAATTGAAGTGAGAATTTCTACGCGAGTCATTGGCATGAAATGTGCACCCACAATTTTTTTTGTTTTTAAGAAGGCCGTTTGGTAAAAAAAAAAGGTTGGATTGTTCAAACATAGCCTAGAATCAACTCCCTGGTTCTTAGGCTTCAATCCGAGGGCAGACTTTATAAAATTACGGTTGAAAAAACGGGTCCTAATTGCCCGAGAACGTGGAGGGATGTCATTTGTAAAATGGCTGCGTGCAGGCTGGGAAAGTATCACTTTTCGGGGGGTGAGTTTCTTTTGGTGTGAATTCTTCCAAATAGGCACTTGGGGAGACAAATTAGCGTAAGTTGTTAGGTAATAAGGAGACAGTGGCACTTAGGGAGACATTTCAGTGTCTCCCTAAGTGTCTAGCTACCCTAAAAAACGATATTTGGGAGTTATTTTTGTCTTACAACGACAGATTTTGGTCTAAATAGCATAAATCTCGAAGAGAAAAGGGTTAGGGTAAACAAGTTAGGACTGTTTTCAGTTTGTGTGCATCCCTATGGGATTGTCTCCCCAAGTGCCTTTTTGGAGGTATAATATTTAAAAATGTAATTGGCTAACCCGCCAACAGTTGAAAAGAAATGGAAAGATAAAGGCCAAGACAATAATTTGACTGTTGTTTGAGAAACCCTAGTGATGTCGGTTTGCATGAAACTTGGCCCTGAACGTTGTTGATTTTACACTGTTTTCAATGGGACTTGAATTAGGCTAGTGCACCCTATTAATGCGTCAACCTTCACGTTCATTTAGTATTGTGTTGACCTATGACATTGCTGTATATATCTACAAGACGGGCGAGCTATGGGCTTTTGACGTCAAGCAATGTTTGGTCCGGTTGAAAAGTCATATCGATGACAATAATTATCTTGCAAGCTGGAGTTCTAGTCCAGCGGAATGCGGAGCGTAAGTCCGTCTAAATCTCCTAAATGGGGTTAGTTCTGACGGGAACGACGAGATACAAGAAACAGACTTCAATTCGGGAGTGAACGACCGTTGGGGATTGAAAAACAGTTTTCTATTAATGCAAAGAATCCTTCAATGCACTGCAGCTTGCCTGAAGTGCAATGGCATATACCACTGCCTTGCAATAAATCACTTTCACAGAGCAAGGGTTAAAGGATTATACACCATTGATAATTGCTTAAATTGTCATGAATGGGTGGATTTGGGGGTTGTATTTTATAGTAAATACTGTTTAACTGACCTTTTCCGAAGTTTTACAACCATTATATTTTTCGAAATAATTACAGGATATCTAGTGCAACCATTTTGATGGGTGCCTAGAATCTATATTTACTTTCAAAGAAGTAATATATTTCTTAATAATTCGGTAGTAAATATTTTCGATATCTGCAAATGGTGTATCCTACCTATATGGGCCTCCAACTATACGACAACACAGATACTATGTATCTCCTGCGAGTTTTAAGTGAATTTGCAGAAATATGTAAATCGTACGTAATTGTTACAAGTAGCGTAAATCTGTCAGCGAGTGAAATGGGGGATGGATGACCCCTTCAAAAAATGAAAAATCCCGTGGACTTTGGAAATGGGTAGAGGGGTGGGGTGGGGGTGGGTGGGGGGGGGGGGGGGGGGGGGGCTGTACACCAGCTCACATTTTATTTATTTGCACACCAGTTATAATTGGTTCAACACTCAATAGGTTTCAAATAAAATAATGAGAAATAACCTTCGTTTGGCAGGCCATACAGTAATTTCGATTTCTTGTGTATTATCATTATCAATACTGCTTCAAAGTTTTCAATAAATGGTCAGAACTATAATAAAACAACGTCAACTGTCATTCATCATTTTTAAGTAAAGTACACCATTGGTAATTGCTTGAAATATAAGGAATGTATGGATTTGGGGGTTGTATAAATATCGTTTAACTGACCTGTGCAAAGTTTTAAAATCATGGATGCCGAAAGAAAAAAAGCAAGACAAACTGCGTTTGTTTTCAACCAGCGTCGGGTACTTTTGTTCTTCTTGTTCTTGTTCTTTCTTTTTCGCGATAAAATTGAATTTTGTGCAACAATAGAATAGGCTATCTAGCGCAATTATTTTGCTTAATGCCTAGAATTAATTATTTAATTTTAAATATCTGAAAATGATGTATCTTACCTTTAAGATACAAAAGATCGGTCGGTAAACCATATAATGTGTTATAGTCCGAACTCCGAAAATTTATTAATTCAAAGGTTCAATACAATTTACACTCCAGGGTCCATTAGTCAGTAGGGCATACATGAAATACGGTTCGTTTTGGTTTTTTTTGCAATTGTCTGAAGGTTCATTAGCCCGAAGATTCGATAATCCGAAAGTTCCTAACGAAGTTTCGGGTTATTAAAATAAACCTTTGGACTAACGAACCTTCCGACAAACGAACCTTCGAACGAACAAACGAACGAAACTTAAAGGGATCGTATACGTTTGGTAATTACTCCAAACATTAATGGCAATACAAAATTACTTGGTAAGAAGTACAGCAGCTATGGATAGTATAATGCATTTTAGAAACTGTTCACTTTGAAGTACTGCGGTTATGGAAAACGATATCACTTGTTATCCCCAAACAATTTGAATCTGCGAAGCGTTACTGCAGTGACGTTTCTCAGATTGTGTATTCCAATGCAGATTATTCTTCCTGCGTCGACATAACCGCTCCAGATTTTCGGCAATATCTCACAATCGCTACCACCTTTTGAAATGAATTTTTTACAGGTTCGTTTTATGGTATATATCTATAACTATATAGGATTGAAACAAACAATGGGTTCCAAAAACCAAACGTATACGACCCCTTTAAAACTATTATCGAGTCGTAACAATCAAAGAGACAAACAAAATATAATTGTGCTGACGGTTTACAAGTAGCAGATTTTGTCCCAAATGAACTTATAAATGGCTCATGCATGCATCTGTTTTAGTATTTTAGTATGTGTCTATGCGTTTGTATTGACCGGCAATCGTGGTCGTCGGACAAAAGAATATGGATTCAAACAATGGGTCCACGATTGACACAACGTCCACGATCTTTTCCCATGTACAAATCCTATGGCGATCATCAAAAAACGTTAGAGTATAAACAAAAGAGGGAAGACGGTCGGACAATACCCCGTCCACGATTGCCGGTCAAAACAGAGCTGTAATTGTGTGTGTGTGTGTATAACTGGCGGCTGCGTTGGCGTTTAGAGTCCACCTAATGGCCCTGTCACACTAGAACGTTTTAGGCCAACGCGTGAGTAGCGCGTTAAAAATAGTTGATACGCTGGCAAACGCTGAACTTCCACAGAAAAAGTCAAGTGGAACCGTGATTTCAGCGTGTCCATAACGCGTTGTTAACGGATTCAATGCGTTCGCCAGCGCGTGAGAAGCGCGTGAGAAACGCGTTAGTAACGCGCTCGACGACTGATGAACGACTGCCCAGCGCGTGAGTAGCGTGTTTCAACGCGCGCCAGCGTACTGCAACGACCACATGGTTAGTTGTATAAAAAGCCGACGCGCTACTACACTAATGGCCCTGTCACACCAGAACGTTTTAGGCCAACGTGTTGGAATATCGGTAACACGCGGGTAAACGTTGACCAACGCTAGGCCAGCGTTCGCATCACGCTAAGCGCGTTACCCACACGCTGGAACACGCTGGAACACGCTGAGGCAAAAATACATTTTTCAACATACCTAAAATTTTCAGCGTTTGCCAGCGTGTGACTGCACACGCTGGCGGCGCGCAGGATGGTCGTTACTCACGCGTCGAACGCGCTAGACGATCGTTATCAACCCACTACTCACACGCTGAGCGCGTTCCTCACACGATACTCACGCGCTGGCATACGCTATGAACCCGTTATCAATCTGTATGGACAGGCTGAAATCACGGTTCCACTTGACTTTTTCTGTGAAAGTTCAGCGATTGCCAGCGTATCAACTATTTTTAACGCGCTACTCATGCATTGGCCTAAAACGTTCTGGGGTGACAGGGCCATAACCAGCGTGTCGCCAGAGTACGCCAGCGTGCGCCAGCGTGCGCCAGCGTGTGAGTAGCGGGTTGATAACGATCGTCTAGCGTGTTCGACGCGTGAGTAACAAACCTCCAACGCTCTGCCAGCGTGTGCAGTCACACGCTGGCAAACGCTGGAAATTGTATGTATGTTGAAAAAAATATGTTTTCCTCAGCGTGTGACAGCATGTCCCAGCGCGTGAGTAACGCGCTCAGCGTGTTGCTAACGCTGGCCAAGCGTTGGTCAGCGTTTGTCAGCGTGTTGCCAAAATTACAACACGTTACTCACGCGTTGGCCTAAAATGGTCTGGTGTGACAGGGCCATTACCCGTTGCGTGGGGACGCGTAATTGGGTCACGTAAACTCCCTACAGAACGGAACCCTTATATTATGGTTTCACTATGGTAGACAGACGTCTGCATTCCCGTAATGATCTCATGGGCCCAAACTCACGACTGAAACAATGTGATAGGAACTTCCCAAGTACAGTATGCCTGGGAGCCAACTTGGGGAAAATATGCCCACATTTCTCAGGTCGTGACGGAAATACGCTAACGAGCTGCGAGGGGTCCGGGTACGTGCACTAAACCTTATTAAAGGTAGTATACACCATTTTGCAGATATCGAAAATATTTACTACCGAATTATTCATAAATATCTTACTCATTTGAAAGTAAATAATGATTCTAGGCATCCAGCAAAATGATTGCGCTAGATATCCTTTAATTATTCTGAAAAATATAATTTTATAAAGAAAAATTCGCGATCGCCGGACGGCGATCAAGAAATAACACAAATAACATAAGAATAACTGCTCGACGCCGGTTGAAAACAAACGCTGGTTTGTGTGTGTTTTTCTCGGCATTCATGATTGTAAAACTTCGGACAGGTTAGTTAAACGATATTTACTCTAAAATACAACCCCCCAAATCTACTCATTCATGATATTTCAAGCAATTACCAATGGTGTATCATGTGTCCGCGCTTTTTTTTTTTAATTTTCTCTTCCGAACGGTATTAAATGCAATATAACGTACTCAACGAACACAGTTTTAAAAAGTGTTTGATATCTGCAAATGGTGTATCCTACCTTTAATGCCATGTTGGGTAGAAATAAAGCTTTTATAAGTTTTTTTTTTTTTTAACAAGTGTGCCGAGAACGAGAACTTTTCCCCACATCGATCTCTGGGGCCTTCCCCCACACGTCGTTTTTCTTTTTTTTTTTTTCTTTCTTACCATCCATGATTGTAAAACTTTGGACAGGTCGACAATTATTACTCTAAAATATAACCTCCTCACGAAAATCCACTTATTCCTGATAATTCAAGTAATTACCAATGGTGGTGCAAAATACGGTACCCTGGAGACGTGAACACAATGGGGACAATGGGAGTGAAAAGGTCTCCAAAGGGTAATTTCTATAGATGAATAGGTCTCCACTAGGAATTTCACGAATTAGATTTTAAAATGTTACTTAAATTACTCAAAAACTAGGGTTTGGGTGTGGGTTTAGGGTTGGTGTTTGGGTTAGGGTATGGTATATTGGGTCGAAATTTCAACCCAGGAAAATACTTGAAAAAAAAGTGCTCGACTTTCTAACCATTTTGTACACGAGAACAAAGCCATGTCTCGATCCACAGTGATACAAAATTTGCGAACGTGTGTATTCTACCTTTAATCTATGTCATTGACAAGCACGCACAGCGAGTCGCTTGTACAAAAATGTACATGTATATACATGTACATGTACACAATGTAGGCCCTATATGTACATAAATGTACATGTACAGTACATAAATGTACAGTACATAGATGTTTTTTTTGTGTGCGTTTGTTTATGGTGTAAATAGAGGACAAGCGCCTGGCGACACCAAGGTGAATTGGGGTTAGGGTTAGAATCGAGGACGTCCTCGATTGAGATTCGTGTACAAAACCAATGAGAGCCGAGAGTACAAACAAAGGAAATTATCGAGAGGAACAAATTAAAGAAACTCCTCGATTTACACCATAAACAAACGTTGATGTTCATGTACATGCACGTGCGTCTATACCCACGGCGTTGTAAATACCTCCAATCTTGGATCCTATACTGCCCTCTTTTGTTTGTAGTTTTGGGAAGACATATGTTTTGGACATGGATCTCCACAGATAGCTATCTTTAAAACAAGTGTTTCAACAGTAATTTGATTGGTTACATGAATGGCTGTAAATGCATGCGATCCCACACTAGAGTCCTCATCTACAAAATTGTCTACAAAACAAGTTAGTAGTGTGATACACGCGAACGCCATTTCCTGATTAGGCATATCCATTTTGCCGAGGGGGGTGGACGCGAAAATAGTTTCTTTTTAAAGACTGCTAATGAATGCCCTTTGCCGCGAAAACTTGACCTCAGAGTCATTGAAGTTTCCCTTCCGATACGATACGTCAAAATCTGAACTGCCTCACGCACGTTTACCCCTCGTGTTGAAAAACAACAACCTGGTAAACATTCCCCCTTCCCCTAAAACAATCCCACACAGGTGATAGAGTATGTATCAAATGCATGTCGAAGACCTAAATAGCAAACGGTATTATTATTATTACCTCCAAATAGGCACTTGGGGAGACAATCCCATAGAGATGTACACAAACTTAAAACAGTCCTAACTTGTTTACCCTAACCCTTTTCTCTATGATCTTCGAGATTTATGCTATTTAGACCAAAATCTGTCGTTCTAGGACAAAAATAACGTGTTTTAGGGTAGCTAGACACTTAGGGAGACACTGAAATGTCTCCCTAAGTGCCACTGTCTCCTTATTACCTAAACACTTATGCTAAATTATCTCCCCAAGTGCCTATTTGGTAGTCGTAACTGGTTAAAAATGTGAAACGTAATGCCAAAAGACAAGAAAGGTTAAGTTAAAGGGATCGTATACGTAATTGGAACCCATTGTTTGTTTCAATCCTACATAGTTATAGATATATACCATAAAACTAACCTGTAAAAATTTTATTTTATAAGGTGGTAGCGATTTTGAGATATTGCCAAAAATCTGGAGCGGTTATGTCGACGCAGGAAGAATAATCTGCGTTGGAATACACAATCTGGGAAACGTCACTGCCGTATTAAACGCTTCTCAGATTCAAATTGTTGGGGATAACAAGTGATATCTGTTTCCATAACCGCAGTACTTCGAAGTGAAAAGTTTCTAAAAATGCATTATACTATCCAAAGCTGCTGTACTTCTTACCAAGTAAGTTTGTATTGCCATTAATTTGTTGAGTAATTACCAAACGTATACGATCTCTTTAAAGCTTGCTAACATAATAACAAAAATAAACAAAATACATAAATAAATAGACATGGGGGATTTGATTCGCCCACATCTTGACGGTACGAAAGCACATAAATAGGCCCCATGGAAGGAAGTTTGGAATGGATCATAACAAAAAATATGACGTGTATAAAAATAGAAACCCAACCGTGTCTAAAGACCATGAAGTTCCGAGAACATTACAACATGAAAGTGAAATGTTGTTGGTTGGAGCACGTTCCAATATTATACCTAAAGGGTGTTACTAGCCCTGTCATGCAGTGGCCCTGCCAATTACTGCGCGGTCACAACCGCAGCGTTATGCATTACGCTTGATCATGGCCAAAACATGCACAGGTACGTATGTATGTACATGTACATGTACATGTACATAGACCATTTTCCAGTTTCTGTCAAAAATATCCCATAGACTATACGGCCACACTGTGTGTTGGAACGAATGATCAAATAACATGTTGATCAACGATTCACCAATCGGTGGCGGCTTTGTTTTTTAAGGTGATGTATATTACTAGCGAACTTATGTGATGTATTATGGCCAAAAAAAGCCAATTAAGAAGTTGTTTTGAACTTCTGCCGTCAACATAATAGACTGGCGCCGCATATCCTGTTTACAGCTCGAATATAACGACGAGAATATCAAAGTTGTTGAAAGACGTTAGGCAAGTGTGACTGAAATAAGACTAACAACTGTTCTTTTCTAAACCCGAACTTCATCTGTCACTGAAACCTGTTCACATTCTGGGGACAAAAACAAGTTGTTATCATGTGATTTGTAAGGCAAAACACGCGATGTCTCGGTTTAAAAGAAAACCGGAACGACTGCAGGTGAGTCTAACCTTGTAAAAATACAGTGGCATTTTCGTTTCTTCAGATCTACACCGTCAACAATTCCGGCGCAATTACTGCCTAACGAGAAGTCATAAAACGCAAGATATGAGCTGTCCGACTTCATAATATAACTAGCTCGTTTCCCTACAGCACCGCACCGTACCCCCGCGGGCATGCACCGCCCGATCCGGTAGGTCACCCCTAGCACCGCAGCATGATACGCGGGCAGCAAATTGAATAACTAGTCCGACAAATCTTTCTAGATGTGTACATGTTACAGGTATACTCCCTTAGGCCAAATCAATTAAAAAACATGTTTAGCGTCACCGCCCGCTTCCTTTTGGGGGCCGCCTCCTTTTTTCTTTTTTCTGTTTTGTTAAAGATCGTATTTTAGACTTTAGCATCACTGTGTACATGCTCTGGAAATATATTATTTGTTCTAATAGGAAGGCTAGGGTGTGACGTGTAGTCGTGTACGGTGCATACCCGTCTTGATCGACCCACATGAATTTTGATTTTTAATCGTGGGTGAACCATGTTTTAATTTTAAGTTGGAAGATAGGGTGTGACATGTTCACTATACATGACTCGAATTAAGATGTCAGGCAGCCATTTTGAAAAAAAAAAAAAAAAAAAGGGCCTCCTCCTTCCTTTTAAAAAAAAGGCATGACGCTAAACACGTTTTTTAAAATTTTGGCCGCGATGCTTGAAGTCTAAACAGTGGAAGAAAATAAAACCCATGCAGCTCCGATAAACGGAACAAAAATCAAACGGTACTCTAGCCTCGGATACTCTTCTACTTCCGAAGCATTTACAAGGATTTATTTCCTATTTATATTCCAGCTTAAATTAAATTATGGGATTACAGGGGGCGAGCTTTGCAGTCCCTGTGGGAATACTAGTGACCGCAATCTGTCACGCCCCTGGGGAGGGGACTGGTGTGGACACGCGAAGAACTCCCGTTTGATGGAAAGAAGGGTTGAATTTAACAACAAATAAAGTTAATTGTGTATATAGTTTACGATCTCGTTTCATACACTGTACACAATAATTGGGCACTGTTATTTGCCCAACAATAGTAAAATTTTATTAATTATTGGGTAATCATGTAAACATCGGCTACAGTGGATGTTTACCCGAATGTAAAAATCAACAGTGTAATAAAATTCTTCCCAATACAGTAGTTAAAGGTAGTATACACCATTTGCAGATATTCGAAAATTTTACTTGTTAAGAAATATCTTACTCTTATGAAAGTAAATACTGATTCTAGGCATCCAGCAAAATGATTGCGCTAGATATCCTGTAATTATTCTGAAAAATTGATTTTTATAAAGAAAAATTCGGGATCGCCGGACGGCGATCGCAAACAAATATTATCGCGATATTTACTATAAAATACAACCCCCCAAATCTACTCATTCATGATAATTCAAGCAATTACCAATGGTGTATACTACCTTTAACATTTTCTCAGGATTGTGGGCAGTTATGTCGATCAACATTGGGCAAAATATCAACCCATTTTGACCAACTTTTTGTGTACAGTGTATATTAAGAAAACGAAAGAACACGTTTATGTTTTTGAGACAACCATTAACCATTTGGCGATGATACACATTAGACCTGGGGCCAATTTCACGGAGCTGCTAAGCACAAAAATTTGCTTAGCACAAAAAAGTCTTGCTCATTAAAAATAAGTTATCAGCAAAAATTCGACGTGTTTTTCATGCTAAGCAAAAAACCAGCTAATTATCAATCAAAAACAATAAAGATCACATGAAAACTTGGTCTGTAACCTTGTTTTTACCAAGGACAAATTTTCATGCTAAGCAAATTTGTGTGCTTAGCAGCTCCGTGAAATTGGCCCCATGTTGAATAACAGCAAGCTTAATTTTGTTTGAAGAGGGCAGGGTTTTGATTGATGAGGGGAAATTATGGGGTAAAACGGCGAAAAACAATCCATGACAGAAATGACAGGAACAAATAATTATGTCCCCGGGTGCGAAAAAAAGTTTTAACAAAATTACATTTTCTTTAAAGGTACTTATCAACATTACAAATGAAATCAGAAGATTCTGAGGAACAAATATTGCTTAAGGCTTCAAATGCCATTTTTTGTTATGCTGCTCTCACACTGTGGCGAATATTCTTGCGAATATGAATATTTGAATTTCGCGGTGAATTCGCCCAAAAATTGCGATTGGATAGTGAATATTTTCATCTCGGTCACCCGTCGGTCGTCCTCGGTCGTCCCTCGACCTCTCCTTAAATATCTTACGAATATATTACGAATGCTTACCAACGCTTGCCAATGCTTGCCAATGCCTTACGAATAGCTAACGAACGTTGCCAACGCTTACGCACGCTTTACCAACGTATTACCAATGGCTTACCAATGCTTACGAAAATCGACGGCGAATGACCATCTTCACAACATTCGCTGAAATTTAGGAAGCGCTTCCTAAATTGACCGATCTTCGTAAGGCGAGGTGGAGAATGACTTGTGAACGTTCCGAATTTGTTACCAACGCTTACGAAGACACGGCGAATGTTGCAAAGTTTGAGCGATTGTCAAATATGTTCATACGTAAGCACATTCGCTAGCATATTCGCCACAGTGTGAAAGCAGCATTAGAATTAACGGAACTTGAAACAAGAGGGTTCACTATCACACGATTAATATTACCCACTGTGAAACCTTGACTTTCCAGTAAATAACGCGCAGTTCGTGGCTCATTTGAATTCCCCATTATATGAAGGGGTCAGCATTTAGCTAGCAGACATCTGGGCAAATCTGATTTATAATCGTTCTAGCATTGACATCGCATCAAATGCCATTTACAGAAATATGCATTGCATGCAGTTTGACACATGGAATGGATATAAAGGAGGATGTAGATTATAATGGAGGAATATTCAAGGCATCCAGAAGGCACGCCCTGCTAATACTAGCGGGGCCTTAAAGGTAGGATACACCATTGGTCATTGCTTGAATTATCATGAATGAGTAGATTTGGGGGGTTGTATTTTATAGTAAATATCGTTTAACTGAGCTGTCCGAAGTTTTACAATCATGGATGCCGAGAAAAGCACGAAAAACAGCGGTTTTTTTCAACCGACGTCGAGCAGATATTCTTATGTTATCTTCTTTTTTTTTCGCGAATTTTTCATTATAAAATTATATTTTTCGGAATAATTACAGGATATCTAGCGCAATCATTTCGCTGGATGCCTAGAATCAATATTTACTTTCAAATTAGTAAGATATTTCTTAATAAGTCGGTAGTAAATATTTTTGATATCTGCAAATGGTGTATCCTACCTTTAATGGCCCTGTCACACTAGAACGTTTTAGGCCAACGCGTGAGTAGCGCGTTAAAAATAGTTGATACGCTGGCAAACGCTGAACTTCCACAGAAAAAGTCAAGTGGAACCGTGATTTCAGCGTGTCAATAACGCGTTGTTAACGGGTTCAATGCGTTCGCCAGCGCGTGAGAAACGCGTTAGTAACGCGCTCGACGACTGATGAACGACTGCCCAGCACGTGAGTAGCGCGTTCCAACGCGCGCCAGCGTACTGCAGCGACCACATGGTTAGTTGTATAAAAATCCGACGCGCTACTACACTAATGGCCCTGTCACACCAGAACGTTTTAGACCAACGTGTTGGAATTTCGGTAACACGCGGGTAAACGTTGACAAACGCTAGGCTAGCGTTTGCAACTCGCTAAGCGCGTTACCCACACGCTGGAACACGCTGTCACACGCTGAGGCAAAAATACATTTTTCAACATACCTAAAATTTTCAGCGTTTGCCAGCGTGTGCCTGCACACGCTGGCGGCGCGCAGGGTGGTCGTTAATCATGCGTCGAACGCGCTAGACGATCGTTACTAATGGCCCTGTCACACTAGAGCGTTTTAGGCCAACGCGTGAGTAGCGCGTTAAAAATAGTTGATACGCTGGCAAACGCTGAACTTCCACAGAAAAAGTCAAGTGGAACCGTGATTTTAGCGTGTCCATAACGCGTTGTTAACGGATTCAATGCGTTCGCCAGCGCGTGAGAAACGCGTTAGTAACGCGCTCGACGACTGACGAACGACTGCCCAGCGCGTGAGTAGCGCGTTCCAACGCGCGCCAGCGTAATGCAACGACCACATGGTTAGTTGTATAAAAAGCCGACGCGCTACTACACTAATGGCCCTGTCACACCAGAACGTTTTAGGCCAACGTGTTGGAATTTCGGTAACACGCGGGTAAACGTTGACCAACGCTAGGCCAGCGTTCGCAACGCGCTAAGCGCGTTACCCACACGCTGGAACACGCTGTCACACGCTGAGGCAAAAATACATTTTTCAACATACCTAAAATGTTCAGCGTTTGCCAGCGTGTGACTACACACGCTGGCGGCGCGCAGGATGGTCGTTACTCACGGGTCGAACGCGATAGACGATCGTTACCAACCCACTACTCACACGCTGGCGACCGCTGTCGTATTTTTACTATAAATCAGTGATACGTTTCTCACACGCTGAGCGCGTTCATCACACGATACTCACGCGCTGGCATACGCTATGAACCCGTTATCAACCTGTATGGACACTCTGAAATCACGGTTCCACTTGACTTTTTCTGTGAAAGTTCAGCGATTGCCAGCGTATCAACTATTTTTAACGCGCTATACTCATGCATTGGCCTAAAACGTTCTGGGGTGACAGGGCCATAACCAGCGTGTCGCCAGAGTACGCCAGCGTGCGCCAGCGTGTGAGTAGCGGGTTGATAACGATCGTCTAGCGTGTTCGACGCGTGAGTAACAAACCTCCAACGCTCCGCCAGCGTGTACAATCACACGCTGGCAAACGCTGGAAATTGTATGTATGTTGAACAAAATATGTTTTCCTCAGCGTGTGACAGCATGTCTCAGCGCGTGAGTAACGCGCTCAGCGTGTTGCTAACGCTGGCCTAGCGTTGGTCAGCGTTTGCCAGCGTGTTGCCAAAATTACAACACGTTACTCACGCGTTGGCCTAAAATGGTCTGGTGTGACAGGGCTATTAGGGAGTGTAATCAGACGATTCTTTCTCCCGTGTTCTAAGGTAATTTAAAGGGAGGAATCAGGATACAGCATTTGCAGATATCGAAAACATTTACTACCAAATTATTAAGAAATATCTTCTTCTTTTTTTAAAGTAAATAATGATTGTAGGCATCCAGCAAAATGATTGCGCTAGATATTCTGTAATTGTTACGAAAAATTGACGGACGGCGATCGCAAAAAAACAAGAACAACATAAGAACAACTGCCCGACGCCTGTTGAAAACAAACGCCGTTTACTTGCTTTTCTCAGCATCCACGATTGTAAAACTTCAGACAGGTCAGTTAAGCGATATTTACTATAAAATACAACACCCAAAATCCACCCATTTCTGATAATTCAAGCAATTACCAATGGTGTATCCTACCTTAAGAATAGCATTCCCTTATTAATTTTAGTATTTTGACTATGGGCCGTTTGTGTCTCATCACGTTAACTTTGTCTGCGAGAGTCTCGGTACCAAACACTGACTAGTCTAGTCACAGACTCCCGTGTTTGAATTTCCCCAACTGTTATCTGCGTATTCGATTGAGCGGACGTTGAGGTCAACAAATTTTATTCTGTAATAGTCATCAATTCGCAGTTTTTTTATTATTATGCTATACATTGGAATGCATTTTTTTCAAAATACACATTTATTGCCTTTGGTAGATGGGCCAAGTCATAATTATTATGCATGTGTATAATGCAAAAGAAATGGAAACATAGGATGTTTGACATTTTGCCCGGATGTTCTCGTAAAATCTCGCACGATTTGAGGTAAACTTTCCCCCTCTATTTTCCCCCCTAACTAATTATGTCTGCGGCTGACCACCCCTCACCCCTCCCGAAACTATGCAAAATGCACCAATAATTTGGCTTTAGAATGTGTTATTGCTCAAGGATTCAAGGTGAGATCTGCCGCAATAATTTTTGAAGGTAACGAAGCAAAACAGTTGGGTTTATTTTGCTTTCCATGCAGGGTCAGATGTCATGACCTGTTTTCCGTGCATTAACTCTCAAATTTGTATCCTAGTGGAGACATCTCTTTGTTCTCGTGTACAAACTGCTTAAAAAGTCGGGCACCTTTTTCAAAATGCTCCTATTTCAACCACAATTAATTCCCTGGGTTGAAATTTCGACCCAATATACCCTATATTATACCCTAACCCAAACACTAACCCTAACCCACATCCTAAACCTAGTTTTTGAGTAATTTGAGTACACTCCAAAAATCTAATTCGTGAAATTCCCAGTGGAGACATATTCATCTATAGAAATTTACCCTCCGGAGACCTTTTGTCTCCATTATACACATTGTGTTCAGGTCTCGAGAGGGTACCGAATTTCAGATCAATCGAACAAAGGTTGGGACACACACACACACCGTTTGTTTATGGTGTAAATCGAGGAGTTTCTTTTGTTCCTCTCAATAATTTCCTTTGTTTGTACGTTTTCCGACGGCTCTCGTTGGTTTTGTACACGAATCTCAATCGAGGACGTCCTCGATTCTAACCCTAACCCCAATTCACATTCGTGTCGCCAGGCATGTGTCCTCCATTTACACCACAAACAAACGCACGCACACAAGTGGGTAAATGCCGTCAATAGGGGACGGGGCATTGTCCGACCGTCTTCCCTCTTTTGTTTGTACTCTAACGTTTTCGGATGATCGCCATAGGATTTGCACACGAGTCTGAATCGGGGACCTTTGCGGAATAGGGGACCCCATTGTTCCCTTTGTCATACGTCCCCTATTTCAATCAAAAACAAACGCATACACACAGTATGTATAAAATCACTTTGCTGCACAAAAACATTTTGACAAAAAAATGGTTACTTCAGAACACGACGAATCGACAATCTCTTTAAATTAACTGGTACCTGTAACCCGCTATGCTTTTGCATTATGATGAACATGTTTACCTTGAAGGAACAAAATTGTCAAATCTTCATGCGCACATAGTACATGCGCATTGCCGACAGAGCGTCTTGGTCATGACCAAAGGCAACACAACTAATGCCGCCTGTAGGATTATTCGGTATCCTTTAAGCCGGTTGAGTGAATATTTAGTCTGTCCTGAATCCGAGAGTCAGTTTGAGAACTCATGCAACAACAAACAATACGAATCAACACCAATTGGAGCACTTTAACGTAGGCTTAATGGCTATATCTAGGCGTTGGACTCTAGTTGCTAAAAAAACAAGCGCTGTGGGCCGTGAAGAAAGTCCTCAGGGTGCACTAGCCTAATTCATGTCCCATTGAAAACAGTGTAAAATCAACAATGTTCTGGACTAAGTTTCATGCACACTGACATCACTGGGGTTTCACAAACAACAATCAGATTATTGTCTTGGTCTTTATCTTTCCATTTCTTTTCAATTTTTAGTGGGTTAGCCAATTACATTTTTTAATATTCACACCAAAAGAAACCCACCTCCCGAAAAGGGATACTTTCCGAGCCTGCAGACAGCCATTTTACAAATGGCATCCCTCCACGTTCTAAGGCAATTAGGACCCTTTTTATAACCGTAATTTTGTCAAGTCTGCCCTCAGATTGAAGCTCAAAAACCAGGGAGTTGATCCCATGCTATATTTACACACTCCCACCATTTTTTTTTAGCAAACGGCCTCCTTTTTTAAAAGAAACTGTGGGGGCACATTTCATGCTAATGAAACCGCGTAGAAATTCTCCCTTCAATTAGGGTAGTGCACCCCTCAGGCCCGCCAGCAGAGGTCAAGGGTTACCTGCCTTTTTTTAAACGCCAAAATAAGATTAGGTTATTAATACTACCCAAGACAAAATGCAGTTGTCACCAATCAGTCATCTTAGATTTCCTGCAAACACCTTATTGAGTTTATGACAGGTGAAGGTTGCTGATTCTTGTGATGTTTTTTTTTTGTGGAAGCCGATTCGGTGGTATAACCGATTCCAACAGGTGACGTGACCACATTCCCCCTGTGCAGCGGCAGCGATTTCTCGTCAGCGTTGGGGGGGGGGGGGGGGGGGGGGGGACCACGACCAATAACGACTTTGATGCGTAGTTGTGCAATGGCGTCACCCTTATTGTATTTGTTCAATTTGTTTTATTGTTATCAACCACGTACGAAGTATAGCAATCAGGTATGGTATTAATGACTTCTTCAATAAAACGCTCATTTAAATCATTCTTTTTAAAGGTAGTATACACCATTGGTAATTGCTTGAATTATCATGAATGGGTAGATTTCGAAGGTTGTAATTGTTATAATTGTCCGGCGATCGCGAAAATTTCTTTATAAAGTTATATTTTTCGGAATAATTACAGGATATCTAGTGCCATCATTTGGCTGGATGCCTGCAATCATTATTTACTTGCAAATGAGTAAAATATTCCTTAATAATTCGGTAGTAAATATTTTCGATATTTGCAAATAGTGTATACTACTTCTCCATGCTTTAATGACCCTTTTTAGTAAACCAACCAAATAAAGTAAAATAAACTTACTCTTTTTGCAGGACTCTTTTTGAAGAATCGTCGAATGTCCATCTTAAGCTTGTTGATTTAACTAAGCCAGATTGTACATACTGCTGCTATTAATGTTCTTAGTGCGGGTGGGGTTGTTCATCCGCGTTGTTGATCAAACTTTATAGAGGGTAAGCTGTGTGTACATTATACCCTGGCTCAGGACCAGTCGTTCACCAATAAAGAAATATGAACGACGAATAATGGGGACTACATCCCCATCCCTGACCAATACTCTTTCGGAAGAACGAACATTCAGTTCAACTGTTATTAGAGAGAATATGTAATCGGAAATTTGATTTGGTGTCTTTTGTGTCGCCTGGGAAATGTTTGAAAATGTGAGTTAGTCTTGCATACGCACTGTGGACCTCCGAACAATATAGGTCCACACGATGCGGGAAGAGGTTACGGTTTGTGGACGGACTTGCCCAGGTCCACAATCCGTTTTTCAGTTTCCGAAAAAGAGCGCTAGAGGAAAAACGGGTTAGGGTTATATATAGAAAAGATAGAAGGAACAGCTGAGAGGCCCAGAATCAAAATTTGAGGGCAAATTTGTTTTGGGGAAGCGAGAAAAATGAGTATTTAGTCAACGTTTGTTAACTACACGAAGACAAAGGAATGTCCACAGTACGTATGTAAGGTAAAGCTGGGTGTGCTGATATGGGTGTGTTTTGGTGCAAACTGGTGCATGTAAAAGTCAATGACCCATAGCAAAATATTGATGAAGGGACACTGTCATAGCCGTCCCCCAACAATAATTATGGGGGGGGGGGGGGGGCGTGTCCCCCTTCCGCCGGGGATCACCGCCCATGCCCCTAGCCCTGTGAGACCCTATCTATATATCGCTCCAAACAAGCCTATAATCGCTCCGATCCCCGGGTCGTATGCATTCCCCCGATTGAGGCCAGTAGTAGAACTATTCCGTGGTCTTCACATTTTAATATTCACAGAGCTAAACTCAGTGCTTTATGCCCTATATTCTCACGACATCCGATCTTTCAACAGTTGCTGACATCAGCATGTCATACGAAGGGAAATATGTAATGCGCCCCTCATGCCCCGTGCAGGTCGTATGACCCCCTTAACCCCCTGGGGAATAAAACCAGACTGACTCGTTCGGGGAGATCGAGAAGGTAAAAACGTTTCAAATTAGTCCTGTTTCGCTTTCATTGTTTGTTTGTAAACGCAGTGTAATGTTTTTGTATCAAATGTTTACAACTCTGTTTGCAATTCAGAGAGTCGTTATTTCAATGCCAGTACAAAGAAATGTTTACTACAAAATCAAAGTTTACCTACTAAAGTATACAGCGTTCATGTTTATATGCGAACGTAGAAATATATCTGGGTATTATTATTGTACATGTACCTCCAAAAAGGCACTTGGGGAGACAATCCCATAGAGATGTACACAAACTTAAAACAGTCCTAACTTGTTTACCCTTTTCTCTAAGATATTCGAGATTTATGCTATTTAGACCAAAATCTGCCGTTCTAGGACAAAAATAACTCCCAAATATCGTTTTTTTTTGAGTAGCTAGACACTTAGGGAGACACTGAAATGTCTCCCTAAGTGCCACTGTCTCCTTTTTACCTAAAAACTTACGCTAATTTGTCTCCCCAAATTAAATAATGACTGTATAATTTGTCATTTGAATTGGAAAGAACGTAGTATCCTGACGCCACTTCAGCGGTTGTGTACAAAGTCTATGCAGAGACGAGAAACATTTCCGAGTATATGCCTATTTTCTAACAAAATTGGAAATGTTTCTTCGTCCAAGCATGGTCCAAGATTCCTGCCTTTTCACAAATTTTTAACTGATTGATCTTCATTGAGATGGTATAAAGGAAAAAGGTGGCGTCGGGTTGAAACATTCTTTGTTTTTGAATTTAAGAAAGACAAAAAAACACATTAATCAATATTACCACCATTTCCACCAGTCTGCAAGGCCGATATGGTTATCACCAACGACCCCACCGCGGCATCCTCCGTCACCTCTCCCTCGTAAATATCCCGGCTGAAGACCAGTGTTTCCCGCACGTCGTTGCTAGTAGTAGTACCAGTACCAACCGCCTGGTTGACGAGCGTGTCGCCGTCGCCATCTCCTTCCCGCCGCGAGACATCGGGTCGGTTAGGACGCCGCCGAGCGCGGGTCCTGCCCGGTGATTCCCGGGCCCCTCTCGCCTCGCCGGCGGCGGTCAGTTCACAGCTCACGTAGAGTACAAACAAGAGCAGAACCGGCAAGGTCCGTGAGGGCATCGCCGTCCGAATTGGCCTCCTCGCTTTACCGGAGTCGGTCCTTTTCATACAGTTTCCCTACCCAACTTCTCCGTTCCCCTCCTCAGCCAAATCCGATGAAGTAAATCCTGAGGCGATCATGTCATCTGTAACTACCATTATTTTGTAGACGCACGCAACATAATTCCACACATACCTCCCTATATACCGCAGCAGAGCACGTCCCGCGTTTGTTGGGGAACTATTTGGTGGTTAAGTTATAAACAGGTGTCAATTAGTTTTGTTGTGTAGATGCTATACTCGAGTGATCCGAATGAGCGAAGGTTAGACCATGGAGGGATGGTTAGACCATGGAGGAATGGTTAGACGCTCCCCTGAGCATAAAAAGGTCGTTGTAGTTTGATTGGCACAAGGGCACCAAGGTCCCGAGTTAAGTGGTTACATTACGATCGCTGGAGTTTATGTGGCGTCTGATAGTACCTCGGAAACTGCTCAGTGGGACGCGCCTGTCAAGACCTTTTTTTTTATTGTAGTGGTGACTGTATGTACGCTGATGATGGAGTGGTGAAGATTGTGGCAATATGAAAGAAGGGACCTCCTATATCCGAACTGGTTTCTCATCTACAGCCTGTACTCAATGCTCTGCCTTGAGATCGTTGGTGAAGCTATTCCTCCATGGTGAAGCAAGGGAAAGGCGAGGCAGTCTGTCTGGGGCATGCAAGGCACTCAACAAAACAGAAAAAACGCCTTCCGTTTGTTATTTCCTACCAACGCCAAATTCGGCAGCGGTGCCCGCGGGCTATGGCACGTACATGTACACTAGCGATGAACCAGAATCCCAATGCAAAACTGACAAAATATTCCCAACTGGCATTGTACGCTGCATGGCCGGCCCTTATCGCTACACGCACCGTTCAAGCTGGGAGAGTCAAGGCGAAAACAATCTTGCTGACGGGGTGGTAAAATACTCTGAATGCCAGTACAGGGGAATCTGCGCGAATGGTAAACACATCTTGTGATTCCATTGGGGCATCTGGATTACGCGCAGTTAATTGGTTGCTTCCTTTTTTGTCTGCCAGGGACGAGGTCATAATCATAGAAACGGAATCAACAGGAGAAGTGTTACCATTCGTTGACTGCTCTATTTTCTGACACCCCTACCGACTTCTCAGCTTATATGTTCAATTCCGACACCCCTGTATTCCGACACCCCTGTGTGTCCGACTGCTCAACCCATGTTTTGACACCCCTATGTTTTGACACCCCTATGTTTTGACACCCCCTATGTTCCGACACCCCTATGTTCCGACACCCCTATGTTCCGACACCCCTATGTTTCGACACCCCTATGTTTCGACACCCCAATGTTTCGACACCCCAATGTTCCGACACCCCAATGTTCCGACACCCCTATGTTTCGACACCCCTATGTTTCGAAACCCCTATGTTCCGACACCCCTATGTTCCGACACCCCTATGTTCCGACACCCCTATGTTCCGACACTCCTATGTCCCGACACCCCTATGTCCCGACACCCCTATGTCCCGACACCCCTATGTCCCGACACCCCTATGTTCCGACACCCCAGGCTATGTTCCGACACCCCTATGGGCCTACGGGCCTCCAACATAATTGTGTGACCCGGTATAAAGAGGGGTTATAAACGTAAACATCTCTGGTCCCGGCCCCAACGCACCATTCAAAACGGGCTAGCCTAGCACAATGTCAACGCGGGTTGTCAGAACATAGGGGTGTCGAAACAGTGAGCAGTCGGAACACAGGGGTGTCGGAACATAGGCTGAGTAGTTGGGACGTAGGGGTGTCGGAACATAGTTGAGGAACATAGGGGTGTCGGAACATAGTTGAGAAACATAGGGGTGTCGGAACATAGGGGTGTCGAATCATATATATAATGTAACATATCCTTTTTGTCGTTGCGCCATCGCACTGTAAGCCTAGACCCACTTCGAATTATGTAGGTGTGTATAGTAATTTGTACACATAACCCTGACATCTAAAGGATATCCTGTTATACAGATTCAATCGTGCCTATTGCCGTTTAAACTTCGCAAATAACTTTGGGGGACCTCAAACGAAACTGTAAAGTTTGTTATTAAAACAAATGCACAAAACGTACAGATGGCGTGTCTAATCTGTGGCGGAGGCACTAAAGAGGGCGCTGCGGTTGCTTTTTGCAAACAAAATGTTGAAGAGAAAAGGTGATCGTGAAAGCATAAAAAAGAACGAATGATTTCTGAAGGAGAATCACGTCGCTATTGTTATCCTAAGGACGTTTTGTTGTTTTCGTGTAGTTAAGGACGCGTAATCGGCCAGCTAAATACTACTTTTTATAGCACCCAAAACAATTTTTTTCATGGTTGCCGAGAAAAAAAGAGCAAGAAAAACGGCGTTCATTTTCAACTGGCGTCGGGCAGTTTTCTTTGGTTTTTTTTGCGATTGCCGATTTTTCAGAACAATTACAGGATATTTAGCGCAATCATTTTGCTGGATGCCTAGAATCATTAGTTACTTTCAAATAAGTAAGATATTTTGCACAACCTTCAGAAACGTGTGGATAAAACTGATGAATTCAACACTCAATGTGTTGAATTCATCAGTTTAATGGTTGAAATTTCAACTTTTAAAGAGTAGTCACTGACCGCATATACTTATAAAGTGTTGATTCAACACTTTAGTTTTAAGCGTGTATAATCTAACATCCATTAACCCACCTTGCTCAATATTGGCTTGGCCATGAGTGGTAATGAATTTTGCATAAGCGCTATATGTAACCCATGGCTACCACAATGAATGAATAACCGGTTGCACTTACAATGTTGTAATAATGCAAGGTTTTACAGATACTAAAATATATCGGTAATCATATAAAACAGAGATTTTCTCGCACTGCGCTTATTACCGTCATGCGAGCCGCCATTTTGTTCTGGTTTATCGGTACATCCAAAATATTGTAACGTAGTGTCTTCACCATCAGTACGCGAAGCCCGATCGATAGCGGCCCTGCACGCGCAAGGAATGCAAGTGAACCCTTTTGTGTACGGCATAGTGTATACACAATGTGTACTGTACATGTGAAAGTGGGCTCAAAATCATACGGAGTAGGACCTGATGCCATAATTACTAGCTCACAGATTTTCTATTCTTCTCAGAAAATACTAAAATAAACGATAGTTTGTGGCGCGTCAAGTCGATATTCTGCACAGAAATGCAATACACGGTACTCGCAATAGTCGGGCGCCGTACAACTTACGTATGCATAATGTAGTTGGCCGCGTCAAGGTTGGATACCAGTGCGAACAACAGGCATAAAGCGATGTGCATTGATGAGGTGCAGACACTACTACGTCATAATGTCCCGGGCGAGGCGGGAAATTTGAACAATATGGCCGCGCCCTTGTACTCCTGAATGGCAAGAAATCGTGAATATAATAAGTGCGTGTGTCGTTCTCGATAACAAATCAGAGCAAATTCTCTGCGGAGTCAGTATGTTACCATATATTCTTTTAGACTAGGTAAAATATTATTGAGCCTGGAATTTCCCTTTAAAGAGCCGGAGGGGAGATAACAGGGAGCACGGTTCTTGAACAAGCAGCCTACGGAGTCCGAGAGTGCCAAAAGAGTACGCAGTACTGTTGCGTAATATTATGATGTGTATAATTTACCTTGACGATGTGAAAGGTAATTCTGCCCCCCTGGTAAATGTGCAGGTCAGATCACCTTTGAATTATGTGACCTCTGGTGTCATCTTTTAACCAAAATGTAAAACATGATGCGTGCGCATACTGCCGGGCACATTAATTGAATATAGATGTAAACAAAGGGCACGGGTCTATTGTATTGGATATGCCTTGTACATCACTGCCCCGTCACAATAATTATTCGGGATCCGCAGGAATCAAGCAGAACCAGCCGGAATTTTTTTTTTCAAAATTCGCGCCACATTCGGGCGGGAATTTTAAATTGACGAAAATTGTGGAACAAACTGACAACAAGTTGATGTTCTCCAGACGACTCGTCAATGCAAACTGGGGCATTCTGGCAGGATTTGAAGTGGCTTGCCGTTTTGATTCTCCCTCGAATGCGATCAGAATGTTTCGAATGCTATTGGAATGCCATTAGAATATTTAGAATGCAGTCAGAATGCAATTAGAATACACTTCGAATGCCGTTCGATATTTCTGTACTTCGAATGCACCTCGAAAGTTTTGAGCGTGAGCAAACATTTCGGGCCGGCCACAAGAATAGGCCCGAATGTTTGGAATACAATCAGAATGTTTAGAATGCAATTTGAGTATCCAGATATACCAAGAATTTCCATTTCAAGGGCAATTCGGCTCATGTGACGCGGGTTTAAGCGTAGCGCTTCCTCGTCTGCATAAGAAAGAGTAATGCTATACAAATAATACAAATCACACGGATTTGTGGCTGGTAAAAGCGAGTTTTAGTTTTTTTGTTGGCCCTTCTCTCACACTATGGCGAATATGCTAGCGAATGTGCTTACAAATGGAAATATTTGACAATCGCTCAAACTTTGCAACATTCGCCGTGTCTTCGTAAGCGTTGGTAACAAATTCGGAACGTCAGTCACAAGTCATTCTCCACCTCCTTACGAAGATCGGTCAATTTAGGAAGCGCTTCCTAAATTTCAGCGAATGTTGTGAAGATGGTCATCATCGCCGTCGATTTTCGTAAGCATTGGTAAGCCATTGGTAATACGTTGGTAAAGCGTGCGTAAGCGTTGGCAACGTTCGTTAGCTATTCGTAAGGCATTGGAAAGCGTTGGTAAGCATTCGTAATATATTCGTAAGATATTTAAGGAAAGGTCGAGGGACGACCGAGGACGACCGAGGACGACCGACGGGTGACCGAGATGAAAATATTCACTATCCCATCGCAATTTTTGGGCGAATTCACCGCGAAATTCAAATATTCATATTCGCAAGAATATTCACCACAGTGTGCCGAGCAGCATTAGGACAGGGTTTGCGTCGTGGTGATTTGGATGAGTACAAAACACCACAACGTCACAGGTCTACCCCACCGATATGAATATAATGAAGAGTGGAGATCAAGCTATATTTTGACGTGCGTTTGAACATCTTGGAGAGTTGTAATTATTTTTCTCGATTTTGTTATTTTTTGAATTGAAGATATTTATCGTTGATGCACGAGAAAGACGGCTGGTGCGCCGTAGCCTAGCCGATTGAGGTCGCTGTTACGGCTTTGCGTACAGTACACATGTACCGACCACAGACATCTAATAAAAGCTAGACACGACATGTGTCTACTTTTATCGTTATAGTCATTGTTCTGAAAATAAGCCGCGTCACAGAACACACGCGTATTGCGAACGTTTATTTGCTAATTTGTTGAGTTCTATAGGGTCGGCGGTCATAAAAAAGAAGCTTTATTTCTTTTTCTTTCTTGGGTCGGGAGAGTCGACCCAAAATAGGGTCGGTCGAAAATGAGAACCACATAAATAAAACGGGTCGTTCTATAAACACATCACTTTCTTAACATAAACCCGGCCTGCGAAAGCTAAATTATTTTCAAAAGGCCTATTTGATTTTATAACTAAAATGATTCAACGACAAAGGGCATAATGATCCAATAAAATTGCTATACAATTGCTAAAAAATTCCTATAAAATTCCTATAAAATTCCTATAAAATTGTCATTTAATACTCTTCTAATCTAATTTAATGATGTTTAGTATTACAATTTAGGTACTAAAATCTGGAAAGTCATGCATAGTCATGGTTACTCATAATATTTATGCAAATCTTTGTAATTCCCATTTTGTAATAACGATACGTTTCACAACATTTAATATTTTCAATTTGGACTGTCCCAGTTGTATCCTTTCCCTAGCTCTTATGAATACTGGTAGTATTTTTTAGCCGACTACATAATTTCGCCATTTTTAAAATATAGATTTTACATTAATGCATTCGCGACTGGTAACATATTTTTGTTTATCAAACGGTTCTTTTCTGCATCTATTGAAATATTATTGGCGTACATTTGTAAACACCAAGCGTGCAATAAGTCATCAACAGTCACACAAATTTGCTTAGCACAAAACAAGAAAATAGCAAGGTTTTTATTTGAGCAAGTTACTTTTAAATACAACGTTTCGCGGTTTGTTTGTCATACCATGGAGAAATTCCTCCATGGTCATATACAATCCCATTATGTTTTCAGGATGTCAACAAGTAGTATCCCTAACTTGAGGTTCCTCCGTGAAAAAATTTAAAAGAAGCTAATTTCAACTGATTTGGGTAGGTATGGGTATGGACAACTACCAAAAAAAAGGAAGGAGGGATAGGGGTTGGGGAACTTTTTTTATTAGAGGTCAAAGGTCATTGACCCCTCCCCAAATCCCTAAAAATTATATTTCAGCAACAAAATATGGTATATAGATGATCTTGGTGTCAAAATGCACAGAATTACAATAGAAGATGACATCAAATAATTATTGACCCTTGGGACCAAATCCTGACCTCCGAAAATGAGGTCAAAGGTCACAAAACAATTTTATTACTAAAATGTCATATTTATAGCAACAAAATATGGTATATAGATGATCTTGGTGTCAAAATGCACAGGATTATGAAAGAAGATGACATAGAATAACTACTGACCCTTATAAAAGAGGTCAAAGGTCAAAAATAGACGTATTACTAAAATGTCATATTAGTAAAATAACAGGAAAATTACCATGAACAAAAACAAATCTAAGAGGCTAATTTCAACTTATTGTGGCGGGTATGGGGGTTATTATTTATTCCAAGAGCAAAGAAGGAGGGGGAAATTCCCTTTCTGAGGGTCAAAGGTCTTTGACCCTGCACTAAAACATTATAAATTGTATCTCAGCAGCAGTATGTTTTTCATAGGCCTAGATGATCTTGGTGTCCAAATGCACAGAATTATACTAGGAGACAAACACAATATGAAATGGATTCTTCACCACCAAAATACGAGATTAAAGGTCAAAATGAGCAATTGGGCGGGGGGGGTTAAAGTTCATTAGTGTCAAATAGTTTGTGTGTGTAAAGTATATGTGCATTTATAATCATGTTTGGTGTTTATTGGGAAGGAGCGTAATCATACATTCAGCCTACGTTTTTTTATTATTAAAACGATTCTCGGTCACATGGGAAGGACATAAATTGAAGGACGTCTAACGCTGGGTTATGTGGAATTGGGTTTTTTTTCTGTGAGACTATTAGGTTTTTTAGTTAAAGATGAAGTGCTTTTGGAAGAAAATAGCAAAGGGAAACCGGTTTATGCAGGCATACTTCAAGGAATGATCAGTTTATTTGTTGTTGTTTGTTTGATCAATCCCAGAGTTAGCTGTAGTGAATCAGAACTCATTCTACTATGGGAAGAGGAGGGTGTTTATGGAAGTTTTCACAAGTCAGAACTATTTCTCATCGTTTTCATTATTGTTTTGGAGATGCTGCAACAGTTCTGCTGCGTGAAGTATCATGGGATTGTATGTTTGTTGCTGGTCTGCAGAGATAAATCTGTATATTTATGATTTGCTGGTATGCCAGCACTGGTTGCGTAACTATATTGCCCAGAGCGTAATTCTTAATGTAAGTTTTTTCTTAGTGATATACGCTTCTGGGAAGTCAGTTCTGGCCACATTTTTTCTGCGAGATTGCAGTCGGTAGGAGGAAGTGGGGGGGGGGGGGGGGGGGGTGTTACGTGTACAAGTTTCAAGAGAACTTTTTCGTTATTTTCTTGAGACGCAGTATCATATGAATTGTATTTGTGACTGGCAGAGTTAAATCTGTAATTGTACGTTATCTAGTGGGTATGCCAGAGAGTGGTTGTTTGACTGGCCTCTCCGGAGCGTAATTCTTAATTTTTTTTTAATTTTTTTTTGGTTTGTGGTTTGTGTAAGGCAACAGTGGTCCTTTGTTTTTAGTTCACTCAGTGATTGATTATTACCGGTAATAATATGCCGTCCCCCTTTTCTCTCCTTTTTTGGAAGGGGAGCAGGGCATATTTTTTGTGCTATATTATGCACTTCATCAGTCACCATTCTTTCAGTTTACTTTTCTTTGTCCTTGTTTTTATTTGTGTGTCGGTTTATAAGACAGATTGCAATGACAAATACCGGCTTTTGGGGGGTATTGATCGAAAGGAAGGAATCTTGACTTATTTATTTTGTTTTAGTCTTGAGAGCCATTTCTTTGATCATTGTTTTGTTCTTCCAATAGTTCTAATACTAGATTTGCACATTCTCCTCATCCAGGTTGTTTTCTTCTTGGTTGGATTGTGGAGATGCTTTAGTCCTAGATCAAACAAGTTCATATTTTATGTTTTTGTGCCGTTTGTATGCCAAGGGTTGGGTATCAAATAGCCTACATGTATTTAGGTATTCGTTTTCACTAATCCAGTGCCAGTGTTTGAGGAGGGCCCGTTTGAGAGCTGGGTGCGCGAATCATGGGTAGTATGGTAGGACGAACACCAGTGGGGTATTGTGGGGTTTTTTGTGTTTTTTTTTCACGCTTAGAGTCCGCGGAAGGCTCGCCCCTTTGAGGAAGGGCTAGGTCTTCGTTTGTGTATCCGCGCTTTTTAAGTTGGTCCTTAAATAATTCAACCCTCTCCTCAAAGTCTTTTAAATGGGTACATACGGCTGTCCAGTCACTTCGCCCTTGAAGTTAAGCAGCCAAATACCGACTTAGGGTGTGCTGAATCTCTCTGCTGTATACAAGACTCTCTGCAAGATGCACCAAACTCCTCTTCTTTTTAATAGGAAACTTTTGGGACATCTCACTTTACTGGGGTAACTAGTCAGGGTATATGTAGGCTAACTAGTTGTTATGAGTAATCACTTCTTAAACAAAGACATAATTCATGTTGTTTTATGTTATACGTATATCTCTAGGGTGGTGCTTTGTGGATTCAATATGGGGCTTCGAATAATGACCTTTGACCTTTAAGGTCATATGTGGCGGTCGATTTGTATCTTACATTTATATCACAAGAATTTAAACTGTTCTACTTCCAGTGTAATTATGACCATTTTGACATCAAGATCATACAAGTACATGTTGTTGCCGAGATACAATTTATAGTGTTTTAGTCCAGGGTCAATGACCTTTGACCTCTGCTCCTAGAATAAATAATAACTCCCATACCCGCCACGTAAGTTAAAATTAGTCTCTTCGATTTGTTTGTGCTCATTTTTATTTAATGATAATTTTCCTGTTATAAATATGACATTTTAGTAATAAAATAGTTTGTTGACCTTTGACCTCATTTTGGGAGGTCAGGATTTGGTCCCAAGGGTCAATAATTATTTGATGTCATCTTCTTTTGTAATTCTGTGCATTTTGACACCAAGATCATCTATATACCATATTTTGTTGCTGAAATATAATTTTTAGTGATTTAGGCAGGGGTCAATGACCTTTGACCTCTAATAAAAAAAGTTCCCCAAACCCTATCTCTCCTTCCTTTTTTTTGGTAGTTGTCCATAACCCATACCCACCAAAATCAGTTGAAATTAGCTTCTTTTAAAAATTTTCACAGATTGGCTCAATATATGGCTAATTTAGGGTTACTAAAGGTAAGAATTAAAGGTCGATTCCACCCAGCACAGTTCATATAATAATTTGACTGGAACTCTTCGGGTGGGTATACAAGTTTATTCTAGTACCGAGGGGTAAATTTGCCCAGTGTGTATTTTAGTCGGGCGCCGCGCAAATCACGAAATCATCATGTAGTTTTGAATAGGACCTGGCGCGCGGTCTATGGGTTTATAATGTGGTATGGGCCGTTTTTTAAACCCCAGCTCCGTCTTCGTTCAGGCTTTGTTTATGCAGTTTAGCAATGAGCTAGAGCCACAGATGGAACCGAAGCCAGGTGTTTGGAATTCGGTATGGACGTTTGATCAGATGGTCATCGAACTGGCAAGGTAACGTTAGCTAGACGCCCTAATTTATTAAAAAAGTCTATAACAATTGGGTTTGTATCTGTTGCCTTAGGGATTTTGAACACTTCAGGTTATGTGCAAAGGATCAATGCAAAGCCTGCCGATTCACGCGAAATTCACGGCAAATTTGGGGTTGTTTACCACCATCATCACGCAAGTTCACTCGTCGTACTCGTACTCGTCGTAGTCTCTAGTCGTTTGCTTTGAGCTCGGATTGGACTGTGATACTGATAGTGATACATTCTCGCGGTCGGGATGACGTCACCGGCCCCTGTTTCTTGTCTCTGATTGGTCAGTGGTGGCTGTTAGTTATCACCCCCTCTGGACTCAAAGGGGAATGAGTAGCAATAAATAGTGTTGTGGTCTATGTGAAAAAAATCTAAATAATCAATTATTGTCTAATATCTTTTAAACACTACACCGAAATATTTCCAAATTTCATTGTTTTATGAAGTAACAAAATCTCCCACGATACACCGGGAAAAAAAGTATGCATGTTTTTATTGCTGTAAAAAAATATAGAAAACACGTAATTCCCTGTACAAATTGAATGGAGGGCTACCCCTTTGCCCAACGGCGTGTGCAATAGGTGGAACAGCCTCCGACCGTGAGAATAGAGCCAAGGAATACAAATTATATAGTCCTAGCTTGGCACTAGGTTTTGTTGTCTGAAACGAATGTGTAACGTGTAGGCCTACGGCTGGGCTGGACACTATTTACACTCCAGCAGCATAAACAAGTGTCAAGTACAAAAATTAATTTCCAGCCTAGCTGGTTGCGGCTTTGGATGCGATATTGGCATGCCCCGCCCCCCCCCCCCAAAAAAAAACCCCAAAAAACCAACCCTTCGATATACCCATTTTCTTCATAAAAACAAATTGATCTACCTGTTTTCTTCCAAAACCAAACAGAGACTCTACAGACCATAACTAATTATAAGCTGGTACCCCTCCCACGAGATGCTGATGCCCCCCCCCCCCCCCCCCCCCCCCAACCACGAGATGCTGATGTCCCACCCCCAACAAAATGCTGATGCCCCCCCCACCCCCCCCCCCCCCCTTAGGGCCTGTATTTGTAGAAAGACCACCTCGATGTGTACATGGAATATGCTTAGTCATCCCAAGCTTTGGAATGCCTTGCCATTCGAACTTCGCAGTTGTAGTTCCATCAATGTTTTCAAAAAGTTGTTAAAAACTCATTTATTTGAAACTGCTTATAATATTTGATTGTTTTTGCAAAACATTTTATTGTGATTTATGTACTCATTTTGAGCTTTTACTTGATGTCTTTAATGTGATTTCTGGTATCCCATTGCTGACACATACCTTAATACATGTATGTTAAGTTGTAACTGCTAATTCTGGTCTTCTCCTCTCTTTGCTTGTTTGCCATGTGCAGCTGGGCAGTGTGTGTTGGTACTGTGATATCCTCTTTGATCTTGTAGGGTCACATTGATCTTGAATTGCCTTTATGTTTTATTTATTGTTGCATTTTATTTTGGTTCATTATTTTTCCTTTGTCATGTTTGTGTTTTATGTTGCGCCTCGGAATAGGTTTTCTCTAGATAGATGGCGCATTATACATGCTTTATATTATTATTATTATTATTATTATCCCAAAAGTGCTGTGACTGTCATTTATTTCAATGTTTCAATTTGTTGGTCAGTTTTGAGTGTCGTCTGCAATCTCATTAAAAACCAAAGGTAGGATACACCATTGGTAATTGCTTAAATTATTATTAATGGGTGGATTTGAGGGGTTGTATTTTATAGTAAATATCGGTTAACTGACCTGTCTGAAGTTTTACAATCATGGATGCTGAGAAAAGCAACAAAAACAGTATTCGGGCAGTGGTTTTTATGTTGTTTTAATTTTATTTTGGCGATTGCCGTCCTACGATTGGACTTTGTGTGGTTTTTTTTTTTTTTTTAAACAATTTCTGGATATCTAGCGCAATCATTTTGCTGGATGCCTAGAAGTAGAATCATTAATTACTTTAGAATATTTATTTACTCAATATAATTTAATATGAAGTAATAAAATTCTTAATAATTCGGTAGTAAAATTGTTTGATAACTGCAAATGGTGTATCCTACCTTAAAGCTAAAAAATTGACAACAAACAAAAATTGGTGTTACTAAAACTGTACCAACATTGAGTTAGAATTGTGTGTAATTTATCTACAAAAACATACATTCGCATTTTTGTATCGCATGTGGAGACATCTCTTTGTTCTCGTGTACAAAATGGTTAGAAAGTCGAGCACGTTTTTCAAAATGCTCCCATTTTTACCACAATTATTTTCCTGGGTTGAAATTTCGACCCAATATACCCTATATTATACCCTAACCCAAACACTAACCCTAACCCACATCCTAACCCTAGTTTTTGAGTAATTTAAGTACAATCCAAAAAATCTAACTCGTGAAATTCCTAATGGAGACCTATTCATTTGGAGACCTTTTCACTCCCATTGTCCCCATTGTGTTCAAGTCTCCAGAGGGTACCGTATTTCGCACCATGTACTTCAATGTACTTTAATACTACATGTACCGGTATGTTGAATTTGTCAAACACAGGAATTACAATGTCGTCCAAATCTGTGGCTACATTAGGGAGGTTAGTGCATCGCAGCGCGGCTGTTGTCTGTTCTAGTAATAGCACCAATGGACCATCACTGGAATCGAGACCCAGTCAACCGTGGCTGATGAGAAAAGTACCCACCGCGAGGTGTGGCCCTGCAGGTACGGTAAACATTGTAGGCAGTAGGATCTCATATCTTAACCCTCCGACGTGCCACCGTACTATTTCTGATAGTCGCTTCGCCGTAAAAAAAGCAATAATTTGTTCATCAAAGGTCAAAAATATCTCATGTTACATGTATTCCTAGTTTAAAACATGCCGAATAATGTGTGAACATATAAAGCCGTAAAACCAAAACAGCTTGGGGGTATACACGAAATACAAGCGACTATCAAAAATAGTACGTAGTATTTGGTGTATAAACAAAATGGCGGCACGTCGTCGCAGCTTTTTGAGGTCTGGATTTCACCGCGAGACCTTCCCAAGCAATAAATCGTGCTATTGTTGTCTTGCCTTTATTCAACAACACCAGCTGGTTTCTGGGTCTCTGACCTATGACATGGGGCTGTGTGAACATATAAAGCCGTAAAACCAAAACAGCTTGGGGGTATGCTCGAAATACAAGCGACTACCGAAAATTGTAGTTAGGGGGTTGCCTGTATAAAAAAGATGGCGGCGCGTTGCAGGGTTAACCAGTTCGCGTTGGATGTCTGGTATACACGTACAATGTTTCTAAATGGATGACCGATAAACACGTCGCAAGTGAGGCAGAACAAAAAATCGTGTCCTCTCCGCGGATGATGCCTTATATCCCGGTCAGGCATATCCCGACCTTATACCGGTCGGTTTTGATTCAGCAGAGGACGTGTACATACGCGTTGCGGAAGTTTCCTTGATTGTTGTGGTTGTGGTTGTTTTAGATGTCGGACGTTACTGGCACACGCCTCGCGGTGGACGTGTATAATAGTGTTTGGCGAGTAACTAAAGTACTCGTGTACTCGTGATCAGTTTTTGCTACTCAGAGCACTACTCGCATTTTTTTAACTATTCGATTACTCGTGCCAGCCCGAGTAGCAATAAATACTGGCGAGTAGTGATTGTTAGCAAGCGATGATCGTTGACAAGTACCGATTAAGTTGTGGTCAGACTCTACTACTATACTAATGACAATTGCGATGGTTTTACGATATGATTTTTATTGATTTTCAATTCTAACTTGAGCGATAAAGGAAACCAAATGGCAGCAGAAGTCACTGTCAAATTACTGTTGTGCTTTGAATGAAAACACATGGTGATAAACACATGTGTGACCGTCATTTTACCCCTTGTGAAAAATGTGACAACTACTCACGAGTTAACACCAAGTTATGGGGACACTTTCTTTTGTTTGACAAAATCTGACAGATTTGTGGTGTCCCCATAACATTTTGGGTCTTCAGTAAAGGGGTCTAGAGGTAGAATTGGGTTGAGGTATAATCAAAGAAAATGGAGAAGACGACAAATTAGGGGGGGGGGGGGGGGGGGGGTTTGAAACAATTTTAGGTCAGAAGAATTTTTAGAGTTTGAGTTTAGAGAAATTGTTCTTAAGCACACGAACCCTATGTGTGTGCATTGTACGTTATTATTATTCATTTCTGGTAATGAAACCAAGGATCCCTCAAAAGCGTAGAGAGAAGACAATGAGAAGAAGGTACAGTTTTGGAGGTGGGAGGAAACCCCCAGAAAACCCATGGAGTCGGGCAGGGACTGAAAACCCAATCCACATATTGGCCCAGGTGGGATTCGAACCCGGGTCATAGTGGTGAAAGGCGAAGAAAGAACCGCTACGCCAACATGAACGTGTACACTCGCTAACGTTGCCATGCAATGCGGTATTGACGCGGTACCACGCTCCAGTAAAAGTCGTACCCTACGACAGTCGTGCAATTGTAGTCGTGACTTTCAAAGACCTATCCTGGGAGGTACAAGTTGCAAAAATAGTTCGGGGACAGGTCTTGTGTGACTGCTAAGGCTTACACCGCAAAAAGAAGAAAAAAACACGACCGGACAAAGACCGCCCAAGGTCACACGACTGACATCGTCGCGAGTAATGTACAGAGCGGAATTTTATTTACAATGTATATTTTGTCATGTCCGCCTTGGCATGGTGGTGGTTCATCAGGTGGTTCATCAACACATCGAGGAGCGTGGTTTCAGCAATGGCGACCGTTCAGCCAGGGGAGTCATTGGAAACAGAAGAAGGACCCCCGAACCGAACCGACCACGAACCAAGTAGAGCCGGCCGTCAATAAGAATGCCGGGACTCCGTCATCATCAGCTCCTTTCTCCTCATCGGCAAACGACCCACTGCCTCAACTTGAGGTGCCCGAATACGACAAGGAGTTGTTGTTTAAAGGACTGGAGACTGATTTTCCTTGCTTGTCCAGACTGTAAGTCCAGTGGTATTCTTCGGTAATTTTCTACTGCGAACTTCTGATTTTATATAGGCCATCAGCCGCTGTCCGAAAATTAGGCCACCGGTATCAAATGTGACCTGCTCCAACGAAACCCAGACAAAGTTTCTTTTTTGGGCTTATTTTATATTCTCTAGGCTCTCAGCTTTAAAATGATGTATCATTTACATATGTACACCTGGGGGAAGGATTTAGTGATAAAACCCAGACAACCTGATTATGAGATTTATAAACAGCTTTTAATTTCGCAAAATCGGCAAAAAAATACACTTCTGGGTGACAGATTATGCTCAAATTTGGAAAGATTGTAGATTATTAAATCGTGATTCAGAAAAGTCGGCCATTTTGAACAACAAAATGAAAAAAAAAAGTGAAAACACCCCAAAAAGCTGCCATCACTAGCGCTGCAATGCTATCTTACATTTTTCCACTGTAGGTGCGCATACCTTGCCAAATATCACTATTGAGAGCTAGTCCCCATTGAACATTGCCAGAGATGGATCCTGCTGCGTTGGGTGTCCACAGACTCTGAGGCAGTTTGGCCATGAGATATTTTCTTCTAGCCGAAAAAATATTCCTGGAGGACTAGAAACGAATTTCATGCTTGATAACGTTTTGTCTGTGTACGTAGGCCTCCTGCAGGGCCTGAGCCGGAGTACCACAAAGTCAGTACCGGGTTTCAACTGTTCCACTCAGAGCGGCCGTTTCATCTCAAGTATAACGGTGTCCTTCCCGAGCTGCGCATCGCCTACGAGACCTGGGGGGAGCTGAACGCGGAGAGAAGTAACGTGGTTCTTCTAAACACCGGAATGTCGGCAAGCTCGCATGCCAAGAGCCACCAGGTCAGTATCACAAGTAGAAGGTTCAGATTCTAACGTGGTTCTCCTGAACACCGGCATGTCGGCAAGCTAGCATGCCAAAAGCCACCAGGTCGGTATCGCAAGTAGAAGGTTAAGATTCTAACGTGGTTCTCCTGAACACCCGCATGTCGACAACCTCGCATGCCAAGAGCCACCAGGTCAGTATCGCAAGTAGAAGGTTCAGATTCTAACGTGGTTCTCCTGAACACCCGCATGTCGACAACCTCGCATGCCAAGAGCCACCAGGTCAGTATCGCAAGTAGAAGGTTCAGATCCTAACGTGGTTCTCCTGAACACCGGCATGTCGGCAACCTCGCATTCCAAAAGCCACCAGGTCAGTATCGCAAGTAGAAGGTTAAGATTCTAACGTGGTTCTCCTGAACACCGGCATGTCGGCAACCTCGCATGCCAAGAGCCACTAGGTCGGTATCGCAAGTAGAAGGTTCAGATCCTAACGTGGTTCTCCTGAACACCGGCATGTCGGCAACCTCGCATGCCAAGAGCCACCAGGTCAGTATCGCAAGTAGAAGGTTCAGATTCTAACGTGGTTCTCCTAAACACCGGCATGTCGGCAACCTCACATGCCAAGAGCCACCAGGTCGGTATCACAAGTAGAAGATTCAGATTCTAACGTGGTTCTCCTGAACACCGGCATGTCGGCAAGCTCGCATGCCAAGAGCCACCAGGTCGGTATCACAAGTAGAAGGTTCAGATTCTAACTTGTTTCTCCTGAACACCGGCATGTCGGCAAGCTCGCATTCCAAAAGCCACCAGGTCAGTATCGCAAGTAGAAGGAAGTTCTAACGTGGTTCTTCTGAACACCGGCATGTCGGCAAGCTCGCATGCCAAAAGCCACCAGGTCAGTATCACAAGTAGAAGGTTCAGATTCTAACGTGGTTCTCCTGAACACCGGCATGTCGGCAAGCTCGCATTCCAAAAGCCACCAGGTCAGTATCGCAAGTAGAAGGTTCAGATTCTAACGTGGTTCTCCTGAACACCGGCATGTCGGCAAGCTCGCATGCCAAGAGCCACCAGGTCGGTATCACAAATAGAAGGTTCAGATTCTAACGTGGTTCTCCTGAACACCGGCATGTCGGCAACCTCGCATGCCAAGAGCCACCAGGTCAGTATCGCAAGTAGAAGGTTCAGATCCTAACGTGGTTCTCCTGAACACCCGCATGTCGGCAACCTCGCATGCCAAGAGCCACCAGGTCAGTATCGCAAGTAGAAGGTTCAGATTCTAACGTGGTTCTCCTGAACACCGGCATGTCGGCAAGCTCGCATGCCAAGAGCCACCAGGTCGGTATCACAAATAGAAGGTTCAGATTCTAACGTGGTTCTCCTGAACACCGGCATGTCGGCAAGCTCGCATGCCAAGAGCCACCAGGTCGGTATCACAAATAGAAGGTTCAGATTCTAACGTGGTTCTCCTGAACACCGGCATGTCGGCAAGCTAGCATGCCAAAAAGCCACCAGGTCAGTATCGCAAGTAGAAGGTTCAGATTCTAACGTGGTTCTCCTGAACACCGGCATGTCGGCAACCTCGCATGCCAAGAGCCACTAGGTCGGTATCGCAAGTAGAAGGTTGAGATTCTACGAAGTATCCGCTCCGTGTACAACTGACCGTTCACAACCATTATCCAGTTGTAGCGTCTGTTGAACATCACATGATATTCCAAATCTTTGACAACAATTTTGAATTTGTCCATTATTCTGCTGCATGTGATGAGTGCTGTTTGTTGAAACCATTACGCGAAGGCAGATCAAATTTAACTCAACCAGCCCATTATCATGTTTTCATATGTGACCTGTTTCAACGAAACTCGGACAAAGTCGCACAATGTGTTTTATTACAATGTACTCGTAAAATCATTTTGTGGTGGATTTTACCTTTTTGAGGGTTTCTGAATGACAAACTATTATTCAAAAATCTCCTCAAATTTGAACATAATCCGTTACCCAGAAAAAGGGGGGGGGGGGGGGTTTCTCTTCATCCTATATATTGCTTCATATGACTGCGCTGCGTCTGGCAGGGGCAGGGTTAGGGTTAATTGGGTGGTACAGGTGCGGATCCAGGGGAGGGGTCCTGGGGGTCGGAACCCCCACATTTTTTAATTTAAAAAAAAATGTATTGTTATATCAGAACAAAATAGCAGTGTGGTGCTTTCTGCACAAGATTTTCAATAGATCTAAACGATCAAAATATATAAGAAAAATAGGCTCATAATGTGCCAGAATGCACCTCGGAGCTTCTACTGTAAACAAATTTCGGGGGGAGAGCCCCCAGACCCCCCCGGCCCATGGCTAGGACCCCACATTCAATTTCTGCATCCGCCCCTGTGGTACCCAAACATGGCTTTCTAATTGTGTTCCTAGGATGAGTCTAAAGACAGGCTTCTTTTACGAATACTTTACATTGTTTACAGGACAACCCAACCCCTGGCTGGTGGGAGAAATTTGTCGGTCCAGGCTTGGCCATTGACACGGACAAATTCTTTGTCATTTGCACCAATGCCCTGGGTGGTTGCTATGGAACAAGGTGGGTATACAGGGTGTCTCAAACAAATTTATAACGCTCCTTTAGGTGATCGTAACTTCCTAAATAAGTATTGGAATTGAACAATTCAAACGACAAAATAAAAGTCAAATTAGTTGGCTTTAATGTAAAGAAAACCGCATTTGATTCGGTTCAGTAATCACGGAGAAAGGAGCGATTACGTAAAAGTAGTCGAAGAACAATTTCCAGTGGTGCAGAAAATCACTCAAAAATATATATTTCTCATCAAAAATCTGCTAAGATACTTTGGAAATATTATAATTGAAGAGTTTATGGAGTAAATACCACATTAATCTCAGTTTCTCCCAAAAATGGACCTTGACATTGTTTTGGCCTGTACGCCGATAAGACAATAGCGACATGCGACGGATTTCTCTTGATCGGGCCACATAAAAGAGCTGCCTATTATTATTATTATATTATCCTGATCACAGGACTATGAATGCATGTTCATGTGATTCCTACCTCCGCGCATCTCTGGTGGCTGAGATTATAAGTGACTGCCTTCCCTGTTACATCGTAGTAATCAATTTGTCCTAAGATGTTGAATTTCTCAAGAAACTAAAGTTCGAATGCTACCAAATTTGACCAATTCTGTCTGGAACATTCAAAACAAAACAAATCAGGATCGAATATTAACCAGTTCGCGCCGGGATTATTTTAACATCACTAAGCCGAGGCACAAAATTATTTTTAACGAAACTCGATCCGAGGCGGGTTCAGGCCGATGGTACCGGGAAGCACTTCCATGACATTTCCGGTCTTGCTCACTACAGTGCTGACAGACATTTCCAGCCTTGCTCGTGACATGTTTATGAGTCATCCATTTTGAATCTAGGGAAAACTTTGCGTGTAAACACGTCCTCTGGCGCGAACTGGTTAACAAGAAATGTAACAAAAATGTCACACTTTGTGTCTTAACTTCATGAAATGACCCATTTCTCTTTTCTCAGCGGCCCGTCCTCGGTAAATCCAGTGTCTGGCAAGCCATACGGCACTCACTTTCCAGTGGTTACTGTTGAAGACATCGTCCATGCAATGTTCCTACTTCTAGATCACCTCGATGTTAATAAGGTGTGTTGTGATTTTCCCCTTAAGCTGTACATAAGAATTTGTTATATCCTGTCTATGTGACCTGCTCCCACAAAAAACGGCGTCTATGATATATTGAAAATTCATAAATACCTGGGACAGTTTAGGCAGTCCTATTGGTCGAGAGCCCGTCACGTGGCCGGTATTAAACGGACGATAAAGACATGGCTGGAAGTGTTTAAAACCAGCTGGCAACAAAACACGTCACGCGATGTCGCATTATACCTGTCCCCAGGGCTCACTTTATTTCCAACCGTACCTCGTCTCCAATAGTAAGAGCGGGTAGTGTTGGGCGCGTACAGCTCGACACCCTGGAAACGAGGTTGCCAATGGCAGTAATAGTCTGGTTCATAGTAAATACGCTTTATTGCATGTATTGTGTAGAGCGACAGAGGCGGAAACATGTCATTTGACACACACAGAATGGCGAAACACCGAAATTTACTTGCGACAATTTTCCGTGATTTTCAGGGCTTTTTTGGTTCAATTTTACAAAAAAAGGTATTTATGAATGGGAATAAATGTGTGTTCGGTCGGTATTAATCACTCTGTTTAATACCGCTTGGAGTCTGGGTGCTGATAATTACCCTCGCCTTCGGCTCGGGTAATTATCAGCACCCAGACTCCAAGCGGTATTAAACAGAGTGATTAAAACCTCTCGAACACACATTTATTCCCTTAGTAATGATTGTAAAACTTCGGACAGGTCTGTTAAACGATATTTACTATAAAATACAACCCCCAAATCTACACATTCATGATAATTCAAGCAATCACCAATGGTGTATCCTACCTTAACTCATCAATTTTTGAAATTGGTGTATACTACATGCCTTTCGTCGTGATGGATTAAACAATTTTGTCGTTGTTCTGTGATTCAGGTGTATGCTTGTGTGGGCTCATCCATGGGAGGAATGACATCATTGATGGCCCCAGCATTGTATCCGGAGCGAGTGGGAAGGTATAGACGATGTGCCCTCTGTTTACATCTGTATTCAAATGTGCCCGGCGGTATGCGCACGCATCATGTTTTACATTAATTTGGTTAGGAGATGACATCAGAGGTCACATAATTCAAAGGCGATCAGACCTGCGACGTCACTCTTTAAAGGGATCGTATACGTTTGGTAATTGGAACCCACTGTTTGTTTCAATCCTATATAGTTATAGATATATACCATAAAACTAACCTGTAAAAATGTTATTTCAAAAGGTGGTAGCGATTTTGAGATATTGCCAAAAATCTGGAGCGGTTATGTCCACGCAGGAAGAATAATCTGCATTGGAATACACAATCTGAGAAACGTCACTGCAGTAACGCTTCTTAGATTCAAATTTTTGGGGATAAAAAGTGATATCTTTTTCCATAACCGCAGTATTTCGAAGTGAAAAGTTTCTAAAAGTGGATTATACTATCCAAAAGCTGCTGTACTTCTTACCAAGTAAGAAGTTAATTAATTAATAATTTTTTGGAGTTATTACCAAACGTATACGATCCCTTTATTGATTCCACAAAGCCTATTTCTTTTATATGGACTCTTGTGCATTTTTTTAAACAGTTTCAAAATCAGAGTTGATGAGACTCTTGAAATATTAACCAGTTCGCGCCGGGATTGTTTTAAATTTGACCGGGCCCATGTGTGGGATTGTTTTTTAACGAACCTCGATTCAAGACGGGTTCAGGCCGGTCATCTGTGGGTAGCACACCCTGATATTTACAACCTCGCTCGCTCGCTCGCTCGCTCGCTGCAAACTGGTTGCTGACAGATAATGTCTTGCCTTGCTCGTGGCATGTTCATCCATCATCTGTTTTTAATTCCGGGGAAAAAAGAATTGCGTGTATTCACGACATTCGACACGAAATGGTTAATGAATATTTGAGACCTTGAACATCCCTGAAGTTACGTTTGTGTATATATTTCTTCCATTCAGAGCTGTTTGCATCTCCTCGTGTGCACAAACCCACCCATCGACTATAGCGATGCGTTATCTACAGCGCAGAGCCATCATGACTGATCCCAACTGGGCTAGGGGTCATTACTATGGGACCTCGTACCCTAGAATGGGCATGAAGCTAGCACGGTCAGTATGAAGTGATTTCTACTGGGCTAGGGGGTATTACTTCATATCCCAGATAGGGTTGAATCGAAGCTAGCACGATCAGTATAAAGTGATTTCTACTGGGCTATTAAAGGTATTACTACAGGTCTTCATACCCAGATAGGGTTGAATCGAAGCTAGCATGGTCAGTATGAAGTGATTTCTACTGGGCTAGTAGGTATTACTACGGGACCTCGTACCCCAGAATGGGCATGAAGCTAGCACGGTCAGTATGAAGTGATTTCTACTAGGCTAGGGGGTATTTACAACAGGTCTTCATATCCCAGATAGGGTTGAATCGAAGTTAGCACGGTCAGTATGAAGTGATTTCTACTGAGCTAGGTGGTATTACTACAGGTCTTTCATATCCCAGATAGGGTTAAATCGAAGCTAGCACGGTCAGTATAAAGTGATTTCTACTGGGCTAGGGGCCATTACTACGGGACCTCGTACCCCAGAATGGGCATGAAGCTAGCACGGTCAGTATGAAGTGATTTCTACTGGGCTAGGGGGTATTACTGCGGGACCTCGTACCCTAGAATGGGCATGAAGCTAGCACGGTCAGTATGAAGTGATTTCTACTGGGCTAGGGGGTATTACTACAGGTCTTCATATTCCAGATAGGGTTGAATCGAAGCTACTCGGTCAGTATAAAGTGATTTCTACTGGGCTAGGGGGTATGTTACTATATCCCAGACAGAGTTGATTCGAAGCTAGCACGGTCAGTATGAAGTGATTTCTACTGCGCTAGTGGGTATTACTACAGGTCTTCATATTCCAGATAGGGTTAAATCAAAGAGCAAGTTCGGGCGCGAACTATAGTTAACCATAGTTCGACTAGCGTCACTCGAACACAGGATGGTTGGACTATCTAGTCAACTATTTAGAACCAGACCCCGGGGCACGGTTGCCGCTGGTTGACAATAGCCTCTTTCCATAAGAAAACATGGAGAGAACCAGTGACGTGGAAAATATGATGGCAGTAGTCGGACGGAGGTAAAGGCAGTAACGTTAAGTGAAAATCTGGCAGGCCTAATGTTATTTTTTTCTTGTTTTTGAAACAACATGACTAACGTTATGACTTATCCTACTTATATGCGTGGGAGAATAGTGCCAATACCCATCCCGTTCATGTCGCAAATGTAAACAAAGCGATTGCCATCTTTTCAACAATAGTTCGACTAGAGCCGTTCGAGCAAACTGCATTTGAGCATGCGCATTGGTAAAGCGGAGACAGACTAATGGTTGACTATAGTTCGCCCCCGAACTTGCTCTAGGTTTGTGTTTGTAGCACGGTCAGTATGAAGTGATTTCTACTGAGCTAGGGGGTATTTACTAAAGGTCTTTAATATCCCAGATAGGGTTGAATCAAAGCTAGCATGGTCAGAATAAAGTAATTTCATTTCACAATTGTGTATAGAAATAATACGCTTTTCTAAACTTCAAAGCTGTTTATCTCATAATTAGGTTGTCCAGGTTTATCACTAAAATCCTTCCCCCAGGGGAGATAGGGTGGGGGTACATATGTAAATTATACATCATTTTAAAACTGAGAACCTAGAGAATTTGAAAAAAAAGCAAAATCTTAAAAGCAAAATCTTAAAAGTAAAAGTTGTCAACTTTGTCCGGGTTTCGTTGGAGCAGGTCACATATGTGACCGGCTCTACAAAAAGGTGTATTATGTCACAAAAAATGTGCCTCCATGGTACAAACCTAAACAAATGCAAAAATCGCATGGATGAGTAGAATTTTTACAAAATAGATTTTTGAATTTTACTCAAATTAATCAAAAAGTAGGGTTAGAATGTGGGTTAGAGTTAGTGTTTGGGTTAGGGTATAATATAGGGTAAATTGGGCCAAAATTTCAACCCAGGAATATATTTGTGGTTGAAATAGAAGCATTTTGAAAAAGGTGCTCGACTTTCTAACTATTTTGTACACGAGAAAAAAGAGATATCTCCATGAAATTAAGTTATATACATGATTGAAATGCCCACAACGTAAGCTTTCATTTGGTATAAAATAGAGCTCCATAGCCACTTTAATTTTGAAGATATGACATTGTTACATATTGATTACTTCCTTTTGAGTTCAAATTACACAACTGAGAAAACAGGCTTTGAAATAGCCGGCTCTGTTTTACTACAATAAAAAGATGCACACAAAATTGTCATTTTTTCCACTTTATCCATTAAAATCAATATTTCATTGATTGAAACCTGGAACTGAAGATGTCATTCATGACAAACAAACAAAATCACACTTTGATGAAATGTTTACCCTCTCAACGTTGAGCGGGCCATTGCATGATAGTTTACAGCTCGACTTAAAGGGATCGAATACGTTTGGTAATTGGAACCCACTGTTTGTTTCAATCCTATATAGTTATAGATATATACCATAAAACTAACCTGTAAAAATTTAAGAAGGTGGTAGCGATTTTGAGATATTGCCGAAAATCTGGAGCGGTTATGTCCACGCAGAAAGAATAATTTGCATTGGAATACACAATCTGAGAAACTTCACTGCAGTAACGCTTCTCAGATTCAAATTGTTGGGGATAAAAAGTGATATCTTTTCCCATAACCGCAGTACGTCAAAGTGAAAAGTTTCTAAAAATGCATTATACTATCCAAAGCTGCTGTACTTCTTACCAAGTAAGTTTTTTATTGCCATTAATTTTTGGAGTAATTACCAAACAGATACGATCCCTTTAATACACCTTTTTTGTAGAGCCGTTCACATATTCACCTTAACCATCAAATGATTTCTCTCAATGGATTTCTTTTGCTTTGTTTTTTTGGCAGTGAGATAGGCACTATAACCTACCGTAGTGGGGCCGAGTGGCTGAGTCGTTTTGGTCGATCAACGTTCAGCGATGAGCTACCTTCGTTGTGTCCGTACTTTGAGATTGAGCGTTACATCGAGCACCAGGGCGAGCAGTTTAGCGTCAAATATGATCCCAACTCGCTCCTGTACCTATCTAAGGTGAGTCAACTATGATCCCAACTCGCTCCTGTACCTATCTAAGGTGAGTCAACTATGATCCCAACTCGCTCCTGTACCCATCTAAGGCGAGTCAACTATGATCCTAACTCGCTCCTGTACCCATCTAAGGTGAGTCAACTATGATCCTAACTCGCTCCTGTACCTATCTAAGGTGAGTCAACTATGATCCCAACTCGCTCCTGTACCTATCTAAGGTGAGTCAACTATGATCCTAACTCACTCCTATACCTATCTAAGGTGAGTCAACTATGATCCTAACTCGCTCCTGTACCTATCTAAGGTGAGTCAACTATGATCCCAACTCGCTCCTGTACCCATCTAAGGTGAGTCAACTATGATCCTAACTCGCTCCTGTACCTATCTAAGGTGAGTCAACTATGACCCTAACTTGCTCCTGTACCCATCTAAGGTGAGTCAACTATGATCCTAACTCGCTCCTGTACCTATCTAAGCAATTTGTCAAGCATTTCAACTAAGTATTGAGCCTCTTTATAGATGGCTGGCCTGTACATCTTGCATTCGAGACCTTAAGGACCAACCCTCCGAGACCTAGACTTCGCTTGGATGAGGATGAGACAAAGACCTCCAAAAAATGTCTCAGGACGGTCTCGAGACGGAGACAAGGGGGGCGTTCCACTTACGCGAAACGTTTTCAGTTGGTGCCAGTCGAAGTGGAACGATATTTTAAAAACTACGGCGCCCGTGACAGTGAGATCGTTTGGTTGGCTGCTTTTTGTCCAACTCATTATTTTTCTTTAAAAGATCCCTGTAACTGCTCAAAACAATCCACCGTTTATAACGAAAAGTATAAAATGTAAATCAAAACCGTGAAAAGAAAACTGTCGTCTGCTAACCTCTCCGCCATCTTTAAAATACGTCACTGGCCAACAGTGAACAGCTCGGAATGTCGTTCGCCGTTTTCGCTAACATTTGCCAACGTAATTGGCGCACATTGCGTTCCACTCACGCGAACAACGCTAACGTTGGCCAAAGTGGAACGCTACCCTGGTCTCCTGGTATCTTGAATTGAGCAAGAACGGCGTACATTCCAGCCCACTACCAAGCCTTCATATTTCAGGGCAATAAAAGGAAACCAGGCTAATCATTGCCGTGCAACTCACATTAGTAATGTCCTAGGGCCAATTTCAAGGAGCTGCTTAGCACACAAATTTGCTTAGCACAATAAAGTCTTGCTCATTAAAAACAAGTTATCACTATCAGCCAAAATTCTACGTGTTTTTCATGCTAAGCAAAAAACCAGCTGATTATCAATAAAAAACAATAAAGATCACGTGAAAATTTGGTCTGTAACCTTGTTTTTACCAAGGACAAATTTTCATGCTAAGCAAATTGTTGTGCTTAGCAGCTCCGTGAAATTGGCCCAAGTACAGATTCTAGTTGTGAAAATACGAATTCGTTCAATTTTATAGACTCGCAAGTTTTTTTTTCTTTTATTTCTTGTAGGCAATGGATTTCTTTGACATAAGTGATGGCTTCTCTTCTCTGGTGGAAGGCCTAGCGCGGGTACAATGCCCCGTTATGGTGATGGGTGCTAAGACAGACATTCTAATACCTGTAACACAGCAACGACAGCTGGCCAATTTACTACAAGAAGCAGGTCAGTAACTGACGATATTATGTTCCTAGTCATCCAGTAAGAGTAAAAGTATATATGTGACCTGTCACCACAATATAAGAGTAAAGTCGGAAAAATTTAATATTGAGATATTGGCATTTTCAAATTCTTGAGAAAGAGAGCTTTCTAATGGTACATAACACTTGGGGGCTTTGCGATAAATACATTTTACAGTGCTCCAGAAAGTCATGGGTTTCACAAAACGTGTTTGTGAGAAAAATTAAATTTTTCGGGACAATTATAGAAAAACTAGCGTAATATTTTGTTGGATACCTACAATCTTTATTTATTTCCAAATATGATTTTCCAAAATCGATATCTGCATCCTACTTTTAAGTCCCCTGTACCTATACATTCTCTAGACCATTGTTATCTAACGCAACCCCTAAAACCTAAAACGAATTTCTGAGAAACCACAACATTTTTGCTTCAACTAGATTTGAGCATAACACAGTGTTGATGATCAGTTTGGCATTCATGTGATGCAGGAAATAACTCCGTAACTTACTATGAGCTGGATTCCATCTATGGCCACGACACATTCCTGCTAGATCTGAACAACGTGGGCGCTGCAGTCAAGGTAGGAATGTAAAGGCAATAACTGTGTGACTTACTATGAGCTGGATTCCATCTGTGGCCACGACACATTCCTGCTGGATCTGAACAACGTGGGCGCTGCAGTCAAGGTAGGATTAGGGACTTTTCGATTTGCACGTTTACTAGTAGACTGCGACGTATGCGGTCATTTGTGAAGCAGTGCGCATGCGCATCGACGAACTCGTCGTTCGTAGCAGAATTCTCGAACGCGTTCAACCTTGTTTTGCCGTCGTTGGAAAACTGTGACGACGTAGTGTGCATAGCGCGCGCCAAACATAAGGCATGACGTCACTGAGTGAGCGTAGTCGTAGTCGTAGAAATCGAAAAGGTAAGGTACAACATTTAGCGTGCCGCATACGTCGCAGTCTACTTGTGACCGCATACGTCGCAGTCTACTAGTAAACGTGTAAATCGAAAAGTCCCTAATATAAAGGCAATAACTGCGTGACTTACTATGAGCTGGATTCCATCTCCGGCCACGACACATTCCTGCTGGATCTGAACAACGTGGGCGCTGCAGTCAAGGTAGGAATGTAAAGGCAATAACTGCGTGACTTACTATGAGCTGGATTCCATCTATGGCCACGACACATTTCTGCTGGATCTAAACAACGTGGGCGCTGCAGTCAAGGTAGGAATATAAAGGCAATAACTGCGTGACTTACTATGAGCTGGATTCCATCTGTGGCCACGACACATTCCTGCTGGATCTGAACAACGTGGGCGCTGCAGTCAAGGTAGGAATATAAAGGCAATAACTGCGTGACTTACTATGAGCTGGATTCCATCTTCGGCCACGACACATTCCTGCTGGATCTGAACAACGTGGGCGCTGCAGTCAAGGTAGGAATGTAAAGGCAATAACTGCGTGACTTACTATGAGCTGGATTCCATCTATGGCCACGACACATTCCTGCTGGATCTAAACAACGTGGGCGCTGCAGTCAAGGTAGGAATATAAAGGCAATAACTGCCTGACTTACTATGAGCTGGATTCCATCTGTGGCCACGACACATTCCTGCTGGATCTGAACAACGTGGGCGCTGCAGTCAAGGTAGGAATATAAAGGCAATAACTGCGTGACTTACTATGAGCTGGATTCCATCTTCGGCCATGACACATTCCTGCTGGATCTGAACGTGGGCGCTGCAGTAAAGGTAGGAATGTAAAGGCAATAACTGCGTGACTTACTATGAGCTGCATTCCATCTATGGCCACAACACATTCCTGCTGTATCTGAACAACGTGGGCGCTGCAGTCAACGTAGGAATGTAAAGGCAATAACTGCGTGACTTACTATGATCTGGATTCCATCTATGGCCACGACACATTCCTGCTTGATCTAAACAACGTGGGCGCTGCAGTCAACATAGGAATGTAAAGGCAATAACTGCCCGACTTACTATGAGCTGGATTCCATCTATGGCCACGACACATTTCTGCTGAACACGTGGGCGCTGCAGTCAAGGTAGGAATGTAAAGGCAATAACTGTGTGACTTACTATGAGCTGGATTCCATCTATGGCCACGACACATTCCTGATGAATCTGAACACCGTGGGCGCTGCAGTCAAGGTAGGAATGTAAAGGCAATAACTGTGTGACTTACTATGAGCTGGATTCAATCTATGGCCACGACACATTCCTGCTGGATCTGAACAACGTGGTCGCTGCAGTCAAGGTAGGAATGTAAAGGCAATAACTGCGTGACTTACTATGAGCTGGATTCTATCTATGGCCACGACACATTCCTGCTGTATCTGAACAACGTGGGCGCTGCAGTCAAGGTAGGAATGTAAAGGCAATAACTGCGTGACTTACTATGAGCTGGATTCCATCTATGGCCACGACACATTCCTGCTTGATCTAAACAACGTGGGCGCTGCAGTCAAGGTAGGAATGTAAAGGCAATAACTGCGTGACTTACTATGAGCTGGATTCCATCTATGGCCACGACACATTCCTGCTGGACCTGAACAACGTGGGCGCTGCAGTCAAGGTAGGAATGTAAAGGCAATAACTGTGTGACTTACTATGAGCTGAATTCCATCTATGGCCACGACACATTCCTGCTGGATCTGAACAACGTGGGCGCTGCAGTCAAGGTAGGAATGTAAAGGCAATAACTACGTGACTTACTATGAGCTGAATTCCATCTATGGCCACGACACATTTCTGCTGGATCTGAACAACGTGGGCGCTGCAGTCAAGGTAAGAATGTAAGGCAATAACTACGTGACTTACTATGAGCTGGATTCCATCTATGGCCACGACACATTTCTGCTGGATCTGAACAACGTGGGCGATGCAGTCAAGGTAGGAATGTAAAGGCAATAACTGTGTGACTTACTATGAGCTGGATTTTATCTATGGCCACGACACATTCCTGCTGGATCTGAACAACGTGGGCGCTGCAGTCAAGGTAGGAATGTAAAGGCAATAACTGCGTGACTTACTACGATCTGGATTCCATCTATGGCCACGACACATTTCTGCTGGATCTGAACAACGTGGGCGTTGCAGTCAAGGTAGGAATGTAAAGGCAATAACTGCGTGACTTACTACGAGCTGGATTCCATCTATGGCCATGACACATTCCTGCTTGATCTAAACAACGTGGGCGCTGCAGTCAAGGTAGGAATGTAAAGGCAATAACTGTGTGACTTACTATGATCTGGATTCCATCTATGGCCACGACACATTCCTGCTGGATCTGAACAACGTGGGCGCTGCAGTCAACGTAGGAATGTAAAGGCAATAACTGCGTGACTTACTATGAGCTGGATTCCATCTATGGCCACGACACATTTCTGCTGGATCTGAACAACGTGGGCGCTGCAGTCAAGGTAGGAATGTAAGGCAATAACTACGTGACTTACTATGAGCTGGATTCCATCTATGGCCACGACACATTTCTGCTGGATCTGAACAACGTGGGCGATGCAGTCAAGGTAGGAATGTAAAGGCAATAACTGTGTGACTTACTATGAGCTGGATTTTATCTATGGCCACGACACATTCCTGCTGGATCTGAACAACGTGGGCGCTGCAGTCAAGGTAGGAATGTAAAGGCAATAACTGCGTGACTTACTACGATCTGGATTCCATCTATGGCCACGACACATTTCTGCTGGATCTGAACAACGTGGGCGTTGCAGTCAAGGTAGGAATGTAAAGGCAATAACTGCGTGACTTACTACGAGCTGGATTCCATCTATGGCCATGACACATTCCTGCTTGATCTAAACAACGTGGGCGCTGCAGTCAAGGTAGGAATGTAAAGGCAATAACTGTGTGACTTACTATGATCTGGATTCCATCTATGGCCACGACACATTCCTGCTGGATCTGAACAACGTGGGCGCTGCAGTCAACGTAGGAATGTAAAGGCAATAACTGCCCGACTTACTATGAGCTGGATTCCATCTATGGACACGACACATTCCTGCTGGACCTGAACAACGTGGGCGCTGCAGTCAAGGTAGGAATGCAAGGCAATAACTGCGTGACTTACTATGAGCTGGATTCCATCTATGGCCACGACACATTTCTGCTGGATCTGAACAACGTGGGCGATGCAGTCAAGGTAGGAATGTAAAGGCAATAACTGTGTGACTTACTATGAGCTGGATTTTATCTATGGCCACGACACATTCCTGCTGGATCTGAACAACGTGGGCGCTGCAGTCAAGGTAGAAATGTAAAGGCAATAACTGTGTGACTTACTATGAGCTGGATTTTATCTATGGCCACGACACATTCCTGCTGGATCTGAACAACGTGGGCGCTGCAGTCAAGGTAGGAATGTGCTGTTAAGCTCAACATTTTGCTTAGCATGACAATCCTTCTTTGGGGGAAACAAACAGGGTTACAACAACAACAAATCAGGTAAATGTATATTGTTTGGGACTAATTCGAGCGATTCACAATACCTAGAAGCTGCCGTTGGAGGCGCAAATCCTGCTATACCCGCAGTGCATCATGGGAAAAAGTCGGCATCAGTTTGAAAAACGGTATTCATTTTGCATGAACTCATCAGTTTTTACGTCTTTTTGGACGCGCACGATTAAAGTTCCAATTTTTTTCTGCAAATAACAATGTTTCAATCAACGACGCTTCCGGATACATTTAGGTTTGTGTTGTACTTTGCGTGAACAATGAAGAATAGATATTTCACTACAGTATGATATACGGAAGAAGTCGACCGTAAAGTTTAAAAGTGGCTCTTTTGAGTCAAACGCTTGGTGGCGCACTGCATTGTGAATCGCCCGAATTATTGCTTTAGCACGAAAAGCACAAATTCACAAATGTGGTTTCTTACACGTCCAATTTACTGCTGGATTCCAAGGGCCAATTTCATAGAGCTGATAAGCACAACAATTTGCTGAGCACCAAAAAGTCTTGCTCATTAAAAACAGGTTAACCGGCAAAATTATACGTGTTTTTCATGCTAAGCAAAAAAGCAGCTAATTATCAATCAAAACAATAAAAATCACTTGAAAATTTGGTCTTTAACCTTGTTTTTGACAAGGACAAATTTTCATGCTAAGCACATTTCTGTGCTTAGCAGCTCTATGAAATTGGCCCCTGGCAGACTACAGCTCGAATTTTTGGGGTCGCAAAAGTGGACCCCGAAACTCGTTCTGTCAGAAAAGGTACAACTATAGAATGCAGGGCCACTCAACTACATGTAGTCTCGGCTTTATTTACCCTGTAGCCCTGTATTCTATGGTTATTGGGGTACAACTATAGAATACAGGGCCACTCCATTCTATGTCATAGGGTAAATAAAGCTGAGAGTAGTTGAGTGGCCCTGCATTCTATAGTTACTCTTCAATTAACAGTATTTATTTCGAAATGAGTTTTGTAGCCCAATTGGGCGCTTCCCGGACGTGATGTTAAATTCCATTACTAATTGTACTGCAGGGTCATTTGGAGACGGAGCTGAGAGAGTGTGGCGTGGTACGGAAGGAAAAACCCAAATGGCTTAAAAAGTAACTTGCTGTCATGTCGTACGTGAATTAACCAGTTCGCCCCGTAGGACGTATATACACGCAAAGTTTTTCCCAGATTCGAAACGGATGACACATAAACACGCCACGAGCAAGGCCGGAAATGCGTGGGTGTGCTTCCCGGTACTATTGGCCTGAACCCGCCTCGGATCGAGTTACGTTACAAATAATCCCACGCGTCAGCTTGGTGATGTTAAAATAATCCTGGTGCGACCTGGTTAAAGGTATCATATGTATACACCATTTGCAAATATCAACAAACAATACTACTTTGGCTCAGTTCATTTAACCAGTTTGCACCGGGATTATGCCGATATTCGTGGGAAGCACGCCCTGATATTTCCTGCCTTGCTCGTGACATCAGTTTTGAATTCTGTAAAAAAAACTTGCGAACTAGTTAACAGCGTTATCTCCCGAACCCGGTACGTTATCACACATTCACATTCATTTGGTCGAGAGCCAGTCACGTGGCCGGTATTAAACGGACGATAAAGACATGGCTGGAAGCGTTTAAACCCGGCTGGAAACAACATTCCGTCCCCAGGGCTCACTTTATTTCCAACCCTGAACCGTACCTCGTCTCCAATAATAAGAGCGGGTAGTGTTGGGCGCGTACAGCTCGACACCTTGGGAACGAGGTTGCCAATGGCAGTAATAGTCTGGTTCACAGTAAATACGCTTTATTGCATGTATTGTGTAGAGCGACAGAGGCTGAAACATGTCATTTGACACAGACAGAATGGCGAAACACCGAAATTTACTTGCGACAATTTTCCGGGCTTTTTGGGCTGAATTTTACAAAATGTGTGTTCGGTTGGTATTAATCACTCTGTTTAATACCGCTTGGAGTCTGGGTGCTGATAATTACCCTCGCCTTGGGTAATTATCAGCATCCAGACTCCAAGCGGTATTAAACAGAGTGATTAAAACCTCTCGAACACACATTTATTCCCTTAGTGAAGACGGGGTCCTCCCCAAGAAACTTATTTTTGTGATCTAGATTATTGTAGATCTATTGCTCAGGATATGTACATAACTTATAATAATCAGTTAAAGCATTTGATATTAGTTCCGTGTGTGTGTTGTCATATCATACAGGAATTTCCCTCTACTAAAAGTTAGTGCATCCGTGCTTTTAGGGGGTTGCACCCTGAAAAATAGATTTTCAAACTATTATAAGCTTTATAAAATTAAGTTTGTTGTTTTATGCAAATTTAAACAAAATTGTGTCAAGTAACTTCATTGTTTCTAAAAAGTTTCAAATTGAAGAGAATGTTTTGGAATGTTTAATGAATAAATGTCACATGATTTGAGTTCCACCAATCAAGGACAGTTGACAAATTGTTAACAATTAAAAAGTCACATTTCTGCCAAGTTTTGTAAAAATGCAAGGCTAACCTCTTACAAATTTCTCCAAAAACTCAAATTTTTGTTAACGCCGTATATTTTAGGTCCTGGGTGGTTTTTAACATGTTAGGCAGAGGTTCCCATGGGTTGAACCCACTGACCTCTACACCTGGACGGATCATTGTCCATATTCTGCTGTGCTAACACTGGAAGTGCAACATGGCGTCACTGCTGTGAGCCAATGAAATGTCCAGTTGTAGAGGTCAGTGGATTTACCAACCAACTGAACTCTACACCTGGACATTTCATTGGCTCACAGCAGTGACGCCATGTTGCACTTCTCTGCATGCCGACTTCAAAATGAAACAATGGATGATCTGTCCATGTATAGAGGTCAGTGGTTGAACCAGGGACCTCGTGGTAGTTAGGCATATTAGTTGAAGACTTTTAAGGTGACAGTTATTTTTTTTTGACATTATGTCATTTTAAGGTTTATATACATTCGAGAATTTTGTTGATCAAGTAGCCCAGGTGGTTCCAACCACGAATACATACAAAATCTACTGGCAGTAGAATGAGCTCAGGACTGTAATCAGAAGGTCCTGGGTTCTATCCCAGGGGCCAATTTCATAAAACATGTAAGCACAACAATTTGCTTGGCGTAAAAACAGGCTACCAGCCAAAACACCATGTGTTTTTCATGCTAAGCAAAAACAAGCTCAAAAACAATAAATATTACCTGGAAATTTGATTTGTAACCCTGTTTTCGATCCCCTATAAAGAATTTTAATGCCAAGCATGTTTTACGAAATTGGCCCTAGATTTCCCTCCCATGAATGGGGATTAAACCACAGGGTAGGTAGGCCTTTAAAACCTAAACATTTTAGCTAGAAACTTATTTCTACATTTTGTTACAAAACGGCAATAAGATATAATTATATCAGTGTACAAACAGTGCATGGTTTGAAAAATTACACAGCGTGAAAAGTTTGGTCATGAGAGACAATTCACTTGGCTGTTAAATTGTTTCAGAATACATCAATTTTGTTATCCTTTGAAAATTTGTCAGTTTCAACTTTAGGGAAAATAACTCTGTAATTGAATTATCTGCAGTTTGGAATTTATGCATGATTTTAATAAAGATTATAATAATATAATATTTATTTTTTCTATGATGTAACCAATCTATGCAATAAACTATGAATGCTAATCCCAAGTGCGATTGTTTCGTTTGATCTTATTTTACTGGAATTGTATAAATTTGGCAAATGAGACGTAACTGGTTTGCGGGTATTAGAAGAAAAAAAATTAAACTTTACCTTTCAATATTGTTTGTAACACTTCAATAGGAAATTCTGTTGACAAGATAATGGCCAATTCAAAGTTTTCGTTTCTTGGCATGTCAAAATAAAAAAAAATGAGAAAAAGGCCTTTCAAGTTTTGTATTCGTTAAAATCAAAAGATGCAAATTGTTCATGTTTAACCAGTTCGCGCCGGGATTATCTTGATTCAAGGCGGGTTCAGGCCGATGGTACCGGGAAGCACACCCACGCATTTCCAGCCTTGCTCGCTGCTGACGGACATTTCTGGCCTTGCTCGTGACATGTTTATTCTTCATCCAGTTTTAATTCTCGGAAAAACCTTTCGTGTATATACGTCCTCCGGCGCAAACTGGTTAAAAACTGTTTTCTTTCGTGATTTTAATACATACTTTGAAATAGGTGCACGTGACATATCAAAGATTACAAATATGAATAAATCTGAAATAAAAAGGAACTAAAAAAAAATGCATTATTTTTTTAAATTATTTTTCTTCATTATAAACCCTAACCCTCCAGGGTATTTTGGCTAGAAACCCTGCCAGACGCAACATATTGCATACTTTGTCACATTGACTCGTGTGCAGAGTGCAGCAAGGTCAAGCAGTCACCACAGATGCACTGTGCTGGATCTGGCAGGGTTTGGGTTATGGCCTGTGCCGAGTTCCGTCTCATTTTGCCCAAACACGATTGACCCCATTTCACGTCTCAGTTTTCGGCAAGCGATAGACTCCTGTCGAGTACACTAAGAGCTGCTCCCGCACTTTGCGATCCAGGAACTGACGCAGTTTGTGCTCGGAGAATTCTGAGAAGGAAGGGCCTTGCATGGCAAACATCTTGAGCATGGAGAAGATGCGATCGAGACTCAGTGATTCCAGGTTGGTTAGCATGCCGACAATGTAGGACCAGAACACCTGTGGGAAATAAAACAACAAAACAAACTACAGACTTGTGTTTGAGTCACCAAACGTTCGAGGTTCGAGTCACAAGTCCGAGTCCGAGTCACCTTTAACTCTTTCCTTGCCACGTTTTGTTAACAAAAGCTAAAAAAAGTTGAGTAAACTCAACTTTAGTATGAAAAGGGTTAACCAGTTCGCGCCGGATGACGTATATATAAACGCAAAAAGTTCCCCAAATTCAAAACTGATGACGCATAAACACGCCAAGTTCAAGTTCGGAAATGTATGTCAGCAGCGCGCAAGGCCGGAAATGCGTGGGTGTGCTTCCCGGCACTATCAACCTGCTTCGGATTGAGTTTCGTTAAAAATAATCCTGCCCGTCCGCTCGGCGATGTTAAAATAATCCCGGCGCGAACTGGTTAAGCACCGAGGTAAATGGTTAAAAATTGTTTACAGCTTTCCTCTAACTTAAAGGTAGGATACACCATTTGCAGATACCGAATTATTAAGAAATATCTTACTTATTTGAAAGTAAATAATGATTCTAGGCATCCAGCAAAATGATTGCGCTAGATGTCCTGTAATTGTTCCCAACAAATATAATTTTGTTAAAAACAAATTTCAAACACATAAGAACATAAAAACATAACAACTGCCCGATGCAGTTTAAAACGAACATCGTTTTTTCTTGCTTTTCTCAGCATCCATGATTGTAAAACTTTGAACAGGTCAGTTCAACAATATTTACTATAAAATACAACCCCCAACTCCACCCATTCCGGATGATTCAAGAAATTACCAATGGTGTATTCTACCTTTAACCCTAACCCTCCCAAATCCTCCAAATTCCTCATGGCAAAATGCAGGATTTTGCAGGATTGAGGTCACTTGGAGTTTGATGGATTGAGGTTACTTGAGGTTTTACCCCTGCAGGAATATGGAGGATTCAGGTTATCAGGCTGAATGTGACACACAAGGATTTTGCAGGATTGAGGTCACTTGGAGTTTGATGCATCGCAGGATTTTGCAGGATTGAGGTTACTTGGGGTTTTACCCCTTGCCCGCTGACTGCAGCCAGGGCAAGACTGCAGGATTTTGCAGGATACAGGCTGTATGGTCACCAGTGACCAATATTGGAGGATTTTGCAGGATTCATGTTACTTGGAGTTTTAACAATTTTGGAATTGGAGGATTTTGCAGGATTCAGGTTATGTGTAAGTAAAAATGGGTAGGGAGTTAGGGTTAATGATACTGGTACAGTATGTGAAATAAACCAAATAGCCATTAAAGTATTGAATAAAAAAAAAAGCACCTTTTCAAACAAGGGCTTCGTACACTTTGCATTCTGAAGCAGACAGTAATTTTGTCAGAAAATTAATTATCAGTTAACATTTCTACAGGAGACATAACCGTGACCATGACAACAAAGTAAAGATAGTGTTCGACAACTTTATTACATATTTTTTTTTTTCCCAAGCAGAAAATTCACAGCTTAGTTCCTAGACGGAAATCAGAAAATTGATTCCGCCCAAGCCTACGACAACTTCATAAGTTTGGAATCGGGATTCAGATTCCGAGTTTTGAATCACGATTAAATTGAGATCGAGTTTGGAATCGCAATTTTGATTCTGACTTTGGAATCGAGATTCCTATTCCGGAATTGATTCAAATTCGATTACGGTGTGAAATCGCCCAAGCCTAAGTTTGGATTCGTGATTCCGATTCCGTAATTAATTCTGATTTGATTTTGGCGTGAAATTGTCCAAGTCTACAACATGATCATTTCGGTTTCCAAGCAGAAAACATCCAAAATCTAAATCAGACCTCATTTCCTTTGTGCAATTAGAGAATGGATTCCTCCAAAAATTGGAATCGTAATTTCGAGTTTGGAATCTCGATTCCAAGTTTAGAATCGCTATTTTCAATTTTGGAATGGCGATTTGATTTTGGAATCGTGAATCCGATTCAAAGTTTAGTATCGTGATTCCAATTCCGAGTTGGGAATCACGATTCCGATTTTGGAATTGCGATTTAGAGTTGAGAAATGCGATTTCGAGTTTGGAAATCGCCAAGGCCTAACAAAAAAACTCACCTGCAGTTCTTCCTCCTGTTGATCCTGGGCTGTTGCCATGGCGGACTCCGTCTCCTCATCGCTGTCCAATAGGATCATCTCCTGCTGCAGGCTCCGACCCCCTCGCTGTTCCTCAATCAAGACGAACGTGTCGGTGCCTTCCTCACGCAGCACCCCCTGGCTCTGCCAGAAGGCCATCTTGCGACGCAGCGCCGTGACCGAGACCTGCATGAGGCCACTCAGCTCCTCCACGGTCCATTTAGCTGCAAGAGATGGCGAGGCAGTGTTGGAATGGAGCCCCCAATGACTAGTCCCATCAAAGGCCCAGCAGCCGATTTCACGAAACCTTACACAATGGCGCAAGTCCCGTTGCGCCACAGGTTATTGCGCAAGTTGCAAAAGTTACGCAACTTTAAAAAAATGGTGCAATGTGAAATCGGCTGCAGTCAAAGTAAACCACAAGTCCTTTAGCGAGTCGGGTCGCGAGTCCTTTAGCGAGTCGGGTCGCGAGTCCTTTAGCGAGTCGGGTCGCGAGTCCTTTAGCGAGTCGGGTCGCGAGTCCTTTAGCGAGTCGGGTCGCGAGTCCTTTAGCGAGTCGGGTCGCGAGTCCTTTAGCGAGTCGGGTCGCGAGTCCTTTAGCGAGTCGGGTCGCGAGTCCTTTAGCGAGTCGGGTCGCGAGTCCCTTAGCGAGTCGGGTCGCGAGTCCCTTAGCGAGTCGGGTCGCGAGTCCTTTAGCGAGTCGCGAGTCCTTTAGCGAGTCGCGTTGCGAGTCCTTTAGCGAGTCGGGTCGCGATTCGGGTCACGAGGCCAGTCGCGAGGCCAGTCGCAAGGCCAGTCGCAAGCCCAGTCGCAAGCCCAGTCGCAAGCCCAGTCGCAAGCCCAGTCGCAAGTCCAGTCGCAAGTCCAGTGGCAAGTCCTTTCATAATGCCAGTCACAAGTAACTGGTTTAACAATGACAAAGGAATGCTTTGACTAAACAGTTTATTTTAAGAGCTAGTGACTTGACTTGAGACTGAAGGACTCTAATACAACTCTGACAATGCATTGCAGCTAGCTGTGACGTGTCCCAAGATCCATTTAACGGACCACGTCGTACGTCGTAGGTGTATTTAAAGGTTAGACATACACATAGTACCTTTGTTCTGGAAGTGCATAATGATGGTAGCATGTATAGGCGACACTGATAAGTTGAGCTTGCGATCTTTTAGCTCCAATTCCAAATTGACCAATCCTAGATTGGTCTTCCAGTTCAGAGTTCGCATACCCTTCAAGACCTTTAGGAGAAAATAAACGACTTCGGGAACGTTACTTTATTTTTATGTGGTCTGTCGAAAACAGACTCCTCTGTGCTTTTGTTTTTCTTCTACTTCGTCTGCAGTTTCTTTTCATTATTGTACTAAAAATTTCACTAAGGGAGTTGGCCAAAATCGTAATTCAAGCCTGCGATTTTATTAAACATGACACAGTTTAGTTTAAGGGATCGTATACGTTTGGTAATTACTTTCAAAAATTAATGGCAATAAAAACTTACTTGGTAAGAAGTACAGCAGCTTTGGATAGTATAATGCATTTTTAGAAACTTTTCACTTAGAAGTACTGCGGTTATGGAAAAAGATATCACTTTTTATCCCCAAAACATTTGAATCTGAGAAGCGTTGTTACTGCAGTGACGTTTCTCAGATTGTGTATTCCAATGCAGATTATTCTTCCTGCGTGGACATAACCGCTCCAGAATTTCGACAATATCTCAAAATCGCTACCACCTTTTGAAATAAAATTTGTACAGGTTAGTTTTATGGTTTATATAACTATATAGGATTGAAACAAACAGTGGGTTCCAATTACGAAAAACGTATACGATCCCTTTATTTCGGAGGCCAAACCTACCTATATACAAATAGATGGAGAACCTTTCTACAAGACAAATTATACCAAGATATCTTGATTTAGGCCAGTAGTTTTAGCTCCAGACCGTGTTTTGTGAAGCACAGTCAGTGGTCCTTTCGCACTAAGTAGTAAAGTAAACCGTGCTTTAGTTAATTCTCAGTGCGAAAGGATCACTGACTTCACAATAGAGTCTGGAGCTAAGACTACTAGCCCAAATCAAGATATCTTGGTATCATTGTTCTTCTAGTAAGATTCTCCATCGATTGGTATAGGTAGTCTTGGCCTCAGGGTGGTTGAAGTACGCTTGTCCGTTTGAGATAGTCTCTGTACCTGGTATGACTTTGTGTACTCCTCCATGGCTTTCTCAATCTCCTCCGGAATTTTGAGTTTCTCTTCCTTCAGGTTTGGCCAGAACTGAGCGGACAGAATCATCGAGTTGAACTCAAAATCCTGACCAACAGTACAACAAAAAATACCATCCCCTTTAAAAAAGGTAGTATACACTAGTGGTGGAAGAAATCGGCGATTTCGAAATCCGGTTATCCAAAAAAAATTCGAACTAAATACCGATTATTTCATTTCATTTCACCATAAGTTCTCATCCAGCTCACAATCATACCAGCAAAAAGTAATGAGTGAGGTGCCACAAGAAAGGCCCTCTCAATGACTGGTTATAGTGGGGAGGATTCAGTGACCACTGGGTCTTAAAAAAAACACCCCAGAGCTGTGATGCAGGGAAAAATGAACGGGAAACTCACAAATAAGTCAAATGGGCAGGCTAATAATGAAACCACTTGTACAATCGGAGACCATGGAGCAAATTGGAAGATGTTACAATTGTCTTCTTCAGCCTGTGTCACACAAAAATGGAAGACTAAACTTTTGGGGGTTGGTTTCGAATATTCAATTTTCTAAATTGAAACTGATGTGTTATGGGTACAAATTAACCCTCCTATATATAGGGCAGTTACCATAGAGCTGTCAGACTTTTCAAAACCTTTCAAGTTTCCTGGACTAAAGGGTTTTGAAAGGTGAGAAAGCTGTCTGACAAAAGGAACCTATGAAAGATTCTGAAAGGTAAAACAACTCTCTGAACAAACTGGTGTGAGAAAAACAATACCTTTCAAGTTTCTGGACTGAAGGGTTTTGAAAGGTGAGAAAACTGTCTGACAAAAGGAACCTATGAAAGATTTCGAAAGGTAAAACAACTCTCTGAACAAACTGGTGTGAAAATAAATAAATACCTTTCAAAAGGTTTTGAAAGGTGTAGTAGTGCAGTAGCAACAAATTCTGGAGCGTTTTGAAAGGTTCATACTTATTGTTAGCCATTTTGTCAAGTAAGCAGATTTTGAAAGGTTTTGAAAGGTAAAACCATAAGAGGGTTAAGGAATGTATTGAAAGTGTCATTTTAGACAGCTGAAACAGTGTTTGTCCACAAACACATTTCTAGTTTGTCCTTACTTTAGTGACGTCTTCTGCCGGTAACTCGTCGTCCTTCTTTGGCGAGTTGATGTGCGCGTTGCACCGGCGCGAGTCGGCCACGTCCTTCAGCATCACCTCGCAGTGGTGGAGCTGCGACTCGCCGAAGCACAGCTTGAGAAGCTCCAGGTAGCGCAGCTCCCGCGCCGTGTCGTAGCTGAACCCCGTCAGGATGCGGTCGGCCAGCAGGCCGCGGTACTCGTTGACGAACAGCTCGCGACTGCCGTAGATGTTCACCAGCATGCTGATGATGTCGGACGAGCGGCGGCTCTTGGATGTTCGAGCTTACAGATGTGGAAATGTTAGAAAGAAAAAAAATCAAACACATTGCCAAACAAGGGGAGTCAGGTTGCCGTATCGGTTCTTTCCTCGCCTTCCAGTACTATGACCCAGGTTCGAACCCCGCCTGGGCCAATATGTGGATTGGGTTTTCAGTCTCTGCTTGATTCCGTGGGTTTTCCCCAGGATATTTTTCTGGGGTTTTCCTTCCACCTCTAAAACTGTACCTTCTTCTCATTGTCTTCTCTCTACAGGTTTCTTCAGGCTTGCGAGCTACAGTGCCTAGAGCGCTTTTGAGGTATCCTTGGTTTCATTACCCCCAAAAATATAATAATAATAATAATAATAACTTCAATCTAAGGGGGTCGTGGGGCACGCCCCCCACACCTCTTCCTTTAAAAAGACAAAAAATGTACAAGATAGAGGACGAGACCAATGCTGTAGATTACAGGAAAATGCACCCAGAACCCTCCAACAGGGCGGGCACGCCTTAAGCATAGGTGCCGCCAACTTGCCTTCACCCCCTCCTCAACCAAATCTTAGGGAAAATCCTGAATAGGTAACTTATTTTCCACTTCAAACGAAAAGAATTGGAATTCAACAAAAGGTATTAATTTATAACGAGAATTTCGGCTCCACAAACTCAGTCGTTATCACGCAGTGGAGACTGGTTCCTTACACTGTTTTTCCCTAATTCTAGAGCCCTTGTTTCGTACCTGGGTCAGCATCTATGGGGTCAGGCTGCCAGTCTTGATGATCCTCGTCCTCCTGCTCGCTGCAGTAACTTTCATCCATCGTCACTGGTTCAGCTTTGATAAGTTCTTCCGCTAGCTCTTTGTTGCTGTCGTCTGTCAGGCTGGAGACAATGCACCGGACAGTGTCTTCACGGGTCCTGAGAGAAAAAAGGGTTACACATCTATGATCCGACACCCCTATGTTCCGACACCCCTATAAATTATGTTCCGACACCCCTATAAATTATGTTCCGACACCCCTATAAATTATGTTCCGACACCCCTGTGTTTCGTCATGGACTAGTGGTCTAGACTCTAGAGCATTAAATTCGTGGTCTGTGGGTAGTTCTGCAGGTTGGGGGTTCGGACCCAGTCCAACCTGGGCTAGGACACTTCCACACATAATATGGGTAGAGGCATTAATAATGCCTTGCTGTGAACTAGTTACCCATCCCAACCCTATTCGTGCTGTGAAGAGATCAGAATGTCTTGTTTCAGTGCGAGGGGCTGGTTCTTCCACACTTTCCTCTAGTAGCCCACACCTTTCCACTTTTTTTCCACTATATTCATCAAAATCAACATTTCTTTGAATGAAACCTGAAACTGTAGGTATTAAAGATCCCATTCATGACAAAAAAACAAAACAAAAAATCACATTTGGATAAAATGTTTACCCTCTCAACGTTTATTGGGCCATTATATGATAGTGCACAGCGCGACTTAATACACCTTTTTGTAGAGCCGGTCACAAATTCTTCCCATTGCACTCTAAGCCAATCAATAATTGTATACTGCCGTTTACTTACCGGAGATATTTTCGGACAGGCTGGCAAACCAACTCTAGAATGATACCAGATGGGTCCAACACTCTCAGAGCTCGGATAGATGAGATGTATTGAGTCAGGATATCGTCTGTGTTCACTCCTTGAATAAAAATGGCATTAAACAAAAACTAAATTTTAGAATGCCATTCTGAAGTCCATTTGAAGGTTGGCTACACCATTGGTAATTGCCTGAATTGTCAGGAAAGGGTGGATTTGGTGGGTTGTATTTTATAGTAATTATAGTTTAACCCTAACCCTCCAAGGGTATTTTGGCTAGAAACCCTGCCAGACGCAACAGATTGCATACTTTGTCACATTGACTTGTGTGCAGAGTCCAGCAAGGTCAAGCAGTCACCACAGATGCACTGTGCCGGACCTGGCAGGGTTAGGGTTAACTGACCTGTCCGAGTTTTACAATCATGGATGCCAAAATATAATGCCTAGGATGTTAGGGTTAACAGGTACCAAGTTCCCAAACTACCCCTAACCTGGGTGCAGCAGGCGCGTCTCCAACGAGTTGCGCAGCGACTGAACCAGGTGCCTCCTCAGGTCCGTCTTCTCCAAGCACTTCTGCAGATCCTCCAGGGCGGAGAGGGAGTCTGGGAACTCCACGATGATGTTGAAGAGCTCCTGGATGCGAAGGTTGGCGTAGGTTTGGTACAGGAGATACTGGAGTCGGTCCTTCCACTGCCGCAGCGTTTGCTGCGTGCCGCCGCCGACGGTTCGCTGTGACTCCTCGCCGCAGAAAACCAGATTCAACCACCTCACAACTTTGCTGGACAACCACTGCGCAGAGACAAACGACAGATTTTTAACCCTAACCCTCTCCAGGTATTCAGAACCCAGCTCACAAGAACCAAAAGTAGTGACCACATTTTGCCAATCTTCTGCGACCTGCACTTGCTTCCTGTTTATAGACAACGCATATGTGACCTGTCACCACGAAATGAGCGGAAAGTTGCACATGGCCAAAACGAGTTATTGGCCAAAACGTCAATTTTTTAAGTGGGAGGTCGGTTTAGTTTTTAACGTTTTACATACAAAAATTGGAACGCAGCATACATGTGTATGTACGCACATGCACTGATGCACACAAGTATACATTACTCGGTTGGCCCGCGCGTGAGCGCGCCCTTCCATATTCTTGCAGCTGAATGAGCTGATACTACCGGCTCTCAGCCCGAAAACAGCCGGCACTAAAAAAATCCTAGCTACAACCCTGGCGCTCACTCACCCTTTCCAATGTGGCAATGAACGAAATCTCAAATTCTCCCCTGCAATTGCTATCCACATGATGTTTAATCTTTGCGTGTATCAGGGACGTCACTGGCTCCGCACACACTCGCTCCAACAGCCCCAAGCAATATCTGTGAACAAAAGATTTGAAGAAAAAAATGCATCATTCCACGAAGTTTGGACCCAAAGTGTTCCCATTTTTTGTATACTGCTAGTTCAACATGCCATCTATGGACTAAATTATTTGAGTATGTGACCGGTTCTACAAAAAAAAGTATTAAAGGTAGTATACACCATTTGCAGATATCGAAAATATTTACTACCGAATTATTAAGAATTATCCTACTCATCTGAAAGTAAATGTTGATTCTGGGCATCCAGCAAAATGATTGTGCTAGATATCCTGTAATTATTCCGAAAAATATAATTTGATAATGAAAAATTTGCGATCGCCGTCCGGCAAACAAAGATAACATAAGAATAACTGCTCGACACCAGTTGAAAACAAACGCTTTTTTTTCGTGATTTTCTCGGCATCTATGATTGTAAAACTTCAGACAGGTCAGTTAAACGATATTTACTATAAAATACAACCCCCCAAATCTACCTATTCATGAGAATTAAAGCAATTACCAATGGTGTATCCTACCTTTAAAAAAAAATTAATTACGATCGCCAGACGGCGATCGCGGAAAAACTGCTGCCCGACACCGGAACAAAGAAAGAAGCAAAAAACAAAGATAACATAAGAATAACTGCTCGACGCCGGTTGAAAAAACCCGCTGTTTTTTGTACTTTTCTCGGCATCCATAATTCTAAAACTTTCGACAGCTCAGTTAAACGATATTTACTATAAATACAACCCCCAAATCTACATGTACTCATTCATGATAATTCAAGCAATGACCAATGGTGTATACTACCTTTAAGTCGCGCTTCGCATTATCATGTAATAGCCTACTCAATGTTAAGAGGGTAAACATTTCATCAAAATGTGATTTACATTTTGTATCATGAATCACATCTTTAATACTTACAGTTTCAGGTTCCTTTCACAGAAATGTTGATTTTGATGAATAAATTAGAAACAAATACAATTTTGTGTGCATCGATCTCTTGTACTACAATAGAGCCGGCTTTTTCAAAGCCCGTTTTTTCAGTTGTGTAATTTGAACTCCAAGGAAGTAATAAATATGCGAACATGTCATATCTCCAGAACGGGAGGGGCTATGGAGCTCTATTAGTATTATATACCAAATGAAAGCTTACGCTGTGGGCTTTCCAACCATGTATATGACTCAATTTTTGTGATATAATACCCATTTTTGTGGAGTGGGTCACGTATTTGTGGCCCGATCAAGAGAAATAAGTCACATGTCGCTATTGTCTTAATGGCGTACAGGCCAAAACAATGTAAAGGTACCGGTAGATATTTTTTGGAAAAAGAGATGAATGTAGTATTTACTCAATAAACTTTTCAGTTGTTCTTGTTATTGGGTTTTTTTTCATCACACTTACAGGATATCTACATAGATTGGCAAACGCAGGGTGAAAAACATGACAAACGCAGGATAAAAAAACATACATACCGGGTGTATGAAATGGCAACTTACAATTTTGAATTGATTTCATGAAACTGTTGAAGCACTTCCTGGCAGTGGCACAACTCCTTCACGTGATGACATCCCGAACATTTGACATCGTCGTCACCTTCCCCTACAGTGTCAACCATTTCACCCCCTTTGCCATCGTCTTGACCTCTCGTCAGGCTCACATCACCCCCTGATGTTCTCTTCTCACCGTGGAAGGCCCTAAAAGCTCGACTGTAAAAATCGTGCACTACGCTTTGGAAGCATTTCGGAGTCTTGTCAAAGAGTACAGCTTTCAGCATTGTCTGGACTCGTTCGACGAGTCGAGCACAGCTCACGGGAGGGTGCGCCTCACGTTCGGCCGACAATTCGCAGAGCGTTCTCGCACTGTCGACGAGCGGGACCATATCTGCGGACAAGGCGTCGACAGCAGAAACAAGCGGGCTGTCCACACCTGGGGCCGGGGAGTCGGGGCATTTGTGGCGGGGTGTACAAGATACAAAGTGTGACCAGAACCGGGGGACGTATTCCTGCTGTAGTGTTCGCTGCAACGTTTCCATGAACCATTCTTCTAGAAGGCTCTCCATGCCTTGTTCGGCGAGTACTCGGTGGGCTGACCTGATGCCATCCATCACGTCCGCGCCCGCGGCTTGTTCGGAGATGTCCATGGCAGATATTGAGCCCTTTTCCTTTTGTCATTTATGAAAAGAAAGAAAGTAGTCTTTTTTGAAAACCACCCCAAAAGGTCGATGAAGCATGTGGCCGTTGAGGAACGGGGATAGTTTTCACGTTTTTTACAGAAATTGGGCGAGATTCGACCGGTTTTATTGACGCACTGGCTGTGTGAGTTGATGTACTCAGAAAAAATTGTTTGGAGTTAGACCGTGCAGCAGTATGGGAGTAATTGTGTGCTGTTTGTGCACGGTTTCTATTGTTTAATGGCGGTTAACCTGTAAAAACCCTCTCTATCTATGGGGCTCCGCTCCGTAGTTCTAGGGGTACATCATTCGCACAACCATCATGACCAATTAGAAACACTGTGGCTATTTTTTACGTATTTGACCGTAAAGCTACGTACTTTACCGTAAAGCTATGTACTTTTTCTATTTTTACGTGATATTACTGGTTCCCGACACAGACAAGGGAAACTCAATACGCGCGGAACGTATGAAGACCACCCAGCTAACGGACGTTAGGAAATGTACCTACTGTACTACAGAAACTTACAAATCAGAAGTGAGGACATTTATTTTGACAATAGTCGATTGTGGTATTTAGTTCCAAATGCACTTTTTTGATGATAGTATGTAATTATTCAAACAATTCCATGATTGAATTTAGATTTTTGTGCAAACATTAAATTTCATTAGTATTCAAATGTTGACATTATTCATAAAGACTAGCTGTGACTTCGTCGTAGACAAAAAGCGAACTATAAAACTAACAACGGCAATAGCTAAGTTTGTTGTAGTAAGTGTTTGGTAGGTAAAGTCTAATAGAATTAGGTTATTAGTGTTTGTATGCGTAATTGCAATGTGTAATAAGTTAATTCCATTGGTATTATTTCATTAAATAACCTTTTTCTAATAACCAAAAATATTGGTTAATAATCTCATCTATATAGGTTCTTATAGAAAAAGGTATACAAAAAAACTAGGCACTGTATACAATTAACTATGGACTGCACATGCGCTACCGAAACTCACGTAAAAATTGAAAAAGTACGTGGGTAATTACTAATAATAGTACGATCACGTAAAAATAGCCACGCCGAATTAGAAATGCTTAAAATTACACGTATGAAGCTTTTTACAACCATGTGCATAATTTACCAAAATTAACTTGCAAGTCAGGTTATTGGGCTTTAATTTCGACATGAAGGCACAGGAGCAAAGCAAGATTTTTAACTAACCAAAGCTTGTCTGAATGTGTGAACCTGTATAAGCACCGTCGCGTCCGTCCCACAATGTCTCTGCGACTGCGAGAGTGCGAGTGATGGGAAGCGACGTGCAATACTGGCTGCCATTTACAATACATTTTTTGAAATAACCTGGGACACAGTATAGTGGGAGGTAGAAAATTGCAATTGCAAACAAAAAGTAAACTTCTGGGAATATCTGTGTACACAAACCTTGGCATAGTTTGTTTGACTGCCAGCAATTAACCCGGTCGTGATCGTCTGCCAAGCTTTCTCCAACTCCAAATCATGCGCCATTTCTGCAAACTTTTTATAGCATGAGAGTAGTCTGGTGAATACAATTAGATACACACTAAATTCAACTACAAAAGTACAGGTACCATGCAATATAGTCTGAAATTGACCCCTGATACCCTGCACGATTGGGGAGAAGAATTTGCCCATATGTGTTGAGTAGCTACCAAGTACGTATAGTAACCAGTACATGTATTACTACTCATCACGACCGTCCAAATTATTTCCCCCAATGATGCACCATATGTGACCCCGGCCCCTCAGGCCTATTTCAGGGAGCTGCTAGTGCTAATTATAAAAGCACATAAATGTGCTTAGCACAAGAAAGTGTTGCCCTGTTAAAACAGGTTACCAGTCAAAACCTAATGTGGTTTTCAAGCTAAACAAAAACCTGCAGAATGTCAATCACTGACAAACAATATACATCACCTGTAAATTGGTTCGTAAAACCCTGTTTTTGCCAAGAAAGAATATCCATGCTTAGCAAATATTTGAGAGCAGCGCGCGCAAGAGTGCACCCCTGTAAATCGGACAATAACCCGTCCGCCAAGCTCACGAAAACAAAGTTAGATGCTGAAATTCTTCTGAACATAGGCCTATGCAGTGTGCCAGGCAGCGGCCCTTAAAACTGTTTTAATTATTGTTTTAATGATTGTAAATGCCTCTAAAATACCTTTACAGTCATTGTGACAATGTCCGACAATTACCATTAAGGCGTGGATATACAAACATGATTTTGAAAAATGCATGGTGTCCCTAAAAATAATTGGTGCAATTAGAACGCAACTTTTCAATCATATAAAGTTATATAAAAATCCTTTAAGCTACATACACAGAAAGACTACAATTGTTTGGCTTACAGATAAATTTGTTTGTTCAATCTGATTTCGTTTTGCCAGTCCAGAGATGTTCCTAATTAAAGCTATCTGAATTTCCATTTAGATTATTTGGTCTAATGACTCTAATCCAAAGACAAAACACATCTCACAGCTACGATTGGACTTGGATCAGAAAGGTGCGACAATGTATTATATATTATTTCAATTGATCTCGATCTTGAATAGGTTCAGGTAATTATGAAGAGGTTTCAAAGGTGGAGTGGCGTGGCCTCGTGGTCTGGAGCATTGAATTTGCAATCTGTAGGTAAAGCTAGGTGGCGCTATAAAGGCGCAGCAAATTATCCATCGGTAATGAGCAGGAATGGGTGAAACTGGGGGGGGGGAGTGTATTTTATACTAAATATCGTTTAACTGACCTGTCTGAAGTTTTGCAATCATGGATTAGGGAAAAAAGCAAGAAACGGCGTTCGTTTTCAACCGGCGTCGGGCTAATGAAAGCTAATGTGTGACCCGCTCCTCAAAACCCTACATAAGTCGCACAGGCTATTTCGAGATACAGCAAAAGCTGCGTGCCTGCCTCATGTTGGACTTATGTTTTTTTGTAATGGTTTGCCTAACGTGTGGAATATTATTATTTATTGTCAAAAAAAGCTGAAAAATCAAAAAATAAATCTTAAAATTCAAAAATTCCAAGTGGGAAATATGTTTAAGTGAAGTCTCATTGATTTATTTCTTTTCACAAAATGGCTGCTAAAAGGTTTTGTATGTTACAACCGATAATGTATATGTAGTAACCAACAGATAACGTATTACCAACCAAATTATGTCACAAACAATTTGACCGATATGATGATGAAGTAGAATTTACTACACTGTCGTTATTCCGTCATCGGTCCTATAGTGTAACAGAAATTGACTGAGAATGTCACTATACGCTATCGGTCATTTGTTGTTACATTATCGGCCAATTTGTGTAACGTTATCCGTTGGTTACTACATTCATCAGTTGTAACAGCTTCCATGTATTTGAGATTCCGAAAATCGTGAAAATTGCGATATACTAGGTTTTTCCCCGCCTTGTTACTGTCTTAACTATGGATTGTAATACATTATACAAATATTGACTGCTTTGAGTGGTATAGTAAAACTAGCCTCCCGAGGTGATCCATGGAGCATTCTATTTTCCCGAGGCGAAGCCGAGGGAAAATAGAATGCTCCATGGATCACCGAGGGAGGCTAGTTTTACTATACCGCGAAATAAAGCAGTCAATATTTGTTTTATAACACCTCACTCACAGATTCTGCACAATTTAAGCTTCCTGAAAGTATAGTAATGACAAAAAATCTCCGAATTATACGTCTCTCGATCATACGTGTACTTTGTTGCCTTGATGAACGGGTGCGAAGGTGATAGAGCAATGTTTACGCAATGCACCGAAACACACGTCTGGGTTTCAGTCACGCTTTCGTTGCTATGCGCATAGTTCGTGTGTTGCTATGCGCATAGTCCTTTTTGCGTGGTATAGTCTTTTTGGATAGCGCAAGTAAAAATAGTAAAAATAGCAAGTGACACGTGCCGCGCTCTCGGCCAATCAAGACACAGAATCTGTGAGTGAGGTGTTATAAGTACAATTATGCGAACCTTACTATCACTGTGTGAACATCTGTTGTATTATACCATTGATCAAATTTCACTAAATATTAATATTTCTGGCACACCATCAAGTATTTTTCATTTGTGATTGTTGTACCCTAGGATAATCCTCTTCAATTGTGGTTTAATTGTCTTGCTTAAGGACACACGTGCCGACACCGGGACTCCGAACTCACGCTCTGCGCATGCGGAACAGAAAACTCAGCTCTTAACCGCTCGGCCACGACACTCCACAATTGGAGGTTGCAACGCATAACCGAACCCCAACAAAAATAATCCCAACACACTTTGCGTCTGAGTTACCTATCAACGCTGAAATGTAATTCACGAACCTCGCTGTTCACCATTTTGATTACAAACTACACCTGTTTACCAATGCGATGAGATCCCTCCACTTAAGTTACTTTTAGTTGCCCGTTACAGCAGAACATTCTACCTACGTCACAACAATAGTAAACAACGTTTGTAATTGTCAGGTTTCTTATGTATTTTCGTTCAATTTTTGTGTAGATTTGCTAAACTATACATTTTTGGAAACGTTAGGATATACTTAACATGAAAACCAATGTTTGCGCTTAGGTTCTTCATGGCGGCCATCTTGGATTTTTTTTAATAGCATTTTGATGACGTCATGATAATGTCACACATTTTTCACAATTAACCCAATAAACATATTACAAAAAAATATTTTGAATATTTTGTTCTGTTGATGAGATATGGCTTAAAGGTCCAAAAATGAAACCAAATTTTAACAAATCACACGATGACGTCATCATAATGTCACTTCAATTTATATCTATAACACATCCCGCCATACCTGCATACCAAGTTTGAACCCAATCGGACTTGTACTTCCAGAGATATAGGGCATTGAAAAAAATAGACCTTTAATGTGACACCCAATGACACATGAAGCGCGATATGTGGCAGAGAAAACCCCCCCTCTTTTGTGTTGACCATTGTGTCCCCGGAATCTCAGGAATTCCTTTTAGGTTTCAAGGGGGGATGGGTTAGGTTACAATAGTGTTGAGTGCGTATAAAGTATAGGGATAAAAGGGGGGTACCCCTCTGCCAAATATCGTGCTGGGTATACCCAATGACTTTTCATGTGTCACGTCACATTAATTAGAACCATTTTTTTAAAAGAACATAAAAACAAATGTAAACATTGGTTGTCGTGTTGAGTATATCCTAACGTTTCAAAAAATGTATAGTTTAGCAAATCTACCAAAAAAAATTGAACAAAACTTTCAATATTTACATTATGAACTCGACTATACACGGTGTTTGCATTATTTCCTCTCCGTGCAGATATGTTAATTTTGGACCACCGTAATTTTGGGAGTAATTCCTACCTCAATGGTATAAATAATTGTAACAACAATAGGGCGTTTTTTCATTGACACAACCAGAGCATGAATTGGCAAGGTAGAGGCTGGGGGTTCATAAACACACCTTGTATGCGCACGCACACAAGGAAATAACATCAATTTATTTGGACGTCAACAACTAACTCTCGAAAATTGGAACATAAAATTACAATTTTGAAGGTGCAGTGCTTACAACAACAGCTCGCCAAGACAACAGTTTAGAGGGCCGTGATTCAGGAAATTGCAGTGAGTAATAAGAAGCATAGCCTATAATAGTTATAGTTTCGCAGCCGAAACTTTGTCCAACTTGTGTTTTTTTACGTTAGGGACATGTTTGAACTACGTGTGGAGGCAATCTGTGCACAAACCTATATTGAACCAAATTGTAACTTTCTTGTGATTGTGAATGCTTCCTTATTGTACATTACGAATTGAGCGATAATCTCTTCCTAAATTGATGCGTGTATTTTGTACTGATATGTATTTTTTTAAAGTCATTTCTTAATGTCCGATGATGATCAGAATGAAGACATTATTGGGAGCCACTTTTTGACACAAACCTTCCAAGTCGACCAATCAGGATACTAACCAATCACATCTGTTCCTCTTGATATAATGAATGGGCCTATACCTGAAAATACATTTCAATATTATCTTCTTTTATTTAAAAAATGAAAACAAAACCTGAATTCTAATTACAATATATGTTTCTCATAATTTCATAATATTCAATGCATTAATAAGTGATCAGATAGTTTGAGAAAAATTGGAATAATTAATTAAAAGCATGACTGATTCACTGTCTCCATAGGATTGGTGCATGAACTACATTGGGTGTCTGTCATTCATACCCTTGATGCAATATCGATCATATGTACTAATAATCCCAAATGTTAAGACTATGCTTGCCTTGCCTGGTTATTGGTGAGTTAACCAAATCTGCTGAAAGCATGTTCACACTTAATACTTGCTTACTATAATTGGCTTGATAAGATTCTAATTGGGGAAAATCGGATTCGTTTTGGCTTCGGATCAGCTGAAGGAGATTATTAGACCATGATGTAATATCCGGTGAAAATTAAGACTACCAACTTGTGGAATCTTCTGGCGTATTTTGATGTCAATCAAGTGTAATGTCAAAACTACAGTCTGTGTCTGGCAGTAGCTAATATGTCAGGATTGGCTTTTTAATTAAGGCCTTTCAGTTAAAAGAAAATTAATAATTTACATTTACATGTTTTTCATTTACGGTAATCACATACATTGTACTCTTAAAAAAGGAAAGTTATAACCTGACTGGGTAGACGTATTAATTACATTCTACTTCCACAGGTTAAAATACATGTATGTGTATCTCACAATTTTTGTGCCAATTATAATCTATTATATTGCTTTCAACATAAACACTAGTTTTAACTTGTAAATACAAACTGGAATTGGAGGTCGTTATATGATGCAACGCATAAGCAAATCGCAACAAAATAACCCCAACGCACTTTGCAATATTTTCTCCACGTGCAGATATGTTAATTTTGGACCACCGAATTTTGGGAGTGGGTATTAATATTTGTAACAACAATAGGGCGTTTTTTCATCTACATAACCAGAGCATTGAATAGGTAGAAGCTGGGGGTTCATAAACACACACCTTGTATGCGCACGCACACCAGGAAATAACATCAATTTATTTGGACGTCAACAACTAACTCTCGAAAATTGGAACATAAAATTTCAATTTTGAAGGTGCAGTGCTCACAACAACAGCTTGCCAAGACAACAATAATAGAGGGCCGTTATTCAGTGAGTAAAAAGAAGCGTAGCCAGCAGTAATTGTTTTGCAGCCCAAACTTTGTCCAACTTGGTTGTTTTTTACGTTGGGGACATGTTGGAACTACGTGTAGAGTCAATCTGTGCACAAACCTAGGCTATATATTGAACCAAATTGTAACTTTCTTGTGATTGTGAATGCTTTCTTATTGTACATTAAGAATTGAGCGATAATCTCTTCCTAAGTTGGTGCGTTTATTGTTTAATGTAACTTGAAAGGTAAATTATGTATTTTTTGTCAACTTCCTTTATACTTGGCGTCTTGGTCTTATAGTAACAATCCAAACTACATTGTATACGACTCCACTCAGCTAGTACATGTATACTACTAGTGGATGCGGCGTGAACATCCCGGCCGCTAGTAATATTGAAGATTTCGAGTGGTGTAGTAAAACTGGCCTCCCGAGGTGATCCATGGAGCATTCTATTTTCCCGAGGCTAAACCCAGGGAAAATGGAATCACCGAGGGATGCTAGTTTTACTACATAACGAGATAAAGCATTCATTATTTGTTTTATAACACCTCACCCACAAATTCTGCTTGGTTTTAATATTTTAAAATTATCTAAATCTAAATACAGTTAGAATGAACTTCGATTTCAATACAAAATTGGTGGAATGTCTTTGCTCTTTTTTAAACCACCCCTTCACGAAATGTTTGAATCCAGCTCTGTGGCACTGACTCTTTAGAACAACACACGCAACGCACAACGCGCACATGTATCAGCATGCATTATTTTGCACACACCTTTGTCCGTGCACAGAAAGATAGTACATGTAACAATAGAAAATGCCACGTGACTAGCTCTCTGAGGTGTTAATACTTATTGTTTCCTTTGTGCTTCATCTTTTGCATATCACAGGCTTATATCTAGAAACAAGTTCGGTTTGGCGACTAGACCGACTAGACTAATTAACAATTTAATACTCAATCTAACGGTATAAATAAATCATTTAAAAAATAAAAATTACGGGCCAACATTTTGCTTCTATAACAACGTGAAGGCCTGTCGTCTGCTCACAAACTAGATTTGACGTCATCGATGAACTAGACGCGTTCGAGTGAAAAACAGACCACCCATGCGTGAAGTTGAATTGGAAATCGACAAAAGGGATTAGTTCAACTTGCTCTGTATGCCCGTACGCAGGGTGGAAGGGGGGGGGGGTCCACATTCTCCGAGGTAAATAATGGTATTTTGATGTAGAAATAACTGCTACTGGCACACAAAAACAATTTGGTCCCATTTTTGGTCTCATCAGTAAAAATTCGCCCCCCAAATTACCAAAAGGTCCACATTTTTTGGGATAAATAATGGTATTTTGATGTAGAAATAACGGTACTGCTACACGGATTTTTTGGTCCCGTCAGTACAAATTCGCATCCCCCCCCCCATAAAAAATCCTGCGTACGGGCCGCGTATATTTTTTTTTACACCGCAGCGAAGGGTTCACTCTATATTACGGCTTTGTAACAAAACTACAAATACGTTCTGTAGGCTGGCACAGTTGCAGCGCTGAGGGCGCAAGACGCGCGATATTATCATAATACACGTACACGTACATTTTTAGTATTTCTCATTTATTCGGCCATGAAACCACAACAAACACAAAAACAGTGTACACAAAAACAAATGAACAAAACATACTGAACAGGGCAATAAGGTTAAAGAAAGTAATTACACTAGGGAAAAATAAACATTTGAAACAATTTGAGTGAGGAAAGAACAAGTTTCGAATGACTACTGTAAATGATTATTAAAAACAAAACAAAAAAATTATCTACGGCATGGAAGGCGTTGCTGGGGCTAGGGGTGCGGATTGGGCGTAGTTCAGCCATGGAGCAAGGAAAACGAATTCAGCCATGGAGCTAATTGAGAATTCCGCTAGCTTTACGTTAATTGTACATACGATGTGGATATGCACGCGTATACAATCGTATATTTTTGCACGCGCTGTGTACACTGTACTTCATATTCGTGAGTCTCCTTTCAAGAGTGAAATTGCCAGTGTTACGACAAGAAACCCTTCGCTGCGGTGTAAAACAAAAGTAGTACGGGCCTGTTATATATGCGCACGCACACCAGGAAATAACCTCAATTTATTAAGACATCAGTAACACAAAAAATTGTTTAAAAAAAATACAATTTCGAAGGTGCAGCTATAGGCCTCACAACAGCTCGGCAACTTTTGACAATTTTGTTTTTATGTTGTCTGGTTGTTGGGACTTTAACACACGATGTTGTGTGTGAATGACAATTAAACCAATTTGTGCACAAACCTATGGTGTGTTGTGAACCAGCTAAACAGGGTTTTTTCCTGATTAATCCTGAAATTGTACATGAAGATTTGAGAAATTTTGTTTTTAGTTTGAACATTTATTTGTTGCATGTGTACTGTATTACATAAAATAAAGGCAAATTAGGCTTATATATTGCCAGAACCATTAGTGATACTTTGGAAACCTTTTTAAATAAAAAACCTTAACGTTTAGGTTTATATTTATGTTTCTCATAATCTCATAATATAGATTTTCCAAGTTACTTTTGTAACATTTTTATTTCAAATGTACAGATTCTTGCATTTAATTTTGTCCTAAAAAAGTATTCACACTCTTTTAACCAAACCAATTTAGTCATTTACCATTCAATTTCAAATGTTGGTCAAACCAATTAAACATTTCAGGGGGAATATTCATCATTGCAGTTCAATTTCGTCTTATTTTAATTTGTGTAACTGATGCTAATTAAGTAAATTGCTTTGTTGTGTGTTTGAGTCGAGCACACATTAGACTAATTTATTTAACATAAGTTTGAATTGATTAATATAAGACAAATCATATCTCTGAATGTTGCTTTTCGGCAACAACTTAGACGAATTTGATATATAATGACAAATATTTCCGAGACCATGTATAAATAGGGCAACCAACATTTGAAATTAAATGGTAACTTACTTAATTGGTTTAGTAAAAGCATGTACATTTTTTTTCACACACACAATTAAATGTGAGAGTTGTTGAATTTGAATGAAAAAATGTTTTAAAATAGCCGGGAAAACCTATATTTTGCTTCAATTTATGAATTGATGATTAAATGCATGACTGGTTCACTGTCTCCAAAGAACTTGTGCGCGAACTACATTGGTTGTCTGTCATCCATACCCCTGATGCAATATGTCACTGAGGTGTTAGGTGTGTTAAACAAACAATACCAATGAACAAAATGTAGCACAGTTTATCATTACTCATTGCTAACACAGGACTTGTATTTGTGGGCGGGTGATCCAAAGTATGGACGCACAATCTGAAGCAGCCTACCAACACGATGCTCAGGTACCCACCCCCTCTGCTGCAACAGGTCAGTACATAGTAGCTAGTTGCTTATAGTCATAACCTTACTGGGGAGTGGAGGGGTGTTTATTACCACCCTCCCCACCTCACTAGAAGATTTGTTGAGTGGTACCCCCCCCCCCCCCCCCCCCCACCTTTTATCTATGACGGTCAGGAAAAATATTTATTTTATAATATTTTGTAATTTTTTTAAGTTGTCAGCCATTTAATAATTTAAGGATATTTTAATTCTTTGCTTTTGATTTTAGATTCCTCACAACAAATTGAAACTATCGGAAACATTGACACAGTCAGTGGTAGCCACAACCAAACTGTTGTTGGTTCAAGCATTGTCACTACAAATGACAACTTAACAGGTAAAAATAATTTTGTTTGTCAAAATGAAAGTAGCTTAAAGTTCAAATGTGTTTTGGGGAGTGGGTGGTAATTAACAGCATAAACATGAACACAACAAAACTTATCAGTTCTCAAAATGAAGAGTCGTCAATTACGAGCTGTAAGTCAATGGATATCAGGCAAGCAAGTTTTCCCCTATCAGCTGATTTCCTTGTTTTTCACTGGCCCGAAAGGAGAAACTGTAGACTCATTTTTGACAGATTGCATACGATTTGGCTGATGACGCAAACGAAATCCTGAACAAATTCAAGCTCGTCTTTCTTTTAAAAATGTGTGCCCTGTCGCAGGAATCTGATCTCGTTGATTCCTCTTCGGATCAGCTTCCAGACGAAGATTCGGGAATAGCAAATGATGAACTTGATAAATTCATCCTGGCCAACCCAAATGAGGTCTTGATTCCTTTGGATGGTTTCGAGGAAATGAGGGCCAAACCACTCGATGCGGCCTAATTCAAAGCACTCAATAGAAACAAATACCGCCAATGTTTCATCTGTGGCTCAACCCGCCCCTCTCATCTTGAGGCACAGACGATCATTAGATATTGAACGGAGTACATGCATCATTTTGTCAGCTGCTTTATTTAAGGATATTATAATTCTTGCTTCTGATTTTAGATTCCCCACAACGAACTGGATACATCAGCTCAGTCAGTGGTAGCAACAACACTACCTTTCTTGGTTCAAATGTTAATATCACTAATTACAACTACCCGACAGAGGGACCAGGTAAAATAATCTTGTTTGTCAAAATGAAAGTAGCGTAAATTATATCAATTCAAATGTACTTTAAAGGAGTAACCAGTTGGCTATATGCTGGACACAATATGAGGGTGGTATTTAGAGTGGTGACGTCTAGTTGGAGTAATTTGTTCCTTTATGAAACCACGCCAAATAGCGCCCTATATGTGTACCACTTATGAAAAAAAACTAAAGTCGCCCATTAATTTTTGGATGTATGCACGAATGACATGAGTAACGGAACTATTGGGGGAAAAAAATGTGCGTGGTGGTAAAAGCCAGTTTATTTTACCAGTTTGTGCATTGCGACGGACTTCAACTTTTTTTTAAATAGCATTTGGGAAAGCATCCGATTTGCGAATATGTTCGGTTTGCAAAAAGCATCCGAGTTTACAAAAAGCATTCAAACTAGAAAAGCATCCGAATTAAAAAAAGCATCCGAGTTTATAAAAAGCATCCGAGCTAGAAAAGCATTCGAATTAAAAAAGCATCCGAACTAGAAAAGCATCCGAATTAAAAAAGCATCCGAATTAAAAAAACATCCGAATTAAAAAAGCATCCGAGTTTACAAAAAGCATCCGAATTACGAATTCATCCGAATTGCGAATTCATCCGAATTAAAAAAGGATCCGAGTTTACAAAAAGCATCCGAATTACGAATTCACCCGAATTAAAAAAGCATCCGAGTTTGCAAAAAGCATCCGAATTAATACATCCGAATTAGGAAAGCATCCGAGTTGTAAAAACACGTCCGATCTTTTTGACACTGATTCTGCTCCATATTCCCGTCGCTTAGGGTTGACCTTTACTTTTAATGAAAGGCCTCATAACAAAAGTGTTAAACATTTTTTTATAGAGGCAGTGGCGTAAATCTGTAAATCTGTAAATATGGGGGAGGGACAGGGGACACGGCTGCATGGTTTCACGATACCAAAATGTACATGTCATGTATAGTTCAATCCCATACGACGTACAATATTAGGGAACATGCTGCTGCAAAAACCATACGGAATCGGCACTTTCTCGCTATAGTACATGTCAAGATTTTACACGCGTAACTTGTTGACAAATTAACTTTAAAACCATGTCAACAAATACTGTACACTAGAAGTTCGTTTCGGATTCATATAAAAAAAAATTCTTGTCAAAATCCACTTTTTATACATTCGCTGAAAATATTTGTTAACATTGTCTTTGAAAATAAACAGTAATTCAACCAAATTTTAATACAAAAATAAAATCTTTCAAAATTCAGGTGGTGTTTAAAACGGAGTGCATATATACACGCAAAGTTTTCTTCAGATTTAAAACGGATGACGCATAAACACGTTAAGAGCAAGGCCGAAAATATCTGTCAACAGCGAGCAAGGCCGAAACTGTTGTGGGTGTGCTTCCTGGTACCATTGGCCTGAACCCGCCTCGGATCGACTTTCGTTAAAAAATAATCCCGCGCCTCGGCTCAGTGATGTTAAAATAACATAGCAGCATTAGATTTCACGGGAAATAGAATGGCGCAGTGGTTAAATTGGCAGCTCTTTTGCCAAAATTGACCGGGAAAACCTATAATTACTGTAACGATTCCGGGTCGCCTAATGTCAGTCTGGGCTAACCCCTAAATAAAATCAAGTCCCAGTTATCTGCCGGAATCTTTAATGAAGTGTAGATGAGTGAGACAGGATTCTTGGAGGGAATGTGGGGAGCAATAAAAGATAATGTCCACAAGAGGGAGTAATTCTTTCAACCAATCAAAATGGTAATTCAGTTTATTGAAACTTCTCGAGTACATCTGAGCTGAACATCTTTAAAACAGCGCCCTCTATTATTGTAAACAAAGTTATTCCAATAAAGCTGTGGCATGAGATTATGTAGTGGTAGCGTGGATAGCTTTAAGGATTCGATGGCCGCTATTTCTGTCGTCTGTTATACAACAGGAATATAGCTCAAAAACATTACAGCGCATAAACTATACTTTCTTTTAGTCTTTATTACTAGCGTCGGATTTTACACACGGAAATGTCCATGTGGTTTTCTCCGACAAAGCCCAATAGCGCAGATCTAGGCACGGTTGGGGGCTTTCTAAAATATGCCTTGAGGTCTTGTCTTGAGATCTTGCGCGGCCTGCTCCGATGGAACAGAACCGAACAGAAATCAGCGGAATTTATAGGCACGATGCGGACGCGCTCCACATGTGCGCGAAACGCGCATCTCATACAACAGCAATGATTGGCCAGATAATACAACAGTCTACGGTAGCTTGTAACAACACAACAGTACATGTACATGTACTGGTGTAGCCTTTTGTCAAGGCCTTCGTGGCTGGGATCCCAAGCGACTGGAAAGGGAGACCACGCGCGCCAGTCGAGTGGCGAAGCGCAAGCCACGAGGGCCTTTTCCAACTTGTTTGCGGTTTGTTTTGATGAATTATTCATAGAGTATGATACGTGCATTATTCATTACTTGTATGCAAACAAGTAAAGTGCTGAACGATTAACCAATTTGTATACTTGTTGATTTGCATAATTTGTTAATGTATGCTGACCCGCTGACCCCCGTCGCTTCTGATTGGTTTGGACTTTTGCTACCGTTTTGGGTAGCAAAAATCGAGATTATAAAGAAACACATAAGAAACCGCAAACAAGTTGGAAAAGGCCCTCGTGGCTTCGCCACTCGCGTGCGTGGTCTCCGTTCCGGTCGCTTGGGATCGCAGCCACGAAGGCCTTGACAAAAGGCTAGTACTGGTGCGGCTCACAGTCGTTTCGCACGCACGTACGGTATACATGTATGTGTGTGTACGTACAGCATGCAATACGTTCATTCAGTAAATTACGGCATAAACACACTACGTGGAGTCAGCGTAAGTACAGCTGAAAGTTCATCCCCGAGGAATTATGACTGAAACAAGATCAAAGCATACAATTCAACAAATGTTATTACATGTAGATACACTTCAAGCTAGGCTAGAGTCAGTTATAAACGAAGTTTCTAGAATTGGGATATTATTAAGCTAGCCAATAATATTAATTCAGTTAACTCTCAATAAATAAGCGTCTTGGCGATTTTCGCCACACTACCCCCTGCTTAAAAAAACAAATGCGTCCTCGCATTTAAATGCTAAAAACAATTATTCAAAAATGTTAATCTTGGACCACTTCGAACTGCTATGAGCAAATTAAAATCATGTTCACAGGTTCACTTAAAGTTTAAACAACAATAAACAGTAAGTTTGTCCTCAACAATAAACAGTAAGTTTGTCCTCAACAATAAACAGTAAGTTTGTCCTCAACAATAAACAGTAAGTTTGTCCTCAACAATAATATTCGCATAAAAGAGAGAGCTGAACTTAAAAAAACCAATTTACATCAATTAATCACAACCATTCTATGTTAAAATCAATCAATTACTTGAAGTTGCTAGTTATAATTGCGAATCTAGTTTTGTCAAAACATGTGCGTTCTATCCTAGCACTAGCACTCAGTAGCACGTAACGGTCTCCTGTGAAAATACAATGCACCGTCTAACGAGCAGACGAGTAACGTCTTGAATTTCAACAACAGAAAAACTTACTTTAGGCCTTTCAACTCCGAACATCAGATCCAATTCCAGGACTATAAAAACAAAGAGTCTATCCTGACCTAGCACAGTAGCAGTACTAATACTATTGGTCGGAGATCCACATAAATTATCATCGAAATATATAAATTACCCCAAGTTTTAAAATCGTCATTCGCGTGCAACAACTTAGTCTGGGACTCTGGTTCCTAGACTCGTATAATACTGAAGTACGCGAGCAGATTGACAACAAAGGCTCTGACTAAACTTTCTTCGCCAGGAGTTGTGGGTAAAAACTAACCAATCACAGGCTAAAGATTCATTAGGTTACCATGACGTGCTCCCAGGTCAGTCAATAAACACCTGGGAGTTGGCGGGTATTCCGAAATGCACAAAATAAATGTTATCAACAGCGAGTACTATATAACTGAGCGTGCGGGTTTTCACACCATCAAAAACATGCTAGAACACACACATTTGACCAAAATTTCGAGGTAAACGATGCTAGCCTATGTCTAATGTTGACTTACCATGTTTGACAAAATAGAAAACAGCTTCCAATTTCCAATAACGTTGGGGAAATTTCTAACCGCGTTGACGTATACATCACCATAATTATAAACATTCTAACGTTAAACCAAACGTAAAAGATATTGTCCAAGTGTACATCGCGCAACGTCTAGATGTTTAGTCAGGTACAGTCTCTTGTACATGTAGTTGTTGGGACGTTATTATGGTTAATTGTTCATTGTTCTGGTGCTGCCGAAGAAGTTGATCTGGTGTAGCCGACCTGCCACTGCGGCCTGCTGAAAGCTGCGTTGGCCGGCAGCAAATACTCGTTGAATCTCACCGAGTAGATACGTCCGTCAGGGAAGTGTGCAGCCTCGACTACCTGGCGATAGATGACGCCGTGGTCGAGTTGATGCAGCTGGCTGTCTTGTTGTTTGACGAGGCCTCGAGAGTAGGCCTCTTTCCTCAAGAAGTTGACCTCGGCTCCCGCAGAGCTTTGTGGAGGGCCGTTCCTCAGGTAACTGGGCGCAGTCAGGCTTGTCACCGGAGGCTGAAGCGGTGGTTCGACGGTCTTGACGGTGGGCGGCGGTAGTGTCTTGCTTGTGTCTGTCTTGTCTGTCTCTCCATCCTCAGAGAAGAGTTCCTTGTCCGGCGTCGTGGGTGCAAACGGGTCCCTGGTTGGTGATGCACAACTTGATATGGGTGAGGCCGTTACTGTAGGCTGGGGAGATGGAACGGGAGACGGCGAGTGTGATGGCATTACTCGGACACTCTCGATAGAAGTGACATTTAATTGATTGTACACGAACCATCGGTAGCGATGGTTCGTGTACAAATCAGAATGGGCCAATAAAGAAGCAGCGCCCATAGTTTGTGCGCTGACAGATATAGCCAATAAGAAGCCAGTGGTCGTCGTCCTCACAGTGACCACGATTACCGAGATTTGCATAACGTTACGATACGATGAAACACGATCGAGGTCAAATACGCACAATATATCGCTATGCACGTCCAGTACTGTGTTCATGCATACTTTGTGTTACTACATGTACCTACACGTAATACGATAGGGTGTGATACTAGTGAGTTGTATCATGGAGGAATTAGCCTACTGGCCTCATGTTACGGCATAGGGATTTTACACTATACCCGGGCCTATATCACCATGTTTTAAACTTCGCTATAAAATACTTGTATGTTCTCATCGCAGACGCAGTTAGTCAGGATTTTTTGACACTTGGCCGACCGATGATTAAACCATGGAGAAATACAAAGGTTCCTCCATGAATAAACAAATGAGACATCAATCCTTGTCGCATCTAATTCAACAGAATGCCATGCACAAATAGACCTTGTTTAATACCTAACATATATCCCCTTGGATAACTGAGGAAACAATCCTAAGATCCAGGGAATACAATAACCAGGCAATATAAACAACACAGCATTTTCAACCATTACAAAAATGATTGTTAATACTTGACAAAAACAAATGTTACATTAGTTGTTAAATTTATAAAAATCTTCATGAAAATATATGCAGTAGCCTTAAAGTCCATCGATAGTACTTGTATCCAGCTGTTGTCCTCCATCTGGCATTTAACTCTCCCAATATACAAGGAGATTTCAAGGCCTTAAATTAGGAAAAGTCAATTTAAGACTTTTTGAAGACCCACAGATACCCTGAAGTTACAGAATTGAAAGAAAAGATATTAATGTTACAAAATTCATCAAAAACTCAAAGTCGAAAATGAACTCAATTTTCACCCCCATTAAACTTTGAAGCACAAAATCAGCCTATGCGATTTGTTTTAGGTTTACTAGTTGGAGCAGGTCCCATATTTCCAGTTTTTCAACAGACAACACCAGCACCAGTAAAATATACTGAACATGTGCAACAAAATGGTCAACCTTTGTGACAGCATTTACTGTTTGGAATATCTTCGAACTTGAAGTTTTCTTATATGATCGCTGTAAGGCAACTCTGTTCGCATCATCTGAACGCAAGTGTTCGTCTTTGAAGATCCAGGCTTTAGCCTGAAACTTTTGATTTCGATCCCAGGCGGTCGCCATACTCCTTCGCTGCTCACTACATCCGCGATGCAGTACTCTTTAAAATACTCTCTCCGTTTTCTCGGTTGGGCCACCTCCCGTCGCATTCTATTGTGACCAAAGGCCGCGACTTTCTTCCAGAATGTCTGGTTGAAGGCGTCGTACAGCTTTACGTCCCCGAAGTTCCACTTGCGGATTTTGTCGGCCATCTGTGGCGAGACCGCTCGCACCGAGGACTTGTTGCGAGCGTTGAGGATGAAGTATGCGACGTCATCCGTTTCCATGCACATGAGCTCCCGTAGGAGCACAAGGGATTCGTCGAAGTACTCCGTGATCATCATCAGATGAAATTGCTTCTTCATCTGACGGATTTTCCGCGTGATCTGGATGGGATCCCCGGTTGCCTTTCTGTCAAGACCCAGGTCGTACAGTAAAGTATTTGCATCGCTGCTTTGTTCGGACTCCAGAGTCCACATTTGATCTTAAAAATGGGTGGAAGGATTCTTCACTCCGAACTTAGACTCCCAATCCATTCCCCTATGCTCTCTCCATCTGCCCCCAACCCTTATATCATCCCATATCTCATCCCATATCTCATCCCACATCTCATCCCACATCGCATCCCACGCCTCACCCCTAATCTTACCCGTGATTCTCCTCGGGATACACAGCATATGCCACCAATAATTTCTGCATCTATTTGTCTACCAGTTAAGGATCTTGAGGTGTTGTTCCCTGCCGACAGGCTCCTCTAGCCGCTTGCCGCAGACCCTCAAATGAGGCCAAGCCCATGCTTTGTAGGTAGCATCCTTGTTTGCACACTACCGCAAGAAACTCAGCACCTTACACTATTCCTCAGAGAGCCCGGGGATTGAAAGGGTGACAACTTCGGCAGAGATAAGGTCGTCATGGTCTCCAGGATATTCTCCGCCAAATTTTCCGTCTTGTTGTGACGAGTCGCTTCAACGATGCGCCTGATGTCATCCTTTCTTGATCTTGCCATGCTTGTCTTCTTGGTCGCCGGAGCCGTAGGCTTACATGTCGGGGTTGGCCTCGTTACTCTTGACTTGACCGTGACAGTTGACTTTACGCTAGGCCTGGACTGGCATCTCGCAGTAGGGGCGACTTCCCGACAATCTCTGGGATGCATTTTGTGTTCCCTCATCATGTGTTGTTGGAAGTAAGAAAACTGAGGGAAGGTCTTGTCACACATCTTGCAGATGTGCACCGTGGGTGGCCGAGATTTTCCCCATCCTTCGTTTCTCTGGCGATTGCTCATGTTGCTCTCTGCTGTTTGTCTGCTCTCGCTCTTATCTCTTGCTAAACTGTACTGGTAGTGATAGCGCAATCCCGTACGCGTAGTACAGCCGGCCCTGTGATCACGCGCCGTGCATGTGATCGATGCTCGTTTCACAAATTGACCACTTTTCTCAGGGAGATTGAAGTTGGCGCCCAATTGCGTGACGTCACTGTTTGTGCGTTGATTCATCTGCTACTGCTCTCGATGTAAATAAACCGTGGTTCGTGGTTCTTTTATTTTTCTTTAGGGGAAATTCTCTATTCACCAGTCCCGAGTCAAAATCTTTCTAAATTAATTGTTGATAAATACAAAGAAAACAATACTTGAATATTACGCTGCCGTCTTTAATCCATCTTGGATCACAATTTGGAGGTCAACTGCCTTCTCTTGGCTTGTAGACCGTTTTCTTCTTTAAAAATTAATTCTTGAGCAACTTCTCAAATCACTTTTCACACTGTTTATCACAGTTTCTTGAAAAATTAATGCAAAACTGGACTCTCACATACATCTACAGTATATGCGGCTCTTCCGCAAAACAACGAGGGCGCCCTCTATAAAACACTATTTGCCCCGGTGCGCATTCCCATAACGCACATCGAGCACAACAATAGAGTCCAGAACTTGATTACGGTCCTTCTACGTAGGTCAAAGGTGTTAGGTATTTTAACATCATGAATTTGCTTTTCTGTGATGAATGGCTTCATATTCTCTTGGGCTTTTGAATAACTTGTTCCTGGCCAGGGATCAAATTAAAAATTCCTCCCAAATATGTGTCACTTGTTCATCATTGTAGCGTCATGACGTCTTGCATTACACTTTATTCACCTTGTCCTTGTATTCTCCATAATCCCTTGCAATAACTTGATTAAATTCTCCGTAGTGTTCCCTCCACCACTAACTACTTGTACATCTTGAATTCCTCTTGAATTCTTGTCTTGTACGTCAGCATCATCTTAAAGTTCTTGCATCATTAATATAGCGTAATATCTCATCTGGAATATTCTTAAATTTATTGGTTAATTCTTCATAATGAAGCTTGCCATTTATTTCTTGCTTGCCCTAATCTCTATATCTCGCTGGTCGTCGGACTTCTCGGCGACTACGCGTTCCTTGATTCTTTGCGTAACCAATTTCGTCCCGTTTCTCTTCTCGGGGCACTTCTTCGAATTCGTCTTGACTTGGTACTTCTTCGGGTTCGTCTTGACTTGGTACTTCTCTTTGATCGGTCATCTCCGGGGTTGTCCCTTGTGGCAACGTTGCCTTGTTCTTGTACCATGTCGGTGCATTTTCCCCAGTGTACTGCTTCAATCTGTTGTGATGCACTACTCGAGGTTTCCCTCTTGCACCTTTCTGGACTCGATATGTAACGTCACTTAGTCGACTTGTAACTACGTAGGGCCCATCCCAAGGTAGTTGAAACTTGGGACAAAGTCCTTTTTTTCTCTTCGGACTGTACAACCAAACTGTATCACCCTCACAATATCCTCCAAAGTTTGCCTTGCGATCATAGTTTCGCTTTTGTCTGTCACTTGAAATTTTGATGTGTCTCCTTGCATAGTCATGGACTTTCTCTAGTCGTTCTCGGAGGGTAGATGCGTATTCGGTCTGACTTTCTTGACGGTCTTGTGTTCTTGGTTGTTCCATGAGTAAATCTGCAGGTAGAGTTGCATCTCTTCCTAACATCATTTCAGTGGGTGAGCACCCAGTTGTCTCATGAACAGCGGTTCTGTATGCCATCATTACATACGGTAAACACTTGTCCCAGTCTTTCTGTTCGTCATCTATGAACATAGCTAGTAAATTCTCCAGTGTGCGATTGGCGCGTTCAATCATTCCGTCTGATTGAGGGTGCAACGCTGAAGTTCTTGTCTTGTCAATGCCAAGAAGCTCACAAACTTCCTTAAAAAGTTGTGACTCAAAATTCCGTCTTGATCAGTATGGAGTTCCATTGGCACTCCGTACCGGCATATGAACTGTTCTACGAAAACAGTGGCTACTGTAGTTGCCTCTTGATTAGGCAATGCGTATGCCTCCGTCCATTTCGTGAAGTAGTCACCTACAACCAAAATGTATTTGTTACCTCCATTCGTTAGCGGTAACGGTCCCAATATGTCCATGGCAACCCTCTCCATGGGTACTCCAACATTGTAGGTTTTCATGCGACTTCGTCTTGTCTTGTTTGGGGATTTTCTTGACGCACATTTGTCACAGGTTGAACAAATGAGGTTCACATCTCGTTGCCATTTGTTCCAGTAAAATCTGCATCTTACTCGTCCTCTTGTTTTGTTTTGCCCGAGGTGACCACACGTCTGGTCACTATGTAGTCTTGTCACTAGTTTTCTTCTCAAACTTTTCGGAAGAACAATTTGCCACGTCACTCGATCGCCTGCCGGTGTTTCCCATCGTCGACATAGAACATCTTCTCGGAGCTCTAATCGATCCCATTGTGACCAGTAACTCTTTACTTCTGCACACTCAAGGGAAATATCAGACCACCCAGGTCGGACTTTGAAAGTTTCTTTCCATTGGAGTATCTTGCCAACGCTTTTATCTTTTCTCTGTTCTTCTCGGATTTCCTGTCTTGTTACTAGTTCATCCTCCATTGGTTCATCAGGGACGTCTTCTCCACTTAGTGTTTTGCTTGATTTTCTTGTGACTGTTCCACAATGTGGATTACTTGAGCTTAGACCTGTTTCCTTAACTCTGCTTTCATCAGTTCGAAGCTGACGCGGCTGTCTTAGACTGTGCTTGATGATCTGTGCGTCTCCTTCATTCTTTTCTATTGTGTCACACTGGTGGCACTCATCACATGGTCTCCTTGATAAACCATCTGCATTCCCATGTTGTTTGCCAGGTCGATGTTGAATTTCAATTTCATACGTGCTCATTACCTCTAACCATCTTGCAATTTGGCCTTCGGGACTTTTGAAATTCATCAGCCAACGCAAAGCGCCGTGATCTGTGCGGATGAGAAACTTCTTGCCGTACAAATAATGGTGGAAATGTTTTGTCGATGCGACAACAGCCAGTAACTCTTTCCTTGTTACGCAATAGTTCCTCTCGGCTTTCGTCAACGCTCTGCTGAAATAAGCGATGACTTGTTCTTGACCGTTTTGTACCTGCGACAAGACCGCTCCTATACCTTGGTTACTTGCGTCCGTGTCCAAAATGAATGTATCATCACTTGAAGGATAGCCTAAGATCGGTGCCGAAACTAGTGCTCTCTTTAGCTTCTTGAATGCACAGTCACACTCTTGACTCCATGCGAAATTGTGCATCTTTTCAGTCAGTCGATGTAATGGTCTTGCTATCTCTGCAAATCCTCTGACGAATCTCCTATAGTATGAACACAGCCCGAGAAAGCTACGAACGTCCGTCACTGTTCTTGGTGTTGGCCATTTTTTGACACTTTCCGTCTTAACAGGATCTGTCTGTATTCCTTCCTCCGACACCACGTGACCTAGAAAGTTGACACACCTCTGGAAAATGTGGCACTTCTTCGGACTTAATTATAGCCCTGCCCTTCTGATTCTTGTCAGCACTTCCTGTAATCTCTGCATAGACAGTTCAAAACTGTCTCCGTACACGATGATGTCGTCAATATACACCAAACATGTTTGCCACTGCAAACCCGACAAAACTCTTTCCATGAGCCGTTCAAAGGTTGCAGGTGCATTGCACAACCCAAATGGCATCACCTTGAATTCATAAAGTCCTTGGTTGGTAACAAATGCCGTCTTCTGTTTGTCCTTGTCTGCCATCTCCACTTGCCAGTACCCACTTGCTAAGTCTAAAGTGGAAAACCACTTGGACCCTGACAACGTATCTAATGTGTCGTCAATTCTTGGTAAAGGGTACGAATCCTTGATTGTAGCAGTGTTGATCTTTCGGTAGTCTACACAAAATCTTGTGGACCCATCTTTCTTCTTTACTAAAACAATGGGTGAAGCCCATGGACTAGACGATGGTTCTATGACCCCCCGCTTAAGCATCTTGTCAATTTCTTCTCTTGCGTCCTGTCGTTGATGAATTGGTAGCCGTCTCGGTGGTTGTCGGATCGGCTTCGTTGATCCCGTTTCAATTTCATGTCGAACTGCCGATGTTCTGCCAAGATCGTCTGAATCTCTTGCAAAAACATCTTGGTAGGTTCTCAGCATTCTTGAGAATTGAGTTTGTTGATCTTTGTTCAGATGTTCACAACTTGTCATGTATAGTTTAACCAAATGATCTGGAATCTCACCATCATTCTCTTGAGTATGGTGCTCTTTCAAAACAGCTACCCGCCGTTTATCTTGATCTTGAACGATACAGTTACTGTCAACCGACTCACATATAGCAATGCATGCGCCCTTGTAAACAGTTACTGGTTCATCTTTGAGGTTAAATGCTCTCACTGGTATTAATTCTTGCTGAATATTAACCAAAGTCTTGGCTATTAGAACATTGTGATTTCTTGAAAATCTTGATTCTGGTTCAACAACACCACACTTGAAGTTTCTGTCTTTCTGTTGCAACTTGCCAGGTATTAATGCCTCTCCTCCTGGTGCAATTGTCACGGTCTTGTCTGCTGTCACTCTACTGCACGTCGGAACTGCTGATGACGTATAAACACAGCATTTAACTTGTCTGTGACCAACTCGCATTTCACCTCTTCCAAGATCTAATGAACAGTTATGTCTCTGAAGAAAATCATAACCCAAAATTCCTTCGGGTTCAATGTTTGCCAAATAAACATCATGCACTATGCTCTTTACAGTGCCACTGATTTTGATTTCCAATTTTCCCCATCCCAGACAAGGAGTGAGTTCACCATCAGCCATGGCCACGTTTACTTCAGTTGAATTCAGTATTGGTCTTGAAATCTGTGCAATCTTGTAATAAATATCTGGACGCAAAATTGTCAAACTTGCACCTGTATCTACCAGGAAATGTACTTGTAAACCATGCACTTGCGCAATCACTTCCATGCCTTGTGTACCTACATCATTTCCTGGTGAAACACTTGTCTCTATTGTTGGTCCCTTGTTTCTTGATTTCTCAGCCGAGGCTCGGACCATAGGTTCGGCTGCTGTCCGTTTCCCGGTCGCATGTTACGTGAACTGTTCTGCTTTTGTTCCAAACACTCGCGTGCAATGTGTCCCGCTTGACCACAATTCCAACAAATTGGAGCTTGTCTTCTATCTCTATGATGTGGCTGTCTGTCGTACTGTCGATTACGGTCCTTGAAACTTGTCTCTTGCATCTTGTTTTGGAAAACAGCTCTTGGGTTCCTGTCATTTGTTAGTTTGTCAATTGCTTCGGAAATACAACAGATTTCAGCGGACATCTCTGAAAGTCTCTTTTCAATCTGTTGACCTTTCTTGCTACTCTCATCCTGATCCCACCGCTGCCACCAAAATGTAACGATTCCGGGTCGCCTAATGTCAGTCTGGGCTAACCCCTAAATAAAATCAAGTCCCAGTTATCTGCCGGAATCTTTAATGAAGTGTAGATGAGTGAGACCGGATTCTTGGAGGGAATGTGGGGAGCAATAAAAGATAATGTCCACAAGAGGGAGTAATTCTTTCAACCAATCAAAATGGTAATTCAGTTTATTGAAACTTCTCGAGTACATCTGAGCTGAACATCTTTAAAACAGCGCCCTCTATTATTGTAAACAAAGTTATTCCAATAAAGCTGTGGCATGAGATTATGTAGTGGTAGCGTGGATAGCTTTAAGGATTCGATGGCCGCTATTTCTGTCGTCTGTTATACAACAGGAATATAGCTCAAAAACATTACAGCGCATAAACTATACTTTCTTTTAGTCTTTATTACTAGCGTCGGATTTTTCACACGGAAATGTCCATGTGGTTTTCTCCGACAAAGCCCAATAGCGCAGATCTAGGCACGGTTGGGGGCTTTCTAAAATATGCCTTGAGGTCTTGTCTTGAGATTTTGCGCGGCCTGCTCCGATGGAACAGAACCGAACAGAAATCAGCGGAATTTATAGGCACGATGCGGACGCGCTCCACATGTGCGCGAAACGCGCATCTCATACAACAGCGATGATTGGCCAGATAATACAACAGTCTACGGTAGCTTGTAACAACACAACAGTACATGTACATGTACTGGTGTAGCCTTTTGTCAAGGCCTTCGTGGCTGGGATCCCAAGCGACTGGAAAGGGAGACCACGCGCGCCAGTCGAGTGGCGAAGCGCAAGCCACGTGGCTTCGCCACTCGCGTGCGTGGTCTCCGTTCCGGTCGCTTGGGATCGCAGCCACGAAGGCCTTGACAAAAGGCTAGTACTGGTGCGGCTCACAGTCGTTTCGCACGCACGTACGGTATACATGTATGTGTGTGTACGTACAGCATGCAATACGTTCATTCAGTAAATTACGGCATAAACACACTACGTGGAGTCAGCGTAAGTACAGCTGAAAGTTCATCCCCGAGGAATTATGACTGAAACAAGATCAAAGCATACAATTCAACAAATGTTATTACATGTAGATACACTTCAAGCTAGGCTAGAGTCAGTTATAAACGAAGTTTCTAGAATTGGGATATTATTAAGCTAGCCAATAATATTAATTCAGTTAAGGCTACATAAAATAAATGAATTGTTTCTCATCAGAACCCTTTTGAAAAAATGGTCCGTCAGGGCATTTTATATTTTATATTTTATAGAATAAAAATGTCGCCGAATCTTTGAAACTGGTATCTGACTAAACAACTACAGGCGCGCTGGTTTCGTTCGTGCCTACCGCATATACATACATGTACATGTTGATGAACCGGGCGTTGGTGGTAAGCGCTGATGTGCATTTAGCTCTGATTGGATAATTTTTGTTGCGACCTGCGAACGTAGGTTACTACTTCCGTGGCTCAGCTGCGCGGCAGAGCATGTACGCTACCCAGAATGCCGTGCGTTTTTCTACACAGAAATCTATGAAGCTCGTTAGGTGTTTTCCAGCGCCCAGTTATAGTATGGGCGCCACCGCGTGCGGGGGTGAAAGCGCTAGTTGACAAAAGCTTCGTTGGGACATTGCATTCTTTATCTAAATTACAAATTGTTTTCGTTGATTTACTTTCCAAAACTGACCAATGCACACATTTCATATAGAATAAAAGCTCAAATAATGTTGGTAGAAACTAGAAACACAAAAATATAGTTAAGTCGATTTATTTTCTCATATAATTTTGAGCACCCCAGGGTTTTTTTAATGAAAGAGGCCCCACAGACACCGTTCTCACTACTATTATACTCGGCTTCTCCGATCTCCTGTCCGCCGTCGATTTAGATTTTTCCGGCTTGCTTCTGCTGGAACATGTATGGCCACTAAAAACATTCACTTGGCCCGCGTGAGTTTTAACTGTTATTGCTTTCAACAGCGTGTTTTTACAGCATATATACAAAATAAAAATAATAAAAATCTCGGAATTTTCGGGCGTCCGGTACATTTATATTTTGTTTATAAAATATAAAAAAATATCCACCCGGCCCGAAAAATTGGCCCGGCCGCTGATGAGAAACAATTAATTTTTTGTATGTAGCCTAACTCTCAATAAATAAGCGTCTTGGCGATTTTCGCCACACTACCCCCTGCTTAAAAAAACAAATGCGTCCTCGCATTTAAATGCTAAAAACAATTATTCAAAAATGTTAATCTTGGACCACTTCGAACTGCTATGAGCAAATTAAAATCATGTTCACAGGTTCACTTAAAGTTTAAACAACAATAAACAGTAAGTTTGTCCTCAACAATAAACAGTAAGTTTGTCCTCAACAATAAACAGTAAGTTTGTTCTCAACAATAAACAGTAAGTTTGTCCTCAACAATAATATTCGCATAAAAGAGAGAGCTGAACTTAAAAAAACCAATTTACATCAATTAATCACAACCATTCTATGTTAAAATCAATCAATTACTTGAAGTTGCTAGTTATAATTGCGAATCTAGTTTTGTCAAAACATGTGCGTTCTATCCTAGCACTAGCACTCAGTAGCACGTAACGGTCTCCTGTGAAAATACAATGCACCGTCTAACGAGCAGACGAGTAACGTCTTGAATTTCAACAACAGAAAAACTTACTTTAGGCCTTTCAACTCCGAACATCAGATCCAATTCCAGGACTATAAAAACAAAGAGTCTATCCTGACCTAGCACAGTAGCAGTACTAATACTATTGGTCGGAGATCTACATAAATTATCATCGAAATATATAAATTACCCCAAGTTTTAAAATCGTCATTCGCGTGCAACAACTTAGTCTGGGACTCTGGTTCCTAGACTCGTATAATACTGAAGTACGCGAGCAGATTGACAACAAAGGCTCTGACTAAACTTTCTTCGCCAGGAGTTGTGGGTAAAAACTAACCAATCACAGGCTAAAGATTCATTAGGTTACCATGACGTGCTCCCAGGTCAGTCAATAAACACCTGGGAGTTGGCGGGTATTCCGAAATGCACAAAATAAATGTTATCAACAGCGAGTACTATATAACTGAGCGTGCGGGTTTTCACACCATCAAAAACATGCTAGAACACACACATTTGACCAAAATTTCGAGGTAAACGATGCTAGCCTATGTCTAATGTTGACTTACCATGTTTGACAAAATAGAAAACAGCTTCCAATTTCCAATAACGTTGGGGAAATTTCTAACCGCGTTGACGTATACATCACCATAATTATAAACATTCTAACGTTAAACCAAACGTAAAAGATATTGTCCAAGTGTACATCGCGCAACGTCTAGATGTTTAGTCAGGTACAGTCTCTTGTACATGTAGTTGTTGGGACGTTATTATGGTTAATTGTTCATTGTTCTGGTGCTGCCGAAGAAGTTGATCTGGTGTAGCCGACCTGCCACTGCGGCCTGCTGAAAGCTGCGTTGGCCGGCAGCAAATACTCGTTGAATCTCACCGAGTAGATACGTCCGTCAGGGAAGTGTGCAGCCTCGACTACCTGGCGATAGATGACGCCGTGGTCGAGTTGATGCAGCTGGCTGTCTTGTTGTTTGACGAGGCCTCGAGAGTAGGCCTCTTTCCTCAAGAAGTTGACCTCGGCTCCCGCAGAGCTTTGTGGAGGGCCGTTCCTCAGGTAACTGGGCGCAGTCAGGCTTGTCACCGGAGGCTGAAGCGGTGGTTCGACGGTCTTGACGGTGGGCGGCGGTAGTGTCTTGCTTGTGTCTGTCTTGTCTGTCTCTCCATCCTCAGAGAAGAGTTCCTTGTCCGGCGTCGTGGGTGCAAACGGGTCCCTGGTTGGTGATGCACAACTTGATATGGGTGAGGCCGTTACTGTAGGCTGGGGAGATGGAACGGGAGACGGCGAGTGTGATGGCATTACTCGGACACTCTCGATAGAAGTGACATTTAATTGATTGTACACGAACCATCGGTAGCGATGGTTCGTGTACAAATCAGAATGGGCCAATAAAGAAGCAGCGCCCATAGTTTGTGCGCTGACAGATATAGCCAATAAGAAGCCAGTGGTCGTCGTCCTCACAGTGACCACGATTACCGAGATTTGCATAACGTTACGATACGATGAAACACGATCGAGGTCAAATACGCACAATATATCGCTATGCACGTCCAGTACTGTGTTCATGCATACTTTGTGTTACTACATGTACCTACACGTAATACGATAGGGTGTGATACTAGTGAGTTGTATCATGGAGGAATTAGCCTACTGGCCTCATGTTACGGCATAGGGATTTTACACTATACCCGGGCCTATATCACCATGTTTTAAACTTCGCTATAAAATACTTGTATGTTCTCATCGCAGACGCAGTTAGTCAGGATTTTTTGACACTTGGCCGACCGATGATTAAACCATGGAGAAATACAAAGGTTCCTCCATGAATAAACAAATGAGACATCAATCCTTGTCGCATCTAATTCAACAGAATGCCATGCACAAATAGACCTTGTTTAATACCTAACATATATCCCCTTGGATAACTGAGGAAACAATCCTAAGATCCAGGGAATACAATAACCAGGCAATATAAACAACACAGCATTTTCAACCATTACAAAAATGATTGTTAATACTTGACAAAAACAAATGTTACATTAGTTGTTAAATTTATAAAAATCTTCATGAAAATATATGCAGTAGCCTTAAAGTCCATCGATAGTACTTGTATCCAGCTGTTGTCCTCCATCTGGCATTTAACTCTCCCAATATACAAGGAGATTTCAAGGCCTTAAATTAGGAAAAGTCAATTTAAGACTTTTTGAAGACCCACAGATACCCTGAAGTTACAGAATTGAAAGAAAAGATATTAATGTTACAAAATTCATCAAAAACTCAAAGTCGAAAATGAACTCAATTTTCACCCCCATTAAACTTTGAAGCACAAAATCAGCCTATGCGATTTGTTTTAGGTTTACTAGTTGGAGCAGGTCCCATATTTCCAGTTTTTCAACAGACAACACCAGCACCAGTAAAATATACTGAACATGTGCAACAAAATGGTCAACCTTTGTGACAGCATTTACTGTTTGGAATATCTTCGAACTTGAAGTTTTCTTATATGATCGCTGTAAGGCAACTCTGTTCGCATCATCTGAACGCAAGTGTTCGTCTTTGAAGATCCAGGCTTTAGCCTGAAACTTTTGATTTCGATCCCAGGCGGTCGCCATACTCCTTCGCTGCTCACTACATCCGCGATGCAGTACTCTTTAAAATACTCTCTCCGTTTTCTCGGTTGGGCCACCTCCCGTCGCATTCTATTGTGACCAAAGGCCGCGACTTTCTTCCAGAATGTCTGGTTGAAGGCGTCGTACAGCTTTACGTCCCCGAAGTTCCACTTGCGGATTTTGTCGGCCATCTGTGGCGAGACCGCTCGCACCGAGGACTTGTTGCGAGCGTTGAGGATGAAGTATGCGACGTCATCCGTTTCCATGCACATGAGCTCCCGTAGGAGCACAAGGGATTCGTCGAAGTACTCCGTGATCATCATCAGATGAAATTGCTTCTTCATCTGACGGATTTTCCGCGTGATCTGGATGGGATCCCCGGTTGCCTTTCTGTCAAGACCCAGGTCGTACAGTAAAGTATTTGCATCGCTGCTTTGTTCGGACTCCAGAGTCCACATTTGATCTTAAAAATGGGTGGAAGGATTCTTCACTCCGAACTTAGACTCCCAATCCATTCCCCTATGCTCTCTCCATCTGCCCCCAACCCTTATATCATCCCATATCTCATCCCATATCTCATCCCACATCTCATCCCACATCGCATCCCACGCCTCACCCCTAATCTTACCCGTGATTCTCCTCGGGATACACAGCATATGCCACCAATAATTTCTGCATCTATTTGTCTACCAGTTAAGGATCTTGAGGTGTTGTTCCCTGCCGACAGGCTCCTCTAGCCGCTTGCCGCAGACCCTCAAATGAGGCCAAGCCCATGCTTTGTAGGTAGCATCCTTGTTTGCACACTACCGCAAGAAACTCAGCACCTTACACTATTCCTCAGAGAGCCCGGGGATTGAAAGGGTGACAACTTCGGCAGAGATAAGGTCGTCATGGTCTCCAGGATATTCTCCGCCAAATTTTCCGTCTTGTTGTGACGAGTCGCTTCAACGATGCGCCTGATGTCATCCTTTCTTGATCTTGCCATGCTTGTCTTCTTGGTCGCCGGAGCCGTAGGCTTACATGTCGGGGTTGGCCTCGTTACTCTTGACTTGACCGTGACAGTTGACTTTACGCTAGGCCTGGACTGGCATCTCGCAGTAGGGGCGACTTCCCGACAATCTCTGGGATGCATTTTGTGTTCCCTCATCATGTGTTGTTGGAAGTAAGAAAACTGAGGGAAGGTCTTGTCACACATCTTGCAGATGTGCACCGTGGGTGGCCGAGATTTTCCCCATCCTTCGTTTCTCTGGCGATTGCTCATGTTGCTCTCTGCTGTTTGTCTGCTCTCGCTCTTATCTCTTGCTAAACTGTACTGGTAGTGATAGCGCAATCCCGTACGCGTAGTACAGCCGGCCCTGTGATCACGCGCCGTGCATGTGATCGATGCTCGTTTCACAAATTGACCACTTTTCTCAGGGAGATTGAAGTTGGCGCCCAATTGCGTGACGTCACTGTTTGTGCGTTGATTCATCTGCTACTGCTCTCGATGTAAATAAACCGTGGTTCGTGGTTCTTTTATTTTTCTTTAGGGGAAATTCTCTATTCACCAGTCCCGAGTCAAAATCTTTCTAAATTAATTGTTGATAAATACAAAGAAAACAATACTTGAATATTACGCTGCCGTCTTTAATCCATCTTGGATCACAATTTGGAGGTCAACTGCCTTCTCTTGGCTTGTAGACCGTTTTCTTCTTTAAAAATTAATTCTTGAGCAACTTCTCAAATCACTTTTCACACTGTTTATCACAGTTTCTTGAAAAATTAATGCAAAACTGGACTCTCACATACATCTACAGTATATGCGGCTCTTCCGCAAAACAACGAGGGCGCCCTCTATAAAACACTATTTGCCCCGGTGCGCATTCCCATAACGCACGTCGAGCACAACAATAGAGTCCAGAACTTGATTACGGTCCTTCTACGTAGGTCAAAGGTGTTAGGTATTTTAACATCATGAATTTGCTTTTCTGTGATGAATGGCTTCATATTCTCTTGGGCTTTTGAATAACTTGTTCCTGGCCAGGGATCAAATTAAAAATTCCTCCCAAATATGTGTCACTTGTTCATCATTGTAGCGTCATGACGTCTTGCATTACACTTTATTCACCTTGTCCTTGTATTCTCCATAATCCCTTGCAATAACTTGATTAAATTCTCCGTAGTGTTCCCTCCACCACTAACTACTTGTACATCTTGAATTCCTCTTGAATTCTTGTCTTGTACGTCAGCATCATCTTAAAGTTCTTGCATCATTAATATAGCGTAATATCTCATCTGGAATATTCTTAAATTTATTGGTTAATTCTTCATAATGAAGCTTGCCATTTATTTCTTGCTTGCCCTAATCTCTATATCTCGCTGGTCGTCGGACTTCTCGGCGACTACGCGTTCCTTGATTCTTTGCGTAACCAATTTCGTCCCGTTTCTCTTCTCGGGGCACTTCTTCGAATTCGTCTTGACTTGGTACTTCTTCGGGTTCGTCTTGACTTGGTACTTCTCTTTGATCGGTCATCTCCGGGGTTGTCCCTTGTGGCAACGTTGCCTTGTTCTTGTACCATGTCGGTGCATTTTCCCCAGTGTACTGCTTCAATCTGTTGTGATGCACTACTCGAGGTTTCCCTCTTGCACCTTTCTGGACTCGATATGTAACGTCACTTAGTCGACTTGTAACTACGTAGGGCCCATCCCAAGGTAGTTGAAACTTGGGACAAAGTCCTTTTTTTCTCTTCGGACTGTACAACCAAACTGTATCACCCTCACAATATCCTCCAAAGTTTGCCTTGCGATCATAGTTTCGCTTTTGTCTGTCACTTGAAATTTTGATGTGTCTCCTTGCATAGTCATGGACTTTCTCTAGTCGTTCTCGGAGGGTAGATGCGTATTCGGTCTGACTTTCTTGACGGTCTTGTGTTCTTGGTTGTTCCATGAGTAAATCTGCAGGTAGAGTTGCATCTCTTCCTAACATCATTTCAGTGGGTGAGCACCCAGTTGTCTCATGAACAGCGGTTCTGTATGCCATCATTACATACGGTAAACACTTGTCCCAGTCTTTCTGTTCGTCATCTATGAACATAGCTAGTAAATTCTCCAGTGTGCGATTGGCGCGTTCAATCATTCCGTCTGATTGAGGGTGCAACGCTGAAGTTCTTGTCTTGTCAATGCCAAGAAGCTCACAAACTTCCTTAAAAAGTTGTGACTCAAAATTCCGTCTTGATCAGTATGGAGTTCCATTGGCACTCCGTACCGGCATATGAACTGTTCTACGAAAACAGTGGCTACTGTAGTTGCCTCTTGATTAGGCAATGCGTATGCCTCCGTCCATTTCGTGAAGTAGTCACCTACAACCAAAATGTATTTGTTACCTCCATTCGTTAGCGGTAACGGTCCCAATATGTCCATGGCAACCCTCTCCATGGGTACTCCAACATTGTAGGTTTTCATGCGACTTCGTCTTGTCTTGTTTGGGGATTTTCTTGACGCACATTTGTCACAGGTTGAACAAATGAGGTTCACATCTCGTTGCCATTTGTTCCAGTAAAATCTGCATCTTACTCGTCCTCTTGTTTTGTTTTGCCCGAGGTGACCACACGTCTGGTCACTATGTAGTCTTGTCACTAGTTTTCTTCTCAAACTTTTCGGAAGAACAATTTGCCACGTCACTCGATCGCCTGCCGGTGTTTCCCATCGTCGACATAGAACATCTTCTCGGAGCTCTAATCGATCCCATTGTGACCAGTAACTCTTTACTTCTGCACACTCAAGGGAAATATCAGACCACCCAGGTCGGACTTTGAAAGTTTCTTTCCATTGGAGTATCTTGCCAACGCTTTTATCTTTTCTCTGTTCTTCTCGGATTTCCTGTCTTGTTACTAGTTCATCCTCCATTGGTTCATCAGGGACGTCTTCTCCACTTAGTGTTTTGCTTGATTTTCTTGTGACTGTTCCACAATGTGGATTACTTGAGCTTAGACCTGTTTCCTTAACTCTGCTTTCATCAGTTCGAAGCTGACGCGGCTGTCTTAGACTGTGCTTGATGATCTGTGCGTCTCCTTCATTCTTTTCTATTGTGTCACACTGGTGGCACTCATCACATGGTCTCCTTGATAAACCATCTGCATTCCCATGTTGTTTGCCAGGTCGATGTTGAATTTCAATTTCATACGTGCTCATTACCTCTAACCATCTTGCAATTTGGCCTTCGGGACTTTTGAAATTCATCAGCCAACGCAAAGCGCCGTGATCTGTGCGGATGAGAAACTTCTTGCCGTACAAATAATGGTGGAAATGTTTTGTCGATGCGACAACAGCCAGTAACTCTTTCCTTGTTACGCAATAGTTCCTCTCGGCTTTCGTCAACGCTCTGCTGAAATAAGCGATGACTTGTTCTTGACCGTTTTGTACCTGCGACAAGACCGCTCCTATACCTTGGTTACTTGCGTCCGTGTCCAAAATGAATGTATCATCACTTGAAGGATAGCCTAAGATCGGTGCCGAAACTAGTGCTCTCTTTAGCTTCTTGAATGCACAGTCACACTCTTGACTCCATGCGAAATTGTGCATCTTTTCAGTCAGTCGATGTAATGGTCTTGCTATCTCTGCAAATCCTCTGACGAATCTCCTATAGTATGAACACAGCCCGAGAAAGCTACGAACGTCCGTCACTGTTCTTGGTGTTGGCCATTTTTTGACACTTTCCGTCTTAACAGGATCTGTCTGTATTCCTTCCTCCGACACCACGTGACCTAGAAAGTTGACACACCTCTGGAAAATGTGGCACTTCTTCGGACTTAATTATAGCCCTGCCCTTCTGATTCTTGTCAGCACTTCCTGTAATCTCTGCATAGACAGTTCAAAACTGTCTCCGTACACGATGATGTCGTCAATATACACCAAACATGTTTGCCACTGCAAACCCGACAAAACTCTTTCCATGAGCCGTTCAAAGGTTGCAGGTGCATTGCACAACCCAAATGGCATCACCTTGAATTCATAAAGTCCTTGGTCGGTAACAAATGCCGTCTTCTGTTTGTCCTTGTCTGCCATCTCCACTTGCCAGTACCCACTTGCTAAGTCTAAAGTGGAAAACCACTTGGACCCTGACAACGTATCTAATGTGTCGTCAATTCTTGGTAAAGGGTACGAATCCTTGATTGTAGCAGTGTTGATCTTTCGGTAGTCTACACAAAATCTTGTGGACCCATCTTTCTTCTTTACTAAAACAATGGGTGAAGCCCATGGACTAGACGATGGTTCTATGACCCCCCGCTTAAGCATCTTGTCAATTTCTTCTCTTGCGTCCTGTCGTTGATGAATTGGTAGCCGTCTCGGTGGTTGTCGGATCGGCTTCGTTGATCCCGTTTCAATTTCATGTCGAACTGCCGATGTTCTGCCAAGATCGTCTGAATCTCTTGCAAAAACATCTTGGTAGGTTCTCAGCATTCTTGAGAATTGAGTTTGTTGATCTTTGTTCAGATGTTCACAACTTGTCATGTATAGTTTAACCAAATGATCTGGAATCTCACCATCATTCTCTTGAGTATGGTGCTCTTTCAAAACAGCTACCCGCCGTTTATCTTGATCTTGAACGATACAGTTACTGTCAACCGACTCACATATAGCAATGCATGCGCCCTTGTAAACAGTTACTGGTTCATCTTTGAGGTTAAATGCTCTCACTGGTATTAATTCTTGCTGAATATTAACCAAAGTCTTGGCTATTAGAACATTGTGATTTCTTGAAAATCTTGATTCTGGTTCAACAACACCACACTTGAAGTTTCTGTCTTTCTGTTGCAACTTGCCAGGTATTAATGCCTCTCCTCCTGGTGCAATTGTCACGGTCTTGTCTGCTGTCACTCTACTGCACGTCGGAACTGCTGATGACGTATAAACACAGCATTTAACTTGTCTGTGACCAACTCGCATTTCACCTCTTCCAAGATCTAATGAACAGTTATGTCTCTGAAGAAAATCATAACCCAAAATTCCTTCGGGTTCAATGTTTGCCAAATAAACATCATGCACTATGCTCTTTACAGTGCCACTGATTTTGATTTCCAATTTTCCCCATCCCAGACAAGGAGTGAGTTCACCATCAGCCATGGCCACGTTTACTTCAGTTGAATTCAGTATTGGTCTTGAAATCTGTGCAATCTTGTAATAAATATCTGGACGCAAAATTGTCAAACTTGCACCTGTATCTACCAGGAAATGTACTTGTAAACCATGCACTTGCGCAATCACTTCCATGCCTTGTGTACCTACATCATTTCCTGGTGAAACACTTGTCTCTATTGTTGGTCCCTTGTTTCTTGATTTCTCAGCCGAGGCTCGGACCATAGGTTCGGCTGCTGTCCGTTTCCCGGTCGCATGTTACGTGAACTGTTCTGCTTTTGTTCCAAACACTCGCGTGCAATGTGTCCCGCTTGACCACAATTCCAACAAATTGGAGCTTGTCTTCTATCTCTATGATGTGGCTGTCTGTCGTACTGTCGATTACGGTCCTTGAAACTTGTCTCTTGCATCTTGTTTTGGAAAACAGCTCTTGGGTTCCTGTCATTTGTTAGTTTGTCAATTGCTTCGGAAATACAACAGATTTCAGCGGACATCTCTGAAAGTCTCTTTTCAATCTGTTGACCTTTCTTGCTACTCTCATCCTGATCCCACCGCTGCCACCAAAATGTAACGATTCCGGGTCGCCTAATGTCAGTCTGGGCTAACCCCTAAATAAAATCAAGTCCCAGTTATCTGCCGGAATCTTTAATGAAGTGTAGATGAGTGAGACCGGATTCTTGGAGGGAATGTGGGGAGCAATAAAAGATAATGTCCACAAGAGGGAGTAATTCTTTCAACCAATCAAAATGGTAATTCAGTTTATTGAAACTTCTCGAGTACATCTGAGCTGAACATCTTTAAAACAGCGCCCTCTATTATTGTAAACAAAGTTATTCCAATAAAGCTGTGGCATGAGATTATGTAGTGGTAGCGTGGATAGCTTTAAGGATTCGATGGCCGCTATTTCTGTCGTCTGTTATACAACAGGAATATAGCTCAAAAACATTACAGCGCATAAACTATACTTTCTTTTAGTCTTTATTACTAGCGTCGGATTTTTCACACGGAAATGTCCATGTGGTTTTCTCCGACAAAGCCCAATAGCGCAGATCTAGGCACGGTTGGGGGCTTTCTAAAATATGCCTTGAGGTCTTGTCTTGAGATTTTGCGCGGCCTGCTCCGATGGAACAGAACCGAACAGAAATCAGCGGAATTTATAGGCACGATGCGGACGCGCTCCACATGTGCGCGAAACGCGCATCTCATACAACAGCGATGATTGGCCAGATAATACAACAGTCTACGGTAGCTTGTAACAACACAACAGTACATGTACATGTACTGGTGCGGCTCACAGTCGTTTCGCACGCACGTACGGTAGGGGTGTATGTACGTACAGCATGCAATACGTTCATAAATTACGGCATAAACACACTACGTGGAGTCAGCGTAAGTACAGCTGAAAGTTCATCCCCGAGGAATTATGACTGAAACAAGATCAAAGCATACAATTCAACAAATGTTATTACATGTAGATACACTTCAAGCTAGGCTAGAGTCAGTTATAAACGAAGTTTCTAGAATTGGGATATTATTAAGCTAGCCAATAATATTAATTCAGTTAACTCTCAATAAATAAGCGTCTTGGCGATTTTCGCCACATTACATTTTAATGTTGGAAAGGTACAAGATACCTCAAATTCAGCATATTCTTTTTTATTATCACCACAAAAATCTGGGGTGATCGAATGACCCATCACCGGTCAACAAAAAGGAGGGGAGGGGGGAGTGGTATGCCCATGAATAGGTAAAAACAAGTTTTCATAACTTCGAAAATAAAGTTTAGATAAAGATTAGACGGAGACGTAATAGTGTTGATCGCGGCTATGTTTTCAAGTTCTTTAAAGTAACTATCCCAGCCACAATAACAGTTACTTTTTTGGCAAAAACAGAATATTCTGTCTAACAAAAACAATAATTGTCACCATAAAATCGGGAACATGCATGTGCAAATTCCACAGAACCAAATCAATAAAAAAAACTCTGTCACTTCAGGATGCCTGCTTGCAGTTTAAAGCATAAACATCGTAACACATTCTCGATTCAGATCGTCAGTTGGGTCGCACTGCGCGTAAGACAATTAGCTCTTCACCCTCTTCGTACAAAACGGTGGTTTGTCACCAGAGTCGAACTTACACTCTCATAAGTCCCGACTCGGATTCTACTCTGAATCCGGGTCAGATATGACCAAATAGTCTTTCGTGTCAAAATGATTTTGTTTTTCATATAAAATGCTCCTTAAATGTCAAAATGACCGGAAAGGTGACCCTGAAAGTGTTATTTTGACCTGGACGAGTGTCGAGTCCAATCTGACCAACATTTGGGTCAACTCTTATCCCGGTTTTTGTAGAGTGTTTAAATGATTTTCCGATTTTACATCTGCAAACAGTTTAAGTTGACCAACGAAATTACCGAAGACTTCAAATCTGTCTGTGTGTGCATAAAAACATCACTAGTGTGAATACCAAGTGGATGTATGACACTCGTTGATTTCTTATCCAACACTGAGGCTGTATGGGTGGTTTGGTCCATTTCCTTCACAAGTTGAAACTTGTTGGCCAGATAACAATTGTGTTTATGTATAACAGTGAGCGTCCTTTGGGTAGGTTTGGGATTATTCCAACATTTAATGGCAAATACATGTATATTTTTGTAAGTATAGGATTTATTTTATAAACTAGCTGGTTGTCCTGAACATTATAGTACTTGTGTAAAAACGTGAACGAAATTGAGTATTGAGTACTTTTGGGATTACTCCAACCACAAATGAGAGTACATGTAATAATACTGTCAAAATGTAAATAAAAGTATATATTTTTTTAAGAAATGTATTTGTATTAAAATGTGTATACATTTTGTGGAAACTTTGGTGCGAAGATTGTTGTGAAGATCACTTTTAAATACTGTGAGCGAAGCAAAAACTGTTAAACGGGGGATGGGGTTCAATGAACATCTGTAGTCAGGATTATATCCGTTGAAAATGAAGACTACTAAATGTGGAAAAAACACTCTGGCGTATTTTGATGTCAATCAAGTTTAATTTTAACTGCAGTCTGTGTCTTGCAGTAGCTAATATGCCGGGTTAGACTTTTTAATTACGGCATTTCAGTTAAAAGAAAATGAATAATTTTGAAATGTATATCTTGTATGAGCAGATTAAGTAATTTACATGTTTTTCATTATTGAACGGTAATCGTGACGTACTCGTAAAAAATGAAACAACATTTTCCTTGTTTTGCAAATTGTAGCCTGATTGGGTAAGACATATTAATTGCATTCTGATTCCAATGGCTAAAATACACTGTTTGTATCTCATAATGGTTTGTGTCAATAGCGCAATAGCGCATTGCGGCTAATTGCTTGGGCTCTCGTATAGACCTGCATGTATGTTCCTAAAGGTAGAATTAACTATTTTGCAGATATCAAATGTTCTTAATACCAAATTTTTAAGAAATATCTTACTTATTTAAAAGTAAATAATGATTCTTGGCATCCAGCAAAATAATTGCGCTAGATGTCCTGTAATTGTTCTGAAAAATTGAATTTTATGCGAAAAAACAATAACAACTGCCGGACCCCGGTTGTAAACAAACGCCGTTTTTTTTCTTTTTCTCAGCATTCAATATTGTAAACGGACAGGTCAGTTAAACGATATTTACTATAAAATACAACCTCCAAAATCCAAGCAATTACCAATAGTGTATCCTACCTTTAAGAGTGTTTTAGAAATGTTTCTGACTAGCTTTGTTTTGTATTTTGTTAACCTTTGTAATTGTATATACATATATGCAAATTTGTGTTTGTTTGTAATCCTGCCAAATAATAAATGAAAATGTGCAACATACTTCATTAACGTTGGTTTGTCTGTGTTTTTTTTAGGGGGTTGCACCCTGAACAATAGGAAGTGGTTTTGGTACCAAAGGAAACATGAAAATAACATTATCTCACTTTAAAAAAAAACCCACTTATGTCTGGTTTTGTGGGGGCAGTTCACATTTAGTTATCTTGAAGCTCATGCTAACATCAATAGCAAATGCTAAATTTACAATGAGCACAATGACGTGTTTCACTTGCACGTATTTTTCAAAAATATTTGCAGAACTATACGTGCAGAGGAAGAGCTCGCCCAAAATGTGTACATACAAGTAAATGCAAGAATACAATTTAATATGGGTAGCTCGTTGCATAACTTTAATTCTGACAATTGTGTCAAATAAGAGTAATATACAATTTTGTTTAATAAACTTTTAACATATGTCAGTAAAATCAATTTTGGTTTTGTTATTCTGTAGCATACATGTACAAATGAAGCAATATATGGGGCGGAGAGTTTTTCCCCCCCTTCTTTGTGGTGGTCGTTGTGCTTGCGGAATGTTGTGGTTTCTTTTGAGGGGTGCGTTAGGTAACAATAGTCCAAGGAGTGTATAGGTACATGTATGGGGGGGAGTAGCTCGGTCCCATACGTTGCTTGATACGTGTGCAGTGGGTACCCGTTAAACACAAATTATGGATACCTGTCTTAAGCCGTGTTCGCACTGGATAAACATTTTGGGTAATTTGACCATTACGCCGGGTAACATTCTGATGGGTTAATCTTCCCACCGCCGCACTTGGATTTAATTGACGCGGGTAGAATTGCCGAGACGATGGGTAAACTAACCGAGCTGGCTACAAAACAATAAAGAGGGCGACCTATGACCGCGACTTGACGACCGGATCGTCTGTTCCCGATCCCGACGCTAGCTCTCAACATTAAATCTTCCATCACCGGGTGATGGAAGATTTAACCGAGACGTCGCGTCCGCACTGGCTCGGTTAAACTGGTCAATCTTTCTGGGCACCTTTGGCTTGGTTAAACTACCCACGCGGCGTGGTTAAGTTGTTACCTGTGAGAAAAGTTACCCAGGCTGTTCGCACTGGACTTGAAAAGGGCAAGTTACCCATTGGCTCGGTTAGTTTGCCCAAATTAAGTCCAGTGCGGACAGGGCTAAAGCAAAGACACCAAGTTGTTGCTCAGTTAAATTTTCAAGGTACAAAGCAATTTTAAAAGCAACAAGCTGTTAGTGGTTGATCGTTGCGATTTATGTGGGTTTTTTCCTTAAAAATATTTCTTTTGTCTGGGAATTTACTATATGTAACTTGCAAAATATTTGTTACGAGTTCTCGATTCTATATTCTGGAACCGGTTACCGACATCAAAGATCGGGTAAAAATAATTAGGTACCCAGTTCCGAACCGATGCACACCCTACTTGCGATTTGATTACTTATGATTTGACCTATGCTGGACTTGATTACACCCTTAAGCCGACAAAACTACACTTATAAAAAAAATACTTTTTGGAACGGCGTCGTTTGTGATGAGGGTTTCACAATGATTTTGGGCCTAACAAGACAGTGTAGACCTACATTCCTCGTCGCATCTGACAATGATTATTTTTTATAATCTCTCCTGCATGTTTTCTTCATATTGTAAGGTTTTCAAAAGTTATCTAAGGGCCAAGGGCGTCCCTTTTTATTTCTACACAAATAAACCACAAGGGAAATTGACAAGGTAAATTTGCATAAATTTCAAAGTAAACAAAGAAATCGGCAAGGCGGAGCTTGAAATATGAAGCAAGATATGAAACGGAAGGACACCCCCCCCCCCCAACCCCCTCTTTTACGGCCGCCATTGTTGTTGTGGTTTCTCAGGAAATTAAATAGTTTAGAGAGTATAGGTATGGGGGACTAAGGAAGGAGTCCCTCGGTCTCATATCGTGCTGGGTATAGGACTTGAACCTGTGACCTCCGGAATACCGGACCGGCACTCTACCAACTATCCAGTGATTTCTGGGAGTGATATTAACTCATGATAAATTCACAATAAACAAAACTCAAGATAATACACAAGTACACTTCCCATCATTTAGTTTATCCGTCTAATCAGGTAGAACTCCAATTTTGTATTCCTTCAAAAAATTACCGACTGGCCCAACTTAAAGGGATCGTATACGTTTGGTAATTACTCAAAAAATAAATTAATGGCAATAAAAACTTGTTTCCTACCTCCATGGTGAGAAGTATAGCAGCTTTGGATAGTATAATGCATTTTTAGAAACTTTTCACTTCGAAGTACTGCGGTTATGAAAGAAGATATCACTTTTTATCCCAACAAATTTGAATCCGAGAAGCGTTACTGCAGTGACGTTTCTCAGATTGTGTATTCCAATGCGGATTATTCTTCCTGCATGGACATAACCGCTCCAGATTTTCTGCAATATCTCAAAATCGCTACCACCTTTTTGAAATGAAATTTTTGCAGGTTAGTTTAATGGTATATATCTATATGAACTTTATAGGATTGAAACAGTGGGTTCCAATTACCAAACGTATACGATTTCTTTAAAAGGCAAACAATTAATATGAAAAATAAAAAAGAACGCCCCTAATTCGTAAATATGCTTTGATGTCTACCTCTCTCATTTACACCTAGAAGTTTGCTTTTATCTAAGACACATTTTTCAAACTGTTTTCCGGTCGGTCAAAACACGAACAACGGATCCAACGCCTCCGATAGCATAAGCCTGCAAGGAATAAACACAAATGAAATGGGTTTTAACAAGTGTACATTGCAGATCATGTGAAATTCATTGGTTGCACTAATAAAATCACAGGGTGTCCCCCTATAACCCCTCGCACAAGAAAGCATACCAAACTTAACAAACTTCAACAGCTGTACACAGGTTCAGTAGTTAACCCTAACCCTCTAGGCTCTCGCACTAGAAAGCATACCAAACCTAACAAACTTCAACAACTGCACACATGTTCAGTAGTTAACCCTCACCCCCTAGGCTCTCACACTAGAAAGCATACCAAACCTAACAAACTTCAACAACTGCACACATGTTCTGTAGTTAACCCTCACCCCCTAGGCTCTCGCACTAGAAAGCACAACAAACCTACAAACTTCAACAGCTGTACACAGGTTCAGCAGTTAACCCTAACCCTCTAGGCTCTCGCACTAGAAAGCATACCAAACCTAACAAACTACAACAGCTTCACACAGGTTCAGTAGTTAACCCTAACCCCCTAGGCTCTCGCACTAGAAAGCACACCAAACCTACAAACTTCAACAACTGCACACAGGTTTAGTAGTTAACCCTAACCCCCTAGGCTCTCGCACTAGAAAGCATACCAAACCTAACAAACTTCAAAAACTGCACACAGGTTCAGTAGTTAACCCTAACCCCCTGGGCTCTCTCACTAGAAAGCATACCAAACCTAACAAACTTCAACAACTGCACACAGGTTTAGTAGTTAACCCTAACCCCGCAGGCTCTCACGCTAGAAAGCATACCAAACCTAACAAACTTCAACAACTGCAAACAGGTTCAGTAGTTAACCCTAACCCCGCAGGCTCTCACGCTAGAAAGCATACCAAACCTAACAAACTTCAACAACTGCAAACAGGTTCAGTAGTTAACCCTAACCCCGCAGGCTCTCACGCTAGAAAGCATACCAAACCTAACAAACTTCAACAACTGCAAACAGGTTCAGTAGTTAACCCTAACCCCGCAGGCTCTCACGCTAGAAAGCATACCAAACCTAACAAACTTCAACAACTGCAAACAGGTTCAGTAGTTATCCTAACCCCGCAGGCTCTCACGCTAGAAAGCATACCAAACCTAACAAACTTCAACAACTGCACACAGGTTCAGTAGTTAACCCTAACCCTCTAGGCTCTCGCACTAGAAAGCATACCAAACCTAACAAACTTCAACAACTGCACACAGGTTCAGTAGTTAACCCTAACCCCCTAGGCTCTCGCACTAGAAAGCATACCAAACCTAACAAACTACAACAGCTTCACAGGTTCAGTAGTTACCCCTAACCCCCTGCGAAATAGTGTATTAACCCTTACCCTTCAGGGTATTTTGGCTAGAAACCCTGCCAGACGCATCAGATTGCATACTTTGTCACATTGACTTGTGTGCAGAGTCCAGCAAGGTCAAGCAGTCACCACAGATGCACTGTGCTGGATCTGGTAGGGTTATAGGGTTATGGCCTGTGCCGAGTTCCGTCTCATTTTGCCCAAACACGATCGACCCCATTTCACGTCTCGGTTTTCGGCAAGCGATAGACTCCCGTCGAGTACACCAAGAGCTGCTCCCGCACCTTGCGATCCAGGAACTGACGCAGTTTGTGCTCGGAGAATTCCGAGGAGGAGGGGCCTTGCATGGCAAACATCTTAAGCATGGAGTAGATGCGATCGAGACTCAGTGATTCCAGGTTTGTTAGCATGCCGACAATGTAGGACCAGAACACCTGTGGGAAATAAAACAACAAAACGAAGAGAGAATGAACCACATACTTGTATTTGAGTCACAAAATGTTAGAGTCACCTTTAACCCTTTCGTTGCCACAATTTTTCAACACTGCTAAGAACGGTCGAGTAAACTTGACATTGGTAAGGAAAGGATACATCATTGGTAATTGCTCTAATTATCATGAATGGGTGGATCTGAGGGGTTGTATTTTATAGTAAATATCGTTTAACTGACCTATCCAAAGTTTTACAATCGTGGATGCCAAGGAAAGCAAACAAAACCGGTTACGATAGAGTTTGGAATCGTGATTCTGAGTCCGGAATTGAATCGGATTCGATTCCGGCGTGAAATCGCCCAAGATTCCGACAACTTTTATAAGTTTGGAATATTGATTCTGATTCCGGATTACAACAATTTTATTATTTTTGTTTCCAAGCAAAAAACATGCAAGATCAAAATCAGAAAATTAGAGAATGGATTCTTTCAAAAATTTGAATCGCGACTGAATTGGAAATTCCAATTCCAAGTTTAGCATCGCGATTTTTAATTTTGGAATGGCGATTTGATTTTGGAATCGCGATTCCGATTTTGAGGTAAAGTTAAAAGGTAGGATACACCATTTGCAGAAATCAAAAAAATTTACTACCGAATTATTAAGAAATATCTTACTTATTTGAAAGTAAATAATGATTCTAGGCATTCAGCAAAATGATTGCGCTAGATATCCTGGAATTGTTCTAAAAAAATCGAATTGAAAAGAAACAAATCGCGATCGTTCCTGAAAACAGGAACAACATAAGAACTACTGCTGGTGCCAGTTGAAAATGAACGCTGTTTTTCTTGCTTTTCTCGGCATCCATGATTGTAAAACTTCGTACAGGTTAGTTGAACGATATTTACTATAAAAAACAACCCCCCAAATCCACCCATTCATGACAATTCAAACAATTACCATTGGTGTCTCCTACCTTTAAGAATTGCGATTCAGAGTTTGGAAATCGCCAAGGCCTAACAAAACAACTCACCTGCAGTTCTTCCTCTTGTTGGTCCTGGGCTGTTGCCATGGCGGACTCCGTCTCCTCATCGATGTCCAATAGGATCATCTCCTGCTGCAGGCTCCGCCCCCCTCGCTGTTCCTCAATCAAGACGAACGTGTCGGTGCCTTCCTCCCGCAGCACCCCCTGGCTCTGCCAGAAGGCCATCTTGCGACGCAACGCCGTGACCGAGACCTGCATGAGGCCACTCAGCTCCTCCATGGTCCATTTAGCTGCAAGAGTTGGCGAGGCAGTGTTGGAATGGAGCACCCTCCGTGACTAGTCCCATCAAAGGTCCAGCAGCCGATTTCACAAAATGGTGCAAGCTGCGCACTATTTTTTGTTTTTTGTGAAATCGGCTGCCGTCAAGGTAAACCACAAGTCCTTTCACGCGTCCAGTCACATTGCATGAACAAGAACGAAAGGAATGTTTTCGTCTCACTTAAGTTGAATTGTTTGCGACTTGAAATTTCATTTTTATGAAACTTGTCGCTACTTACGATGCATCACAATGCTGCGACGTGTGGTATTCCCGAGTCGCTATCCGAGTCGCTATCCGAGTCGCTATCCGAGTCGCTATCCGAGTCGCTATCCGAGTCGCTATCCGAGTCGCTATCCGAGTCGCTATCCGAGTCGCTATCCGAGGCGCTATCCGAGGCGCTATCCGAGGCGCTATCCGAGGCGCTATCCGAGGCGCTATCCGAGGCGCTATCCGAGGCGCTATCCGAGGCGCGAGTCCGGTCGCGAGTCCGGTCGCGAGTCCGGTCGCGAGTCCGGTCGCGAGTCCGGTCGCGAGTCCGGTCGCGAGTCCGGTCGCGAGTCCGGTCGCGAGTCCGGTCGCGAGTCCGGTCGCGAGTCCGGTCGCGAGTCCGGTCGCGAGTCCGGTCGCGAGTCCGGTCGCGAGTCCGGTCGCGAGTCCAGTCGCGAGGCCAGTCGCGAGGCCAGTCGCAAGGCCAGTCGCAAGGCCAGTCGCAAGGCCAGTCGCAAGGCCAGTCGCAAGGCCAGTCGCAAGGCCAGTCGCAAGGCCAGTCGCAAGGCCAGTCGCAAGGCCAGTCGCAAGGCCAGTCGCAAGGCCAGTCGCAAGGCCAGTCGCAAGCCCAGTCGCAAGCCCAGTCGCGAGCCCAGTCGCGAGCCCAGTCGCAAGCCTGCAGTCACAATGACAGTCACAATGCCAGTCACAAGTACATTGTACGTGCGACGTACGTGCGACACGTCGTAGGTGTATTTATAGGACAAAACTCTGGACACACACATAGTACATGTACCTTTGTTCTGGAAGTGCATAATGATGGTAGCATGTATCGGTGACACTGATAAGTTGAGCTTGCGATCTTTCAGCTCCAATTCCAAATTGACCAATCCTAGATTGGTCTTCCAGTTCAGAGTTCGCATACCCTTCAAGACCTTTAGGAGAAACAAAAAAGGATTAAGGATTGTTACTTTATTTTTATGTGGTCTGTCGAAAAAAGATTCCTCTCTGCTTTTGTTTTTCTTATACCTCGTCTGCTGTTTCTTGTCATTATTGTACTAAGAATTTCACAATTTGTCACCATTTTCACTAAGAGAGTTGGCCAAAATCGTAATTCAAGCCTGCGATTTTATTAAACATGACACAGTTGAGTTAAAGGGATCGTATACATTTGGTAATTACTTTCAAAAATTAATAGCAATAAAAACTTTATACTTGGTAAGAAGTACAGCAGCTTTGGGTAGTATAATGCATTTTTAGAAACTTTTCACTTAGAAGTACTGCGGTTATGGAAAAAGATATCACCTTTTATCCCCAAAACATTTGAATCTTAGAAGCGTTACTGCAGTGACGTTTCTCAGATTACGTATTCCAATGCAGATTATTCTTCCTGCTTAGACATAACCGCTCCAGAATTTCGGCAATATCTCAAAATCGCTACCACCTTTTGAAATGACATTTTTACAGGTTAGTTTTATGGTATATATCTATAACTATATAGGATTGAAACAAACAGTGGGTTCCAATTACCAAACGTATACGATCCCTTTAATTCTGGGGCCAAACCTACCTATATACCAATAGATGAAGAATCCTTCTAGAAGAAAAATGATACCAAGATATCTTGATTTAGGCTAGCAGTTTTAGCCCCAGCACCCGATTTCACTAAACTTTGCAACGCGTCGCAACTCGAGTTACGAAGAGTAACGCGTCGCATCTCGCGACGCGTCGTACGATCCATTTCACTAAAGTTACGATGCGTTTAACGCGTCGCAAATACCTGGACAACGGCAAGTAACACGTCGTAAGTTACGAAGTGTATTTTAGTCGTCTTAAAATAAGATGCGTCTTTTCATAGCCAGTTTTACGCCATAGAAATAAAACAAACGAGACTAGAATACTCGGACAATGTGAATAGTGCACTTGAAATTTGAAATTAGCTAGAGGTCTACAGCAAGCTTGTTTTTCGTTAAAATTGCATCGTACGTCAGCCATTTTGATTTACATTTTTGAAGCTTTGCGAGAAGAAATTTGAGGACTCTTTGCTGAATACCAGACGGCTATTTACTGTGAGTTGAATAGGTACATACAACAGTCGTTGTTTTGTGCTATAAATACACATACGACGCGTCGCACGTACGATGTGTTTCGTGAAATCGATTTCACGACGCGTTGATGCGTCGCAGGGCTGCGATGCGTCGTAAGTTAAGAAGAGTTTAGTGAAATCGGATGCAGGCTGTTTCGTGAAGCACAGTCTGTGGTACAAGTCCTTTCACGCGTCCAGTCACATTGCATGAACAAGAACGAAAGGAATGTTTTTGTCTCACTTAAGTTGAATTGTTTGCGACTTGAAATTTCATTTTTATGAAACTTGTCGCTACTTACGATGCATCACAATGCTGCGACGTGTGGTATTCCCGAGTCGCTATCCGAGTCGCTATCCGAGTCGCTATCCGAGTCGCTATCCGAGTCGCTATCCGAGTCGCTATCCGAGTCGCTATCCGAGTCGCTATCCGAGTCGCTATCCGAGGCGCTATCCGAGGCGCTATCCGAGGCGCGAGTCCGGTCGCGAGTCCGGTCGCGAGTCCGGTCGCGAGTCCGGTCGCGAGTCCGGTCGCGAGTCCGGTCGCGAGTCCGGTCGCGAGTCCGGTCGCGAGTCCGGTCGCGAGTCCGGTCGCGAGTCCGGTCGCGAGTCCGGTCGCGAGTCCGGTCGCGAGGCCAGTCGCGAGGCCAGTCGCGAGGCCAGTCGCAAGGCCAGTCGCAAGGCCAGTCGCAAGGCCAGTCGCAAGGCCAGTCGCAAGCCCAGTCGCAAGCCCAGTCGCGAGCCCAGTCGCGAGCCCAGTCGCAAGCCTGCAGTCACAATGACAGTCACAATGCCAGTCACAAGTACATTGTACGTGCGACGTACGTGCGACGTACGTGCGACACGTCGTAGGTGTATTTATAGGACAAAACTCTGGACACACACATAGTACATGTACCTTTGTTTTGGAAGTGCATAATGATGGTAGCATGTATCGGTGACACTGATAAGTTGAGCTTGCGATCTTTCAGCTCCAATTCCAAATTGACCAATCCTAGATTGGTCTTCCAGTTCAGAGTTCGCATACCCTTCAAGACCTTTAGGAGAAACAAAAAAGGATTAAGCATTGTTACTTTATTTTTATGTGGTCTGTCGAAAAAAGACTCCTCTGTGCTTTTGTTTTTTTTCTACTTCGTCTGCATTTTCTTGTCATTATTGTACTAAGAATTTCACAATTTGTCACCATTTTCACTAAGAGAGTTGGCCAAAATCGTAATTTAAGCCTGCGATTTTATTAAACATGACACAGTTTAGTTAAAGGGATCGTATACGTTTGGTAACTACTCCAAAAATTAATGACAATAAAAACTTACTTGTTAAGAAGTACAGCAGCTTTGGATAGTATAATGCATTTTTAGAAACTTTTCACTTCAAAGTGCTGCGGTTATGGAAAAAAATATCACTTTTTATCCCCAAAACATTTGAATCTGAGAAGCGTTGTTACTGCAGTGACGTTTCTCAGATTGTGTATTCCAATGCAGATTATTCTTCCTGCGTGGACATAACCGCTCCAGAATTTCAGGCAATATCTCAAAATCGCTACCACCTTTGGAAATAAGATTTGTACAGGTTAGTGTTATGGTATATATCTATAACTATATAGGATTGAAACAAACAGTGGATTCTAATTACCAAACGTATACAATCTCTTTAATTGTGAGGCCAAACCAACCTATATACCAATAGATGGAGAATCTTTCTAGAATAAATATGATACCAAGATATGTGGATTTAGGCTAGTAGTTTTAGCTCTAGACCGTGTTTTGTGAAGCACAGTCGATGGTCCTTTCGCACTAAGTAGTAAAGTAAACCGTAGTTTAGTTAATTCTCGGTGCGGAAGAACAACTGACATCACTTCACAAAACAGGGTCTGGAGCTAAGACTACTAGCCCAAATCAAGATATCTTGGTATCATTGTTCTTCTAGTAAGATTCTCCATCCAATGGTATAGGTAGTCTTGGTCTCAGGGTGGTTGAAGTATTCTTGTCCGTTTGAGATAGTCTCTGTACCTGGTATGACTTTGTGTACTCCTCCATGGCTTTCTCAATCTCCTCCGGAATTTTGAGTTTCTCTTCCTTCAGGTTTGGCCAGAACTGAGCCGACAGAATCATCGAATTGAACTAAAAATCCTAACCAACAGTACGACAAAAAAATACCATCCCCTTTAATAAAGGTAGTTTACACTAGTGGTGGGAAAAATCGGAGATTTCGAAATCCGGTTATCCAACAAAATTTCGAACCAAATACCGATTATTTGATTTCACCAGGAGTTCTCATCTAGCTCACAATCATACCAGCAAAAAGTAATGAGTGAGGTGCCACAAGCAAGGCCCTCTCAATGACTGGTTATACTGGGGAGGATTCATTGACCACTGGGTCTTAAAAAAAACACCCCAGAGCTGTGATGCAGGGAAAAATGAACGGGAAACTCACAAATAAGTCAAATGGGCAGGCTAATAATGAAACCACTTGTACAATCGGAGACCATGGAGCAAATTGGAAGATGTTACAATTGTCTTCTTCAGCCTGTGTCACACAAAAATGGAAGACTAAACTTTTGGGGGTTGGTTTCAAATATTCAATTTTCTAAATCGAAACTGATGTGTTATGGGTACAAATTAACCCTCCTATATATAGGGCAGTTACCATAGAGCTGTCAGACTTTTCAAAACCTTTCAAGTTTCCTGGACTAAAGGGTTTTGAAAGGTGAGAAAGCTGTCTGACAAAAGGAACCTATGAAAGATTCTGAAAGGTAAAACAACTCTCTGAACAAACTGGTGTGAGAAAAACAATACCTTTCAAGTTTCTGGACTGAAGGGTTTTGAAAGGTGAGAAAACTGTCTGACAAAAGGAACCTATGAAAGATTTCGAAAGGTAAAACAACTCTCTGAACAAACTGGTGTGAAAATAAATAAATATCTTTCAAAAGGTTTTGAAAGGTGTAGTAGTGCAGTAGCAACAAATTCTGGAGCGTTTTGAAAGGTTCATACTTATTGATAGCCATTTTGTCAAGTAAGCAGATTTTGAAAGGTTTTGAAAGGTAAAACCATAAGAGGGTTTTAAGGAATGTATTGAAAGTGTCATTTTAGACAGCTGAAACAGTGTTTGTCCACAAACACATTTCTAGTTTGTCCTTACTTTAGTGACGTCTTCTGCCGGTAACTCGTCGTCCTTCTTTGGCGAGTTGATGTGCGCGTTGCACCGGCGCGAGTCGGCCACGTCCTTCAGCATCACCTCGCAGTGGTGGAGCTGCGACTCGCCGAAGCACAGCTTGAGCAGCTCCAGGTAGCGCAGCTCCCGCGCCGTGTCGTAGCTGAACCCCGTCAGGATGCGGTCGGCCAGCAGGCCGCGGTACTCGTTGACGAACAGCTCGCGACTGCCGTAGATGTTCACCAGCATGCTGATGATGTCGGACGAGCGACGGCTCTTGGATGTTCGAGCTTACAGATGTGGAAATGTTAGAAAGAAAACAAATTAAACACATTGCCAAACAAGGGGAGCCACGTTGGCGTAGCGGTCCTTTCCTCGCCTTTCACCTCTATGACCCAGATTTAAAGCCCGCCTGGGCCAATATGTGGATTGGGTTTTCAGTCCCTGCTTGGTTCTGTAGGTTTCCCCAGGATATTCTTGTAGGGTTTTCCTTCCACCTCTAAAACTGTACCTTCTTCTCATTGTCTTCTCTCTACAGGTTTCCCCAGGCTTGCGAGCTACAGTGTCTTGAGCGCTTTTGAGGTATCCTTGGTTTCATTACCCAAAAAAATATAATAATAATAATAATAACTTCAATCCAAGGGGTCGTGGCGCACGCCCCCCACACCTCTTCTTTTAAAAAGACAAAAAATGACCAAGACAGAGGACGAGACCAATGCTGTAGATTACAGGAAAATGCACCCAGAACCCTCCAACAGGGCGGGCACGTCTTAGCGTAGGTGCCGCCAACTTGCCTTCACCCCCTTCCCAACCCAATCTTATGGAAAATCCTGAATCCGGAGCAGGTAACTTATTTTCCACTTCAAATGGAAAGAATTGGAATTCACCAAAAGGTATTAATTAACAAGAATTTCGGCTCCACAAACTCGGTCGTTATCAAGCAGAGCAGACCGGGTCCTTACACTGTTACCCCTAATTCTAGAGCCCTAGTGCCGTACCTGGGTCAGCATCTATGGGGTCAGGCTGCCAGTCTTGATGATCCTCGTCCTCCTGCTCGCTGCAGTAACTTTCATCCATCGTCACTGGTTCAGCTTTAATAAGTTCTTCCGCTAGCTCCTTGTTGCTATCGTCTGTCAGGCTGGAGACAATGCACCGGACAGTGTCTTCACGGGTTCTGAGAGAAAAAAGGGTTACACATCTATGTTCCGACACCCCTATAAATTATGTTCCGACACCCCTGTGTTTCGTCATGGACTAGTGGTGTAGACTCTAGAGCATTAAATTCGTGGTCTGTGGGTAGTTCTGCAGGTTGGGGGTTCGGACCCAGTCCAATCTGGGCTAGGACACTTCCACACATAATATGGGTAGAGGCATTATTATAATGCCTTGCTGTGGACTAGTTACCCATCCCAACCCTATTCGTGCTGTGAAGAGACCAGAATGACTTGTTTCAGTGTGAGAGGCTGGTTCTTCCACACTTTCCTCTAGTAGTATCCCACACCTTTCCACTTTTTTCCCCACTATATTCATCAAAATCAACATTTCTTTGAATGAAACCTGAAACTGTAGGCATTAAAGATGTCATTCATGATAAAAAAATAAAATTCACATTTGGATGAAATGTTTACCCTCTCAACGTTGAACGGGCCATTATATAATAGTGCACAGCGCGACTTAATACACCTTTTTGTAGAGCCGGTCACAAATTTTTCCCATTCCACTCCGAGCCACTCAATATTTGTATACTGTCGTTAACTTACCGGAGATATTTTCGGACAGGCTGGCAAACCAGCTCCAGAATGATACCAGATGGGTCCAACACTCTCAGGGCTCGGATAGATGAGATGTATTGAGTCAGGATATCGTCCGTGTTCACTCCTTGAAAGAAAAAAGACATTAAAAAACCTAAATTTTAGAATGCCATTCTGAAGTCTATTTAAAGGTAGGCTACACCATTTGTAATTGCCTGAATTGTCAGGAAAGAGTGAATTTGGTGGGTTGTATTTTATAGTAAATATTGTTTAACCCTAACCCTCCAAGGGTATTTTGGCTAGAAACGCCTGCCAGACGCAACAGATTGCATACTTTGTCACATTGACTTGTGTGCAGAGTCCAGCAAGCTCAAGCAGTCACCACAGATGCACTGTGCTGGATCTGGCAGGGTTAGGGTTAACTGACCTGTCCGAGTTTTACAACCATGGATGCCCAAAGTATAATGCCTAGGATGCTAGGGTTAACGGGTACCCAGGTAACCAGTTCCCAAACTACCCCTAACCTGGGTGCAGCAGGCGCGTCTCCAACGAGCTACGCAGCGACTGAACCAGGTGCCTTCTCAGGTCCGTCTTCTCCAGGCACTTCTGCAGATCCTCCAGGGCGGAGAGGGAGTCTGGGAACTCCACGATGATATTGAAGAGTTCCTGGATGCGAAGGTTGGCGTAGGTCTGGTACAGGAGGTACTGGAGTCGGTCCTTCCACTGCCGCAGCGTTTGCTGCGTGCCGCCGCCGATGGTTCGCTGCGACTCCTCGCCGCAGAAAACCAGATTCAACCACCTCACAACTTTGCTGGACAACCACTGCGATAGACAAACGACAGATTTTTAACCCTAACCCTCTCCAGGTATTCAGAACCCAGCTCACAAGAACCAAAAGTAGTGACCACATTTCGCCAATCTTCCGCGACCTGCACTGGCTTCCAGTTAGACAACGGATCGTGTACAAGGTACTTGTGCTTGCATATGTGACTTGGCACCACAAAATGAGCGGAAAGTCGCACATGGCCAAAACGAGTTATTGGCCGAAATGTCAATTTTTCAAGTGGGAGGTCGGTTTAGAGTTGTTAACGTTTTTACATACAAGACAACCTTCTTTATCATATCCCAACATTTTATAGCTCAATTAAAACTCTAAAGTGTGTTTTTTTGTAGCTGAATGGCACTGAGTGATATTATAGTTGGCACGGTTCACGAACTTTGAACTCTGTTTTATCAAAACAAGGGAGCATGACTTCAGCAATTTCAAAAGAGTATAGCGGCGGCTAGGAATAAGCTACAGCAACACACAATACATCATTTGAAAGCTTAGGACTTCTTCTTTCTAGAAATGTAATAGTGTCAATTTTGTTATTTTGCGACTTTCCACTAATTTTGTTGGCAACGCGCCAACATATCTACAGGATCTGATTCACAAATATGAACTAAGGCCGTGCCGGGTACCCGGGTACCCGTAACCCGACCGCTGATTGCGGGTACCCGGCTCCAATTTATCGATTTTATTACCCGAAACTGCCTTTGTAAATGTTGACACATTATTTCAGAAAGGCAAGCGTCTTTTATGTTCATTGCGTGCCGATAAATTGTTAGAAAACATCTGAGTAAAACGTCTTTACCGACAATTTCCCGATGTCTAGATAGCAGCCTAACGGATGATTGTGCTTTCTTTGTAGTCATTGTGATAAAAAAATGCCTTTGAAGTCTATTTTACCGACAATTCTGACAGCTGCTATAACTTGCGGCTGACATTGTATCAGTGTTTTGTTACAGTTGTCCTTTGAGTAAGTTTTTCCGAGGTTTACTTTTTGGAAAATGTGCTGAATTAATTCACGATCCCACGAAACCGTAACTGGAATGTGGTTTTGAAACCTGATACTGCAGGAGAGGTATTTGGTTCTATTGTATCAACTCTGCGGCCAGCCCGGCAGATCTGCGGTCGGCTTTTTTGCTACATTTCGTGTCGGCTCACTCAAAGGATTTAGTTCATTGAACCTTATTTATTTTGGAAAAAGACGTGCCACTGTAGACGTGCAATTATGGGGAGCAGCAAGTCAATTTATTTCAAACATTTATTACAAGCTGAGAGTAAACTCCATGCAATACGGGATCGCTGTTGACAATCTGGCTCTGAAAACCGCGCACTTAACTTATCTTGTTTTTGTTTTTTCACTGGACCGCCAGACTACTTATATTAGAAAAGGGTTTTGACTGGACCGCCACTGTTTTGAGTGACTATAATTTGTTTGCGTCGAACCCCGAGTTGCAAAGTAGGCCCGTGCATTTGTTTAGTTGCGGAATGCAGGGAAGTAAGCACGCCATGCCAGCGCGGCAGTCGCGCTGCAGCTTGCTAGTGGAGTGAGCGGGGATGTACATGCACGTGCCGACGCGGTGTATACTTCCGGGATTTTGTTATGATTCTAATAATAGTCACGGGTACCCGGGTACCCGACCGTGACGGGAATAGGGTACCCGGCTCCCGTACTACCCGTAAACGCACACCCTTAATATGAACCTTCTAGAAAACTGCGCTCACAATCTCAATCCCTACTCACCTGTTCATCGTCATCGACAAAGACATACGGCCAGCGTGCTTTTTCTACGTCATCTCCCAATCTTTGGAACAAACTCCCCCAAAATGTCGAATATGCACAAACCTTGGATCAGTTTAAATGCCTTCTCAAAACCCATTTATTCAATGTTGATTAATTGTTCCCCATCTGTACAGCGCATTGGGACTCTGTGTGTAATGCGCTTATTAACCAGTTCGCGCCAGATGACGTATATAAACGCAACATTTTCCCCAGATTCAAAACGGATGACGCATAAACACGCTACGAGCAAGGTCGGAAATGTCTGTCAGCAGCGAGCAAGGCCGGAAATGTGTGGGTGTGCTTCCCGACACTACCGGCCTGAACACGCTTAGGATCGAGTTTCGTTATAATAATCCCGCACGTCGGCTTGGTGATGTTAAAATAATCCCAGCGCGAACTGGTTAAGAACGGTTTATTATTATTATTAGTTGGGCTAGAAACCCTGCTCACGTTCACGAGTAGTTTGCATTCCAAACGCTACTCACCAAGACGCACGCGCACAGTCAAGTTAGTCGTGCGGTAAGGACATTCTTTATCGCGCAAGAACTCGTACGTGAACCAACACGCATGCGCGAGTATTTCATTCGTTTATAAAGTCGTGAACATGGAGAAAACAATTCCACCTCGAATTCACCACTGGTGAACACGAGTTACCAGGCGATTAGAACGCCATTATACAACTCGTGAACTCGTGTACACGATAAACACGACGCGATTGGAACACAGCACTAATGCACACAAGTATACATTACTCAGTTGGCCCGCGCGTGAGCGCGCGCTCTTTGTTTTTGCAGCTAAATGAGCTTATACTACCGGCTCTCAGCCCGAAAACAGTCGGCACTAACAAAATTCTAGCTACAACCCTGGCGCTCACTCACCCTTTCCAATGTGGCAATGAACGAAATCTCAAATTCTCCCCTGCAGTTGCTGTCCACATGATGTTTAATCTTTGCGTGTATCAGGGACGTCACTGGCTCCGCACACACTCGCTCCAACAGACCCAAGCAATATCTGTGAACAAAAGATTTAAAGAAAAAAATGCATCATTCCACGAAGTTTGGACCCAAAGTGTTCCCATTTTTGGTATACTTCTAGTTCAACATGCCATCTATTGACTAAATTATTTGAGTATGTGACCGGTTCTACAAAAAAAAAGGTATTAAAGGTAGTATACACCATTTGCAGATATCGAAAATATTTAATACCGAATTATTAAGATATCTTCCTACTCATCTGAAAGTAAATGTTGATTCTGGGCATCCAGCAAAATAATTGTGCTAGATATCCTGTAATTATTCCGAAAAATATAATTTTATAAGAAAAAATTCGCGATCGCCGTCCGGCGATAGTGAAAAAAACACAAATAACATAAGAATAACAGCTCGACGCCGGTTGAAAACAAACGCTGTTTTTCGTGATTTTCTCGGCATCTATGATTGTAAAACTTCAGACAGCTCAGTTAAACGATATTTACTATAAAATACAACCCCCCAAATCTACCTATTCATGAGAATTCAAGCAATTACCAATGGTGTATCCTACCTTTAAAAAAAAATTAATTACGATCGCCAGACGGCGATCACGGAAAAACTGCAGCCCGACGCCGGAACAATAGTAGGGGTCCTTATGTCGTCAGGTGTTTTTTAAGACCTAGAAGTGATCTAAAAACAGTTTTGGAATGCTTGGTGGGTCCATTTTACAGATTTATGTTTCCAAAATTTCTTTTTGGGGTTTGGTCATTTTCTGTGGTTATTTTTAGAAAAAAGGGGGGCAAAATGTGAAAACCGCTATATATGCACGCCAAAATCAACACCGATTACTGATTTTTAATTCCTATCTGTGAGTTGAATCTAAATAAATATCCGCAATGTTTTCAAATGATAATTAAATATGTTTTATGTATATAAAGTTGCTTTTAAATTAACAAGCCACGCCCCTTTTAGGGGTTTCCTGATTCTAAGTAGTACGCATGTTTCAGCGATTATCAGCGCATGTGTTTTGGGTGCTAACCAGTTTGAACTTGTAGACCAATGTCTTGCAAACATTGGACACAATGTTTGTGAGAAATTAGTTGTGGGCGGGGTTTTTAAATGAACAAACCACGCCCCTTTTAATATTTATGCTGACATCATACTTTTAATGCTTTGGGCGGTAAATTGATACAACCTAGCTCTCACAACGTAGTGCCACGACGTCGTCACGACCCAATGACAATGTGACGACAACCGAATTGTAGCGATTTTGTCAAGAATAATATACGGAAGTTACGGAATCATCCAGAATGATCCAGGATTATGTCAATTTCATTACGAATTTAATAAGAACAAAAACCGATTAAGCCGAATGTAATGCAAACATTCCCGAACAACCTCGATCTAAGCCTATTTAATCTTAATAAGCAAAAATCATAAGAACGACGCCGAATCCAGACGATCCAGGTATATACAGGTATATACAGGTATATAAGAGCTCATCTTCAGTCAGTTCCAGTTTGACGAGCAGAGTAGACAAACATACCCTATTTTGTGAAGTTCAGATCAGTGGTCCCTCCGCACCGAGAACAAAATAAACTGTGCGATGTGCAATTTCTCGGTGCCAAATGATCGACCCCTGACTGTACTACACAAAATAGGGTATAGAGCTAAAACTACTCTCCCAAATCCAGATATCTCGCTACCATTTTTCGTGAAGAAAGCTTCTCTATCCGTTGGTATAGGTAGCTTTGGCCCCAGGGTAGTAGAAGTAATACTTGTCCCTTTTTATGGGCCACCCTGTATATATATATTTAAAATAATAAAATTACCTTTTCAACTTTTTCTCTTTAACCCTAACTCCCTACCCATTTTTACTTACACATAACCTGAATCCTGCAAAATCCTCCAATTCCTAAATTGTTAAAACTCCAAGTAACCTGAATCCTGCAAAATCCTCCAATATTGGTCACTGGTGACCATACAGCCTGTATCCTGCAAAATCCTGCAGTCTTGCCCTGGCTGCAGTCAGTAAAAACCCAAGTAACCTCAATCCTGCAAAATCCTGCAATGTATCAAACTCCAAGTGACCTCAATCCTGCAAAATCCTTGTGTGTCACATTCAGCCTGATAACCTGAATCCTCCATATTCCTGCAGGGGTAAAACCCCAAGTAACCTCAATCCTGCAAAATCCTGCAATGCATCAAACTCCAAGTGACCTCAATCCTGCAAAATCCTGCATTTTGCAATGAGGAATTTGGAGGATTTGGGAGGGTTAGGGTTAAACACCACTAAACATTGATTATTATTATATAAATAGGACATAATTTTCAGAGTTGCATTCTTTTTTAGTGTAGACATGTCAGGGACCCAACAAGAATTTGTTTTAATTTAGAATTGTTTGATTATTACAGGAGTTTCGATTTAAGTTGGTGTGTCCGTGCGTTTAGGGGGTTGCACCCTAAATTTGAATTGAATTAATAATTTTTAAGTATTGTATTTTTTATGAGCTTTCGAATGAGACATCCCTCGAAAAAAACATGCGAGTAATTATTTAATTAAATTCTAATTTTGAATTAGGAGCGTCCCGGTGTGCACAACCGAACTGGAGCGCGCAATTGGCGCAATGATAAAAACCACTTTTAACAATGTGTAAAGGCCTGCCAATGCAAACAAATCAAATTTATTTCTATACAGAACATGATCTTCCTTCAATATTCGTTCGGAAAAGAAAATCAAATTAAAAAAACAAAACGGATTAACATAACTTTAGTAGTAAAAAAAAGTTAAAAAATAGTGTTTTTTTACCCAAAAATTGATAAAAATTGCATTTTACCAGAAATATTTTAGGAAAATGTTAGGTCTGCCCACCCCACCCCACCTCCTTAAGAAAGTCTGTTACTTTACCAGGAACAATCAAAACCTAAATTGTGCAGTCAGAATAAATGTTATTGAAGTTATTGAAAAAATATCAAATTTCATGTTTTTTCCCCAAAATACTGTTAAATATGTGTTTTCATTTAAAAGAAATTTTGGAAACATATAAATTCGGAAAACAGACATTTCAAGGATTCCAAAACTGTTTTCAGAACGCTTCTAGGTCTTAGAAAACACCTGAGCCTATTTTTGGACATAAGAACCCCTACTACAAAGAAAAAAGCAAAAAACAAAGATGACATAAGAATAACTGCTCGACGCCGGTTGAAAAAACCCGCTGTTTTTCGTGCTTTTCTTGGCATTCATGATTCTAAAACTTTCGACAGCTCAGTTAAACGATATTTACTATAAATACAACCCCCCAAATCTACTCATTCATGATAATTCAAGCAATGACCAATGGTGTATACTACCTTTAACTGACCTGTCCGAAGTTTTACAATCATGGATGCCAAAACAATGTAAAGGTAGATTTTTTTTGGAAAAAGAGATGAATGTAGTATTTACCCAATAAACTCTTCAGTTGTTCTTGTTATTGGCTTTTTTTTCGTCACACTTACAGGATATCTACATAGATTGGCAAACGCAGGGTGAAAAGCATGACAAACGCAGGATAAAAAAACATACATACCGGGTGTATGAAATGGCAACTTACAATTTTGAATTGATTTCATGAAACTGTTGAAGCACTTCCCGGCAGTGGCACATCTCCTTAACGTGATGACATCCCGAACATTTGATGTCGTCGTCACCTTCCCCTACAGTATCTTCCAGTTCGCCCCCTTTGCCATCGTCTTGACCTCTCTTCAGGCTCACATCACCCTCTGATGTTCTCTTCTCACCGTGGAAGGCCCTAAAAGCTCGACTGTAAAAATCGTGCACTACGCTTTGGAAGCATTTCGGAGTCTTGTCAAAGAGTACAGCTTTCAGCATTGTCTGGACTCGTTCAACGAGTCGAGCACAGCTCACGGGAGGGTGTACCTCACGTTCGGCCGACAATACGCAGAGCGTTCTCGCACTGTCGACGAACGGGACCATATCTGCGGACAAGGCGTCGACAGCAGAAACAAGCGGGCTGTCCACACCTGGGGCCGGGGAGTCGGGGCATTTGTGGCGAGGTGTACAAGATACAAAGTGTGACCAGAACTGGGGGACGTATTCCTGCTGTAGTGTTCGCTGCAGCGTTTCTATGAACCATTCTTCTAGAAGGCTCTCCATGCCTTGTTCGGCGAGTACTCGGTGGGCTGACCTGATGTCATCCATCACGTCCGCGCCCGCGGCTGGTTCGGAGATGTCCATGGCAGATATTGATCCCTTTTCCTTTTGTCATTTATGAAAAGAAAGAAAGGAGTCTTTTTTAAAAACCACCCCAAAAGGTCGATGAAGCATGTGGCCGTTGAGGAACGGAGATAGTTTTCATGTTTTTTACAGAAATTGGGCGAGATTCGACCGGTTTTATTGACGCACTGGCTGTGTGAGTTGATGTAAAAAATTGTTTGGAGTTAGACCGTGCAGCAGTATGGGAGTAATTGTGTGCTGTTTCTGCATGGTTTCTATTGTTTAATGGCGGTTAACCTGTAAAAACATCTCTATCTATGGGGCTCCGCTCCGTAGTTCTAGGGGTACATCATTCCCATCATGACCAATTAGAAACACTGTGGCTATTTTTACGTATTTGACCGTAAAGCTACGTACTTTTTCAATTTTTACGTGATATTACTGGTTCCCGACACAGACAAGGGAAACTCAATACGCGCGGAACGTATGAAGACCACCCAGCTAACGAACGTTAGGAAATGTACCTACAGAAACTGACCAATCAGAAGTGAGGAAATTTGTTTTGACAATAGTCGATTGTGGTATTTAGTTCAAAATGCACTTTTTTGACCATAGTATGTAATTATTCAAACAATTCCATGATTGAATCATGAATTTAGATTTTTGTGCAAACATAGTGAACAATTCACATTAAATTTCATTAGTATTCAAATTTTGACATTATTCATAAAGACTAGCCGTCACTTCGTCGTATACAAAAAAGCAAATTATAAAACCATGGAGGAATAAGAAGGCCTCCATGGTCATCAGTGGGACTACATCATGACATGAATCAGGCACCGTCCATCCCGGGCGTACTGGGCCGTTTGCGTAGTTTTCAGACGGACGGGACGGGACGGGACGTGCCTATTGCTTCCCTTTTTTTTTTAAAGTAACTTGGGACACAGTATAGAGGGAGGTAGAAAATTGCAAACAAAAAAGTAAACTTGTGGGAATATTTGTATACACAAACCTTGGCATCGTTTGCTTGACTGCCAGCAATTAACCTGGTCGTGATTGTCTGCCAAGCTTTTTCCAACTCCAAATCATGCGCCATTTTATACATATGGTGCATCATTTGTGGCAGCGATTATCTCCCTATATAATCTGTAGCATCCTACAGTCCTACAGTCCTACAAAATGGTTTTCCGCATACTGCGACGTGTACCAGTGATCAGTAAATAGGCGCAGTATCTACTTGGACGTGTACCAGTGAAAGGCACGAACACATACAAAATAGGCTTCTATACGGCCATTGTTGTTCCGTGTGTCGTGTACGTATTTGGAATGGAACATGGAAGATTTTTGTGTCCGTTTCTGACTTTGTGTCAAACTTTGTGTCAAACTTGATAACAATTGAAGAATAACCCACGCAACGTGCTGGACATAGTGCTAGAATGTCGAAATTCAGCAATGCTACTGATCTACGGACGTTTTGTCAAGCTTAGTCGAGACGGACTTTACAAATTGTCAACCACGATGACTAGCTAGCTTGAGGATCTCCACTCTCCTCAGAAATCATCTTTTTGGTTTTCTGTACATTTCAATGGCTGTAGGATTTTCTTACCCATGTAGGATTTTTGTACTGTGTATAATGGTGTAGGATTGTAGGATCTCCACTCTCCTCAGAAATCATCTTTTTGGTTTTCTGTACATTTCAATGGCTGTAGGATTTTTTTTTTGTACTGTTTATAATGGTGTAGGATTGTAGGATGTGTAGAGTCCTACAAATTACAGGTGGTCAAAAGTGCTGCTACAATTTCGTGCTGGGTATACGTGCACAGGTGGAATTTTGACTTGTAAATAAATGGTCCTCCCTCCCTCGTATAACTTGAATATGTTTCGGCAATTTTCCTGTAAAAACAATATACGGCACTCGAATTGTGTGTACGGGATATATGAAAACGCTCATATGACCTTTTCGTGCGGTTCATACTATCCACATGCTAGCGTGGAAGTTTGCCCGTTAGAAATGGTCTCCACAAGGCAGGTTACCTACAAATTGAAGATTTTCGCCCATCTCATAGAAAATGTACAGCGTGCAAAAGTGTGTAACGCGCCTGTGTAAACTCAATAAGGAGCCTTTTTTACACGGCTCACTATCCACATGCCGCATGTGTAATTTGGACTGTTAGAAATGGTCCCCATATGGCAGGTTATACACAAACGGGAACGCGTTCCGCTAATCCCATTGAAAATGTACAGCACGCTAAAAGTGTGTACTCGATATATGAAAACGCATGAATGAGCATTTTTGTCCCGCACAATCATCTCTTTGCATTCAAACTGAAAGTTTTTTTCGCTGATCTCGGTGAAAATACACCGGAATGTTGTGGTTTCTCAGGAATTCATTTTATGTTTTTGTTTTGTTGTTGTTGTTGTTGTTGTTGTTGTTGCGGGGTTTTTTTGGTTTTTTTTTGGTTTTTTTTTTTTTAGGGGGGGGGGGGGGCGGTGCGTGGGTGCGTTAGGTACAATAGTCTAGAGAGTAGTAGTGTACATATAGAGAGGACTGGGGGAGTAGTCGTCCCTTGGTCTCATATTGTGCTGGGTATACCAACATTATCGTGCAAGACTATTTTTTGTGTGAAAGACCTGAACTGAATTACCAGGCAAGACCAAAATTTGTCACCGTTTTCACGAAGCGACGCATGTGGATTTTGAAGAAAAGGCGTTTTTGAGATAACCCGGAGAGAAGGAGTTTTTCATATTTTAAAGCTGCCAAAAATACTACTTTGCTACAACTGTTGCAGTAGGGAAACCTTCCTTCACACGATTCTATGAGAGGTGAATTTTTACCTGAACCCAGTAATTAGAATTAATCTTCCTTGACCTACTTTAACGAATTTCCGTGCCATACGTTTTGTACATACGTTTTTGACTTATTTAGAAATGTAAATAATAATTCTAGGCATCCAGCAAAAATATTCCGCTAGATATCCTGTAATTATTCCGAAAAATAAAATGTTATAAAAACAAAATTGCGATCGCCAGACTATTGTTACGACTATGTTTATAAGTTTACCTACGGTACTACCAATGAACAAAATGTGGCACAGTTTATAACTTGTATTTGTGGGCGGGTGATCCAAAGTATGGATGCACAATCTGAAGAAGAAGTAAACAACGTTTGTAATACAGGGTGTCTGCATTATTTCCTCCCCGGGCAGATATGTTAATTTTGGGTCACCGTAATTTTGGGAGTGGGTATAAATATTTGTAACAACAATAGGGCGTTTTTTCATTTACATAACCAGAGCGTTGAAAAGGTAGAGGCTGGGGGTTCATAAACACACCTTGTATGCGCACGCACACAAGGAAATAACATCAATTTATTTGGACGTCAACAACTAACTCTCGAAAATTGGAACATAAAATTACAATTTTGAAGGTGCAGTGCTTACAACAACAGCTCGCCAAGACAACAGTTTAGAGGGCCGTTATTCAGGAAATTGCAGTGAGTATTAAGAAGCATAACCTATAATAGTTATAGTTTCGCAGCCCAAACTTTGTTCAATTTTTTTTTTTTACGTTGGGAACATGTTGGAACTACCGTACGTGTGGAGACAATCTGTGCACAAACCTAGGCTATATATTGAACCAAATTGTAACTTTCTTGTGATTGTGAATGCTTCCTTATTGTACATTAAGAATTGAGCGATAATCTCTTCCTAAATTGATGCGTGTATTTTTTACTGACATGTATTTTTGTAAAGTCATTTCTTAAAGGGATCGTATACGTTTGGTAATTGGAACCCATTGTTTGTTCCACTCTATAGTTATAGATATATATACATACCATAAAACTAACCTGTAAAAATTTCATTTCAAAAGGTGGTTGCGATTTTGAGATATTGCCGAAAATCTGGAGCGGTTATGTTCACGCAGGAATAATAATCTGCTTTGGAATATACAGTCTGAGAAACGTCACTGTACTGTAGTAACGCTTCTCAGATTCAAATTTGTGGGGATGAAAAGTGATATCTTTTCCCATAACCGCCGTACTTCGAAGTGAAAAGTTTCCTAAAAATGCGTTATATTATCCAAAGCTGCTGTACTTCTTACCAAGTAAGTTTTTATTGCCATTAATTGTTGGAGTCATTACCAAACGTATACGATCCCTTTATTGTCCGATGATGATCACAATGAAGACACTGTTATTGGGAGCCACTTTTTGACACAATGTAACCTTCCAAATCGACCAATCAGGATACTAACCAATCACATCTGTTCCTCTGGGTATAATGAATGGGCCTACCTGAAAATACATTTCAATATTTTCTTCTTTTATTTCAAAAATAAAACAAAACACTGAGTTTTAATTACAATATATGTTTCTCATAATTTCATAATATTCAATGCTTTAATAAGTGATCAGATAGTTTGAGAAATATTGGAATAATTAATTAAAAGCATGACTGATTCACTGTCTTCATAGGATTGGTGCATGAACTACATTGGTTGTCTGTCATTCATACCCTTGATGCAATATCGATCATATTTACTAATAATCCCAAATGTTAAGACTATGCTTGCCTTGCCTGGTTATTGGTGTGTTAACCAAATCTGCTGAAAGCATGTTCACACTTAATACTTGCTTACTATATTGGCTTGATAAGATTCTAATTAGGGAAAATCGGATCTCACGTGGCGACGAATTAAGTCTGTTTTTACCCCAGTGTTTACACCGCATACAAAAACAAACTTCTTTGAAGCAAACCCAGATATTGACTGTACCGTGGGGGGGGGGGGGGGGGGGGGGGGGGGGTTGGTTTCGAAATCCTAGCTTCGTTTTGGCTTCGGATCGGCTGAAGGAGATTGTTAGACCATGATGTAATATCCGTTGAAAATTAAGACTACCAACTTGTGGAATCTTCTGGCGTATTTTGATGTCAATCAAGTGTAATGTCAACACTGCAGTCGGTGTATTGCAGTTGCTAATATGCCGGGATTGGCTTTTTAATTAAGGCCTTTCAGTTAAAAGAAAATTAATAATTTACATTTACATGTTTTTCATTTACGGTAATCACATACATTGTACTCGTAAAAAAGGAAAGTTGTAACCTGACTGGGTAGACGTATTCATTACATTCTACTTCCACAGGTTCAAATACATGTATGTGTATCTCACGATTGTTGTGCCAATTATAATCTATTATATTGCTTTCAACATAAACACTAGTTTTAACTTGTAAATACAAACTGGAATTGGAGGTTGTAATATGATGCAACGCATAAGGAAATCGCAACAAAATAACCCCAACGCACTTTGCATTATTTCCTCCCCGGGCAGATATGTTAATTTTGGACCACCGAATTTTGGGAGTGGGTATTAATATTTGTAACAACAATGGGGCGTTTTTTCATCTACATAACCAGAGCATTGAAAAGGTAGAGGCTGGGGGTTCATAAACACACCTTGTATGTGCGCGCACACCAGGAAATAACATCAATTTATTTTGACATCCGAACAACTAACTCTCGAAAATTGGAACATAAAATTACAATTTTGAAGGTGCAGCGCTCACAACAACAGCTCGCTAAGACAACAGTTTAGAGGGCCGTTATTCAAGAAATTGCAGTGAGTAATAAGAAGCATAGCATATAATTACTTATAGTTTCGCAGCCCAAACTTTGTCCGACTTGCTTTTTTACGTTGGGGACATGCATGTTGGAAGTATGTGTGGAGTCAATCTGTACACAAACCTATGCTGTATATTAAAGGTAGGATACACCATTGGTAATTGCTTGAATTATCATAAATGGATGGATTTGGGGGGTTGTATATTATAGTAAATACCGTTTACCTGACCTGTCCAAAGTTTGACAGTCATTGATGCCGAGAAAAGCACGAAAAACGGCGTTTGTTTTCAACCGGCGTCGAGCAATTTTTCTTATGTTATTTTTGTTTTTTCGCAATCGCCGTCCGGCGATCACGAATTTGTCTTAGTTCTATTTATCGGAATAATTGCAGGATATCTAGCGCAATCATTTTGCTGGATGCCTAGAATCATTATTTACTTTCAAATGAGTAAGATATTTCTTAATAATTCGGTAGTAAATATTTTCGATATCTGCAAATGGTGTATCCTTATTGTAACTTTCTTGTGATTGTGAATGCTTCCTTATTGTACATCAAGTCTAGAATTGAGCGATGATCTTTTCCCAAATTGGTGCTTGTATTGTTTACTATAACTTGTAATAAAAAGCCAATTATGTATTTTTGTTTAAAGTCAACTTCCGTTTTACTTGACCTTACTACTCAACAATCTAAACTATACGACTCCACATCAGCTAGCGGGTGCCGCGCGAACATGAATACCGGCCTACCGAGGTGATCCATGGAGCATTCTATTTTCCCGAAGCTAAAACCGAGGGAAAATGGAATGCTCCATGGTTCACCGAGGGATGCTAGTTTTACTACATAACGAGATAAAGCATTCATTATTTGTTTTATAACACCTCGCCCACAATTTTGCTTGGTTTCATAATATTTTAAAATTATCTAAATCTAAATACAGTTAGAATGAACTTCGATTTCAATACAAAATTGGTGGAAAATGTCTTTGCTCTTTTCTAAACCACCCCTTCACGAAATGTTTGAATCCAGCTCTGTGGCACTGGCTCTTTGGAACAATACACGCAATGCGCAACGCGCACATCAGCATGCATTTGCGCACACTTTTGGCTGTGCACAGAAAGTTAGTAAAAATAGAAAATGCCATTTGACTAGCTCTCGGCCAATCAAGACACAGAATCTGTGGGTGAGGTGTTATAATACCCATTGTTTCCTGTGCGCTTCATATTTTGCGTATCACAGGCTTATATATCTAGGAACAAGTTTGGTTGGGCGCCTAGATCGACTAGACAACCATTAAGAGTCAATCTAGTTGTCACTCGAACACTGTGTGGTTTAATTGACTAGCTAGTTTAACTGGATCAACCTAGCCAAGGACCATGGTTTCTTTAGTCACTTGCTGTGTGGTTTGACTAGCTAGTCCAACTGGATCAACCTAGCCAAGGACCATGGTTTCTCTAATCACTTGCTGTGTGGTTTGACTAGCTAGTCCAACTGGATCAACCTAGCCAAGGACCATGGTTTCTCGAATCTCTTGCTGTGTGGTTTGACTAGCTAGTCCAACTGGATCAACCTATAGCCAAGGACCATGGTTTCTTTAGTCACTCGCGATATACGTCACGGTTTCAAGATGGAGGAAAAGTAAACGGGGCAAGTTTTGCAAAAGTTTACGATAAATTTCTCCAATGATGATAACTCTTTGCAAGAAGAACATTATTTATTGCACTAAATTAAGTGGAGGAAATAATAAAAATAAATAATTTAAAAAATAAAAATTACGGGCCAACATTTTGCTTCTATAACAACGTGAAAGCCTGTCGTCTGCACGCACACACACTAGATTTGACGTCATCGATGGACTAGGCGCGTTCGAGTGAAAAACAGACCACCCATGCGTGAAGTTGAATCAGAAATCGACAAAAGGGATTAGTTCAGCAGCACCCGATAACTTGCTCTGTATGCACATAATAAATATGCGCACGCACACCAGGAAAAAACTTCAATTTATTTAGACATCAGTAACTCTCGAAAACTTGTGATCAAAAATTACAATTTTGAAGGTGCAGCTAGGCCTCACAACAGATCGGCAAGACGACCGTTAATAGAAGGCCGTTTATATTCAGCAAATTATAATATTCAACATATTTAAGGCATGTTGTTTCTTTCTTCCGCAGCACAAACTGTTGACAACCTTTTTTTTATTGGGGGCATGTTGTCTGGTTGTTGGATACTCACACACGATTTGTGTGTGGATGACAATTAAACCAATTTGTGCACAAACCTATGATGCGCTTTGAACCAGTTAAACAGGTTTATTCCCTGATTAATCTTGAAATTGTACATGAAGATTCGATAACTCTTGTTTTTAGTTTAAACATTTATTTGTTGCATGCGTACTGTATTACGTAGAATAAAGACAAATTAGGCTTATATATTATCAGAACTATTAGTAATACTTTGGGAATTTTACAATTTATGTTTCTCATTACAGTTTATGTTTCCAGGCTATTTTAAATCCTTTTTTATTCAAATGTACTGATTTTTACATTTATTTTCGCTACTATTTTAGTCATTTATCATTTCATTTCCAATTTTGGTCAAATCAATGTTCAACTTATGCTTAGTAAATTAGTGTGCTGTGCGTTTGAGCCGATCACACATTTTATACTAATTTATTTAACAAAAGTTTGAAATTGATTGACATAAGACGAATTCGATCTCTGATTGCTGCCTTTCGGTAACTGCTTAGACGAAATTGATATGTAATGATGAATGTTCACCCAGAAATGTTTAATTGGTTTGACCAAAAATTGTAATTACATGATAAATGACTATTTGGATCATTAAAGGGTACTTCTACATCCCATTGTTTAATTAGACTTTTGGATGATATACATAGGGCTCTTGATAAATCACAGAATTCTGCCATTTTGATAGCCACATTTTTCAGTGAGGCATTTGATAGAGTCGACCACAATATTGTCATCACTAAATGTATCCAATTAGGGGTTAGATCGTCCTTAATTCCTTGGTGATGTAGCTTCTTATCAGACCGCTTCCAGCCTGTTTGGTCCAATGGTTTTCTTTCTTCTTGGGAAACTTTGCATGCTGGAGTTCCTCAAGGAACCAACATTCGGCCAATTTCTTTTTTAGTCGTGATCAATGATTTTGTTCCCAATACCACTGAAACAAAACACTAAAAATACGTTGATGATTTGACATTTTGGCTGCGATGTTTAAATGTTAACAAAAAAACATTTATAATAATAATAATAGTATACATTTTCTTCAGGGGACGAAATTGAATGTGAGAGTTGGTGAATTTGAATGAATTTTTTTTTAAATAGCCGGGAAAACTTAGCTTTAATTGACGATGGAAACATTGAATGCATGACTGGTTCACCAGTGTTTCAATAGGATTTGTGCATGAACTGCATTGTTGTCTGTCATCCATACCCCTGATGCAATGTCAATCATATTCATTGAAAATATTCAGACTATGCTTGCCTTGCCTTCTGTCATGTCAGAGGTCATAGCTAGGTAGGTTAACAAATCTGCTAAAAGTTAACCTACACTCATTTTTTACAGGACTTGCATTTGTTGGCGGGTGATCCAAAGTACCATGGACGAAGAGGAGACGCAGCCTACCCCCTCTGCTGCAACAGGTCAGTAAGTATAGTGGTGTAAAAGCAGAAACTGGTCCAAATGTTATCAGAGGTAAAACAGTCACAGGCCCCAATTGACAGCCGCATGCTGAGGTCTCAGCTGTTATTTTGTTTGATAGAATTTGAAAGATCCCCACGACAGCGCAGGCTGGCTAGCCAGCTGACCTGCACCGCTGGAGGAAAACAGGAAAATCACAGAGTTTATCATAAGGCGACGTACCTTGTGCAATTCTCTTTCGATTCGATAAGGCCCTCTTGAGAGATAGAATTTTCTGTTTGAGCATTTGTCATTCCATTGTTGCATTCCATGTGCTAATTCCATGTGCTAGCCAGCTGAACCTTAAGAGTTCACTACCCTAATTGAAGGGAGAATTTCTGCGGGGGATCATTAGCAGGAAATGTGCCCCCCGCGATAATGTTTTAAAAAGAGGCTGTTCGGTAAAAAAAATTGTGGGGTTGTGTAAATATAGCCTAGCCTAGCCATAAACTTCCCGGTTTTTGAGCAAAATTTACGGTTGAAAATAGATCCTAATTGCCTCAGAACATAAAGGAATGCCATTTGTAAAACGGCTGCGTGCAGGCTGGGGAAGTATTAGACCCGGGGGGCGCCGCGGAGGAGGGGCAGCAAAGTGCGCCACCAACGTTGAGATGTATCTCATTCATTCTTCCAAGCTCACGAGCCGCACATCTCACACAGTAAATATCACTTACGGTGGGTGACTGCATTGTTCATCCATCGAATAAGGTCAAGAACCTTGGTGTCCTGTTTGACAGGAACCTGGATATGGAAAAACATGTTAGTAACATATCCCGAGTATGCCACTATCAGCTACGTAACATCAGTAAAATAAGGAGGTTTCTTACTGATGATGCATGCAGATAGCCCTTGTTCAAGCCACTGTTGTATCTAGACTTGACTATGCTATGCAAATGCCCTCTTATATGGTATAAGGGGCAATCTCAAACCAGCTTCAACGAGTCCAAAACACAGCAGCTAGGATAATTACAAAGACAAATAAACGAGCCCACATTACACCTATCTTAACCCAGCTTCACTGGTTACCTGTTTGCCAGAGGGTAGTTTTTAAGATTTTATTGTTGGAATATAAAGCACTTAATGAACAAACGCCAACTTATGTTACTTCCATGATCCAGCAGTACAGACCAACTCGGGCTCTGCGTTCTGCAGATAAATACCTCCTGTCCGTTCCAAGAACAAAAACAAAAGGTTTCGGAAAGAGGTCCTTTAGACAGGTGGCTCCTGATCTGTGGAACGCACTGCCTTTGGGTGTGAGGTTGGCAGGATCAGTCAGTGTCTTCAAGAAAGTGCTGAAAACTCATCTTTTTATTAAATGTTTTAACTAGTACATGTTGTTTGTTTTAATGTTTTTTTTCTTTTTGACGTAGTATGATGTATGTTTTTATCCTAAGTTTAATGTAAAGCGCCTTAGAGCTTTTTTGGATTCTGGCGCTATATAAGTAATGTATAATAATAATAATAATAATAATAATAAATACGTATAGATCGCTACCTCGAAGCGAACCATTGAAACATGTACAAATTTGCTCCATGCATCGCTCCCCGAATTCAGTGATTTATCCAACGTCCGGAAAGCAAAGTACACATGCACGATCTACACGGAATTTGTTTAGGGAGATGTAATTTTCTGCCATTTTCGTTTGAAAACAACATAGTAAAACGCATGGTGTTCACAGACAGGTTTTTTCAAAAAAATCAGTATATCACGGCAACTTTCTTTTTCAACGTATCCATGGAAAAAAATGAGTGGGTTCGAAGCAAAATTTTCCACAATTTATCGATTATTATTGCCCTTTTTAGGGGAGGTATTGGTTGACGTCGGTTGGGTATTTGTGCACAATCTCCACGTGCATCAACGGTACGTCAACGTTCATTTATTTTCGACTGCTTTTTAAATTTTCAATACAATTTTTGTCATTGGATGATAAAAAATAAGGTAAATAACAATCTTGTTTAAACTTAAAAAGACAAGATGTTAAGATTGGATGCCAAAAACTCTTCATTTTTCGCGTGAAAAAATTGTTCCCCCCTATTTTAAGAATTGACGTTACCACAGCGTTTCGCAATCGCAGCCTCGAAGGGCCCCCCTCCCCCCCCCCCCCCGAACCGCACCATTGAAACACGTACAGATTTCCTCCGTGCATCGCTCCCCGAATTCAGTGATTTATACAACGTCCGCAAAGCCAGGTACACATACACGATCTACACGGAATTTGTTTAGGGAGATGTCATTTTCTGCCATTTTCGTTCGAAAACAATACAATAGAACGCATGGGGTTCAGACAGATTTTCTTACAAATTCAGTATATCACTGCTACATCTTTTTTTAACGTATCCATGGAAGCAGGATTTTTCACAATTTAGGGCCCCCCAAAAGTTTGGATTATAGACGCTCTGTGGTGCCATCTGATGCAATTTCTGATCAATTCTTTTGCAAAACGTTATGATATCCCCCATCACTTTAAAGGGCCAATTGTAATAGGTTAAATTATGTACATGTAAGGCGAGCTTGTAATGAAATACATAATGTAATACATCAACAAATAAGATCCACACAATATCTAGTCTTGGTTCAAAGACCTTCGTGTTGTTTATTCCGCGATCACTGACACAAACCACCGATGTTATAAAGGGCGCTATCTCCAGACGAATCGCACCCGCGAACTGGACTCACTCGAATGTCTTGGATGAGTTGGCACATTGGGGGCGCGGTCAGACTATTGTAATATATGTAGTATTCATATCACTTGATATTGATGGACGCTTAGGCAAATTCGTGTCAGGGTTATTGTGTTTACGCAAAACGCCGGTATTAAAACAAGTATGTTTTTAAGCAGGTTCATGGGCCTGGCTGTGTTAATGCCCGAGCATTCACGACCAATCCCATAAGCCTGTTTAAACATACTTGTTTAATACTGGCCAACCAAATGTGTATTCCCATTCATACGGACACTATTCGTTCAACAAGTCCACTGATTATTCATTGAATATTGCTGCAGAGGTAATCATTTGTTATTGTTTGAAAGAAATACATTCATTACACTGAAAAGTATTTTTGTATTATCACATTCTCTGTGACATTGCTATATGCAGAAACCTTTCTTATCTTGTCTTGCTGATAGTGGCTCTGTTATCTATATAAATCGTGCATAGTTTTAGACCCTATTTTGTCCATTCACAAATTATTCATTCCATATAAAACCAAATGTGCATATTTTAACTTTGATTTAGGATGTGTTTTACCAAGACCGCAGCAACAACCACAGGCCAGCCCGCCTACAAACCAAGAAAATGTTGAACAACCCATACCAAGTAAGTAAGCAGTTTGAATGTGCTCTTGTATACAGTTCCCGAGTCATTTCGACCCAGAAACATTGGCAAAAGTGTCAGTTGCAATACTTTAACTTTGAATTTTTTAAAATTGCTCTGGAATCGGTAATTGTTTCATTTTGTGACCTTCACTGTCTTAGAACAGCTTTATTAGTTAAAAAATTGAAAAAAAGTTCTGCTCATGATGCTTGACTGGATTGACCTTGAATTTACAAATCAACACAATTAGAGGGCTCAATATTTGGATTCAAAGCAGGGCTTTTCTTTTTTTGTTGCTGCAAATGCAATGTAATAAGGAAATCAAAATGGGATTAGCCAGTTTTAAAACAAGTATGTCTTTAAACAGGCTCATGAGCCTGGCTGTGTTAATGCCCGAGCCTTCACGTCCAAGCCAATAAGCCAGTTTTAAAACAAGTATGTCTTTAAACAGGCTCATGGGCCTGGCTGTGTTAATGCCCGAGCCTTCACGTCCAAGCCAATAAGCCAGTTTTAAAACAAGTATGTTTTTAAACAGGCTCATGGGCCTGGCTGTGTTAATACCCGAGCCTTCACGTCCAAGCCAATAAGCCAGTTTTAAAACAAGTATGTTTTTAAACAGGCTCATGGGCCTGGCTGTGTTATGCCCGAGCCTTCACGTCCAAGACAATGACCTGGTTTTAAACATACTTGTTTAAAACTGGCCAACCACATTATTATTCCCATTCATAGACACTTTCCGCTCAACAAGTCCAAGCGAATCAACTGATTATTCATTTTAAACATGTTTTCAACCTGCCACTAGAGGGTGCTATAACATTTTATGAAGTCACCGGTAACTTTTTTGTAACTGAGAACATTCGCAGTCGCAGTTTAAAAGAGTTTTTTTCTTCAAAAATAACAAATTTTCACCATCAAAACTATTCAAAACCATTGAAAATTAAATTGAAGTTTATTTAAACAGACTACAATGAATTCAAACTGATTAAAACGACGATGTCACACATTTGTGAACTTTTTGTGTAAGTATCTATTTTTTCTTTGGTACACTGAAAGCCAGTTGGAAATATGCTGGACATAGTCGCAATTCTTTTTCCTTCTGTTTTCTAGTAGACTGGTTTGATTTTGAGAAAATATGACTGCATGAGGCATTTTTGAGGAAAAGCAAACAAATAGGTGATTCTGAACGGTAATTTTGTGCTGAATCTGAATATCTTGTTTGTGTTTCTTAAAATTGCCTAATTAGGTCAGTAATTAAGGTCAAAGGTCAGTAAGTGCAAATTTCATTTTTTCACAAGAAATGGTTTATTTTTTTCTCTTTTGTATGCAATGGTGTAAATAAATATGCAATTTCTTTTATGATAAATCACGCACAGCATATCAAAATATCTAAAATAATAGAAATTGTTAAAGAATTATTCACTTCTTTTGCAAATATCTCCGTAACCATTGGACTTTCTCTTTTTCTCCACGGGATGAGTGTGTACCTGCTTTTCACACCTAAATGCACTTTTGATCAGTGTTATCTGGCTGATTTACATTGTTGTGGGTATTGAAGGACAGGAATATGATATTTGGTTTCATACATTATTATAATTAGGACGGTAATTAGAGCCAAGGGTCAATTAGTGCAGAATACCCAATTTTAAGGGAATTCCTTTTATGTCCATTTTTGGTTTGGAGAGAGGGATGGCACTATCCCATTCAGTGACACTTTTACTCTGTGACCTGTGTGGCTTAAAACATGTAGGTGGGCGGACATAAGAGATTGAGTGACTATGATAGGTGGAATAATGAAACACTCTAAAAAAGATTGGTTGAAAATAACCAATATATTTGTCGATTTCAACCAATCCAGTTGGTAGATATGTGGATAACCAAAATATTGGTTAAAATAACCAATCTGATATTGGTTACCTATTTAACCAATCCATATTGGTTATAACACTAACCAATGCAATGTTGGTTAATTTAACCAATCCACAATGGTAGGACTCCAACCAATTTGTATTGGTTACCACGTAACCAATCCATATTGATTATAGCACTAACCAATACATAATGGTAGGGCTGCAACCAATTCATATTGGTTAACACTTAACCAATTGCATTGCTTATGACAAATGCCAAAATACAATATTGGTTAATTCAACCAATTTATAATGGTTAGGCTACAACCAATATGTATTGGTTCCTACGTGAACAAATTACGTAATGAAATAATACCATACCATACCATACCAATGGAATTAATTTATTACACATCGCACTTACGCATACATACAATAATAACCTAGATATTACCTACATAGCACTTACTACAAACTTAGCTATTGCCGTTGTTAGTTTTATAGTTCGCTTTTTTGTCCACGACTAAGTCACAGCTAGTTTTTTATGAACAATGTCAAAATTTGAATACGAATGAAATTTAATGTGAATTGTTCACTATGTTTGCACAAAAATCTATATTCAATCATGGAATTGTTTGAATAATTACATATTATGCTAAAACAAATGCATTTTGGTATAAATACTACAATTTAACATCGACTATTGTCAAAACAAATTTCCTCACTTCTGATTGGTCAGTTGCTGTAGGTACATTTCCTACAAGCTCAACCAATATGACTGGTTGAAGGACAACCAATCTATTGGCAATAGATTGGTTAATACAGGCTCAACCAATATGACTAGTTAAAGGACAACCAATATATTGGTTATGATTAACCAATAGATTGGTTGATACCTTAGTTGCAAGCTCAACCAATATAACTGGTTGAAGGACAACCAATATATTGGTTTAAATGACCAATAGATTGGTTGATACCTTCAACCAATATGACTGGTTGACGGACAACCAATATATTGGTTATAAATTACCAATAGATTGGTTGATACCTTCAACCATTATGACTGGTTGACGGACAACCAATATATTGGTTATAAATGACCAATAGATTGGTTGATACCTTCAACCAATATGACTGTTTGACGGACATCCAACGCATTGGTTAGGCTTTAACCAACACATTGGTTAAAAACAACCAATATTGGGTCAACCAATTAGATTGGTTGGTCTTTTAACCAAACTGTTTTTAGAGTGAATGTCATTGGTGGTGCGAGCATGCAGAGGATTATGTTCGCAAATCCTCTTGCTAGCAATATAACATACTTTCGTACCTTGCTGTTTGGGCACTCTTCAGTTGCAAATAAGTGATTCAAAAAAGAATCGAGGCTAACTCGCGGAAATGTTGTGGCTGGGATTGGGTATAGTCCAATCATGTAAGTTTGGTTTGAGCCATATGGTTTTTTTAGTCGGTTTCAAATTGTTCGTCCAGTAGGGAGAGCAATATGTTGAGGGTTTCGTCTGGTTCAATTTGTTGTTCGAAAAAGCCAGAGTCTGTTGGGAGTGGTTCGAGCTTTTGATTTTGCTGTGGTAATTTAGCTCTTATTAGTTTCTCCCGAATGTTTTGGGCTTTTTTGAAGGCAATGAATGGAGGTTTCGGAAATAGTTCCGAAAGAATGAGTTTTAGAAGTTTTGGGGTGTAAAGTCGAAGGTGGTTTTGTGATCGGATGGTTATGGTTTGTGTTTTTGAGGGCATTGCAAACGTATTTGATTGCTTCCGTCTACCGGACATTTGTGTACATAGAAACAAAATCGATACTTGTAATTAAGACATCTTGTGGAAATTGTCTTTCTTCCAGTTTGCGCAAAATGTCTGCTGTGTCGCGGACATATGTGGGCTGTGCGGTTATTATGGGAAGACGAAAATAGTCTATGTATTCTGAAATGTTGGCCGTATGGCTGGTACATCCACTTATAATTGGTTGTCCAACAAAATGTTCTCCGGCCGGTGGCAGAGTTTTGTGTATTTTGGGGAGAAAATACATGGTTGGACATGTTTGACAGTTTTGTGGAAGTAGGTCGAGTTTCGTTGTCGATGTGTTTGTTGTTTCTCATTTCAATTAGTGTGTTGTGAACCATCATAATAGTTTGTGGGGTAAATGTCTTGGTCCAGTTGGGTATAATGATGGGACTCAAGGTGGTGGTAACCCACTTGTAGATAGTCTGAGTGGTTCATAATGCAGATGCCTCTGCCTTTGTCATGTGGTTTGACTACGATGTCAGGATTGTTTTTAAGTTTGTTTATGGCCGATAGTTCTTGTGCATGTGGTCATGTTTTCTTCCGATTCCTTAGCCTGATATGGGCCAGTTCGAATCTTTTGGCTTCCAAATATTCTTCTAGTGTTGCACTAGGGGATGATTTTGGTTGCCAGTTTGATGGTGGTTTGAAAGGATGGTTTTTAGATCGTTTGTTACGCATTAAGAATGCAATTCTTAGTCTTCGATTGAAGGTATTTATGTCACTTACAAGTAAAATGCGGTTTGGTTTAGCAGGAGTGGGTACGAAGTTTAAACCTTTTCCTAAAGCAATTATTACAGTTTGCGATAGTGTTGCTTTGGATAGGTTCGTTATGAAAGATTGACTTTGTTCTGCTAGTGAGCGCAAATGATTGGAGTTGGCTCGTTTGGTTTTCGATTTGCATTTGTTAGAGAAATGGTTAGATTTCGATTGACTTAGGGATCTCTTGGTTTCTTTGTTGAGTTTTCTTCTTGCCATGGTAGTTGAAAGATTTGTAGTTTGAATATAACGTATAAGGTATAGGGTGGGTTATATTCAAGTTTATTTATTATAATTATTATATTATAGTGGCAAGATGACGGATTTATCTCTTTTGAGAAGGTGTGGTGGTCCTGAAAAGGACCGTTTGGTTTTGTGGTTAGAGATCGACTAGTGTTGTCGGTTTTTTTTGATGCCTTTTGTTGGTTGATAGGGTCTTGTGAAGAAGCTCAGGAGTTGTTTAGCAGTGGGATGATCTTGACCCTGGAAGTCTTGAGCAAGCTTTTCTTGGGCTGAGCGCCTGGCGTTGGTCAGCTGGGCCGCAGTGATGGGTATAGTTGATATTATTTTTCCAGCGTAATTCCTGTGAAGAGCAGAGATGTTCTTTTCTGGAGATTGCTTCAGCGATTATGGAATGACCCCTGGAATTTTAGAGATCGGTGTGGACGTGGTGGCCGTATGTTTACCTCGACATAGGGTGGTGGTGTGCTAGTCTCGATTGACCGGGAAAGGAGTCGTATTTGGCGGGTGATGTGTTCCTTGACAGATGTCAAAATGTTGACGTTGACTGCAAGGAGTTTCACCAGTTTGAAGTTTTCCTCGGATAATTTGTGTGAGACCGTGGATGGTGTGGTTCTTGATGTGGACGGGCCAAAGTCTAGTTCACAGGATAGAAGAAGTGACTCATCGTCGCTTGGAATGCTCCGTTGACCGCACGGGATGCTGGATGAAATAGAGCTAGATGAAGATGGTGGAGGCTGGCTGGACTTGCTCTTCTTGTGTGAGTTGGACTTGCTAAACTTGATGCAACTGTGCAACCGGTTTGTTAATCTGTTGGTGCGCCCACTATTTGATAGGAACTTCACAGAAGTTGCCGATACAACCAAATTTGTAGGGGGGGGGGGGGGGGGGGTAATAAATCTACCTGTTACATGTTCATTATGTATGTCTATCCATATCCACATAGGCCTACTATCATTATACAGTATACTGCTGGGCTTTGTTTTGTAATACTATTGCATTTATTACTACATTTTCATTGCCGGTCTCGGCACCGATACCCGAGACCAGACATCCGAGACCAAGACCGAGTCATTAAGATTCGAAACCAAGACCGGCTAGCCGAGACCGAGACCAGGCCCCGAGACCGGTATCGAGGCCGAGACCGGTCTCGAGTACTACATCACTGCTTCAGACAGTGGGTAGGGATTCCCACCCTGTATATTTAACAAAAGCATGTGAGGTATTGTATATAGGGGCCTACTACAGCACCAGCATTTTGTAGGGATGCACAAAAATGAATTTTCCTAATAATTTGTATTCTGCACTAATTGACCTTTGGCTCTAATTACCGTCCTAATTATAATAATTTATGAAACCAAATACCATATTCCTGTCCCTCGGTACCCAAAATAATGTAAATCAGCCAGAGAACACCGATCAAACGTGCATAGGTTTGAAAAACAGCCTGTAGAAACTCATCCCGTGGTGAAAAAGAGAAAGTCCAATGGTTAAGGAGATATTGTCAAAAGAAGTAAATAATTCTTTAACAATTTCCATTCATTTCGATATTTTGACATGCTGTGTATGATTTATTAAAAAAGGAATTGCAAAATTATCAACATCATAGTATTTAGGAGGTAAAAAAAGCCATTTCTTGTGAAAAACTGAAATTTGCACTTAATGACCTTTGACCTTAATTACTGACCTAATTAGGCAATTTTGAGAAACACAAACAAGATATTCATATTCAGCACAAAATTATCTTTCAGAATCACCTATTTGTTTGCTTTTCCTCAAAAATGCCTTATGCAACTTAAATAGACACATTTCTGGATTTGTTGCCTAGACTATAGTCTGTACTTGTTTGAGAATTGCACAAGGGCGGCCTCATAAAAAAACTCTGGGGATTTCCTTTTTTTCTTCTTCAGCGGTGTAGATCAGTTGGCTAGCCAGCCCGCGCAGTGGTGGGTAACTTTCAAATTCTATCAAACAAACTAAAAGCCGAGACCCCTCCCCACCTCACCGGAAGATTTGGTTGATTTGTAGCCTTTTTTCCATTTACCCATTTTTTTTTATTTGAACAATCAGGGAAAAAATTTAATAAAGAAAAAAGACAATAATTAGTTATTAAATCGAGTACATGCATCATTTTGTCAGCTACTTTGTTTAGGGATATTTTAATACTTGCTTCTGATTTTAGATTCCCCCCAACAAACTGCAACCATCGGAAACACTGGCACAGTCAGTGGTAGCCACAACCCTACCATTGTTAATGCAAATACAGTTCAGTTCACATACAACAACATCCCATTGGAGGGACCAGGTAAATACAAACATGTTTGGTAAACATTAAAGAAATTGTATGTCCAATGTAATAGTCTGGAAGCCAAGTTAAAAAAGAAGCTTATTTTTGAGTTCGTTTCGCCCCTAAAGGGGAAAAGGTTTGGCACTTGTGCATGGAAGGGGGGGTGTATTTTAAGACCAGGTGTAAGCATCCAAGGTGGCAGTAAGGTACTGCAATTCACCAATCTCTCAAGGTACCCCCGCCTTGCTACTCACATCCCCCAAATGTCTGTTCTTTAGGAACAAAGTATAGGCTGAGTAAAAACAATAATTGTACACACTATTAATGTTTCTATTAAAAAACATTGGTCCACTGACTTTCTCTCGGCTATCAGAACGGGATTTGGAATGGTAATGATTGAAGGAAACAATAAACAGGTGCTTTACAATCGCAATGTTTGGCTCCACTTTATTGAAATTTGAATGATCTATTCAGAATAGCTGACAAATTTGGGCACACTTATTCTATTTCTTCGAAATTTGACTTTGATGTAAATGTTTTACTCGGCCTATTCTTCGTTTCTACAAAATATAAATTAGGTGGCTTATAAAGGTATTTTTGTGAAAATAAACTACAAAAAATGGACACAAAAAACATGATTGTCAGATCTCGAGCTAAAGAGTGCTCAGTTTTCTTTGCTACACCGAAAGCAAATTGGAAATATGCTGGACACAGTAGGAGGGCGCTATTGATAGTGGTTGTCTTGGAATTTGTTCCTCTGTACCCACGTCAAATAGTACTTCTACTTCTATTTCTACTTAGTACTCAGCAACGTTCATAAGTTTGGATATAATGCCGATAGTTATAGTGATCCTATGTGCCACATCTGAAGAATGCTAAGTCGGCTATTAATTATGCATTTATGCATAAATGAATGGAATAACGGACTGTTTTGCAAAACAAATAAATAATCATAGTTGGTATTTACTGTGAGCTGTTGGGCAAAGCCATTCAACGATTTCGTACATTGAGATTGATTTCAACTTATCTTCTATCAAAATTGATGTAACCAGATTATTGCTTATTTAGGAGTGCAGTGCAAAATTACCACAATGAGACTATTATTATTATCTTAGTTAATCTTGGAATAATGATGTGCAATCATTTCTATAGACCTGCAGTTGCCAGCTTCTTGTCTGGATGTATTTTTGTTGGTTTAAAACATGTGAAATTGTGAATGTACTTATAAAGGAAACACTTGACAAGTTTGCGTCCAAACAGCGCCATAGTCACCAAAACATTATTTACCAAATATATTTTGTGCAGTGGCCTTATAATATTGCACCAGAAATTCTAAAATCCTATTTTCTTTCGCATAATAATTTCTTCTAGACTATTTACAACCCGTTTCAGAAACAATTCATTGAAACAAAACTTCTTTCTTGTTTTGGTTAAAATAGGTATTCCTGCACTGACATCTCATAGTCAGAGACCAAACCAAGAACCCAGGTTGGCGGCTCCTAGCTATCAAGATGCCGGTAACAAGACCAGGACAATTTTGGAGGGTGTTTATCTAACAACAGGCAGTTACTTGCAGTTGTTAACTAATGTTCCTGGTGACCAGAAGCACATAGCTGGCATATACACTAAAGTACAGTTAGAAACACGGGAAGGGGTAGCATTTGTCACTGGCCTGAAAAGAGAAACTGTAAACTCAACAGAGTATGACAAAATATTAAATTTAAAGACAGAAGAAGGGAAAATTGTCAAACGCCTCGTTTGGTGTGGTATGGGAGGGGTCGGTAAGTCAACCATTTTTGACAAGATTGTATACGATTGGGCCAAAGGGGGGGTCGGCAAGATCCTGAACGGATTCAAGCTCGTCTTTCTTTTAAAGATGTGTGCCCTGTCGCAGAAATCTGATCTCGTTGATTCCTCTTTCGATCAACTTGTAGGCGAAAAGTCAGGAGTAGACAAAGATGAACTTGATAAATTCATCCTGGCCAACCCAAATGAGGTCTTGATTCTTTTGGATGGTTTTGACGAAATGAAGACCGAAACACTCGATACAGCGTCATTCGGTTCTGTCCTCAAAGCACTCAATAGAACAGTGTACAGGGAATGTTTCATCTGTGTCTCAACCCGCCCCTCTCATCTTAAGGCACTGATGTCACTTGTCAAAAATCCTTGCACACACGTAGAGGTTCTGGGGTTTACCGACGAGGATGTCAGTGAATACGTTCTGAAATTCTATGGCAAGGATCCTGATAGTGGCAATGCACTACTCCAAACCATTAGAAATTCCAGCACGCTGCGTGATTTGGCTAAGAATCCAATGATGTTGATGTTAATGTGTGCATTGTGGCGGGAAAATAAGCAACTCCCAGAAACAACTTCACGCCTCTTCAATAAGGCAGTTAATTACATGTTCACAAGAAAGAAAGATATCTGCGACGAAGATGCTTCAAAAACAGTGATTACCATAGGAAAAACTGCGCTGCTCAGACTCATGAATGCCAACCAGAAATCATCATTTCAAGAAGATGAGTTTGAACCAAATGCACTGAAGCTGGCACTAAAAGCAGGCATCCTAACCAAGCAGGGAGTTATCAAAAACATCAAATCACACAATGACATACAATTCATGCACAAGACAATACAGGAAAGTTGTGCAGCGAAATACTTGCAAAGTTTAGAAGATGGCGAATTTCAGATCATTTTGAGTAAATTGTGCTTGACGATTAATGATGTTGTTTCAAACGATTTCCTGTTGCGTTTTTGTTGTGGTGACAATGAGAAATGTATGACTGACATCGTAAACTTCCTTGATCGTAAGTTCAATAAGGATAATGATAAGCCAAAGTACCAGTCAGGTGTTATACAAGCGATTAGTCGCAACTGCTTATTGGAAAGCCAGACAAGCAAAGTCCCACAGTGTCTCACCAGCGACTCGCTCATCCCATCAAATATCTCTGTGAGTAACAGAAATGATTTCCGCAGTCTCACATACCTTCTAAAAATCATCTGTAAATCCGACAACCGCACAGCGCAGCTGGCACGCGTTAAAATTATTCAGGTGGTTTCGGTGTCTTCGGTCAGCGATTTAGCCTTCGCTCTGGGTTACATGGAAAACCTCGAGAAACTGAGCCTTTACAGTTGTACTTTAGTGGATGGTGATCTTGAGAAAATCATGTCATCAATGAAATGCAACCAACACCTGACCCGTCTTGACTTAACAGATTGCCATACATTGGGAGGTAGAGCTGTAGAATGGGCCCCTCATATCCGACACTTGACAAGTCTGACAACGCTTGGCATATTTGGTTGCGAACTAACGGGGACAGTCATTGAGCACATTGCCTCGGCTGCACGTGACATGCCCAGACTGAATGACTTGAACCTTGATGGCAACTTTAGATTGGGTGGATCGGCCGAGTTGTGGGCCACGGAATTGCCGAAAATGATGCACTTAAATAAGCTGGACCTGAGTAGGTGTGATTTGACACCGACAGACATTGACCACATTGCCTTGGCTGTACGTGACATGCCCAGACTGACTCGCTTGGATTTACATGGCAACAAGCTATTGTATGGATTTGATGTGCAGTCCTGCTTTCCAGGGCTTATGGTTCACATCAATTAGGGTTCGTAGCAAAATGTTTAATAGAGGCAGTGGCATAAATCTGTGTCGACGGGTGGCGGTGATGGATGATGACCCCCCCCCCCCCCCCCCATGTAGTCTCAAGCATCATGTAAAATCACAGCATTGGGTGTGATGTGGTTCTCAAGAAAAGTAAAAAAATGTTGTCAATTTAACGATTGCCGGCCGACAATCCTTGTAAATACAAGACTATTTTGTAAACACTTCCCGCAATTTATTAAATGTAGTTAGTCCACATTATACTTATTTGCAATATATTTTATATCCTTGGATGGGTCTGGTTTTCTGACATGATAATTCACGTCCATCTATACATAAATTGTGTTTGAAGGAAGTCACGGAACCAGACTACAAAAACAGCATTAATATTCCAATTAACACAAATTGGTCATTGTAACAATATTTAAAAAAATACAAAAAAAAGCAAACATGGTGTATTCTACATGTACCTTATACTCCTTGATGAGAAGAAAGTTCACAAGACTGTGTAACCAAGGGGGGAAGTGGTTGTATGCCAATGAATAGGTGAAAACAAGTTTTCATAACTTCGAAAATAAGGTTCAGATGAAGATTAGACGGAGACTTAATAGTGTTTACCAAACTATCCCAGCCACAATAACAGTTAACTTTTTTGGCAAAATCAGAATCCTCTGTCCAACAAAAACAATAATTGACACCATAAAATCAGAACCTGTGCAAATTCCACAGAACAAAATCGATAAGGGAAACTCTGTCACTCTAGGATGCCTGATTGCAGTTTAAAGCATAAACATCGTAACACATTCTCGATTCAGATCGTCAGTTGGGTCACACTGCGCGCAAGACAATTAGCTCTTCACCCTCTTCGTACGAAACGGTGGTTTGTCATCAGAGTCGAACTTACACTCTTATAAGTCCCGACTCGGATTCTACACTGCATCCGGGTCAGATATGACAAAATAATCTCTCGGGTCAAAATGTATTTTTTCCCTCTAAAATGACATTTTGCTTAATAGGCCTAAATCGAAAAGACAATTTCTATGACAAAATGACGATTATTTGTGTCAGTGTCAAATGACCGGAAATTAAGGTGACCCGCATTCGGGTCAACCCTGACCCGGGTATTTGTAGAGTGTTTTGATGATTTGCCGATTGTGCATCTGCAAACAGTTTAAATTGACCAACGAAATTACCGAAGACTTCAAATCTGTACGTGTGTTCATAAAAACATCACTAGTGTGAATACCAAGTGGATGTATGACACTCGTTGATTTCGTATCCAACACTGAGGCTGTATGGGTGGTTTGGTCCATTTCCTTCACAAGTTCAAACTTGTTGGCCAGATGACAATTCTGTTTATGTATAACAGTGAGCATCCTTTGGGTAGGTTTGGAATTATTTCAAACATTGATGGCTAATACATTATTTTTATTTTTATAAACTAGCTAGTTGACCTGAACATTATAGTACTTGTGTAAAAACGTGAAAGAAATTGAGTATTAAGTACTTTTGGGATTACTCCAACCACCAATGAGAGTACATGTAATAATACTGTCAAAATGTAAATAAAAGTATATTTTTAAGAAACGTATTTGTTTTAAAATGTGTATATAGTTTGTGTAAACTACGGTGCCAAGATTGGTGTGAAGATCACTTTTAAATACTGTGAGCGAAGCAAAAACTGTTAAACGGGGGGTGGTTCAATGAACATCATTCTGTAGTCAGGATTATATCCGTTGAAAATGAAGACTACCAAATGTGGACAAACAATCTGGCGTATTTTGATGTCAATCAAATGTAATGTCAAAGCTGCAGTCTGTGTCTTGCAGTAGCTAATATGCCGGGTTAGACTTTTTAATTACGGCCTTTCAGTTGAAAGAAAATGAATAATTTTGAAATATATAACTTGTATGAGCAGATTAAGTAATTTACATGTTTTTCATTATTCAACGGTAATCGTGACGTACTCGTAAAAAATGAAACAACATTTTCCTTGTTTTGCAAGTTGTAGCCTGATTGGGTGAGACGTATTAATTGCATTCTGATTCCAATGGCTAAAATACACTGTTTGTATCTCACAATGGTTTCTGGTGCATTTTGTGTTATTGTGTGTCAATAGCGCAGTGCCCGTTCAAAAATAGACCCGCATGTATGTTTCTAAATGTAGGATATCCTTTTTGTACTACCGAATTATTCTAGGCATCCAGCAAAATGATTGCGCTGGATATCCTGTAATTGTCCCCCCCCCCCAAAAAAAAAAATTATGTTTTCCCTTAAATTAAAAATACTCCAAAGACATCAATTTGACTAGGAAAAACGAGGTGACCTACAGCAGGATTCGAACCAGGGATCTTTGATCCATGGCCTATCTCACTATCCACTACACTACGTATAGCAGCTCGACAACAGCTGTTCTTTAAAGTGATTTAATGTAACTAGTTAACTAAATAACAACAATGCTGTGACGTCATGTTTTATTTCGAAGAATAAACATAAATTCTCATCCAAACTACTGAATAATTCACGAAATCTGCCAGTTACGTTTGGGAAAAAAATATTCGTGCGCCGGCCGTTCGTAAACTGCATAGTTCAATCATCAATATTCCAAAACGGCTTATTGAGAGCACCCTCGATTGTACACGCGATCTGTTAAAAACCCAGTCTTGTCGCAAAGCTCTAAACTTCCCGTGAAATCCCGAGAACATTCCAAGCGTAGCTCAAATAGCTACTCTCAGGTGCTGTGACATGTGGCGGTTATGCAAATTAACGCGTCTAGTACCCAGTGTTCTTCTAATAACAAGTCGTCGTCGCGTACACCTCAAATGTACAACTTGTGCATTATTACCCCATGCGACAGGACACATGACAAATTATTCAGGCATTGGCCCAAAGAGTTTATTTTCTTTAGGGCCTATGTATCGAAAGGCCGGAGCAGTTTATTGCCAGAGGTTGATCTCAAAACATATTATTATTTCAAACCAACAGTATAATACAATAGTATATTACAATAGTATATAAGTTTGCTTCCGATAGCGAAATTACAACGTATTTCTATCATGTTTTAGTTATTTACCAAAATAACATAAAACCCCATGATAGCCCCAGCACTAATCATGTCCTCGCACTTTACGAAAACCCAATAATTAGCGCTGTACCGATCGCGACATTAAACGTATCGCTGTCATGTTTGTGTTATTTACCAAAATAACGGAAAACCCGATAACGCGCCCATACCATCATGTCTTCGTACTTTACGAAAACCCAATAATGGTATCGCCATTATGTTTTAGTTATTTACCAAAATAACATCAAACCCAATGAAAGCGCCAGCACTAATCATGTCTTTGCACTTTACGAAAACCCAATAATTAGCGCTGTACCGATCGCGACATTAAAACGTATCGCCATCATATTTTAGCCATTTACCAAAATAACACCAAAACCCGACAGTCCGCGAAACTAAAAATGTACTGTTAACATAGCCGCCTTAACACAGCTGTAAATACAATGAAGGTTAAACATGAAGCCGCAAATATTATCATTACATTTGCCTTAAAATTCGTATAATTGGCATGGCTTATGTTGGTATAAAGTTAAGTTAATGGGGCCTACGACGGCGTCCCGAATGCAATTCCGCTAAACGGTCAGTAATGACCGCCGCCAAATAGGCCCGTTGTTGTTGAATAATAAAGACATGAGAGACGTGGTACAAATTATATTTCAGTGATTGATAGCACAAACAGTTCTGTATGTGTGCGGCAATACCTCCCAGGTCGGTAAAACTTAAATTAATTGTCATATAGTCCGGGTTCGATGGCTGTGGCTCCCTGGTGCAGCCACATGGACGGTCGCTAATGCGTGCAGAGCTTCTCAATCCGTTGTCAACAAACTTGAGCCCGCGGCAGGTCCAATTGACGACAACGTCGCCCACAATCCACATTGAAGGCCAGTACGCCCGTTGCACCGTGACTCGTGAAAGGAAGATAAACACACAAAAACAACTAAATAGTATGCACACATCAAATATATATGAAATAATCAAAATTACTAAGCACTAGCAAGAACAATATTGAAGTGCACAAGAAGTGGGCAAGACGGGTGTAGGGGGAAGGATTGCTAAGCACGCTGGTAAACCGAATGCGTACGGGGGCCGACAGAAATATCGAACGAACGCTGGCATTTCTATATAAAATTGCACCAAAGGTCGACAGGCAAGGGAGTGATAAAGGGGTATGCCCCGGGCGCTAGCTGCCGGAACCTAGACATCTGAAAGCGGGAAAGAGCGTCGGCAATACCGTTATCAATGCCGGGAACGTGCCTTGCTTTGAAATGAATATTCAAATCTAAACAACGCACAACAAGCATGCGGACCAATTTCATTATCTTGGGACAGCGGGAAGTTTGACGATTGATTATGGCCACGACTGCCGCGTTATCAGACCAGAATACTACCCGCTTATGCCTTAATGGCAGTCCCCATACCCGCAGCGCTAGTACAATGGGGAAAAGCTCGAGGAAAGCAATGGATAGTTTCATAGAACTCACTGACAAGGGCCATCGTCCGTGTGTCCAACTACCACCAAAGAATGCACCAAAACATATCTCTGATGAGGCGTCCGTGTACAAATGCAGATTATCGCTCGAGTGCCAAACTTGGTCGGGGAATATGACTGAACCGTGTCAAAAACTGCTTCCAGGCCAACATGTCAGCTCGTGCCCCCGATGAAATACGGACACGATGATGTGGTCTTTGAACGCCACTTGTTAAGTCAAACAAACGACGCAAAAACGCGCGGCCTGGGCGAACGGCCTTACAGATAAAATTCAAACTCCCCAACAATGACTTAAGCTCCCGCAGAGTAAGTTTCTGTCTACCCAATGCATTATCTAGTTTTGCCATGATCGAAACAATTTTTTCCGTTGGAACCTGAATCTCCTGCGCGACAGTGTCGATTGCTAAGCCTAGGAAAGTGATATGAGTGGTCGGTCCCTCGGTTTTGTCCACAGCTAAGGGAACCCCAAACTTCGTACAAACTACAGTAAAAGAGTTAAGGGCGCGTGCGCAATCATCGGAATCGTCACTCCCAACGAAAAAGAAATCGTCAAGGTAGTGAAGTATATTATCAGTGGCTGCTACTTTGCGGGCACAATACTCAAGAAAGGTGCTAAATCTCTCAAAAGTTACGCATGATATTGAACAGCCCATGGGCATGCATTTATCATAGTAATATGACCCATTAAAGTAAAACCCTAACAAATCAAAGTCGTCCGGGTGAACTGGCAGTAAGCGAAATGCCGATTTTATATCTGATTTGGCCATAAGGGCACCGGGACCAAAACTAGAAACCAAAGTAACAGCATCATCGAAACTTGTGTAACTAACAGCCGTAATACTAGACGGGTCAATGTGATCGTTGACTGAGTCACCTATAGGAGATGACAGATTGTGAATCAAATGAAATTGTCCCGGTGTTTGTTTAGGTATCAGACCGATTGGGGAACAGCGTAAATTGGGCAAAGGAGGGGTTAAATAAGGACCGGCAACGCGGCCCAACTGCACCTCGCGGTCAATTTTGTCTTGTAACAATGCTTGATACTCACGGACGGATACAAAATTTCGCGCAAAAGAACTAACACGCGGTCCGGAATATCCCAATCTAAAACCAAAAGTAAAACCATCTACCAATCTATGCGCATCCTGTCGGTCTGGGTATGTGTTGAGAAACGGGCGCATACTAGTTAGTTTTACTGGGGTTGGCAATAGTGGCTGTGTTGGCTGCACCTCTTGTGGTGCGGGAATTACCTCGGCAATTGTCGGCCGAGTGGCCAAGGGACAAACAAGCGGAGCACTTGTGGGCAAATCGACACCTAGCCCGGAAACATTGGCCGCGGTTGAAAGCGAAACAGACACCGATGGAAGTGGTTCGCTATAGGTTTGCGCGGGACGACCCGCTCCGGCACTGGAATATCCTGATACGCGCTGCTGTGAGGTGGTATTGGGAAAGGGACGAAAATTATTCTGGGCCGAGGCACCCACTAGCGTGAGCCACAATTCAGCATCGATGCTGGCCCAGGAGCGTGCCGGCAGGCGCGCTTGTCGCAGGCGAAATTGAATATCATAATCACGCCAGCCAAAACCTACTCGACGAAATGCGGCCGAGCGGATAGTATCCGCATACTTCAGAAGTTGCCTAGCACGATTTCCATGACGCATCAAATAGATCGACGCAAAAATCAAGAATGCCGAGGTCCATTGCTCAATGGACGTTATACGCACACTTTGGGCCGCGTGGGGGCGAATTTGCCAAGCGGGTGAATCGGGCGAGCCGACAAACACGCAGTCATTTGGGGTGCCAGTATCGCTATGACCCGGCCGCAATAAAGAACCAAATTCAATAAACTCCCCATTCCAAATGTTGTCCTGAATATGTTTAGGAACCCCCATCCCTAGATCGTCACAAACGCTAGTCAGCGGGGTGTAGTCTTGAACAGGCGCAAGACTAGAGAAATGCGTGCTAGTATTGGCCGTAGTGGGACATGTAACGGAAATTACGTTGGGAGCGGGTGGTAAATTTACCGGCATCTGAACCATATTATTAACAGTGGACTCACCGAACTCCGAAGGTATGATCGGTGCAGCACTGGGCAGACCTCCAAGTACGGGAACAGGCACGCCATCCAAGGGGGCGGCAGCATCAGGGCGAGGGGCAGCGAACGTCGGCGGGGCAAGGGGCACGGCAACAGTCGGCGTCGGCGTCGCTGGCACCGGTCGTGCGGATCCAACACCATCAGCCACTAGGCGTCGACCAGACCGTGAAGAAAGGGGTCTGCCGCGTGGCTTTCTCCCTCCTGAAGCATTTCCAGATGTAGATGCAACCGCTTGCTTCTTGGATTTAGGCATTGTTTTCGGCGAGAATCGATGCCGGTCGGTTAAATTGAACTCGACAAGAGCTTGAAAAAACTTGAAAATTGAGGAATGGCTACGGTCGACGAATTGCGAATCACTGCACGATTATTCTGACTATGCAAAAATTTATTAAAAACTTCGAAACTTCAAAATTAAATAAGATCAGATAGGCTAACTACTGTTTCTCCAACCTCCTCAAACACTGCTACGACACGAATGCAGCTATTACCTATTGCTGTATAGGAGGCCTAATTGTTTGTTCCCGGGTCGTAAAACAGTGTTCGAATTACCCAGTGACCTCCATATAGCGTGGGAAAGGGAAATTTGGCCAGACCACTGCATACCAAGCTGTCTCGAGGTAATAAATTCTTTTAAGATTTAATTATCTTAAAAGTGGTTATACCCACTGACCTCTACACCTAGCCTGGGCCCAATTTCTTGGCTCTGCTAACCACAGAATTCCGCGCTTACGGTCACCATTTTCCGCTAACCGCGCTAGCAGAAATTGTTTGCGCTAACCCTGTAATAAGCACAGAATCCTTAGTTACGGGATGTACGCATGCTCAGAGACCGACATTGCTCGCTAACGCGTGAAATACGTTTATCGTAAGCACCGAATTTTCTGCTGTAGTATATAAGCAGGGATTCTTCGCTAACGGTAAGCAGAGCCAAGAAATTGGGCCCTGGACGGACCATTGTCCATATTCTGCTGTGCTAACGCTTGAAGTCCGCGCGAACTGGGCCGTGCAACATGGCGGACCCAAGACGTCACTTCTGTGAGCCAATGAAATGTCCAGGTGTAGAGGTCAGTGGATTTACTCTATACATTTTTTTTATTTATAAACATTACGTCATACGTACCGTACCCACTGAACCTTACACCTGGACATTTCATTGGCTCACAGAGTGATGTCGTGGTCCGCCATGTTGCACTTCCAGTTCGCGCCGACTTCAATTGTGAAACAATGATGATCTGTCCATTGTGTAGAGGTCCGTGATTATACCTGTATAATGCGAAGTTGCCAAGTTGTTTAAATGGGTACGATGTCCTGGAATCCGTGTCGCCCAATTCACACGTTTCGCAATACGATGCGCCCTCAACGTTTCACTCGAAGAGGCTGATTTTTTAAACTTCGTGTCGACATCACAAATTGACTCACGTAACACCCACCATCCAAGGATACTTGGCAAGATTATTTAGCTTCGCTGTATGCGAATAACAATCGGAAGCTTCACATATGAAAACCATGTCAGATGACAGTAATTCAAGGCCGAAATACAGACAAAATTTTTTACAAGTTGTCTTGAAAAACGATAAATAAACTTTAACGCGCCGCCACGCAATTTCGGTTAGGCACGTCAACTTTCCCCCAAGATTCAACGCGCTAAATAGCCTGTACGTGTTAAATCGCATGGGGGCGTATAATGTTTAATATCATTGCACTTTGTATTCTGGAAAAACAAATTCCTTTAAAAATGAAAGTTATATAAATATAAATATATTATATAAAAACCTTTATAAAATAAAAACAAGTTTCGAATATTCGAAGATCCGAATATTTGAACGTAACGCAGTTTTAAACATTGAATGCTAAATTATCCTGAAATGAACAGCCCTACCCTCAGGTACGGGACATCTCTGACTCATCACAATCCAACTGCATACTTTGCTGGATTCTGTTGGAGTGAGTATGCACTAGTAAACTGATTTGGCTCTACATGGGGTCAGGCATACCAGTACCATCATAGACAGAGTCTAACTAATTACACAGGGTGTCTCAAAAAAAGTATACCCGTTTTAAAATTCATATCAGTGCAAAACTACTGAATATTTCAGAAAAAGACAAATGTATGTAGAAAGTCCTCTGTCTAATGGTATAAGATTCATTATGCTATTGCTATGGTTGATTAAACAAACGTAAGTTATCAAAGGTACAGACATAAGCACTGTGACAAGTTGGGATGATAAGGCGGGCAGTAAGAGACATGAGACAAAGATGCCAGCTATGCAACCCTCTTATATACCGTGCACTAGTTACCATAGAGCTGTAAGACCTTTCAAAACCTTTCAAGTTTCCTGAACTAAAGGGTTTTGAAAGGTGAGAAAGCTGTCTGACAAAAGAAACCTATGAAAGATTTTGAAAGGTAAAACAACTCTCTGAACAAACTGGTGTGAGGTTTTGGAAAGTCTGGCCGTTTTCTGATAGACTTCCCATACCTTTATCATAGGGGCATACCATACCAAATAAAAGTTGAAATGTTTTGAAATGTTTAGCTGTTTTCTGTGAGAGATATTCTATATAATGTGCTGGGGAGTATAATTCTACCTTTCAAAACATTTCAAAAGGTTTTGAAAGGTCAAACCATGTATGCATAGCAACTGCACTGATATTTGGTTGAGCAATAGCTCCACCTTTCATTTTCTTTCGCAAGGTTTTGGAAGGTCTGGCCGTTTTCTGATAGACTTCCCATACCTTTATCATAGGGTATACCATAGCCCAGTTTTTCTACCTTTCAATTCCTTTCAAAAGGTATTGAAAGGTGTGGTAGTGCAGTAGCAACAAATTCTGGAGCGTTTTGAAAGGTTCATACTTTTGTATATCCACTTTGCCCAGTAAGCAGATTTTGAAAGGTTTTGAAAGGTGAAACCATAGGAGGGTTAACAGGAATGGTGGCCATGTGAAGGGCACAGCACGTTAAATTTGTCAGGTAAGTGTATCACAAAAATAAAGGGATCAGAAAAAATTTGATTCATCGACTTTTCCAAAGCAAAATAATTTGTCCTTAAAAACACCTACCTGAGCTTTGTCACTCAAGTAAAAACTTGTCACAATGCTGATTCCAGTGCCTTTCATGAAATAATGTTTTGTTTGTTCAGTCATCCGTGGCAATGACATAATGAATCTTTTCTCATTGAACAAAGGACATTCTACCTTTTCCAGCGACATTTGCCTTTTTGTGAAATATTTAGTAGTTTTGCAATAATATGAATATTAAAATAGGTATACTTTTTTGTATAAACACCCTGTATAGCGTTGTGACTTAGGGGGAAAAGTCGTTATAGTTTGAACTGTTGTATCCGTCGTCTAGATATACTACGTACTCTGCCTTCTGTGCGTCATAATCTATTTTTGTCGCCAGCGGCTACCTGACCTACAATGCAGGGGGGGGGGGGGGGGGGGGGGGGCCCAAGAAAGTGCGCCACCAACGTTGAAATGTATCTCATTCGTTCTTCCACGCTCATGAGCCACACATCTCACACAGTAAATACGTATAGATCGCTACCGCGAAGCGCTCCATTGAAACACGTACAGATTTGCTCCGTGTATCGCTCTCCGCATTTAGTGATTCATACAACGTCCGCAAAGCCAGGTACGCAGGCACGATCTACACGGATTTTGTTTGGGGCGATGTCATTTTCTGCAATTTTCGTTCGAAAACAACGCGATAAAACGCAAGGGGGTCACAGGCAGATTTTTAAAAAAATTCAGTATATCACTGCTACATCCTTTTTTAACGTATCCATGGAAAAAAATGAGTGGGGTCAAAGCACGATTTTTCACAATTTATCGAATATTATTATTTGTTAACGTCGTTTGAGTATTTGTGCACAATCTCCACGCGCATCAACGGTACGTCAACGCTTAATTTTTTGGACTGCTTTTTTCATTTTCAATACAATTTTTGTCATTGGATGATAAACATTAAGGTAAATAACAACAACTACAAAAGACAAGATGTTAAGATTGGATGCCAAAAACTCTTTATTTTTCGAGTGAGAAAATTGTTCCCCCCTATTTTGAGAATGGACGGTACCACAGCGTTTCGCAATCACAGCCTCGAAGGGCCCCCCTCCGCCCCCCCCCCCCCCCCCCCCCCCCCCCCTGCTACAATGTAAACGTTCGGGCATAAAAGAAACATGTTGATAAACACTTGAACCCATTTTGTCCGTCAACTTTGTACATATTTTCATATCAGGGGCTTATCACGGCATTCACAGGAAACTTTAACTTTAGTGTGGACTTTAGAACTCTTCGGGAAAAACCCAGATTTGGTGTAAAGCCTGCTAGGCTCAATCTAGATTATTATATCGATGCGCCATTTGCCAAGATTTAGAGGGTACATAACACTGTGTCTCTGAAAAGCATCTTTGACTTTTGGGACAGAAGTAGGCCTACTTGGAAAGTACTCAGAAAGTACTCGGTCTTGTGCTTATAGAATGCTTTTGTCTAAAAAGTTTAATTCATTCAAGACTGATTGTTCAAAGTTAAAAAACTAATTTAATAAAATATTTACTGCCATTTGCAAAGAGGGTATACAACATTTTGCAAACATAAAAAAATACTTTACTTGACTGTTATAGGGAATGACAGTCTGAATCATCCTGTAAAATCATGGCTCCTGGTGTGCTGACATTTTCAAGTAAAGTGGTATTTTGTATCATTTTCCAATGCTGGTCCACGATTTTCTGACAATTCCCCATTGTCTATAAATTGCTCTGTTTCATCTTTAAGCGGGGCCTGGGTACCAGCTAGACTACCGTAAAACGGCGTAACTTTGTCGATTTAGGGGCAACTTTGGCCAGATCGTTCAGGGGTAATGTTTTGTGAGATTTGTAAAATATCACATAAAATCCAGTTTGATAATATTGTTCAAGTCTTTCTCAATAATTTTGATATTATAAAAAACACACCTAAATACAAGTACATGTAAAACTAAAAAATTGAAATTATTGAAATGTAGTTGCCAAAGTTACCGGGTGCCAATTTACCCCATTTTACGGGTCTATACAAGAACATGATTGGTTTTCTTCATTTTGCCAACATCTACGAACCCAAAACGTGAAACAAGTCAGTGTAATAATATTTGCTTTAAATCCCCCTCCCCATCCAATCCATCAAATAGACTGTGTAAGGTCGTGTCTGAATTATTTGGCTATGGCTGGATATTACACACGAGTCTATGGTAGCGGCTGCAGCCACATCTCATAGACTCGTGCATGTGTAATTCCAAGCCGCAGCCAAGTGATTCTGACACGGCCTTTGTCTCGCCAGTTCACGTTCACTGTTTTTCTGTGAGTGTCTCGGTACCAAACACTGACTAGTCTAGTCACAGACTCCCGTGTTTGAATTTCACAACTGTTATCTGCGTGATCGTTGAACGAAAGTTGAGGTCAGCCATTTAAATTTTATAATATAGGTTTTCCCGGCAAATTTAAACATAAATTCAATCAATTTAATACCCGGCTCATTCAATTTCATTTGGAAATAAATGTTCCGTTGCATCAGCATTCAACAGTCAAAAGGAGTAATTCCATTTCAGCAGTTAGCATTCACTAGCCAAATAAGATCGTTCAAATTCATGAGGTTGCAAAGATCATTCACTTGGGTAATAGCCAGCAGCAAGAGGCTGGTCAGCCATTCATTTTCATCAATTGGCAAACATGTTTCAAATGTTCACATTCAAATTGGTTTTTATGGTATGTGCTTTTTGATTTCGTATGTGCCTATATAAAGGCAGATATTTTGAGGAAAATTCATTTTCACACTCATTCCTCTGCGTTATGTAGAGCGAATTTGAACGAAAAGATGGCTGCCCGTAGTCAGTATAACTGAATGTCGGTCATATAACTCTTGAAAAGTGTGTGAAATGATACAACCACAGCCAAACGTTTCTGGCGAGATACCTACATTGTAGCACGTTAGCAAACACTGAAGATTAAATAAACTTCAGATATAAAGAAACGATTAGAAGCATAGAAAACATACATTCTTGTTTTAGTTCATTTTATAACGACCCCCTGATAATTTTAAGCTTTTGTATGTCTTAAAAACATTAGTGTAGTTTTTAATTTGACATGGTCCAAACATTAGCAAAAAATAAAGAAGTAAACATAAACACCAGTGCAAACGATCACAAGGCTGTAGCAAAAGATTTTGTTTTCATTTCAAACTTATCACCATAACCTTTTCAACTTTAACTAACATTCTTCTAGATACAGGATACAGGCTTTAATTTTAATAATGGGGTAACAACGCACAAGGAATCATTGCAAAAAAAATACCTGACGTAAATGAAATGCAAACAACACAGAACCGCATCTAACAAAAAAAACTCAAGTGCCAGTATATTGCCATACAGCTTCCTCGAATAAACAAGCCACAACTCGTGTTTAATTTGAACGCAAAGAAGTTGAAATTCATTGCCCATAAACGAAAAAAACCCCAAAACTTAATTAGATTAGTCTTAATTAAATTTTATAAATTGTAGATACCGGTAGGTAGTAGAAATTCAGCTGAAGAATGGTAAAAAAGTAGTCTTGAATGCCTATAAATGAAATAGAATGACTAAAACGAACCTGAATGAAAAGAAAGAAACCCTGTGTGCACAAGCACGAACTTGAATGCAATAGTAGCTAAAAGGAAAACCCTAATTTAATTGAATTAGAAGGAAGGGCGTGAATTTGAATGTGTGTTATTGAAATTGAATTCATTTGTGATGAAATTGGCCGGGAAAACCTATAGTAATACATTCGCAGTATTTTCAATATGTTGAAAGTTGGAATCCTTTATTTTTGTCTTCACAATACCCATTTATTGCCTTTGCCGTTGATCAGATGGGCTCAGTCATGGTGCAAAATATATACGCAAAATAGGATGTTCGACACGTTGTAGAGATCGCCATGGTGACCGGGTGTGGTGTATTCTCGACAAATCTCGCTAGATTTTGAAGTCAACTTACATGCTCTGTAGTACATGTATTGACTGAAAAGCTCAAAGGTGAATATATTTGCATTGAATGGATTCCGTTCAAAGAATGACAAACACTTGAAACCGCGTCATCACCCATTTTATCCGTCAACTTTGTACATCTTTGCATATCAGGGGCGTATCCAGTGTGGACTTTAGAACTCTTTGGGGAAACCCAGATGTTGTGTAAAGCCTGCTAGGACACAATCTAGTTTATTATATCGATGCGCTATTTGCAAAGATTTAAAGGGGAGACAACATTTTGCAAACATAAACAAATACTTTACTGGACTGTTAGGGAATGACAGTCTAAATCATCATGTAAAATCATGGCTCCTGGGTGCTGACATTTTCAAGTAAAGTGGTATTTTTTGTATCGTTTTCCCGCGCTGGTCCGCGATTCTCTGACTTCTATAAATTCCCCAACGTCTATAAATTCCCCAACGTCTATAAATTGTTTAGTCTTTAAGTAGGACCATACCAGCTAAACTACCGTAAAACGGGGTAACTTTGTCAATTTAGGGGCAACTTTGGTCAGATTGATTAGAGGTAAATTTTTGTGAGAGTTATAAAATATCACATAAAAATCCAGTTTGATATTAATTTTCAACTCTTGCCTGATCATTTTGATAAATAAAAAAACAAAACACCAAAATACAAGTAAAACTATAAAATAGAAGGTAGTTATTAGCAAAGTTTCTGGGTGCCAAAGTTATCCCATTTTACAGGTAGAACATAGTCTACGAACCCAAAACGTGAAACAAGTCAGTGTAACAATAGTTGCTATAACATACTATTATATAACCACCCAAAATCCATTAAACTCTGAAAAATATAGCTGAATACAAATGTTGTACATGTGCATTCCCTTTAAAGCAAACACCACAGCTTTCTGTTTTTGTCATTTGCAGTTTGTTTGTACGTGACAATGATATCCTTGTGAATCATAAAGCATGTACTCGTAAAGTTGGATCGGGAAATTTGCATATAATGTAGTTCTGTCAAGTGATCACGAGAGCGGTCGGTAGGCGCATTTCTTCATGGTAGGCGCTAGCTACTAGCTGCAGTGCTTCAGTGTCGTCTCGGATGTCTCTCAATCAACCATGGAGAAATAAGACAACCTGCTACATTCCACTGTAAGGCCGTATCCGAAACTACATGTATATCATAATATTCAACGCTATATGAATTAAGTTGATGATCAGTTAGTTTTGAAAATGCATGAACTGCTTGAAAGAATATAACGTTACTGGAGATTCCAAATGCAAATCAGAGAGGAAAAATGGTTTTCGTTCATGCTGTTTTATTTTGTAGGTTTTTTTTTCTTGGGGGATCTGAGGGAGGGGAGTTAGTGGGAGTTTAATTTGCAAAGTCTTAAAATGTGTTTTTTACACTTTTTGGAGGGGGTGGGGGGGGTGGGGGGTGGGGGGGGGGGGGGGTGGGGGGTGAGGGGGGGGTGTTAATTTGACATTTTTTTCTTATTTTTTTTTTTTTTTTTTTTTAATTTTTATGTGTGTGTTTTGCTGGTGACTCTAAAGAAATCCCCGAAATGTAAAACCTGTTAAAGCAAAATGAGGAAAAAAGTACTTGCAGTTTCAACAAAATTCTTGAGCCATTTGTTTTTCATTACCGGCATTTTTGAAATTAGGAATTTCTAAGCGACAGATTACCAAAAGATTGGTTATAATTGTGTTTTAAGTTTTTCAATTTTTTTATTGCGGTGTAGAGTGTACATTTTTTTCAAATTAAAAAAAAACCCTAACTGTTTAAAACCTGCAAAGCAACAACAAATTTCAGACGAGATAGTGTTGATCATGCAATTCCCTTTGTTTATCTGCCATCCTGCGGACGAAAGTGAACAAATGTTATTGTGGTTGTACATCAAACCATTGTCTAATTACAACTGGAAAATTATCTTGCCAAATCTGATTGTCCTGTGTGTGTTTTAATAAAAAATAAAAAAACTTTAAAAGTGTTTGTTTTTACCAATAGGGTAAACTTATATCTGTGATTCTAATGGCAATTCTGTGGCAAGATCTCAAATATTACTTTTGCAGAAGATAAATCATGCTTTATTTGATAAGCCGGTTTTGGGTAAGTCATTCTTGAAAGTGGGTAAGTGGAAAATCACAGGTGGGTAAGTGGTAAGATATTTCATAATTATAATTCGGTAGGGGAATGTTTTCAAATGTATATTAATTATTATAAACATGATTAACGTAATTTTGCTGGTTTTTGTTTCAGTCAAAGAAGAGCTAACCAGTGGCAGCTATGTGGGTTGCAGCAATTATTGGATTTAGCAGTGCTATGGTGGCAATGTGTAAGTGAAATATAGGCCTTATACCTGTAAGCCTTGACCTAATAATGATAAATATTTGTGGATTTCCCTTTGCCATTTTGGTGGTCTATCAACTGAGCTATATCCAGCAGTTCCCTATTTGTTAATCAATTGGTGCTAGTCATGAAGCCATTGATAATAAAACTCTCATAACGTTACTCAAAACAAAATGATTATTTCAATCTATCAATAAAACCATTATATGCCGTATTCTTACAGGATGCTAGACTGTCACTCACCAAACAGCCCAGTAATATAAGGTATTTCATAATAATTGAGTAGTTTTGTTTTTGATGTTTGCAAATGTTGTATATAATTCCCTGTAATCATATTATTCATAATTCTCTGCAGTTGTCATGAACAACAACACGGCATTGATGGACGTTGGAAGAAACCTGATCGCCTTATGGCACACGATGGCTGACGTGTTGCACCAATCTAAGAAGTGGCATTTTAATCGCATCGTTATCCTTTTCGCGCTGGCATGTTGTAAGTGAAGACTTTAACCCTAAACCCTGCTGGGTACAACAGGATCCAACCAGTTGACATTGAACCTGTTCAATATATAGCAGGCAATTATTTGATATATTTCGGAACGTATTCAGAGTAACATTCTGTTGGGTTACTAGTAAAAAACGCCTAGTTGGACACTGTTGGATCCAACAGCAATAACAAAATTAAGCCGCGCTCGCATTGGACTTAATATTGTCAAAAGTTACCATACGTGATTGTCAAAGTTCTCGGTGGTTATTCTTCTGAGCATCCGCACTTGGATTAAACGATTCACGGAAAGTATTAGGCCAGAGTGACATGTCCTCTCATAATCTAATGATGGCGCCCCACGTCTGACCTCCGACACCAGATGTGGTTTTGTAAAAAGCGCGCGAAAGTGTGCAAAATTCAGTCAAGTCACATGGTGCAGTGCGCATCATATCATGTACGCAAGTACAAGTACTGCAAGTGATAAGCGCGCGAAACTGTAGAGGTCATGCATTGGTGTGACCTCCAGACGGAAATCACGTAACCAAAATGTTGGTTTTACATTAAGTGGCTGTCCGCACTGGACTTTTCAGCGATGCAAAACATACAACGTAACTCCTCCGCTAGAAGCTTCGGCCTGTAGATCTACTGTTGCGAAGGGTAAAATGGACAATTTGACAATGTTACCGCCAGTCCGCATTAGATTTAATTTGGTTAATTTGACAGCAGTCTCCGTAGATTCTACCAAAAAAAGTCAAATGCGGACACGGCTTAAGACACGTACAGTTGAACCCTGATGGATTTAGTAGACAAGTCAATTATTATGTTCAGGTGGACTGAGTTGGACTGTGTTGGATTGAGCAGTGAGTAAAGTCATATGAATGAGTCACAGTTGGACTCTGTTGGATTTAGCAGGCAAGTCATTATATTATATGTTCAGGTAGCCATGACATGGGGAGTTGGACTGTGTTGGATTGAGCAGAGAGTAAAGTCATATGAATGAGTCACAGTTGGACTCTGTTGGATTTAGCAGGCAAGTCATTATATTATGTTCAGGTACCCATGACATGGTGAGTTGGACTGTGTTGGATTGAGCAGTGAGTAAAGTCATATGAATGAGTCACAGTTGGACTCTGTTGGATTTAGCAGGCAAGTCATTATATTATGTTCAGGTACCCATGACATGGTGAGTTGGACTGTGTTGGATTGAGCAGTGAGTAAAGTCATATGAATGAGTCACAGTTGGACTCTGTTGGATTTAGCAGGCAAGTCATTATATTATGTTCAGGTACCCATGACATGGTGAGTTGGACTGTGTTGGATTGAGCAGTGAGTAAAGTCATATGAATGAGTCACAGTTGGACTCTGTTGGATTTAGCAGGCAAGTCATTATATTATGTTCAGGTACCCATGACATGGTGAGTTGGACTGTGTTGGATTGAGCAGTGAGTAAAGTCATATGAATGAGTCACAGTTGGACTCTGTTGGATTTAGCAGGCAAGTCATTATATTATGTTCAGGTACCCATGACATGGTGAGTTGGACTGTGTTGGATTGAGCAGTGAGTACATGTCAGTCATATTATTATTATTATTATTATTATTTCTTTTCGGCAATGAAACCGAGGATTCCTCAAAAGCGTGCCCAAGGCACTGTAGCTCGTAAGCCTGGAGAAACCCGAGTAGGAGGATGAACGGAATGCCAGAAACACCGGGGCGAACCCCAATTCTCTTAGCGATAAGCATATAACTGGGTTCTTTTACGTGCGTGTCTAGGTTCAATTAATATATACACAATATACACACACTCCACACGGGACCAACGGCTTTACGTCCCATCCGAAGGACGAAGCAATAGTGGTTTAATTGCCTTGCTTAAGGACACACGTGTCGACGGCCGGGATTCGAACTCGCGTTCTGTGGAACAGAAAACACACGCTCTTCACCACTCGTCCTGGGGGAACCATTAGAAAAATGGCTAGATTTCCCTAATTTAGGCTTATAATCATCTGTTTACCACCCTCCAGGAAGTATACCACAGTCGATAAATTATAAGAGAACACTTATTGTACATTTAGGAGACTTTTTCCCAAGTTGATGCCAAACTGCAAATTATTTTGTCACCTTAACAAAGTTTTGGGAGACACTTATAGTTCTAAATTGTATATGCCCATATATGTCTGTATGTATGCTAAAGTTTCAGCTTGAGACCTTTACAAAATTAACTTATACATGATTTTATGGATTTGGATGAAACTTAGATGTAGTGGTGACCCTGGGGTAGGAAGACACTGATATTCATCAAATTACTTCAGGTCAAAGGTCATGTAGGGGTCATGCTTCAAATGTTTACACAGAATTTAATGGATTTTCATGTAACTTGGATGGAGTGATCCTTGGTTGGAGGTTCATCAAAAATCTTTCAAGTTGGGGGTTGAAGGTCATCTAGAGGTCAATTGTGTATTGACGGCATCCGGGGCAAACTGCTTAAGAACCTAAAGCATACAGTGTATAGGAATCGACCGCGGGAAAAGGTGACACTCGCGATCTAAGGATCACTTAATTGTTCCAAAAAACCACTGAAGAACCGACAATTAATTTGTTAACAAAAACAAATTACATGTATTTTTTTTCTTTGGTGAACAGGTACCTTGGTTGTGATGCGGCACATTGAATATTGCTGCAGAGGTAAGTATTTGTTATTGTTCGTAAGAAATACATTCATTACACTGAAAAGTATTTTGGTATTATCACATTCTCTATGACATTGCTATATGCAGAAACCTTTCTTATCTTGTCTTGCTGATATAAATCGTCCATAGTTTTAGACCCTATTTTGTCCATTCACAAATTATTCATTCCATATAAAACCAAATGTACATATTTTAACTTTGATTTAGGATGTGTTTCACCAAGACCGCAGCAACAACCACAGGCCAGCCCGCCTACAAACCAAGAAAATGTTGAACAACCCATACCAAGTAAGTAAGCAGTTTGAATGTGCTCTTGTATACAGTTTCCGAATCATTTCGACACCGAAACATTGGCAAAAGTGAGTTGCATACTTTAACTTTGAATTGTTCAAATTGCTCTGGAATCAGTAATTGTTTCATTTTGTGACATTCACTGTCTTAGAACAGCTGTATTAGTTAAAAAATTGAAAAAAAGTTCTGCTCAAGATGCTTGACTGGATTGACCTTGAATTTACAAATCAACACAATTAGAGGGCTCAATATTTGGATTCAAAGCAGGGCTTTTCTTTTTTTGTTGCTGCAAATGCAATGTAATAAGGAAATCAAAATGTGATTGGCGGGTTTTAAAACAATTAAGTATGTCTTTAAGCAGGCTCATGGGCTTGGCTGTGTTAATGCCCGAGCCTTCACGTCCAAGCCAATAAGCCAGTTTTAAAACAAGTATGTCTTTAAACAGGCTCATGGGCTTGGCTGTGTTAATGCCCGAGCCTTTACGTCCAAGCCAATGAGCCGATTTTAAAACAAGTATATGTCTTTAAAAAGACTCATGGGCCTGGCTGTGTTAATGCCCGAGCCTTCACATCCAAACCAATGAGCCGGTTTTAAAACAAATATGTCTTTAAAAAGACTCATGGGCCTGGCTGTGTTAATGCCCGAGCCTTCACGTCCAAACCAATGAGCCGGTTTTAAAACAAATATGTCTTTAAACAGGCTCATGGGCCTGGCTGTGTTAATGCCCGAGCCTTTACGTCCAAGCCAATGAGCCGGTTTTAAAATAAGTATGTCTTTAAACAGGCTCATGCATGGGCCTGGCTGTGTTAATGCCTGAGCCTTTACGTCCAAGCCAATGAGCCGATTTTAAAACAAGTATGTTTTTAACCCTAACCCCCTAGGCCTTACTTTGGGCTAAAGAACTGCGTACTACAGAATACTACTTAGTATTTTGTAGCATTGGGTCTCTCTGTGAATGATGATTGAGTGTGTACTGACAGAGTACAGATACTGCCAACTACAAAATACTAATAGTGGCAATACAGGTCAGTAATACTTACCTGGCAAAAAATGCAGTTGTCCAGCCTTGACCCATTGTGTCCCAAGTGACAATTTTTGCTGTAGAGTTTAGAACACCTTACACAGCAAACATGGGCCATGCACACTCAGCAAGCAGAGGGACCCAATGCTAAAAAGTACTACGAGTGCAATAAGGGGTGAAGTACCAAATACTAAAAATTACTACAGGCATTGCACACAAGTCAGTGAGAGTACTGCATACTACTTTTTACTACTAGTAGTAAAAAGTAGCATTAGGTAGGGTTAGGGTTAAGCAGGCTCAGGGTTAAGCAGGCTCATGGGCCTGGCTGTGCTAATGCCCGAGCCTTCACGTCCAAGCCAATAAGCCGGTTTTAAACATACTTGTTTAATACTGGCCAACCAAATGTGTATTGCCATTCATAGACACTATTCATTCAACAAGTCCACTGATTATTCATTGAATATTGCTGCAGAGGTAATCATTTGTTATTGTTTGAAAGAAATACATTCATTACACTGAAAAGTATTTTGGCATTATCACATTCTCGATGACATTGCTATATGCAGAAACCTTTCTTATCTTGTCTTGCTGATAGTGGCTCTGTTATCTCTATATAAATCGTCCATAGTTTTAGACCCTATTTTGTCCATTCACAAATCATTCATTCCATATAAAACCAAATGTACATATTTTAACTTTGATTTAGGATGTGTTTCACCAAGACCGCAGCAACAACCACAGGCCCGCCCGCCTACAAACCAAGAAAATGTTGAACAACCCATACCAAGTAAGTAAGCAGTTTGAATGTGCTCCTGTATACAGTTTCCGAATCATTTCGACCCCGAAACATTGGAAAAAGTGTCAGTTGCATACTTTAACTTTGAATTGTTCAAATTGCTCTGGAATCGGTAATTGCTTCATTTTGACTTTCTCTTGTGACCTTAACCTTCACTGTCTTAGAACAGCTGTATTAGACATGCCTTTAGTATTTTGTCAATAAGTTTAAGAATGAAAACAAAGTTCTGCTCACGATGGTTGACTGGAGTGACCTTGAATTTACAAATCGACGCAATTAGAGGGCTCAATATTTGGATTCAAAGCTGGGCTTTTCTTTTTTTGTTGCTGCAAATGCAATGTAATAAGGAAATCAAAATGGGATTAGCGGGTTTTAAAACAATTAAGTATGTCTTTAGGCCTTTTAAAATTAATAAAAAGTTTTACATCCCCGCCCGTCCCAATTTTTCGCTCCGTCCCGATATTTTTTTATATTTTATATTTTTTCTAAAACTGTGTTTTTTCTATTTCTGTGGATGCAATTGATGGTCAAGGATCGTCGATAACAACTGCGCGCCATGCAGTGCTTGTAGGGAGACATACGCGATCACTTCATCAAAACCCGCCTTCAGAAAAGTCGCACACGTGGCTGACGGCATGCAATAGCGCGCTAGCTGCAAAGATCGTCATAGTCTTTGGGCAAGACATTGCTTAATCTGCAGCCACGAGAGGGCGCTATCGCGACAAACCATCATCACTCACGAACCTGTCGGTAGCAATGTCAGAAGTAGGCCCTATTACTTCCACTATCCAATGTGTTCAAGCCACACTGTATTGACACTATTAAATAAACAATGAACAGTAAACGATCGCTACGTATACAATTTGGACACCTTGGATATAAAGGAAAGTAAAAAACGAAAACTATAAAATATAAAATATAAATTTCCCTCCCCACCAATTTTCTAAAATCTCAGCGATGTAAAACTTTTTATTAATTTTATATGGCCTTAAGCAGGCTCATGGGCTTGGCTGTGTTAATGCCCGAGCCTTCACGTCCAAGCCAATGAGCCGGTTTTAAAACAAGTATATGTCTTTAAACAGGCTCATGGGCGTGGCTGTGTTAATGCCCGAGCCTTCATGTCCAAGCCAATGAGCCGGTTTTAAAACAAGTATGTTTTTAAGCAGGCTCATATGGGCCTGGCTGTGTTAATGCCCGAGCCTTCACGTCCAAGCCAATGAGCCGGTTTTAAAACAAGTATGTTTTTAAGCAGGCTCATATGGGCCTGGCTGTGTTAATATGCCCGAGCCTTCACGTCCAAGCCAATGAGCCGGTTTTAAAACAAGTATATGTCTTTAAACAGGCTCATGGGCCTGGCTGTGTTAATGCCCGAGCCTTCACGTCTAAGCCAATAAGCCGGTTTTAAAACAAGTATGTCTTTAAACAGGCTCATGGGCCTGGCTGTGTTAATGCCCGAGCCTTCACGACCAAGCCAATGAGCCGGTTTTAAAACAAGTATGTTTTTAAGCAGGCTCATGGGCCTGGCTGTGTTAATGCCCGAGCCTTTACGTCCAAGCCAATGAACCGGTTTTAAAACAAGTATGTCTTTAAGCAGGCTCATGGGCCTGGCTGTGTAAATGCCCGAGCCTTCACGTCCAAGCCAATAAATAAGCCGGTTTTAAACAGACTTGTTTAATACTGGCCAACCAAATTTGTATTGCCATTCATAGACACTATTCATTCAACAAGTCCACTGATTATTCATTGAATATTGCTGGAGAGGTAATCATTTGTTATTGTTTGAAAGAAATGCATTCATTACACTGAAAAGTATTTTGGCTTATCACATTCTTGATGACATTGCTATATGCAGAAACCTTTCTTATCTTGTCTTGCTGATAGTGGCTCTGTTATCTATATAAATCGTCCATATTTTTAGACCCTATTTTGTCCATTCACAAATTATTCATTCCATATAAAACCAAATGTACATATTTTAACTTTGATTTAGGATGTGTTTCACCAAGACCGCAGCAACAACCACAGGCCCGCCCGCCTACAAACCAAGAAAATGTTGAACAACCCATACCAAGTAAGTAAGCAGTTTCAATGTGCTCTTGTATACAGTTTCCGTGTCATTTCGACCCAGAAACATTGGCAAAAGTGTCAGTTGCAATACTTTAACTTTAAATTTTCCAAATTGCTCTGGAATCAGTAATTGTTTCATTTTGTGACATTCACTGTCTTAGAACAGCTGTATTAGTTAAAAAATTGAAAAAAGGTTCTGCTCAAGATGCTTGACTGGATTGACCTTGAATTTACAAATCAACACAATTAGAGGGCTCAATATTTGGATTCAAAGCAGGGCTTTTCTTTTTTTGTTGCTGCAAATGCAATGTAATAAGGAAATCAAAATGTGATTGGCGGGTTTTAAAACAATTAAGTATGTCTTTAAGCAGGCTCATGGGCTTGGCTGTGTTAATGCCCGAGCCTTCACGTCCAAGCCAATAAGCCAGTTTTAAAACAAGTATGTCTTTAAACAGGCTCATGGGCTTGGCTGTGTTAATGCCCGAGCCTTTACGTCCAAGCCAATGAGCCGATTTTAAAACAAGTATATGTCTTTAAAAAGACTCATGGGCCTGGCTGTGTTAATGCCCGAGCCTTCACATCCAAACCAATGAGCCGGTTTTAAAACAAATATGTCTTTAAAAAGACTCATGGGCCTGGCTGTGTTAATGCCCGAGCCTTCACGTCCAAACCAATGAGCCGGTTTTAAAACAAATATGTCTTTAAACAGGCTCATGGGCCTGGCTGTGTTAATGCCCGAGCCTTTACGTCCAAGCCAATGAGCCGGTTTTAAAATAAGTATGTCTTTAAACAGGCTCATGCATGGGCCTGGCTGTGTTAATGCCTGAGCCTTTACGTCCAAGCCAATGAGCCGATTTTAAAACAAGTATGTTTTTAACCCTAACCCCCTAGGCCTTACTTTGGGCTAAAGAACTGCGTACTACAGAATACTACTTAGTATTTTGTAGCATTGGGTCTCTCTGTGAATGATGATTGAGTGTGTACTGACAGAGTACAGATACTGCCAACTACAAAATACTAATAGTGGCAAATACAGGTCAGTAATACTTACCTGGCAAAAAATGCAGTTGTCCAGCCTTGACCCATTGTGTCCCAAGTGACAATTTTTGCTGTAGAGTTTAGAACACCTTACACAGCAAACATGGGCCATGCACACTCAGCAAGCAGAGGGACCCAATGCTAAAAAGTACTACGAGTGCAATAAGGGATGAAGTACCAAATACTAAAAATTACTACAGGCATTGCACACAAGTCAGTGAGAGTACTGCATACTACTTTTTACTACTAGTAGTAAAAAGTAGCATTAGGTAGGGTTAGGGTTAAGCAGGCTCAGGGTTAAGCAGGCTCATGGGCCTGGCTGTGTTAATGCCCGAGCCTTCACGTCCAAGCCCATAAGCCGGTTTTAAACATACTTGTTTAATACTGGCCAACCAAATGTGTATTGCCATTCATAGACACTATTCATTCAACAAGTCCACTGATTATTCATTGAATATTGCTGCAGAGGTAATCATTTGTTATTGTTTGAAAGAAATACATTCATTACACTGAAAAGTATTTTGGCATTATCACATTCTCGATGACATTGCTATATGCAGAAACCTTTCTTATCTTGTCTTGCTGATAGTGGCTCTGTTATCTCTATATAAATCGTCCATAGTTTTAGACCCTATTTTGTCCATTCACAAATCATTCATTCCATATAAAACCAAATGTACATATTTTAACTTTGATTTAGGATGTGTTTCACCAAGACCGCAGCAACAACCACAGGCCAGCCCGCCTACAAACCAAGAAAATGTTGAACAACCCATACCAAGTAAGTAAGCAGTTTCAATGTGCTCCTGTATACAGTTTCCGAATCATTTCGACCCCGAAACATTGGCAAAAGTGTCAGTTGCATACTTTAACTTTGAATTGTTCAAATTGCTCTGGAATCGGTAATTGCTTCATTTTGACTTTCTCTTGTGACCTTCACTGTCTTAGAACAGCTGTATTAGACATGCCTTTAGTATTTTGTCAATAAGTTTAAGAATGAAAACAAAGTTCTGCTCACGATGGTTGACTGGAGTGACCTTGAATTTACAAATCGACGCAATTAGAGGGCTCAATATTTGGATTCAAAGCTGGGCTTTTCTTTTTTTGTTGCTGCAAATGCAATGTAATAAGGAAATCAAAATGGGATTAGCGGGTTTTAAAACAATTAAGTATGTCTTTAGGCCTTTTAAAATTAATAAAAAGTTTTACATCCCCGCCCGTCCCAATTTTTCGCTCCGTCCCGATATTTTTTTATATTTTATATTTTTTCTAAAACTGTGTTTTTTCTATTTCTGTGGATGCAATTGATGGTCAAGGATCGTCGATAACAACTGCGCGCCATGCAGTGCTTGTAGGGAGACATACGCGATCACTTCATCAAAACCCGCCTTCAGAAAAGTCGCACACGTGGCTGACGGCATGCAATAGCGCGCTAGCTGCAAAGATCGTCATAGTCTTTGGGCAAGACATTGCTTAATCTGCAGCCACGAGAGGGCGCTATCGCGACAAACCATCATCACTCACGAACCTGTCGGTAGCAATGTCAGAAGTAGGCCATATTACTTCCACTATCCAATGTGTTCAAGCCACACTGTATTGACACTATTAAATAAACAATGAACAGTAAACGATCGCTACGTATACAATTTGGACACCTTGGATATAAAGGAAAGTAAAAAACGAAAACTATAAAATATAAAATATAAATTCCCCTCCCCACCAATTTTCTAAAATCTCAGCGATGTAAAACTTTTTATTAATTTTATATGGCCTTAAGCAGGCTCATGGGCTTGGCTGTGTTAATGCCCGAGCCTTCACGTCCAAGCCAATGAGCCGGTTTTAAAACAAGTATATGTCTTTAAACAGGCTCATGGGCGTGGCTGTGTTAATGCCCGAGCCTTCATGTCCAAGCCAATGAGCCGGTTTTAGAACAAGTATGTCTTTAAGCAGGCTCATGGGCCTGGCTGTGTTAATGCCCGAGCCTTCACGTCCAAGCCAATGAGCCGGTTTTAAAATAAGTATGTCTTTAAACAGGCTCATGGGCCTGGCTGTGTTAATGCCCGAGCCTTCACGTCCAAGCCAATGAGCCGGTTTTAAAACAAGTATATGTCTTTAAACAGGCTCATGGGCGTGGCTGTGTTAATGCCCGAGCCTTCACGACCAAGCCAATGAGCCGGTTTTAAAACAAGTATGTTTTTAAGCAGGCTCATGGGCCTGGCTGTGTTAATGCCCGAGCCTTCACGTCCAAGCCAATGAGCCGGTTTTAAAACAAGTATATGTCTTTAAACAGGCTCATGGGCCTGGCTGTGTTAATGCCCGAGCCTTCACGTCTAAGCCAATAAGCCGGTTTTAAAACAAGTATGTCTTTAAACAGGCTCATGGGCCTGGCGGTGTTAATGCCCGAGCCTTCACGACCAAGCCAATGAGCCGGTTTTAAAACAAGTATGTTTTTAAGCAGGCTCATGGGCCTGGCTGTGTTAATGCCCGAGCCTTTACGTCCAAGCCAATGAACCGGTTTTAAAACAAGTATGTCTTTAAGCAGGCTCATGGGCCTGGCTGTGTTAATGCCCGAGCCTTCACGTCCAAGCCAATAAATAAGCCGGTTTTAAACAGACTTGTTTAATACTGGCCAACCAAATTTGTATTGCCATTCATAGACACTATTCATTCAACAAGTCCACTGATTATTCATTGAATATTGCTGGAGAGGTAATCATTTGTTATTGTTTGAAAGAAATACGTTCATTACACTGAAAAGTATTTTGGCTTATCACATTCTTGATGACATTGCTATATGCAGAAACCTTTCTTATCTTGTCTTGCTGATAGTGGCTCTGTTATCTATATAAATCGTCCATATTTTTAGACCCTATTTTGTCCATTCACAAATTATTCATTCCATATAAAACCAAATGTACATATTTTAACTTTGATTTAGGATGTGTTTCACCAAGACCGCAGCAACAACCACAGGCCCGCCCGCCTACAAACCAAGAAAATGTTGAACAACCCATACCAAGTAAGTAAGCAGTTTCAATGTGCTCTTGTATACAGTTTCCGTGTCATTTCGACCCAGAAACATTGGCAAAAGTGTCAGTTGCAATACTTTAACTTTAAATTTTCCAAATTGCTCTGGAATCAGTAATTGTTTCATTTTGTGACATTCACTGTCTTAGAACAGCTGTATTAGTAAAAAAATTGAAAAAAGGTTCTGCTCAAGATGCTTGACTGGATTGACCTTGAATTTACAAATCAACACAATTAGAGGGCTCAATATTTGGATTCAAAGCAGGGCTTTTCTTTTTTTGTTGCTGCAAATGCAATGTAATAAGGAAATCAAAATGTGATTGGCGGGTTTTAAAACAATTAAGTATGTCTTTAAGCAGGCTCATGGGCTTGGCTGTGTTAATGCCCGAGCCTTCACGTCCAAGCCAATAAGCCAGTTTTAAAACAAGTATGTCTTTAAACAGGCTCATGGGCTTGGCTGTGTTAATGCCCGAGCCTTTACGTCCAAACCAATGAGCCGGTTTTAAAACAAATATGTCTTTAAAAAGACTCATGGGCCTGGCTGTGTTAATGCCCGAGCCTTCACGTCCAAACCAATGAGCCGGTTTTAAAACAAATATGTCTTTAAACAGGCTCATGGGCCTGGCTGTGTTAATGCCCGAGCCTTTACGTCCAAGCCAATGAGCCGGTTTTAAAATAAGTATGTCTTTAAACAGGCTCATGCATGGGCCTGGCTGTGTTAATGCCTGAGCCTTTACGTCCAAGCCAATGAGCCGATTTTAAAACAAGTATGTTTTTAACCCTAACCCCCTAGGCCTTACTTTGGGCTAAAGAACTGCGTACTACAGAATACTACTTAGTATTTTGTAGCATTGGGTCTCTCTGTGAATGATGATTGAGTGTGTACTGACAGAGTACAGATACTGCCAACTACAAAATACTAATAGTGGCAATACAGGTCAGTAATACTTACCTGGCAAAAAATGCAGTTGTCCAGCCTTGACCCATTGTGTCCCAAGTGACAATTTTTGCTGTAGAGTTTAGAACACCTTACACAGCAAACATGGGCCATGCACACTCAGCAAGCAGAGGGACCCAATGCTAAAAAGTACTACGAGTGCAATAAGGGATGAAGTACCAAATACTAAAAATTACTACAGGCATTGCACACAAGTCAGTGAGAGTACTGCATACTACTTTTTACTACTAGTAGTAAAAAGTAGCATTAGGTAGGGTTAGGGTTAAGCAGGCTCAGGGTTAAGCAGGCTCATGGGCCTGGCTGTGCTAATGCCCGAGCCTTCACGTCCAAGCCAATAAGCCGGTTTTAAACATACTTGTTTAATACTGGCCAACCAAATGTGTATTGCCATTCATAGACACTATTCATTCAACAAGTCCACTGATTATTCATTGAATATTGCTGCAGAGGTAATCATTTGTTATTGTTTGAAAGAAATACATTCATTACACTGAAAAGTATTTTGGCATTATCACATTCTCGATGACATTGCTATATGCAGAAACCTTTCTTATCTTGTCTTGCTGATAGTGGCTCTGTTATCTATATAAATCGTCCATAGTTTTAGACCCTATTTTGTCCATTCACAAATCATTCATTCCATATAAAACCAAATGTACATATTTTAACTTTGATTTAGGATGTGTTTCACCAAGACCGCAGCAACAACCACAGGCCAGCCCGCCTACAAACCAAGAAAATGTTGAACAACCCATACCAAGTAAGTAAGCAGTTTGAATGTGCTCCTGTATACAGTTTCCGAATCATTTCGACCCCGAAACATTGGCAAAAGTGTCAGTTGCATACTTTAACTTTGAATTGTTCAAATTGCTCTGGAATCGGTAATTGCTTCATTTTGACTTTCTCTTGTGACCTTCACTGTCTTAGAACAGCTGTATTAGACATGCCTTTAGTATTTTGTCAATAAGTTTAAGAATGAAAACAAAGTTCTGCTCACGATGGTTGACTGGAGTGACCTTGAATTTACAAATCGACGCAATTAGAGGGCTCAATATTTGGATTCAAAGCTGGGCTTTTCTTTTTTTGTTGCTGCAAATGCAATGTAATAAGGAAATCAAAATGGGATTAGCGGGTTTTAAAACAATTAAGTATGTCTTTAGGCCTTTTAAAATTAATAAAAAGTTTTACATCCCCGCCCGTCCCAATTTTTCGCTCCGTCCCGATATTTTTTTATATTTTATATTTTTTCTAAAACTGTGTTTTTTCTATTTCTGTGGATGCAATTGATGGTCAAGGATCGTCGATAACAACTGCGCGCCATGCAGTGCTTGTAGGGAGACATACGCGATCACTTCATCAAAACCCGCCTTCAGAAAAGTCGCACACGTGGCTGACGGCATGCAATAGCGCGCTAGCTGCAAAGATCGTCATAGTCTTTGGGCAAGACATTGCTTAATCTGCAGCCACGAGAGGGCGCTATCGCGACAAACCATCATCACTCACGAACCTGTCGGTAGCAATGTCAGAAGTAGGCCCTATTACTTCCACTATCCAATGTGTTCAAGCCACACTGTATTGACACTATTAAATAAACAATGAACAGTAAACGATCGCTACGTATACAATTTGGACACCTTGGATATAAAGGAAAGTAAAAAACGAAAACTATAAAATATAAAATATAAATTCCCCTCCCCACCAATTTTCTAAAATCTCAGCGATGTAAAACTTTTTATTAATTTTATATGGCCTTAAGCAGGCTCATGGGCTTGGCTGTGTTAATGCCCGAGCCTTCACGTCCAAGCCAATGAGCCGGTTTTAAAACAAGTATATGTCTTTAAACAGGCTCATGGGCTTGGCTGTGTTAATGCCCGAGCCTTCACGTCCAAGCCAATGAGCCGGTTTTAAAACAAGTATATGTCTTTAAACAGGCTCATGGGCGTGGCTGTGTTAATGCCCGAGCCTTCACGTCCAAGCCAATGAGCCGGTTTTAAAACAAGTATATGTCTTTAAGCAGGCTCATGGGCTTGGCTGTGTTAATGCCCGAGCCTTCACGTCCAAGCCAATAAGCCGGTTTTAGAACAAGTATATGTCTTTAAACAGGCTCATGGGCGTGGCTGTGTTAATGCCCGAGCCTTCACGACCAAGCCAATGAGCCGGTTTTAAAACAAGTATGTTTTTAAGCAGGCTCATGGGCCTGGCTGTGTTAATGCCCGAGCCTTCACGTCCAAGCCAATGAGCCGGTTTTAAAACAAGTATATGTCTTTAAACAGGCTCATGGGCCTGGCTGTGTTAATGCCCGAGCCTTCACGACCAAGCCAATGAGCCGGTTTTAAAACAAGTATGTTTTTAAGCAGGCTCATGGGCCTGGCTGTGTTAATGCCCGAGCCTTTACGTCCAAGCCAATGAACCGGTTTTAAAACAAGTATGTCTTTAAGCAGGCTCATGGGCCTGGCTGTGTTAATGCCCGAGCCTTCACGTCCAAGCCAATAAATAAGCCGGTTTTAAACAGACTTGTTTAATACTGGCCAACCAAATTTGTATTGCCATTCATAGACACTATTCATTCAACAAGTCCACTGATTATTCATTGAATATTGCTGGAGAGGTAATCATTTGTTATTGTTTGAAAGAAATACGTTCATTACACTGAAAAGTATTTTGGCTTATCACATTCTTGATGACATTGCTATATGCAGAAACCTTTCTTATCTTGTCTTGCTGATAGTGGCTCTGTTATCTATATAAATCGTCCATATTTTTAGACCCTATTTTGTCCATTCACAAATTATTCATTCCATATAAAACCAAATGTACATATTTTAACTTTGATTTAGGATGTGTTTCACCAAGACCGCAGCAACAACCACAGGCCCGCCCGCCTACAAACCAAGAAAATGTTGAACAACCCATACCAAGTAAGTAAGCAGTTTCAATGTGCTCTTGTATACAGTTTCCGTGTCATTTCGACCCAGAAACATTGGCAAAAGTGTCAGTTGCAATACTTTAACTTTAAATTTTCCAAATTGCTCTGGAATCAGTAATTGTTTCATTTTGTGACATTCACTGTCTTAGAACAGCTGTATTAGTAAAAAAATTGAAAAAAGGTTCTGCTCAAGATGCTTGACTGGATTGACCTTGAATTTACAAATCAACACAATTAGAGGGCTCAATATTTGGATTCAAAGCAGGGCTTTTCTTTTTTTGTTGCTGCAAATGCAATGTAATAAGGAAATCAAAATGTGATTGGCGGGTTTTAAAACAATTAAGTATGTCTTTAAGCAGGCTCATGGGCTTGGCTGTGTTAATGCCCGAGCCTTCACGTCCAAGCCAATAAGCCAGTTTTAAAACAAGTATGTCTTTAAACAGGCTCATGGGCTTGGCTGTGTTAATGCCCGAGCCTTTACGTCCAAACCAATGAGCCGGTTTTAAAACAAATATGTCTTTAAAAAGACTCATGGGCCTGGCTGTGTTAATGCCCGAGCCTTCACGTCCAAACCAATGAGCCGGTTTTAAAACAAATATGTCTTTAAACAGGCTCATGGGCCTGGCTGTGTTAATGCCCGAGCCTTTACGTCCAAGCCAATGAGCCGGTTTTAAAATAAGTATGTCTTTAAACAGGCTCATGCATGGGCCTGGCTGTGTTAATGCCTGAGCCTTTACGTCCAAGCCAATGAGCCGATTTTAAAACAAGTATGTTTTTAACCCTATAACCCCCTAGGCCTTACTTTGGGCTAAAGAACTGCGTACTACAGAATACTACTTAGTATTTTGTAGCATTGGGTCTCTCTGTGAATGATGATTGAGTGTGTACTGACAGAGTACAGATACTGCCAACTACAAAATACTAATAGTGGCAATACAGGTCAGTAATACTTACCTGGCAAAAAATGCAGTTGTCCAGCCTTGACCCATTGTGTCCCAAGTGACAATTTTTGCTGTAGAGTTTAGAACACCTCGAACCCCCAACCTGCAGAACTACCCACAGACCACGAATTTAATGCTCTAGAGTCTAGACCACTAGTCCATGATGAAACACAGGGGTGTCTGAACATAATTTATAGGGGTGTCGGATCATAGATGTGTAACCCTTTTTTCTCTCAGGACCCGTGAAGAAGGTGCATTGTCTCCAGCCTGACGGACGACAGCAACAAGGAGCTAGCGGAAGAACTTATCAAAGCTGAACCAGTGACGATGGATGAAAGTTACTGCAGCGAGCAAGAGGACGAGGATCATCAAGACTGGCAGCCTGACCCCATCGATGCTGACCCAGGTACGGCACTAGGGCTCTAGAATTAGGGGGTAACAGTGTAAGGACCCGGTCTTGACTGCGTGATAACGACCGGGTTTGGGGAATGGCCGTAACCCTAACCACCCTGAGTCCATCAAAAATCCATTTCCTGTTTTGGAGGATTTTAGCGGATTCAGGATACCTCCATATTGAACGAACTGGAGTGTGATGGATTGAGGATTATAAGCCTAGCGTTACTGCAGGAGTTTGACGGATTCAGGATACAGAATTTAGGTGATGGACTGTGATGGACTCTATGGTGAAACGCACTGCAATTTGTTTGTATGCCACCTAGGTATCCTGAATCCGTCACAGTCCATCAAACTTTTGCTGGTGGATTATGATGGACTTGGGATATCTCCAGAATGCATACTGGTGGAGTCTGATGGACTCAGGACACCGGCAGTTTTTGCAAACCAAACTTGGTGGATTGTGGCGGATTCAGGATACTTTCTAAAAAAAGCAGTGAGGGGGTTAGGGTTGGACCGAGGGAAAATTCTTCTTGTTAATTAATACCTTTTGGTGAATTCCATTTTTTTTCTATTGAAGTGGAAAAAAAGTTAGCAGCTCCGGATCCAGAATTTTCCGAAAGATGGGGTGGCCTGGGGGAGGGAGGGTGAAAAGTATCAAGTAGCTATAAATGGTGAAGAAAAGTTGGCGGCACCTATGGCGTAGCGTGTCCTCCCTGTTAGAGAGTTCTGGGTGCATTTTCCTGTAATCTACAGCATATGTAACCTGCTCCCACGAAATCAGAGTAAAGTTGACATTTTGATATTTTGAGATATTGATATTTCCAGATTCCTTGAATTCTTAGCTTTAAAATGATATATAATTTATTGGGTAGGGTATTAATGCCGCATTTTTGTTTATGTGAAAATACGATCATTTTTTCATGATATTTTCATATTTTCATTAATTTTGCTACATTTTACTTCTTGGGTACACTCAGTAAAATCAAAATCAATCTTTTGCACAAAATACTTGGTAGTTCGAAAGAAAACATATGTGGGAATTGTATTATGCCAAAACCCCCAAAACGATTCCCTACTGTCAAATCGGCTATTTTCAATCATAACTCAATATAGCATAGCGCGATTTTACGCCATTTTTGTTAGGATGGGTTAGTCTTCCTAAGATTGATCTTAGTCTTTCATGAAATCGTCTTCAGGTCACATATTTTTATAGTTTCGTCCTCTTTAGCTTTGTCTTTCCCCCCTTTTTTTCAAAAGAAAAGGGGGAGGGGTGAGGGCGTGTGTCCCAAGACCCTCTTGGATTGAAGTGCGGCAGTGTGCTTGATTATTTTTGTTTGTTAAAAACATTTTCACATCTGTAAGCTCGGACATCCAAGAGCCGCCGCTCGTCCGACATCATCAGCATGCTGGTGAACATCTACGGCAGTCGTGAGCTGTTTGTCAACGAGTACTGCGGCCTGCTGGCCGACCGCATCCTGACGGGGTTCAGCTACGACACGGCGCGGGAGCTGCGCTATCTGGAGCTGCTCAAGCTGTGCTTCGGCGAGTCGCAGCTCCACCACTGCGAGGTGATGCTGAAGGACGTGGCCGACTCGCGCCGGTGCAACGCGCACATCAACTCGCCGAAGAAGGACGACGAGTTATCGGCAGAAGACGTCACTAAAGTAAGAAGAACTAGAAATAAGACCATCCACGACAAAAGGGCTGTAAAGTTGCCAGAGCTTATTTTAAGAAAAGGACCATTAAAACCTTAGAAATCGGTAATAAGTCTCAAAATGCCTTTTTGAGATATGCACAGGGTGAGAAAGGGTTTATCTTCCTAGGTTAACGAGTTATGGTCTGATTAAGATGACAGGTGTATATTTATTTGCCGAATCCACATTCCAAGAAAAACAGCTTTGAAATAAACCAAACTGACCAAAATTATACCGACAGCAAACAAATCCTCTTCATTTTCATCTTTATTGATCGTTTTTACATACAATGACAATTATCTGTGATAACTACACTGTTTTTGTAAAGACCTAGTGATCACTGAATCCTCCCCACTATAACCAGTCATTGAGAGGGCATTTCTTGTGGCACCTCACTCATTACTTTTTGCTGGTATGATTGTTTGCTGGATGAGAACTTCCGGTGAAATCAAATAATCGGTATTTGGTTCGAAATTTTGTTGGATAACCGGATTTCGAAATCTCTGATTTTTCCCACCACTAGTGTATACTAACTTTATTAGGCCCTCTTAACTTATTTGATTTATTAAAGGGGATGGTATTTTTTTGTCGTACTGTTGGTCAGGATTTTGAGTTCAATTCGATGATTCTGTCGGCTCAGTTCTGGCCAAACCTGAAGGAAGAGAAACTCAAAATTCCGGAGGAGATTGAGAAAGCCATGGAGGAGTACACAAAGTCATACCAGGTACAGAGACTATCTCAAACGGACAAGCGTACTTCAACCACCCTGAGGCCAAGACTACCTATACCATTGGATGGAGAATCTTACTAGAAGAACAATGATACCAAGATATCTTGATTTGGGCTAGTAGTCTTAGCTCCAGACCCTGTTTTGTGAAGTGATGTCAGTTGTTCTTCCGCACCGAGAATTAACTAAACTACGGTTTACTTTACTACTTAGTGCGAAAGGACCATCGACTGTGCTTCACAAAACACGGTCTAGAGCTAAAACTACTAGCCTAAATCCACATATCTTGGTATCATATTTATTCTAGAAAGATTCTCCATCTATTGGTATATAGGTTGGTTTGGCCTCACAATTAAAGAGATTGTATACGTTTGGTAATTAGAACCCACTGTTTGTTTCAATCCTATATAGTTATAGATATATACCATAAAACTAACCTGTACAAATCTTATTTCCAAAGGTGGTAGCGATTTTGAGATATTGCCTGAAATTCTGGAGCGGTTATGTCCACGCAGAAAGAATAATCTGCATTGGAATACACAATCTGAGAAACGTCACTGCAGTAACAACGCTTCTCAGATTCAAATGTTTTGGGGATAAAAAGTGATATTTTTTTCCATAACCGCAGCACTTTGAAGTGAAAAGTTTCTAAAAATGCATTATACTATCCAAAGCTGCTGTACTTCTTAACAAGTAAGTTTTTATTGTCATTAATTTTTGGAGTAGTTACCAAACGTATACGATCCCTTTAACTAAACTGTGTCATGTTTAATAAAATCGCAGGCTTAAATTACGATTTTGGCCAACTCTCTTAGTGAAAATGGTGACAAATTTTGAAATTCTTAGTACAATAATAAAAAGAAACAGCAGACGAAGTAGAAGAAAAACAAAAGCACAGAGGAGTCTGTTTTCGACAGACCACATAAAAATAAAGTAACGATCCTGTCCGTTCTTTTCTCCTAAAGGTCTTGAAGGGTATGCGAACTCTGAACTGGAAGACCAATCTAGGATTGGTCAATTTGGAATTGGAGCTGAAAGATCGCAAGCTCAACTTATCAGTGTCACCGATACATGCTACCATCATTATGCACTTCCAGAACAAAGGTACTATGTGTATGTCCAAAGTTTTGTCCTATAAATGCACGTACGGCGTGTCGCACGTACGACGTGGTCCGTGAAATGGATCTCTGGACCAACACAGCTGCAATGCCTTGTCAGAGTTGTATTAGAGTCCTTCAGTCTCGAGTCAAGTCACTAGCTCTTCAAATGAACTGTTTAGCCAAAGCATTCCTTTGTCATTGTTAAACCAGTTACTTGTGACTGGCATTATGAAAGGACTTGCGACTGGACTCGCGACTGGACTCGCGGCTGGACTCGCGGCTGGACTCGCGGCTGGACTCGCGGCGCGACTCGCGACCCCACTTGACTTGCTAAAGGACTCGCTAAAGGACTCGCGACCCGACTTGCGACCTGACTCGCTAAAGGCCTCTCGACCCGACTCGCTAAAGGACTTGTGGTTTACTTTGACTGCAGCCGATTTCACACAAAAAAATTTCAAACGGGAGTTGCGCCATTGTGCAAGGTTTCGTGAAATCGGCTGCTGGACCTTTGATGGGACTAGTCACGGGTGCTCAATTCTAACACTGCCTCGCCAACTCTTGCAGCCAAATGGACCGTGGAGGAGCTGAGTGGCCTCATGCAGGTCTCGGTCACGGCGCTGCGTCGCAAGATGGCCTTCTGGCAGAGCCAGGGGGTGCTGCGAGAGGAAGGCACCGACACGTTCGTCTTAATTGAGGAACAGAGAGGGGGGCGTAGCCTGCAGCAGGAGATGATCCTATTGGATAGCGATGAGGAGATGGAGTCTGCCATGGCAACAGCCCAGGATCAACAGGAGGAAGAACTGCAGGTGAGATTTATTGTTAGGCTTTGGCGATTTCTCAACTCTGAAATTGCTTCTTAAAGGTATAATACACCATTGGTAATTGTTTGAATTGTCATGAATGGGTGGATTGAGGGGGCTGTATTTTATAGTAAATATCGTTTATCTGACCTGTCTGAAGTTACAATCATGGATGCCGAGAAAAGCAAGAAAAACAGCGTTCATTTTCAACCGGCACCAGGCAGTAGTTCTTATGTTGTTCCTGTTTTTTTCCACGATCGCGATTTGTTTCTTTTCAATTCAATTTTAGAACAATTACAGGATATCTAGCGCAATCATTTTGCTGGATGCCTAGAATCATTATTTACTGAGGTAATAACAGTGCGAGAACCCGGTTATTACTGCGTGGTAATGACCGGGTTGGGAGATGACCGCTGGTAATGAATCGAGCCGAAGGCGAGCTCCATTACCAGCGGTCATCCCCCAACCCGGTCATTACCACGCAGTAATAACCGGGTTCTCGCACTGTTATTACCTTTAATAAATACCTTTTTTAACGAGAAAAATGGAGAAAATACTCCGAATTTCGCGACTTCGCGGCTTCTTCTTGGCCGTTTTACAAACGCAGCTTCGTTTCCGTATTTTGGCTTTGTTCATGTAGTTTAGCAGTGGTACAGTTTTCCTAGTTCCGGATTTTTCCTAGTTCCGGATAGCTTCAAATAAAAACCTACCTTGTTATGGCTTGGTCTCCAATACTATTTGTTTAGATAAAGTGCATTTTGAAAAGAAACATACAAGCTTCTTGATATTTAAGTAAAAATAAGTCTAAAAGTCTCCAGTATTAAAACATTTTCCAAAGACTGAACGTTCATGTTTTCCTAGTTCCAGATCGCTCGTAAAATACATGCATCAACTACACGCGCGCAAGCGATTTCATATGTCGTGTTCTGTGGGATCATGGAGATTGCTCCAAGGTGGGACAAAGTTTATCGGCTTGTTGCCGCGCGCCACACACGTACACGGACAAAACATTTCAAAGCATTTCCTTGCAAGTCCTCTTTTAAACTATTTTGGAAGTGAAAGTATTTGAAATTTATTTTAAACTGTATTTATATAAATTAATGAATACTTTATCAGAAATATAGGCTTGATTCGGGTTGTTTCTAGTGTGATAAATTTTCATATACGAAGCAGTTTTTTACTCGATCCGGAATTGGTTAAACCGATCCGCAACTATAAAAAGGGATGTCGGTATATTTGACGTCGTATTTTCAAATAAAGAAGAGCATAAATATCGAAACAAAAACTGTAGTTTTTCCATCACTCAAGGTAAACTACTAAACCTATTTCATTTAAATTTCGAAGATTAGACTTGCCAAAAACAGCGTGAAAATTTTTTGGAATCCAGGACTGGGAAAACGTCTGTAATGTGGCCAGAATGCAGCCCAAAGCCGGGGTTTAGAAAACGGCCAATGGAAAACCCATGATATTACTACATATAATGCCCTGCACGTGATCGAGTCTCGGCCAATCAGAAGCCTTCCACTCTCCTAGGTATTTATTAATTTCAAATAAGTAAGATATTTCTTTATAATTCGGCAGTAAATTTTTTCGATTTCTGCAAATGGTGTATCCTATCTTTTAACTTTACTTCAAAATCGGAATCACAATTCTGAAGTCGAAATCGCGATTCCAAAATTAAAAATCGCGATGCTAAACTTGAAATTTTCAACTCAGTCGCGATTCAAATTTTTGAAAGAATCCATTCTCTAATTCTCTGATTTTGATCTTGCATGTTTTCTGCTTGGAAACAAAAATAATAAAATTGTTGTAATCCGGAATCAGAATCAATATTCCAAACTTGTCCAAACAAAGTTGTCGGAATCTTGGGCGATTTCACGCCAGAATCGAATCCGATTCAATTCCGGACTCGGAATCACGATTCCAAACTCTATCGTAACCGTTTTTGTTGCTTTCCTTGGCATCCACAATTGTAAAACTTTGGTCAGTTAAAAGATATTTACTATAAAATACAACCCCTCAGATCCACCCATTCATGATAATTAGAGCAATTACCAATGATGTATCCTTTCCTTACCAATGTCGAGTTTACTCGACCGTTCTTAGCAGTGTTAAAAAATTGTGGCAACGAAAGGGTTAAAGGTGACTCGAACATTTTGTGACTCAAATACAAGTATGTGGTTCATTCTCTCTTCGTTTTGTTGTTTTATTTCCCACAGGTGTTCTGGTCCTACATTGTCGGCATGCTAACCAACCTAGAATCACTGAGTCTCGATCGCATCTACTCCATGCTCAAGATGTTTGCCATGCAAGGCCCCTCCTCCTCGGAATTCTCCGAGCACAAACTGCGTCAGTTCCTGGATCGCAAGGTGCGGGAGCAGCTCTTGGTGTACTCGACGGGAGTCTATCGCTTGCCGAAAACCGAGACGTGAATGAGGTCAATCGTGTCTGGGCAAAATGAGACGGAACTCGGCACAGGCCATAACCCTATAACCCTACCAGATCCAGCACATTGCATCTGTGGTGACTGCTTGACCTTGCTGCACTCTGCACACAAGTCAATGTGACAAAGTATGCAATCTGATGCGTCTGGCAGGGTTTCTAGCCAAAATATCCTGGAGGGTAAGGGTTAATACACTATTTCGCAGGGGGTTAGGGGTAACTACTGAACCTGTGTGAAGCTGTTGTAGTTTGTTAGGTTTGGTATGCTTTCTAGTGCGAGAGCCTAGAGGGTTAGGGTTAACTACTGAACCTGTTTGCAGTTGTTGAAGTTTGTTGGGTTTGGTATGCTTTCTATAGTGCGAGAGCCTAGGGGGTTAGGGTTAACTGCTGAACATGTTTGCAGCTGTTGAAGTTTGTTAGGTTTGGTAGGCTTTCTTGTTAGGGGGTTAGGGGGACACCCTGTGATTTTATTAGCGCAACCAATGAATTTCACATGATCTGCAATGTACACTTGTTAAAACCCATTTCATTTGTGTTTATTCCTTGCAGGCTTATGCTATCGGAGGCGTTGGATCTGTTGTTCGTGTTTTGACCGACCGGAAAACAGTTTGAAAAATGTGTCTTAGATAAAAGCAAACTTCTAGGTGTAAATGAGAGAGGTAGACATCAAAGCATATTTACGAATTAGGGGCATTCTTTTTTATTTCTATGGTTTTCATATTAATTGTTTGCCTTTTAAAGAAATCGTATACGTTTGGTAATTGGAACCCACTGTTTCAATCCTATATAGTTATAGATATATACCATTAAACTAACCTGCAAAAATTTTATTTCAAAAAGGTGGTAGCGATTTTGAGATATTATGAAAATCTAGAGCGGTTATGTCCACGCAGGAAGAATAATCTGCATTGGAATACACAATCTGAGAAACGTCACTGCAGTAACGCTTCTCAGATTGCATTATACTATCCAAAGCTGCTGTACTTCTTACCAAGTAAGTTTTTATTGCCATTAATTTTTTGAGTAATTACCAAACGTATACGATTCCTTTAAGTTTTTTTTTAATTTGAAGGAATACAAAATTGGAGTTCTACCTGATTAGATGGATAAACTAAATGATGGGAAGTGTGTATTATCTTGAGTTTTGTTTATCATGAGTTAATATCACTCCCAGAAATCACTGGATAGTTGGTAGAGTGCCGGTCCGGTATTCCGGAGGTCACAGGTTCAAGTCCTATACCCAGCACGATATGAGACCGAGGGACTCCTTTCTTAGTCCCCCATACCTATACACTCTCTAAACTATTGAATTTTCTGAGAAACTACAACATTCCGCAACCACAACGACCGCCACAAAAGAGGGGGGGGGGGGGGGTGTGGTGGGGGGTGGGGGGGGGGGGGGGGTGGGATGGTGGGGGGGTGGGGGGGGGGGTCCCCCGTTTCATATCTTGCTTCATATTTCAAATTCCGCCTTGCCGATTTCTTTGTTCACTTTTATTATGCAAATTTATGCAAATTTACCTCGTCAATTTTTCTTTGTGGTTTATTTGTGTGGAAATAAAAAGGGACGCCCTTAAATAGCTTTGGAAAACCTTACGATATGAAAGAAAACATGCAGGAGAGATTATACAAAATAAATGTCGTCATTGTCAAATGCGACGAGAAATGTACACTTGTTGGGCCCAAAATCATTGTGAAACGCTCATGACAAAAAAGAAGCAATTCCAAAAGTATTTTTTTCTATAAGTGTAGTTTTGTCGGCTTAAGAGTGTAATCAAGTCCAGCATAGGTCAAATCATAAGTAATCAAATCGCAAGTAGGGTGTGCATCGGTGCGGAACCGGGAACCTGATTATTTTTACCGATCTTTGATGTCGGTAACTGGTTCCAGAATATAGAATCGAGAACTCGTAACAAATATTTTGCAAGTTACATATAGTAAATTCCCAGACAAAAGAAATATTTTGAAGGAAAAAAACCCACATAAATCGCAACGATCAACCACTAACAGCTTGTTGCTTTTAAAATTGCTTTGTACCTTGAAAATTTAACTGAGCAACAACTTGGTGTCTTTGCTTTAGCCCTGTCCGCACTGGACTTAATTTGGGCAAACTAACCGAGCCAATGGGTAACTTACCCTTTTCAAGTCCAGTGCGAACAGCCTGGGTAACTTTTCTCACAGGTAACAACTTACCCACGCTGCGTGGGTAGTTGTTTAACCAAGCCAAAGGTGCCCAGGAAGATTGACCAGTTTAACCGAGCCAGTGCGGACGCGACGTCTCGGTTAAATCTTCCATCACCCGGTGATGGAATATTTAATGTTGAGAGCTAGCGTCGGGATCGGGAACAGACGATCCGGTCGTCAAGTCGCGGTCATAGGTCGCCCTCTTTATTGTTTTGTAGCCAGCTCGGTTAGTTTACCCATCGTCTCGGCAATTCTACCCGTGTCAATTAAATCCAAGTGCGGCGGTGGGAAGATTAACCCATCAGAATGTTACCCGGCGTAATGGTCAAATTACCCAAAATGTTTATCCAGTGCGAACACGGCTTAAGACAGGTATCCATAATTTGTGTTTAACGGGTACTCACTGCACACGTATCAAGCAACATATGGGACCGAGCTACTCCCCCCCATACATGTACCTATACACTCCTTGGACTATTGTTACCTAACGCACCCCTCAAAAGAAACCACAACATTCCGCAAGCGCAACGACCACCACAAAGAAGGGGGGGGGGGGGGAACTCTCCGTCCCATATATTGCTTCATTTGTACATAATATGCTACAGAATAACAAAACCAAAATTGATTTTACTGACATGTTAAAAGTTTATTAAACAAAATTGTATATTACTCTTATTTGACACAATTGTCAGAATTAAAGTTATGCAACCAGCTACCCATATTAAATTGTAGTCTTGCATTTACTTGTATGTACACATTTTGGGCGAGCTCTTCTGTACATATAGTTCTTCAAATATTTTTGAAAAATACGTGCAAGTGAAACACGTCATTGTGCTCATTGTAAATTTAGCTCTTGATGTTAGCATGAGCTTCAAGATACCTAAATGTGAACTGCCCCCACAAAACCAGACATAAGTGGGTTTTTTTAAAAGTGAGATAATGTTATTTTCATCTTTCCTTTGGTACCAAAACCACTTCCTATTGTTCAGGGTGCAACCCCCTAAAAAAAAACACAGACAAACCAACGTTAATGAAGTATGTTGCACATTTTCATTTATTATTTGGCAGGATTACAAACAAACACAAATTTGCATATATGTATATACAATTACAAAGCTAGTCAGAAACATTTCTAAAACACCCTTAAAGGTAGGATACACTATTGGTAATTGCTTGGATTTTGGAGGTTGTATTTTATAGTAAATATCGTTTAACTGACCTGTCCGTTTACAATATTGAATGCCGAGAAAAAGCAAAAAAAAACGGCGTTTGTTTACAACCGGGGTCCGGCAGTTGTTTTTTCGCATAAAATTCAATTTTTCAGAACAATTACAGGATATCTAGCGCAATCATTTTGCTGGATGCCAAGAATCATTATTTACTTTTAAATAAGTAAAAATATTTCTTAATAATTCGGTATTAAGAAAATTTGATATCTGCAAAATAGTTAATTCTACCTTTAGGAACATACATGCAGGTCTATACAAGAGCCCAAGCAATTGGCCGTTCCCAACAGGCACATTTTTTAACGGGCGCTGCGCTATTGACACAAAATAACACAAAATGCACCAGAAACCATTGCGAGATACAAACCGTGTATTATAACATGTAGACTCAGAATGCAATTAATACGTCTCACCCAATCAGGCTACAACTTGCAAAACAAGAAAAATGTTGTTTCATTTTTTTACGAGTACGTCACGATTACCGTTCAATAATGAAAAACATGTAAATTACTTAATCTGCTCATACAAGTTATATATTTTAAAATTATTCATTTTCTTTTAACTGAAAGGCCGTAATTAAAAAGTCTAACCCGGCATATTAGCTACTGCAAGACACAGACTGCAGTTTTGACATTACATTTGATTGACATCAAAATACGCCAGATGATGTTTTACACATTCGGTAGTCTTCATTTTCAACAGATATAATCCTGACTACAGATGCTCATCGAACCCCATCCCCCGTTTAACAGTTTTTGCTTCGCTCACAGTATTTAAAAGTGATCTTCACACCAATCTTAGCACCAAAGTTTACACAAAATATATACACATTTTAAAACAAATACATTTCTTAAAAAAATATACTTTTATTTACATTTTGACAGTATTATTACATGTACTCTCATTGGTGGTTGGAGTGATCCCAAAAATACTCAATACTAAATTTCTTTCACGTTTTTACACAAGTACTATAATGTTCAGGCCAACTAGCTAGTTTATAAAAATAATCCTATATTTACAAAGAATACATGTATTAGCCATCAATGTTTGAAATAATTCCAAACCTACCCAAAAGATGCTCACTGTTATACATAAACACAATTGTTATCTGGCCAACAAGTTTCAACTTATGAAGGAAATGGACCAAACCACCCATACAGCCTCAGTGTTGGATAAGAAATCAACGAGTGTCATACATCCACTTGGTATTCACACTAGTGATGTTTTTATGCACACACGTACAGATTTGAAGTCTTCGGTAATTTCGTTGGTCAATTTAAACTGTTTGCAGATGTAAAATCGGAAAATCATTTAAACACTCTACAAAAACCGGGATAAGAGTTGACCCAAATGTTGGTCAGATTGGACTCGACACTCGTCCAGGTCAAAATAACACTTTCAGGGTCACCTTTCCGGTCATTTTGACATTTAAGGAGCATTTTATATGAAAAACAAAATCATTTTGACACGAAAGACTATTTGGTCATATCTGACCCGGATTCAGAGTAGAATCCGAGTCGGGACTTATGAGAGTGTAAGTTCGACTCTGATGACAAACCACCGTTTTGTACGAAGAGGGTGAAGAGCTAATTGTCTTACGCGCAGTGCGACCCAACTGACGATCTGAATCGAGAATGTGTTACGATGTTTATGCTTTAAACTGCAAGCAGGCATCCTGAAGTGACAGAGTTTTTTTTATTGATTTGGTTCTGTGGAATTTGCACATGCATGTTCCCGATTTTATGGTGACAATTATTGTTTTTGTTAGACAGAATATTCTGATTTTGCCAAAAAAGTAACTGTTATTGTGGCTGGGATAGTTACTTTAAAGAACTTGAAAACATAGCCGCGATCAACACTATTACGTCTCCGTCTAATCTTTATCTAAACTTTATTTTCGAAGTTATGAAAACTTGTTTTTACCTATTCATGGGCATACCACTCCCCCCTCCCCTCCTTTTTGTTGACCGGTGATGGGTCATTCGATCACCCCAGATTTTTGTGGTGATAATAAAAAAGAATATGCTGAATTTGAGGTATCTTGTACCTTTCCAACATTAAAATGTAATGTGGCGAAAATCGCCAAGACGCTTATTTATTGAGAGTTAACTGAATTAATATTATTGGCTAGCTTAATAATATCCCAATTCTAGAAACTTCGTTTATAACTGACTCTAGCCTAGCTTGAAGTGTATCTACATGTAATAACATTTGTTGAATTGTATGCTTTGATCTTGTTTCAGTCATAATTCCTCGGGGATGAACTTTCAGCTGTACTTACGCTGACTCCACGTAGTGTGTTTATGCCGTAATTTATGAACGTATTGCATGCTGTACGTACACACACATACACCCCTACCTGTGTGCGTGCGAAACGACTGTGAGCCGCACCAGTACATGTACATGTACTGTTGTGTTGTTACAAGCTACCGTAGACTGTTGTATTATCTGGCCAATCATCGCTGTTGTATGAGATGCGCGTTTCGCGCACATGTGGAGGGCGTCCGCATCGTGCCTATAAATTCCGCTGATTTCTGTTCGGTTCTGTTCCATCGGAGCAGGCCGCGCAAGATCTCAAGACAAGACCTCAAGGCATATTTTAGAAAGCCCCCAACCGTGCCTAGATCTGCGCTATTGGGCTTTGTCGGAGAAAACCACATGGACATTTCCGTGTGAAAAATCCGACGCTAGTAATAAAGACTAAAAGAAAGTATAGTTTATGCGCTGTAATGTTTTTGAGCTATATTCCTGTTGTATAACAGACGACAGAAATAGCGGCCATCGAATCCTTAAAGCTATCCACGCTACCACTACATAATCTCATGCCACAGCTTTATTGGAATAACTTTGTTTACAATAATAGAGGGCGCTGTTTTAAAGATGTTCAGCTCAGATGTACTCGAGAAGTTTCAATAAACTGAATTACCATTTTGATTGGTTGAAAGAATTACTCCCTCTTGTGGACATTATCTTTTATTGCTCCCCACATTCCCTCCAAGAATCCGGTCTCACTCATCTACACTTCATTAAAGATTCCGGCAGATAACTGGGACTTGATTTTATTTAGGGGTTAGCCCAGACTGACATTAGGCGACCCGGAATCGTTACATTTTGGTGGCAGCGGTGGGATCAGGATGAGAGTAGCAAGAAAGGTCAACAGATTGAAAAGAGACTTTCAGAGATGTCCGCTGAAATCTGTTGTATTTCCGAAGCAATTGACAAACTAACAAATGACAGGAACCCAAGAGCTGTTTTCCAAAACAAGATGCAAGAGACAAGTTTCAAGGACCGTAATCGACAGTACGACAGACAGCCACATCATAGAGATAGAAGACAAGCTCCAATTTGTTGGAATTGTGGTCAAGCGGGACACATTGCACGCGAGTGTTTAGAACAAAAGCAGAACAGTTCACGTAACATGCGACCGGGAAACGGACAGCAGCCGAACCTATGGTCCGAGCCTCGGCTGAGAAATCAAGAAACAAGGGACCAACAATAGAGACAAGTGTTTCACCAGGAAATGATGTAGGTACACAAGGCATGGAAGTGATTGCGCAAGTGCATGGTTTACAAGTACATTTCCTGGTAGATACAGGTGCAAGTTTGACAATTTTGCGTCCAGATATTTATTACAAGATTGCACAGATTTCAAGACCAATACTGAATTCAACTGAAGTAAACGTGGCCATGGCTGATGGTGAACTCACTCCTTGTCTGGGATGGGGAAAATTGGAAATCAAAATCAGTGGCACTGTAAAGAGCATAGTGCATGATGTTTATTTGGCAAACATTGAACCCGAAGGAATTTTGGGTTATGATTTTCTTCAGAGACATAACTGTTCATTAGATCTTGGAAGAGGTGAAATGCGAGTTGGTCACAGACAAGTTAAATGCTGTGTTTATACGTCATCAGCAGTTCCGACGTGCAGTAGAGTGACAGCAGACAAGACCGTGACAATTGCACCAGGAGGAGAGGCATTAATACCTGGCAAGTTGCAACAGAAAGACAGAAACTTCAAGTGTGGTGTTGTTGAACCAGAATCAAGATTTTCAAGAAATCACAATGTTCTAATAGCCAAGACTTTGGTTAATATTCAGCAAGAATTAATACCAGTGAGAGCATTTAACCTCAAAGATGAACCAGTAACTGTTTACAAGGGCGCATGCATTGCTATATGTGAGTCGGTTGACAGTAACTGTATCGTTCAAGATCAAGATAAACGGCGGGTAGCTGTTTTGAAAGAGCACCATACTCAAGAGAATGATGGTGAGATTCCAGATCATTTGGTTAAACTATACATGACAAGTTGTGAACATCTGAACAAAGATCAACAAACTCAATTCTCAAGAATGCTGAGAACCTACCAAGATGTTTTTGCAAGAGATTCAGACGATCTTGGCAGAACATCGGCAGTTCGACATGAAATTGAAACGGGATCAACGAAGCCGATCCGACAACCACCGAGACGGCTACCAATTCATCAACGACAGGACGCAAGAGAAGAAATTGACAAGATGCTTAAGCGGGGGGTCATAGAACTATCGTCTAGTCCATGGGCTTCACCCATTGTTTTAGTAAAGAAGAAAGATGGGTCCACAAGATTTTGTGTAGACTACCGAAAGATCAACACTGCTACAATCAAGGATTCGTACCCTTTACCAAGAATTGACGACACATTAGATACGTTGTCAGGGTCCAAGTGGTTTTCCACTTTAGACTTAGCAAGTGGGTACTGGCAAGTGGAGATGGCAGACAAGGACAAACAGAAGACGGCATTTGTTACCAACCAAGGACTTTATGAATTCAAGGTGATGCCATTTGGGTTGTGCAATGCACCTGCAACCTTTGAACGGCTCATGGAAAGAGTTTTGTCGGGTTTGCAGTGGCAAACATGTTTGGTGTATATTGACGACATCATCGTGTACGGAGACAGTTTTGAACTGTCTATGCAGAGATTACAGGAAGTGCTGACAAGAATCAGAAGGGCAGGGCTATAATTAAGTCCGAAGAAGTGCCACATTTTCCAGAGGTGTGTCAACTTTCTAGGTCACGTGGTGTCGGAGGAAGGAATACAGACAGATCCTGTTAAGACGGAAAGTGTCAAAAAATGGCCAACACCAAGAACAGTGACGGACGTTCGTAGCTTTCTCGGGCTGTGTTCATACTATAGGAGATTCGTCAGAGGATTTGCAGAGATAGCAAGACCATTACATCGACTGACTGAAAAGATGCACAATTTCGCATGGAGTCAAGAGTGTGACTGTGCATTCAAGAAGCTAAAGAGAGCACTAGTTTCGGCACCGATCTTAGGCTATCCTTCAAGTGATGATACATTCATTTTGGACACGGACGCAAGTAACCAAGGTATAGGAGCGGTCTTGTCGCAGGTACAAAACGGTCAAGAACAAGTCATCGCTTATTTCAGCAGAGCGTTGACGAAAGCCGAGAGGAACTATTGCGTAACAAGGAAAGAGTTACTGGCTGTTGTCGCATCGACAAAACATTTCCACCATTATTTGTACGGCAAGAAGTTTCTCATCCGCACAGATCACGGCGCTTTGCGTTGGCTGATGAATTTCAAAAGTCCCGAAGGCCAAATTGCAAGATGGTTAGAGGTAATGAGCACGTATGAAATTGAAATTCAACATCGACCTGGCAAACAACATGGGAATGCAGATGGTTTATCAAGGAGACCATGTGATGAGTGCCACCAGTGTGACACAATAGAAAAGAATGAAGGAGACGCACAGATCATCAAGCACAGTCTAAGACAGCCGCGTCAGCTTCGAACTGATGAAAGCAGAGTTAAGGAAACAGGTCTAAGCTCAAGTAATCCACATTGTGGAACAGTCACAAGAAAATCAAGCAAAACACTAAGTGGAGAAGACGTCCCTGATGAACCAATGGAGGATGAACTAGTAACAAGACAGGAAATCCGAGAAGAACAGAGAAAAGATAAAAGCGTTGGCAAGATACTCCAATGGAAAGAAACTTTCAAAGTCCGACCTGGGTGGTCTGATATTTCCCTTGAGTGTGCAGAAGTAAAGAGTTACTGGTCACAATGGGATCGATTAGAGCTCCGAGAAGATGTTCTATGTCGACGATGGGAAACACCGGCAGGCGATCGAGTGACGTGGCAAATTGTTCTTCCGAAAAGTTTGAGAAGAAAACTAGTGACAAGACTACATAGTGACCAGACGTGTGGTCACCTCGGGCAAAACAAAACAAGAGGACGAGTAAGATGCAGATTTTACTGGAACAAATGGCAACGAGATGTGAACCTCATTTGTTCAACCTGTGACAAATGTGCGTCAAGAAAATCCCCAAACAAGACAAGACGAAGTCGCATGAAAACCTACAATGTTGGAGTACCCATGGAGAGGGTTGCCATGGACATATTGGGACCGTTACCGCTAACGAATGGAGGTAACAAATACATTTTGGTTGTAGGTGACTACTTCACGAAATGGACGGAGGCATACGCATTGCCTAATCAAGAGGCAACTACAGTAGCCACTGTTTTCGTAGAACAGTTCATATGCCGGTACGGAGTGCCAATGGAACTCCATACTGATCAAGGACGGAATTTTGAGTCACAACTTTTTAAGGAAGTTTGTGAGCTCCTTGGCATTGACAAGACAAGAACTTCAGCGTTACACCCTCAATCAGACGGAATGATTGAACGCGCCAATCGCACACTGGAGAATTTACTAGCTATGTTCATAGATGACGAACAGAAAGACTGGGACAAGTGTTTACCGTATGTAATGATGGCATACAGAACCGCTGTTCATGAGACAACTGGGTGCTCACCCACTGAAATGATGTTAGGAAGAGATGCAACTCTACCTGCAGATTTACTCATGGAACAACCAAGAACACAAGACCGTCAAGAAAGTCAGACCGAATACGCATCTACCCTCCGAGAACGACTAGAGAAAGTCCATGACTATGCAAGGAGACACATCAAAATTTCAAGTGACAGACAAAAGCGAAACTATGATCGCAAGGCAAACTTTGGAGGATATTGTGAGGGTGATACAGTTTGGTTGTACAGTCCGAAGAGAAAAAAAGGACTTTGTCCCAAGTTTCAACTACCTTGGGATGGGCCCTACGTAGTTACAAGTCGACTAAGTGACGTTACATATCGAGTCCAGAAAGGTGCAAGAGGGAAACCTCGAGTAGTGCATCACAACAGATTGAAGCAGTACACTGGGGAAAATGCACTGTTGTGCTCGATGTGCGTTATGGGAATGCGCACCGGGGCAAATAGTGTTTTATAGAGGGCGCCCTCGTTGTTTTGCGGAAGAGCCGCATATACTGTAGATGTATGTGAGAGTCCAGTTTTGCATTAATTTTTCAAGAAACTGTGATAAACAGTGTGAAAAGTGATTTGAGAAGTTGCTCAAGAATTAATTTTTAAAGAAGAAAACGGTCTACAAGCCAAGAGAAGGCAGTTGACCTCCAAATTGTGATCCAAGATGGATTAAAGACGGCAGCGTAATATTCAAGTATTGTTTTCTTTGTATTTATCAACAATTAATTCAGAAAGATTTTGACTCGGGACTGGTGAATAGAGAATTTCCCCTAAAGAAAAATAAAAGAACCACGAACCACGGTTTATTTACATCGAGAGCAGTAGCAGATGAATCAACGCACAAACAGTGACGTCACGCAATTGGGCGCCAACTTCAATCTCCCTGAGAAAAGTGGTCAATTTGTGAAACGAGCATCGATCACATGCACGGCGCGTGATCACAGGGCCGGCTGTACTACGCGTACGGGATTGCGCTATCACTACCAGTACAGTTTAGCAAGAGATAAGAGCGAGAGCAGACAGACAGCAGAGAGCAACATGAGCAATCGCCAGAGAAACGAAGGATGGGGAAAATCTCGGCCACCCACGGTGCACATCTGCAAGATGTGTGACAAGACCTTCCCTCAGTTTTCTTACTTCCAACAACACATGATGAGGGAACACAAAATGCATCCCAGAGATTGTCGGGAAGTCGCCCCTACTGCGAGATGCCAGTCCAGGCCTAGCGTAAAGTCAACTGTCACGGTCAAGTCAAGAGTAACGAGGCCAACCCCGACATGTAAGCCTACGGCTCCGGCGACCAAGAAGACAAGCATGGCAAGATCAAGAAAGGATGACATCAGGCGCATCGTTGAAGCGACTCGTCACAACAAGACGGAAAATTTGGCGGAGAATATCCTGGAGACCATGACGACCTTATCTCTGCCGAAGTTGTCACCCTTTCAATCCCCATCACACTCGCCGTCTCCCGTTCCATCTCCCCAGCCTACAGTAACGGCCTCACCCATATCAAGTTGTGCATCACCAACCAGGGACCCGTTTGCACCCACGACGCCGGACAAGGAACTCTTCTCTGAGGATGGAGAGACAGACAAGACAGACACAAGCAAGACACTACCGCCGCCCACCGTCAAGACCGTCGAACCACCGCTTCAGCCTCCGGTGACAAGCCTGACTGCGCCCAGTTACCTGAGGAACGGCCCTCCACAAAGCTCTGCGGGAGCCGAGGTCAACTTCTTGAGGAAAGAGGCCTACTCTCGAGGCCTCGTCAAACAACAAGACAGCCAGCTGCATCAACTCGACCACGGCGTCATCTATCGCCAGGTAGTCGAGGCTGCACACTTCCCTGACGGACGTATCTACTCGGTGAGATTCAACGAGTATTTGCTGCCGGCCAACGCAGCTTTCAGCAGGCCGCAGTGGCAGGTCGGCTACACCAGATCAACTTCTTCGGCAGCACCAGAACAATGAACAATTAACCATAATAACGTCCCAACAACTACATGTACAAGAGACTGTACCTGACTAAACATCTAGACGTTGCGCGATGTACACTTGGACAATATCTTTTACGTTTGGTTTAACGTTAGAATGTTTATAATTATGGTGATGTATACGTCAACGCGGTTAGAAATTTCCCCAACGTTATTGGAAATTGGAAGCTGTTTTCTATTTTGTCAAACATGGTAAGTCAACATTAGACATAGGCTAGCATCGTTTACCTCGAAATGTTGGTCAAATGTGTGTGTTCTAGCATGTTTTTGATGGTGTGAAAACCCGCACGCTCAGTTATTTAGTACTCGCTGTTGATAACATTTATTTTGTGCCTTTCGGAATACCCGCCAACTCCCAGGTGTTTATTGACTGACCTGGGAGCACGTCATGGTAACCTAATGAATCTTTAGCCTGTGATTGGTTAGTTTTTACCCACAACTCCTGGCGAAGAAAGTTTAGTCAGAGCCTTTGTTGTCAATCTGCTCGCGTACTTCAGTATTATACGAGTCTAGGAACCAGAGTCCCAGACTAAGTTGTTGCACGCGAATGACGATTTTAAAACTTGGGGTAATTTATATATTTCGATGATAATTTATGTGGATCTCCGACCAATAGTATTAGTACTGCTACTGTGCTAGGTCAGGATAGACTCTTTGTTTTTATAGTCCTGGAATTGGATCTGATGTTCGGAGTTGAAAGGCCTAAAGTAAGTTTTTCTGTTGTTGAAATTCAAGACGTTACTCGTCTGCTCGTTAGACGGTGCATTGTATTTTCACAGGAGACCGTTACGTGCTACTGAGTGCTAGTGCTAGGATAGAACGCACATGTTTTGACAAAACTAGATTCGCAATTATAACTAGCAACTTCAAGTAATTGATTGATTTTAACATAGAATGGTTGTGATTAATTGATGTAAATTGGTTTTTTTAAGTTCAGCTCTCTCTTTTATGCGAATATTATTGTTGAGGACAAACTTACTGTTTATTGTTGAGGACAAACTTACTGTTTATTGTTGAGGACAAACTTACTGTTTATTGTTGAGGACAAACTTACTGTTTATTGTTGTTTAAACTTTAAGTGAACCTGTGAACATGATTTTAATTTGCTCATAGCAGTTCGAAGTGGTCCAAAATTAACATTTTTGAATAATTGTTTTTAGCATTTAAATGCGAGGACGCATTTGTTTTTTTAAGCAGGGGGTAGTGTGGCGAAAATCGCCAAGACGCTTATTTATTGAGAGTTAACTGAATTAATATTATTGGCTAGCTTAATAATATCCCAATTCTAGAAACTTCGTTTATAACTGACTCTAGCCTAGCTTGAAGTGTATCTACATGTAATAACATTTGTTGAATTGTATGCTTTGATCTTGTTTCAGTCATAATTCCTCGGGGATGAACTTTCAGCTGTACTTACATACCTGGGTGCGTGCGAAACGACTGTGAGCCGCACCAGTACATGTACATGTACTGTTGTGTTGTTACAAGCTACCGTAGACTGTTGTATTATCTGGCCAATCATCGCTGTTGTATGAGATGCGCGTTTCGCGCACATGTGGAGCGCGTCCGCATCGTGCCTATAAATTCCGCTGATTTCTGTTCGGTTCTGTTCCATCGGAGCAGGCCGCGCAAGATCTCAAGACAAGACCTCAAGGCATATTTTAGAAAGCCCCCAACCGTGCCTAGATCTGCGCTATTGGGCGTTGTCGGAGAAAACCACATGGACATTTCCGTGTGTAAAATCCGACGCTAGTAATAAAGACTAAAAGAAAGTATAGTTTATGCGCTGTAATGTTTTTGAGCTATATTCCTGTTGTATAACAGACGACAGAAATAGCGGCCATCGAATCCTTAAAGCTATCCACGCTACCACTACATAATCTCATGCCACAGCTTTATTGGAATAACTTTGTTTACAATAATAGAGGGCGCTGTTTTAAAGATGTTCAGCTCAGATGTACTCGAGAAGTTTCAATAAACTGAATTACCATTTTGATTGGTTGAAAGAATTACTCCCTCTTGTGGACATTATCTTTTATTGCTCCCCACATTCCCTCCAAGAATCCTGTCTCACTCATCTACACTTCATTAAAGATTCCGGCAGATAACTGGGACTTGATTTTATTTAGGGGTTAGCCCAGACTGACATTAGGCGACCCGGAATCGTTACAGTAATTATAGGTTTTCCCGGTCAATTTTGGCAAAAGAGCTGCCAATTTAACCACTGCGCCATTCTATTTCCCGTGAAATCTAATGCTGCTATGTAAGGCTATGTTATTTTAACATCACTGAGCCGAGGCGCGGGATTATTTTTTAACGAAAGTCGATCCGAGGCGGGTTCAGGCCAATGGTACCAGGAAGCACACCCACAACAGTTTCGGCCTTGCTCGCTGTTGACAGATATTTTCGGCCTTGCTCTTAACGTGTTTATGCGTCATCCGTTTTAAATCTGAAGAAAACTTTGCGTGTATATATGCACTCCGTTTTAAACACCACCTGAATTTTGAAAGATTTTATTTTTGTATTAAAATTTGGTTGAATTACTGTTTATTTTCAAAGACAATGTTAACAAATATTTTCAGCGAATGTATAAAAAGTGGATTTTGACAAGAATTTTTTTTTATATGAATCCGAAACGAACTTCTAGTGTACAGTATTTGTTGACATGGTTTTAAAGTTAATTTGTCAACAAGTTACGCGTGTAAAATCTTGACATGTACTATAGCGAGAAAGTGCCGATTCCGTATGGTTTTTGCAGCAGCATGTTCCCTAATATTGTACGTCGTATGGGATTGAACTATACATGACATGTACATTTTGGTATCGTGAAACCATGCAGCCGTGTCCCCTGTCCCTCCCCCATATTTACAGATTTACAGATTTACGCCACTGCCTCTATAAAAAAATGTTTAACACTTTTGTTATGAGGCCTTTCATTAAAAGTAAAGGTCAACCCTAAGCGACGGGAATATGGAGCAGAATCAGTGTCAAAAAGATCGGACGTGTTTTTACAACTCGGATGCTTTCCTAATTCGGATTATTTCCTAATTCGGATGCTTTTTGCAAACTCGGATGCTTTTTTAATTCGGGTGAATTCGTAATTCGGATGCTTTTTGTAAACTCGGATCCTTTTTTAATTCGGATGAATTCGCAATTCGGATGAATTCGTAATTCGGATGCTTTTTGTAAACTCGGATGCTTTTTTAATTCGGATGTTTTTTTAATTCGGATGCTTTTTTAATTCGGATGCTTTTCTATTTCGGATGCTTTTTTAATTCGAATGCTTTTCTAGCTCGGATGCTTTTTATAAACTCGGATGCTTTTTTTAATTCGGATGCTTTTCTAGTTTGAATGCTTTTTGTAAACTCGGATGCTTTTTGCAAACCGAACATATTCGCAAATCGGATGCTTTCCCAATCCGGCACTAGGGTGGCCCTGAAAGGACATCACACATCGCAGATTCTGCGATTTCGCGCATTCTGCGCGAATTTGAACGATGACAAACATGTTATCGTATATATCTAAGCATATATCTGAGATGTGGAAGATTTTATTGTAGATTTCTGCACAGATTTATGTGATAATGAATATTTTCTGGGCAGATTTTTGAAAAGTCGCATATTTTTATTTTAGATTTCAAGTTCTGCGCAGATTTCTTAGTACGCAAATTTGTGCGATGTCGCACGGATGGGCACTACATGTACATTTTCATTGCACATTTAATTATGCGCAGCTATATATGTCGCACTCACGTACAGCAGATTTATATGCAGATTTATGTGCACATTTCTGCCGCGATGTCAGCACATACGACGTTTTGAAAGTTGAACCACGACGTTTTGAATGTTATGATGTTCTAAAAGTGTGCCTCCCTTGTGCGACCATAACACTTGCAAGGTCGCCATTGGAGGCTCAAAGGAGGCAGAATGGTTGCCTAGGTCGTTCAAAGGTGGTACACAGGAGGTTCAGACATCCCGATGGACGCCATGATCGCCGTAAATTTTTGAACATTTTCAAAACAGTCGCACAAAGGTCGCCGAGGAATTGGTTGCTCAGGGGTGGCTTAAAGGAGGCAGAAGAGAGGTTCAAGCATTGCCGTGGTTGCAGAGTGGAGGCATAGTGGTCGCCCAATGTTGTCCATGCTGAGCCAGCTAAATTGTCGGTACCATTTTGAGGGAATAATTCTAATATGATTTTTGCAATGGAGAGAAATAATATGAAAAGTACAACAAATATGATGGACCTTCTAAAAGTAACGGTAGCTTATGAGCCGGGCTCCGTCGAGACATCGTCACTCGCCGCCCAGAAAACGTCCGATTTTGGTCGCTAGACTCCGTTCCCTGCCGCGGCCATTCGTCCCTTGCCGTCGTGTTGTCGCTGAAGGTCGTTCCCACCCGCCAGCGAATCTTGGTTTTCCCCTTTTGCCGTCGCTTTGCCGCCAACATTTTGTGCTTTTCACTTCCGTCGCCTTCCGCGGGGTCTTTGCCGCTTCTATGTGAGCCAGCCTTTAGCGGCGTTTAGCGGCGCGGCGAGTGTTGTTTAGCGGCGCGGCGAGTGTTGTTTAGCGGCGCGGCGAGTGTTGTTTAGCGGCGCGGCGAGTGTTGTTTAGCGGCGCGGCGAGTGTTGTTTAACTTCTTGGCTTAAGCCGGCATCCTTCAAGGTGTCATTTATTATGTCATCATCTAATTTACAAATCCTGCAGTAAAGGAGAATTGAAAGATATATAAACCTGAGATTGAAAGATATATTTTGGCAAAATTGGAATTCCGAGGTTCAAACTAATGGTTTGTGTACAAATTATAGAATATTTTAACAAAATTCACGTTTTGAGCAATATCTCTCATGTCTAAGTAACTCACATCGTATCAATCTTTGTAGATTTAAATGTAGCAGCAGCAAACTACCAATTGTTATATACTTCGAAATATACGGGGAATTGTTTTGTGTTTGCTGACGTTGCAGTATTATCCAGTGCTTATAATGTTATTTATTTTTACTTTCAAAGACCTGGCCACCAACAAAGACCTGATCACCAACAACGATACTCGGATACGTCCCGACAAAGACCCAATCACCAATATCAATACTCCGATGCATCCCAACAACCAGAACGAGAAAACGTTCGACATCGTCATCATCGGGTCGGGGCCCACTGCGCTGGGAGCGGCACAGCGACTCCACGAACTTCGCCATCACTACCCCAAAACCACGGTAACTATTATAGAGCAACAGGGCAAACCAGGTGGCCTTGCTTCATCAGAACGGGACGACAAGGGTTTTCTTTGGGATATGGGAGGCCACGTCGTCTTCTCTCATTACGATTACTTCGACAAAACGCTGGACCGCGCAGTAGCTGATTGGAATCATCTGGTCCGGGCCGCAAACGCCTTCATGATGGGATCCGACCGTAAAAGAAGATTCATTCCCTACCCAGTTCAAAACAATTTAGAGGTCATGGACACAAGGTGGACCAACAAAAATGCCTTGCGGGCCTCGAGAAGATCACTGCCAACTCTAGCAAGGAAAAGCCCGCGAATTTTGACCAGTGGCTACTGCAGAATTTCGGAATTGGTCTGTGCGAAGTGTTTATGCGTAAGTATAACAAGAAAGTGTGGACCGTTGAGACGACTGAGATGAACGCCGTGTGGGTTGGAGAACGCGTTGCCGTCCCGGACAAAAACAAAATCAAAGCAAAGATCAAAGCGTATGACAACGGGACTAGGGTGCAGGATTCGGGGTGGGGACCAAATCGGTTCTTCCGATTTCCCAGATATAATGGCACCGGTGGTATATGGCAAGGTGTAGCCAACCTTCTCCCCCGGGAGTGGTTTCAATTCCACACAAAGGTGACAGGGGTAGATTTAGATTCGAAGCGATTGTTCCTTGCCAAAGGAGAATCGAGATACGAACTGTCTTACAAAAAACTGATATCTACCGAACCGTTGGATCTATTTGTAAACATGCTGGTTGGTAAGACTAAGAATGACAAATTGGGTCAAATGAAAGAACTTGTATCCGGACTTGTATACTCGCATACTCATGTCATAGGCATCGGGCTTTTGGGTCAACCACCCAGGACACTGTCGGACAAGACCTGGATGTATTTTCCCGACTCCGATTCGCCGTTCTACCGTGTTACAGTCTTCTCAAACTATTCGGATGATCACGTGCCAAAGGCAGGTGCTTATTGGTCACTTATGTGCGAGGCGGCAGAGCCCAAGAATGCGACAAATCCAAAAGATTGGACAGAGGAGAACGTTGTTGCAGCCACGGTGAAGACACTGATAACATACGGATTCATCACTCAAGAGATAATAGTCTCGAAATACTACCAACGTCTAGATCACGGCTATCCAGTCCCTCACCTAAAACGAGAAATGATTCTTGACATTGTTCAGCCGTGGCTGGCGACGCACGACATCTACTCCCGTGGTCGTTTCGGTGGTTGGCGGTACGAGGTCGCAAACCAAGACCATTCTTTCATGCAAGGCGTTGAGGTTGTTGACCAGATTCTGAGGGGGATACCGGAAGAAACCTACCCAAATCCGAATCTAGTGAACTTGCGCAAGAACAGGGGCCGTTTCCTGGACCAGCCCTTGGAGTACGAGTTTGTCATTGCGCATTACAACGAGAATCTGGATTGGTTGAAGCCTATCGCAAACCGCAGTCACGTTTACCACAAAGGACCAAACATGCAGCCGCCTTTTGCAGTCAGCAAATGGGAGACGCTGCCCAACTGGGGCCGGGAATCGCATACCTATCTGCATCATATCATACAGAATTACGACAACTTGAAGAATATTACTGTATTTCTCCAGGGGCACGGACCGCGGCGTGATAGAGGCTTTTGCTTTCCACAGCCCATAGATTTCGTGAATAACGCCTTAAAACAAATATTTTGCAAACCAAGAGGTGTAACGAAGGGTTGGAATGGGCTGAGATACATGGGCAGGATGCCAGAGTTAATTAAATCTGGGGCACTGCGTAAGTCTAACATAACCCTGGGGGACTTGTACACTGCCATGTTTAACAACCCACACCCCCTTCCCTGCCAAGATGTTTGAAGGGTTGTTTTTCGGGAACTAGGAATAATATCCGGAAGCGCCCAAAACGTTTTTACCAGAAACTAATAAGATTAGGCCGTGTTACGTCCCCGTTTTTCGTGTTGCCTGGTGGTACCTGACGGGGAACAGAATGAAAATTCCCATACACATAAATTGAACCACTGCGAATTCAAAAATCCATGTTGTCAGAGCAAGGGAATGGAACAAAGGGGTGAAATTAGGCCTCGAAAGACCCGTTTTTGGTCCTTGAATCGATGACGTCGCAACAGGCACAGTATGGACAGCCATATTGACAAAAAGAAACGAAAAGTGACAATGAATTTATTTAGGCTAATAATAGTAGCCCCCACCCCCACTTACATTTCACAAATTGATATACATTTCGAAATCATTTTGGTGAGAAGGATGCATCTTAAAAATAAATTTAAACTATACAAAGTTATGTCCCCCATCCCATTATTTACGATCGATTTCTGAAAGATGCGGCTTTCCATACAAAAGTGTGTCGATAGGTGGCGCACTATATGTAAACAAATGCATGCGCCATGCGTGAGTCAAATTTTCTCGTCAAATGGAGAGAATCATCATTCAAGCTTCTGCCGATGGCACAGATTCAGAAACCGCATTTTTGTATGTGAAGAAGTAAGTTAGTACCTGGAAAATTATGAGAAAAAAAAATGACAAGTGTAAATAACATGAAATTGGTGTATGAAAATCAATGCCACGACGCGACCAGCGCGGCGAAGGCGAATACAACCGATTATGCCTGGTCGGAGTTGTGTCGTCGTGTGTCGCATTGTTTTTTCCACACGGGAGTTGCCACGGTCTGCAGCGAAAAGGACTTATGTGGAAAGTAAGGGAAAAAAAAGGAATGGAGCTATAGTATTATATTAACAAATATATTTGTCGTATTTTAGGCAAGGGTTTTTGGGTTTTTTTAATTTTGAAATCGGTTCCCAATTTTGCAAGGCGCCAAAGAACATCAGCACAGTGGTTCGCAATACTTACCATAACCACAGAAGAATCCACCCAAAACTGTTAACCACCAAAGATGGAAATGTCATTTTATTGCAAAGTATGGGGGAAGGGTCAGGCAGGGGATGTTTATACCCCTACTAGGGTGCCTTATGTTATATAGCACTATCGTAATATTTTTTTGCCATTGGTGATTTGTATTGATATTTTTAGGCAACAGTAGTAGCTATCTGATTCCCTGAAAATGACAATACTCTGGACCTTTCACTCTTGGAACCTGGCTAATATCAACCAGTATGGTTCCAAGATTGATATCAAAATATTATTGTCAATGTGTCGGCCTGGGTATGTCTGGGAATCAGCTCGTCAACTGCCATAGGCCATTATAACGATAGCCACTGCGTTTTACAGGCAAGTTAAATTGCACTCAGAAATTCTCTTCTGATTAGAATATCTTTCTTGAATGAACAAATTACAGTTTTTGTTTTTATTTATTTTTACAGCATATCTTCTGGATCAATGGATGAAAATTTCAATCTGGAATTGGAGTAGCTCTTCAGTGCAGTACTTGACTGTACCGACAGCACCAATTTTATTTACCGGATGATGACACAGGAATAGACCCCATCTGAACAATTATATGTAGCTGTAAATAAACTGAATGTTCATTATTTTGTGCGAGTCACACATGTGGTGTTTTGTATAAGCTGTGGTATTGGTCAGTTTACTCCAACTGCAAAATTATGATAGAATTGTTTACTTGGAGATAAAAGCATGAATTTTGGCACACATTCAGAGTGTGTTATAAGACAAATATTTGGCTCTCCGCTCTCGGGCAATCGTAGATTTGACCTTAGGAAAAATATAGGTAGAATAACATGCAATGGTAGCCATTTAGAATTTTTTGAAAATGCCTGTTATATTTTTTTCAAGGGGCAAATGTACATTTATATTCTAAAGACATAATATTTTGATTGTGTGACAAGTTCCATGCTTTTATCATTTTTACCATGTTTGTTTCACCAATCTGCCGGACTTAACAGCAAGACTTCAATTTATGTATGCCAGTAGGCAGTATAGTATAGTCCTGAATTGTTTTGGCATGATGTATATTATTGCTACTACCGACCACCTGTAGGAAGTACAATTGCCAATAAAGTATCCCATGTATAGCATAATATCAACCAAAAATTGTTTTTTGGAAAATTGTTGGTAAACTGAAATATTAACCTACCTCTTTTACAGGCTTCATAATGAAAATCATGACCAACTATGGGGTTCAAAGAAGTGCCAATTAGACCAGACTATATTGAATGCAAAAATAAGTTACATAAAGATTTTTGGAAAACTAAGCCAACTGTCATTTTTACATTTAGGACAGACATTTAGAACTCGCGTTGGGCGCCATTCAGTCTTTCTGCGCGGCGCGAACTGCTAATCTGCACGAACTGCTAATCTGCGCGAACCGTCCATTGCGTGCGCTGCTGTGATCATGGGGAGATACAGCAGGTAGGCCCGAATCGGATCGCGCTGCATTCGCTGTCGGTTGATCGTGCCTCAATTGGCCGATCGTGCCACCACCAGTCGATTGCCTTCTATTTAGCTATTCCATTAGTTCCAATGCACGAGTAATTGGGGGGTTGTTCTGCAAAGAGACTAGTAAAAACTGAGAAATAGGCCGACGGTACTTGTGCAAATGCAATTTTGATAGCGCAGATTTAGAGACTGCGCCCAAAATTCTGATTTTGGGCCCCAAAAAGTAGGTTATGTTCCATTCCCTGCAACCGACAACATTGATTTTCGGATTCAGGACATCAAACTGAGTAGAATCACACAATTTTTTGTTGGTTCCCAAACTGGTACCACGGATTATTTTTCTGAGCATATTTTTGGGTCACGTAACACGGCCTAGATATGTTGACTTTCATCCAGACCCCGAAGAAGGTCATTACATAGAGAGACTATGGTCCGCCATAGTTAAAGGCTAGCCTATTGTTACATTGTACATGTACAAACAATGTACATGTACGTATAAAAAGCTGTTTAGTTGGTACATTTACTGCTAGGTTTATTCGCTGAAGTTGTTGCTCTCATGTTTGGTCGTGAGTTTAACTACAGTGGCAGCGTCGAAAATGTTCCTGTGCACGCATTTTCAGCTCAAAAAGTCAGGGGAAAGTGGACAGGAAATGCCTCAGATTGCACCACAGAGCATCTAGAATCCAAAACTTCCCGGAGCCCTTCATAGTCCAGGCAAAATACATAATTTTGTTTTGTTGACCTCAAACAAATTGCAACAAATTGTTTTTCACCACAGTGCACTTCTAAAAGGTTCCTAGAATGACATACTAAAAATCCACAAAAATCCAACTGGTGGAAATATGACTAATTTGCATAAATCGTTAATCCCTGCCATGTAATATTTTTTATTCCCATATTTGGGTATATATTTTATTTTTATTTTTTGAAAAGTTTATTTTGGTGATTCTACTTACATATCCTTACTTGAATAACATTTGCTAAAGCATACAAGTGACTGAATAATTATGAGAACACAGTAATTATCCAAAATGACAACTTTGTGACCCTATAAATGTGCGCACATTACACTGCCTCCAGATATCATCATGTAGTCAGTATTGGTGAGCTTCAAATTCACCAAGTTGCTTACTGGCACAGTTATCATATTAAAAGCTTATGGAAAATCATATGGACAATGATAACATTGTGATATTTAGCCCAGCAAACAAAAACTTGGAAAAAATGATGTGTCCCTAAATTGGGCTAACATGTAGGTGAAGGGTTGCCTAAGGTGAGAGACTTGAACAAGTTCAAGGAAACACCCCAAATTTTAGATTGTTGTTGCTTACAATAATCATATCTACGTTAAAATGTATTTTGGTGATTTCCTTGAACTTGTTCAAGTATTCCATGTTAGGCAACCCTTTAACTACTTTTTAGCCCAATTTATAGACACACCATTTTCCCCATTTTATGTTTTCTGGGCTAAATATCACAATGTTATTATTGTTCATATGATTTTTCATAAGGTTTTAATATGATAACTGTGCCAGTAAGCAACTTGGTGAATTTGAAGCTCACCAATACTGACTACATGATGATATCTGGAGACAGTGTAATGTGCGCACATTTATAGGGTCACAAAGTTGTCTTTTTGGGTAATTACTGTGTTCTCATAATTATTCAGTCACTTATACGCTTTAGCAAATGTTATTCAAGTAAGGATATGTAAGTAGAATCACCAAAATAAACTTTTCAAAAATAAAAATAAAATATATACCCAAATATGGGAATAAAATATATTACATGGCAGGGATTAACGATTTATGCAAATTAAACATATTTCCACCACTTGGATTTTTGTGGATTTTTAGTATGTCATTCTAGGAACCTTTTAAAAGTGCACTGTGGTGAAAAACAATTTATTGCAATTTGTTTGAGGTCAAAACTTATTTTTCCTGGACTATCAGCGGGCCCCGGACCACACACCGTAATAAGAGCGCCGCGCTCGTAGTGTCTGCCCCCCTATTTTTTGTCTTCTTCAAATTGCCACTCCAACTTTGAAAGTCTCGTGCTGCCGCTGATCGGCATTCAAATAGTGGACGTAGAACAATATACGGCTATAGAGCTCAGGATTGATACAAAAGTCCACGATTAAAAATCGTGTACAAAACTTATGGGAGGCGTGCGTTCCAAAAATGTATGGGAGGAATAACAAGGGGCCTACAATGGAAGGTGTTTGTTACAAGCTAGGTGCATCAAAACGCGTTGTTGCCATGGGCGTCAATCCTGGGGGGGACAGGGGGACACGTCCCCCCCCCCCCCCATATTTTGAAGGGTGGGGGACACAATATCAAATGTCCCCCCCCCCATGTTTTTGAACTCGTGTATCTCATAATATAGTCCGGGAGCCCAGCCGAGTTTAATCATAATCATAAAAGGTTTGAAGCGTGGGATATGTAGGGCCAGGGTGACTGGGACAACTGCAAAATGGGTTTTCTTAAGTTTGGCGAGTGGTGCGTTGGGAGGGGGGGGGGGGGGGGGGGGGGAGCCCCTGACAGACCCCCAAAAATTCGATTTAATCATAATCTTGAGTGCAAACATAATTTCTTCGAAGTCGAAAGTTTGTCGTGTTTTAGGATTTGTATACTTAAAAAAAATATAATTGGTGCTAAGTACATTTAAGTAGGTCTTTAATTAGTGCTAATTACACGTTTGATCATAATTTTGAGTGCAAGGATAAAACAAGTGTCAATGTGTAGCTGACACCTGTCTGGAGTAAAATTCGCCACTTAAGAAAGTTTCAAGTGGTGCCATCCCTAATTAAGAAAGGGCTAAAGGTCATCATAAGTCATTAAACACCAATAATTATAACGTTGAGTGCAACTTGCATTTATGTGTATATCAACAGATGATCGTAGACCGATCACTGATCACAAGCTTAAGAACATGATATATAATGCAAAGTCTAATTAAGAAGGTATGTAATTAGTGCTAATTACACGTTTAATGTGTAGCTGACACCTTGCTGGAGCAAAATCCACCACTTAAAAAAGTTTCAAGTGGTGCAATTCCTAATTAAGAAAGGGTCTAAGGCCATTAAAACTTTTTATTATGGACCAATCACTGATTACACGGCGCAATGTCCGATCAAAATGTCCAAATAATAAATGATTATAATAATAATTGAAATCATAAAACGAGCGTCAAAGTGTACATGTACTTTACCAAACGCAGGAATAAAACCCACCACATAAGAAATATTACAAACAGTCATGAAGTTGATTGCAATTGCTGTACCCTCTCAGACACGAATGGGTGTAAATATGAAATACGTTAAAATTAGGGAATATGAGATCACCGGAGCTTATAATTTTAGGAACTTAACTTCTTAGTAGTTTTTAAGCTCAAACAAGGTTTGCATTAAAGTAGACAGTCAATACTGAGAACTTTATTGTAATGATATCATTAACATTGGGCGATGAGCTGCTTTGGAGTACGAAGTTACGTTACGTTGTGCCTTAGTACAGTGGCTCGATAGCGAAATTCCTAAACTTGTGCAGCAGCGCGATCGTGTAAACAAAATTGCAAAGCGCACAGGCTCACAATTCCATTGGGATTAATACAAAGACCTGTGGCACAATGTTAACTAATGCAATCCGCAGTAAAAAGAGTGAACACTCGCACATCCGCCTTAGAAGAAATCAAAAGCAATTCACCTATGATGTGGACAACTCTGCAGGAGGTACTCCCTAATGAGCAGACAACTGAACTGTAACAAATTCGATTACTTCCCCCAAAATGGTGAAATATTGACGATTCCGCCGACATTGCTGTGACACATTAAATAAACACGTTTTAACAATCGGCAAGCGTACTGCTGGTAATTACCCTTTGCGTGAACTTGAAATATATGACAATACTACCTTTAAGTCAACATTGGATATTTTCTGCCTTGTACCAATAAGCATACATTTAGTTTTGGTGGCGTTTAATGCTATAGATTGTTTCTTACGTACCAGTTGTGAAAACTATAACAGCTGTGTTTAAGCTGCTTTCTATTATATTAATGTTTGAGGAGCCACACGTTAATGTGGAGTCATCAGCTTACATAAATAAGTTGCAGTTTGGGGATATACAAAATGGAAGATCACTAGTATAAACATAAATATTATGTGTGCACTCAAGATTATGATTAAATCGAATTTGTGTGGGTCTGTCAGGGGCTCCCCCTCCCAACGCACCACTCGCCAAACTTAAGAAAACCCATTTTGCAGTTGTCCCATGCAGTCACCCCTACATATCCCACGCTTCAAACCTTTTGCACTCAAAATTATGATTAAACCTGGCTGGGCTCCCGGACTAATAGGACAATATGTACTGTAGTGGAAACTGTCAAGAATAGCGGAGCGGTGGCGTAAGTGTGACGGATTTACACGGAGTCCATCCAAGTCCAACAACGGCTGCGGAGCCAACAGAACCTGACGTTAACGCGCTACTGTGGGTTTGGCCGCCCTATGCAGGCGTATGTGCGCGCGCGAACCATATACATGTACGTGAACACATACTCTTCGCGTGAAAACAGGCGTTATCTCGTCCAGACGTAATCTCACTTTTGTCCTAAATTTTTATTATTTGTTGCTGTAACATAGCCCCTGAAATCGATAATTCAGTAAATGATGTTTTGCAGCCATATTCATACTCAGCGGACAGGCAACGTCGTGGTTCAACTTTCAAAACGTCGTACTTCAACTTCCAATTAACGTCCAACTTTCGCGCGCTTTTACCTACCAAGGTAGCCGCGTATTCGGCCGGTTCTCTCCGCGCGGATTCAGTCCGCATTCACCAAAAGGCGACAAATATTTAATACATGCTGCAAAAGGTGATGCATTTTCTAAAATGTTTTTTGTCAATTTATTTAAAGAATTTTTCGAAATAAACCGTAAATATAACAATACTTTTTCAAACCTTTGTAGATCATACAGCATATTAGCCACACTTGTTCCTGTAATTGTAAAACCTTTCCTGTAATTTTGATGAAAATTACAGTTAAATTAGCTGCTTAATGGAAGTAATTCTACTTCGAGTTATTTGTCAAACCTTTTATAGAAATTTCAAACAATACGGCAACAGTGTGGTTTTACAAATTCAAGACCTGCTTTTATCATTGCTGTACTTTTTTTCTTTTGCCACATTAATTGCAATTGTACATTTCTGTAAAGCACACCTGCAAGGACTATCTTTCCGTGCCCCACTCTTTCTATCTGGCAAGTGTTCTTTCAAGCACGAGTGGCAGTATGGTTTCCAAGATTCTTTTATATGCTAATTTTGATATATAACCGTTGTTCTTTGTTTACATTTTATGTAGTTTTGATAATATCTGCTTATTTGCACTCGACCTTAGAAACTTACATTTGACCCAAGTGTGCTATATATCGCAAAGAATTATGGGGCGATATTAGGTGGAAATAAAAAAGAAATTATGGACACGGTCTGAAACCGTATTTTACCTAACGTTCTAAGCTGACAAACTACTAGGATCCATCTAATGATGCAGAACTTTATAGTTGAAGGGCTGTTGTGTTATTAAATAAAGTAACAGTTATCATTCTCATAAAATCTGGCGTGGTGAAATTAATTGTTGAAATTGTTGATTGACGAAACTGATTCACCGAGAACATTGCAAATAAGCCCGAGTGCGAGTGCACTAATTACTGTTCGGCTAAAGCCTATACCAAAATTAAGTGTGCCCAGAAACATGATCTCGTAGATCATGAAATACAAATATGAGGTTTGAATAACATGTGATGTACACTTTGTTTTAAAGAGGCAGATATACTCGCAGCCGAAAAATGCATTACAATGCTGCATTGAAAAGGGGATTTATTAAACGGGCTAATTAGGCACTAATTAGTGTTCGGCTGAAGCCTATACCCACATGCCCAGAAACATTATCTTGTAGATTATGAAATAAAAGTATGAGTTTTTGATAACATGTGAGGTATATTTTGTTTTAAATGTTTCATTCTCATTTCCATATCTATACAAATAACTCGAAGTAGGATTACTTAGTTCATTAGGCAGCTAGTTTAACTGTAATTTTTCATCAAAATTACAGGAAAGGTTAAACAAGACTAATATGCTGTATGATCTACAAGGGTTTGAAAAAGTATTGTTATATTTACGGTTTATTTCGAAAAATTCTTTAAATAAATTGACAAAAAACTTTTTAGAAAATGCATCACCTTTTGCAGCATGTATTAAATATTTGTCGCCTTTTGGTGAATGCGGACTGAATCCGCGCGGAGAGAACCGGCCGAATACGCGGCTACCTTGAGCCAGGTAAAAGCGCGCGAAAGTTGGACGTTAAAATTGGAAGTTGAAGTACGACGTTTTGAAAGTTGAACCACGACGTTTTGAAAGTTGAACCACGACGTTGCCTGTCCGTTTTAGAACATCATAACATTCAAAACGTCGTGGTTCAACTTTCAAAACGTCGTATGTGCTGACATCGCGGCAGAAATGTGCACATAAATCTGCATATAAATCTGCTGTACGTGAGTGCGACATATATAGCTGCGCATAATTAAATGTGCAATGAAAATGTACATGTAGTGCCCATCCGTGCGACATCGCACAAATTTGCGTACTAAGAAATCTGCGCAGAACTTGAAATCTAAAATAAAAATATGCGACTTTTCAAAAATCTGCCCAGAAAATATTCATTATCACATAAATCTGTGCAGAAATCTACAATAAAATCTTCCACATCTCAGATATATGCTTAGATATATACGATAACATGTTTGTCATCGTTCAAATTCGCGCAGAATGCGCGAAATCGCAGAATCTGCGATGTGTGATGTCCTTTCAGGGCCACCCTAGTGCCGGATTGGGAAAGCATCCGATTTGCGAATATGTTCGGTTTGCAAAAAGCATCCGAGTTTACAAAAAGCATTCAAACTAGAAAAGCATCCGAATTAAAAAAGCATCCGAGTTTATAAAAAGCATCCGAGCTAGAAAAGCATTCGAATTAAAAAAGCATCCGAACTAGAAAAGCATCCGAATTAAAAAAACATCCGAATTAAAAAAGCATCCGAGTTTACAAAAAGCATCCGAATTACGAATTCATCCGAATCGCGAATTCATCCGAATTAAAAAAGCATCCGAGTTTGCAAAAAGCATCCGAATTAGGAATACATCCGAATTAGGAAAGCATCCGAGTTGTAAAAACACGTCCGATCTTTTTGACACTGATTCTGCTCCATACGGGAAGCGGGACTGCACATCTAATCCACGTAGTAGCTGGTTGTAACCTAAATACAAATTAGTCAGTCTCGGCATGTCACGTACAGCTGAGGCAATGTGTTCAATGTCTGTCGGTGTCAAATCGCACAAGCTCAGGTCCAGCCTATTTAAGTGCTTCATTTTCGGCAATTCCTTGGCCCACAACTCGGCCGATCCGCCCAATCTATTGTTGCTGTAAAGGTCCAAGTCAGTCAGTCCGGGTAAGTCACGTGCACCCGAGGCAAATCAGGCAATGTGCTCAATGTCTGTCCCCGTTAGCTCGCAACAACGTATGTGAAGTGTTGTCAGACTTGTCAAGTGTCGGATATGAGGGGCCCATTCTACAGCTCTACCTCCCAATGTACGGCACACTGTTAAGGTAAGACTGGTCAGGTGTTGGTTGCATTTCATTGACGACATGATTTTCTCAAGATACCCCTCCACTAAAGTACACCTGTAAAGGCCCAGTTTCTCTAGGTTTTCCATGTAACCCAGGGCGAAGGCTAAATCGCTGACCGAAGACACCAAAAAAACACAAATAGTTTTAATGCGTGCCAGCTGCGCCGTGCGGTTGTCGGACCCACAGATGATTTTCAGAAGGTATGTGAGACTGCGGAAATCATTATTGTGACGCACATCGATATCTGATGGGATGAGCGAGTCACTGGTGAGACACTGTGGGACTTTGCTTGCCTGGCTTTCCAATAAGCAGTTGCGACTAATCGCTTGTATAACATCTGACTGGTACTGTGGCCTACCATAATCATTATTGAACTTACGATCAAGAAAGTTTACGATGTCAGTCATACACTTCTCGTTGTCACCACAACAAAAACGCAACAGGCAATCGTTTGAAACAACATCATCAATCGTTGAGCACAATTTACTCAAAATGCTCTGATATTCGCCATCTTCTAAACTTTGCAAGTATTTCGCTGCACAATATTCCTGTATTGTCTTGTGCATGAATTGTATGTTGTTGTGGGATTTGAGGTTTTTTATAACTCTCTGCTTGGTTAGGATGCCTGCTTTTAGTGCCAGCTTCAGTGCATTCGGTTCAAACTCATCTTCTTGAAATGAGAATTTCTGGTTGGCATTCATGAGTCTGAGCAGCGCATTTTTTCCTATGGTAATCACTGTTTTTGAAGCATCTTCGTCGCAGATATCTCCCTTTCTTGTGAACGTGTAATTAACTGCCTCATTGAAGAGGCGTGAAGTTGTTTCTGGGAGTTTTTTATTCTCCCTCCACAACAAATTCATAAGCAACAGTAACATTGGATTCTTAGCAAAATCATGCAGCGTGTTTGACTTTCCAATGGTTTGGATTAGTGCTTTGCCACTATCAGGATCATTGTCACAGAATTTCCGAACGTATTCACTGACATCCTCGTCGGTAAACCCCAGAACCTCTACGTGTGTGCAAGGATTTTGGACGAGTTTTGATGTCAGTGTCTCAAGATGAGAGGGGCGGGTTGAGACACAGATGAAACATTCCCTGTACACTGTTCTTTTGAGTGCTTTAAGGACAGAACCGAATGAGGCTGCATCAAGTGTTTCGGTCTTCATTTCGTCAAAACCATCTAAAAGAATCAAGATCTCATTTGGGTTGGCCAGGATGAATTTATCAAGTTCATTTTTGTCTACTCCTGACTTTTCGCCTACAAGTTGATCGAAAGAGGAATCAACGAGCTCAGATTCCTGCGACAGGGCACACATCTTTAAAAGAAAGACGAGCTTGAATCTATTCAGGGTTTTGCTTACCCTGTTGGCCCAGTCCAATACAATCTTATCAAATATGGTGGACTTCCCAACACCGCCTAGGCCAATTAAAATAAGACGATTGCAATCGTACCAATGTTTGAATATTGTGTCATAATCGGTTGAATATACAATGTCGTCGGTGTATCTTTCTTCTACAGTACCTTTCTTTGTTCTAATCTGCAGTTTAGTGTAAATGCCAACGATGGGTCTTTGATCATCAGGAATCCCTGGGTTCAACTGAAGATGACTGCGCGTAGTCTGGTACCAATTCACCAAAATGTCTCTAGTCTTGTTACCAGCCTCTTGGTAGCTAGACGCCTCCAACCTTGATGCAGGTGCAGGCACTCCTATTTAGATCAAAACAAGCAACAGTTTTTGCTTCAATAAAACAAAGTTTCGGAAATGGATTGATGAACAGTCTTCTACTACAGAGAAAATGATGACTTAGTATTTTGAGTGTTAAATAAATTTGTCAAAAGAGAAACAAAGGAATGATCCGACTAAGCACTTCTTTTGTGTAAATATTGCTTCATAGTACAATCCAATTTTACATCAACAAAAATAATCGTTCTTTTGGGGGGTATTCACAAAAAACAAAACAGATCTGTTCCTCCAATTCTGATTGGAGATAAAGTTGAAGTCACTTGCTATCTATGAACTCGGACAAAATAGGCTTTGCCAAACAGCTCAGTTATCAACAAAGAGTTTTCCCAATAACATATATTATTCCCGTATTATTCCTTTTATTCAATTATGAATGCAAACTTATTTGCGTTTTAAAGGTAGGATACACCATTGGCAGATATCGAAAATGTTTACTACCGAATTATTAAGAAATACTTTACTTATTGAACCTAAATAATGATTGTAGGCATCCAGCAAAATAATTGCACTAGATATCCTATATTTGTTCCGAAAAAATGCTTTCCTCGGCATTTATGATTTTAAAACTTCAAACAGATCTTTACGATATTTACTATAAAATACGACCCCTCCCCTCCCCAACCCACCCATTCCTGATATTTCAAGCAATTACCAATGGTGTATCATACCTTTAATTTAGGTGTGGCACATATACAAAGTGCTATTTTGCGTGGGTAGTAGATAGAGTTAAGGTTGTAGACTGCATCGGTCGAAAATTGCCTACGCCGGCCAAATCACCATTTATGTGCACTCAATTTGGCTGCTATTAGAGCATTTTTGTTGGCCGTGATGTTCCGTTTTTGTCGTGCATATGACTGCCAGCTTGTGTACTGTAAAATTCGGATGAAATCAGGCAATAAAAGTGCCATATTTTTTCAATGAACCGGAGGCCAAATTTTTCAAGATGCCATTGGGCCACAGGATTAGTTTTCTGGTGATCCTTTTTGGATGGGGATTTCTCCCAAAAGTTAATATTGGCCGATTTGAGGTACAACCGAATGAGGCTGCATCGAGTGGTTTAGCCCTTATTTCCACGAAACCATCCAAAAGAATCAAGACCTCATTTGGGTTGGCCAGGATGAACTGATCATTTGCTATTCCCGAATCTTCGTCTAGAAGCTGATCGAAATAGGAATCAACGAGATGAGATTCCTGCGACAGGGCACGCATCTTTAAAATAAAGACGAGCTTGAATCTGTTCAGAATTTCGCTTACTTCTTCGGCCCAATCGTATGCAATCTTGTCAAAAATTGTTGACTTACCGAACTCTCCCATACCACAGAAAACGAGGTGTTTGATAAGTTCCCCAGTTCTTGTCTTTAATGGTAATATTTTGTCATACTCTGTTGAGTTTACAGTTTCTCTTTTCAGGCCATCAGTGACAACTGCTACCCCTTCCCGTGTTTCTAACTGTACTTTAGTGTATATGCCAGCTATGTGCTTCTGGTCATTATCAACGTCAGGCAACAACTGCACGTAACTGCCTGTTGTTTTATATTAAACTCTCTTTAAAATATCCCTGGTCTTGTTACCGGCATCTTGACAGCTAGGAGCCGGCAACCTTGGTTCTTGGTCTGGTTTCTGACTAAACTGAAAAATCGGTGCAGGAATACCTATTTAAAACCAAAACAAGAACAAGTTTTGCTTCAATAAAAGATTGTTTCTGAAGAGGATTGTGACTAGTCTAAACAAAAATTGTACAAAAAAGAAATGACTTTGGGATTTCTGGTGCTACTGTAAGACACTGCACAAATAAGTTTGGTAAATAATATACAAATGTTTTGGCAACTATAGCGCAAACTTGTCAAGTGTTTTCTTAAGGTACATTCCCATTTTTAAACCAACAAAAATTAATCCAGACAAAAAGCTGGTAACTGCAAGTGTACAAAGCAATGACTAGACCTCATTCTCCCAAGACTCACTGAGATGGTAGCAACTTATCATATTCTGATTAAAGATAAGTGGAAGTCCGTCGCAATGTACAAACTGGTAAAATAATCTGACTTTTACCACCGTGCACATTTACCATGATTATTGACTATTTTCCCCACAATACGGCCGTTATTCATGTCATTCGTGCATAAATCCAAAATTAATGTGCGACTTAGCCTTCTTCAGAAGTGGTACACATAGAGGGCGCTATTTGGCGTAGTTTCATAAAGAACAAATTACTAGACGTCACCACTGTAAATAGCGACCTCATAATGTGTCCAGCAACTGGTTGCACTAAAGAAAATTGATGCTATTTTTACTCGCAAATTGACAACAAGTTTTGTTTCTCTATTTTTATGTGGTTTACCCCCTACTCCTTCAAAATACATTTGAATTTATATAATTTACGCTACTTTCATTTTGACAAACAAGATTGTATTTACCTGGTCCCTCTGTCGGGTAGTTGTAATTAGTGATATTAACATTGGAACCAAGAAAAGTAGTGTTGTTGCTACCACTGACTGAGCTTATGTATCCAGTTCGTTGTGGGGAATCTAAAATCAGAAGCAAGAATTATAATTTATTCTTAAATAAAGCAGCTGGCAAAATGATGCATGTACTCGATTCAATATCTAATGATCGTCTGTGCCTCAAGATGAGAGGGGCGGTTTGAGCCACAAATGAAACATTGCTGGTATTTGTTTCTACTGAGTGCTTTGAATGAGGCCGCATCGAGTGGTTTGGCCCTCATTTCATCGAAACCATCCAAAGGAATCAAGACCTCATTTGGGTTGGCCAGGATGAATTGATCAAGTTCATCATTTGCTTTTCCCGAATCTTCGTCTGGAAGCTGATCCGAAGAGGAATCAACAAGATCAGATTCCTGCGACAGGGCACACATTTTTAAAAGAAAGACAATTAGCTTGAATCTGTTCAGGATTTCGTTTACGTCATCGGCCAAATCGTATGCAATCTGTCAAAAACGAGTCTACAGTTTCTCCTTTCTGGCCAGTGAAAAACAAGGAAATCAGCTGATCGAGGAAAACTTGCTTGCCTGATATCCATTGACTTAAATAATTGATGACTCTTCAGTTTGAGAACTGATAAGTTTTGTTGTGTCCATGTTTATGCTGTTAATTACCACCCACTCCCCAAAACACATTTGAATTTTAAGCTACTTTCATTTTGACAAACAAGATTATTTTTACCTGGTAAGTTGTCATTTGTAGTGACAATGCTTGAACCAACAACAGTTTGGTTGTGGCTATCACTGACTGTGTCAATGTTTCCGATAGTTTCAATTTGTTGTGAGGAATCTAAAATCAAAAGCAAGAATTAAAATATCCTTAAATTATTAAATGGCTGACAACTTTACACAATTACAAAATATTACTTTTAAATGAAAATAAATATTTTTTTCTGAACGTCATAAAAAAAGGTGGGAGGTGGGGGGGGGGGGGGGGGGGGGGGGGGGGGGGGGGGGGGGTGAGGGCTACCACTCAACAAATTTTCTGGTGAGGTGGGGAGGGTGGTAATAAACACCCTTCCACTCCCCAGTAAGGTTATACACTGACTATAAGCAACTAGCTACTATGTACTGACCTGTTGCAGCAGAGGGGGTGGGTACCTGAGCCTCTCGTGTTGGCAGGCTGCTTCAGATTGTGCGTCCATACTTTGGATCACCCGCCCACAAATACAAGTCCTGTTAGCAATGATTAATGATAAACTGTGCTACATTTTGTTCATTGGTAACTGTTTGTTGAACACACCTAAGACCCCAGTGACATATTGCATCAGGGGTATGGATGTCAGACAACCAATGTAGTTCACGCACAAGTTCTTTGGAGACAGTGAACCAGTCATGCATTTAATCATCAATTCACCAATTGAAGCAGAATATAAGTTTTCCAGGCTATTTTAAAACATTTTTCATTCAAATTCAACAATTCTCACATTTAATTTCGTCCGTGATAAGAAATGTACATGCTTTTACCAAACCAGTTTAGTAATTTACCATTTAATCTCAATTTTGGTTGCCATATTTATGCATTATCTCGCGAATATTTGTCATTATATATAAAATTCGTCCAAGTTGTTGCCGAAAAGCAACATTCAGAGATATGATTTGTCTTATATCAAACAATTTCAAACTTATGTTAAATAAATTAGTCTAATGTGTGCTTGACTCAAACACACAACAAAGCAATTTACTTAATTAGCATCAGTTACAAAAATTAAAATAAGACGAAATTGAACTACAATGACGAATATTCCCCCAGAAATGTTTAATTGGTTTGACTAACATTTGAAATTGAATGGTAAATGACTAAATTGGTTTGGTAAAAAGCGTGTGAATACTTTTTTAGGACAAAATTAAATGCAAGAATCTGTACATTTGAAATAAAAATGTTAAAAAAGTAACCTGGAAAATCTATATTATGAGATTATGAGAAACATAAATTTAAACCTAAACCTTAAGGTTTTTTATTTAAAAAGGTTTCTAAAGTATTACTAATGGTTCTGGCAATATATAAGTCTAACTTGCTTTTATTTTATGTAATACAGTACACATAAATAAATGTTCGAACTAAAAACAAGATTGCTCCAATCTTGACGTACAATTTCAAGATTAATTAGGAAAAAAACCTGTTGAACTGGTTGTGAGCGCACCACAGTTTTGTGCACAAATTGGTTTAATTGTCATTCACACACAAATCGTGTGTGTTAAAGTCACAACAACCAGACAAAATGCCCCCAATAAAAAAAAATTGTCAAAAGTTGTCGAGCTGTTGTGAGGCCTAGCTGCAACTTCGAAATTGTATTTTGATCACAATTTGTTGAGAGAGTTACTGATGTCTTAATAAATTGAGGTTATTTCCTGGTGTGCGTGCGCATATTAATTATAATGTGCATACACAGAGCAAGTTGAACTAATCTAATCCCTTTTGTCGATTTCCAATTCAACTTCACGCATGGGTGCTCTGTTTTTCACTCGAACGCGTCTAGTCCATCGATGACGTCAAATCTAGTTTGTGTGCAGACGACAGGCCTTCACGTTGTTATAGAAGCAAAATGTTGGCCCGTAATTTTTATTTTTTGAATGATTTATTTATATTATTTCCTCCACTTAATTTAGTGCAATAAATAATGTTCTTATTGCAAAGAGTTATCATCATTGGAGAAATTTATCGTAAACTTTTGCAAAACTTTACCCAGTTTACTTTTCCTCCATCTTGAAACCGTGACGTAACTCGCCAGTGACTGAAAAAACATGGTCCTTGGCTAGGTTGATCTAGTTGGACTAGCTAGTCAAACCACACAGCAAGTGACCAGAGAAACCATGGTCCTTGGCTAGGTCGATCCAGTTCGACTATAGCTAGTCAAACCACGCAGCAAGTGACTAGATAAACCATGGTCCTTGGCTAGGTTGATCAAGTTGGACTAGCTAGTCAAACCACACAGCAAGTGACCAGAGAAACCATGGTCCTTGGCTAGGTTGATCCAGTTCGACTAGCTAGTCAAACCACGCAGCAAGTGACTAGATAAACCATGGTCCTTGGCTAGGTTGGCCCAGTTGGACTAGCTAGTCAAACCACACAGTGTTCGAGTGACAACTAGATTGACTAGTATTAAATGGTTAAGTCTAGTCGATCTAGTCGCCTAACCGAACTTGTTCCTAGATATATAAGCCTGTGATACGCAAAAGATGAAGCACACAGGAAACAATGGGTATTATAACACCTCACCCACATATTCTGTGTCTTGATTGGCCGAGAGCTAGTCATGTGGCATTTTCTATTGTTACTATTTTTCTGTGCAAGGCCAAGTGTGTGCAAATGTATGTATGTATGCGCGTTGTGTGTTGCGTGTATTGTTCCAAAGAGCCAGTGCCACAGAGCTGGATTCAAACATTTCGTGAAGGGGTGGTTTAGAAAGAAGCAAAGACATTTTCCACCAATTTTGTATTGAAATCGAACTTCATTTCAACTGTATTTAGATTTAGATAATTTTAAAATATTAAAACCAAGCAGAATCTGTGGGTGAGGTGTTATAAAAACAAATATTGAATGCTTTATCTCGTTATGTAGTAAAACTAGCATCCCTCGGTGATCCATGGAGCATTCCGTTTTACCTCAGTTTAGCCTCGGGAAAATAGAATGCTCCATGGATCACCTCGGTAGGCCGATATTCATTATTACTAGCGGGATGTTCGCGCGGCACCCGCTAGCTGATGTGGAGTCGTATAGTTTAGATTGTTGAGTCGTAAGGTCAAGTAAAAAGGAAGTTGACTTTAAACAAGAATACATAATTGGCTTTTTATTACAAGTTATAGTAAACAATACAAGCACCAATTTGGGAAAAGATCATCGCTCAATTCTTTATGTACAATAAGGAAGCATTCACAATCACAAGAAAGTTACAATAAGGATACACCATTTGCAGATATCGAAAATATTTACTACCGAATTATTAAGAAATATCTTACTCATTTGAAAGTAAATAATGATTCTAGGCATCCAGCAAAATAATTGCGCTAGATATCCTATAATTAGTCCGATAAATAGAACTAAGACAAATTCGTGATCGCCGGACGGCGATCGCGAAAAAACAAACATAAAATAAGAATAACTGCTCGACGCCGGTTGAAAACAAACGCCGTTTTTCGTGCTTTTCTCGGCATCAATGACTGTCAAACTTTGGACAGGTCAGGTAAACGGTATTTACTATAAAATACAACCCTCCAAATCCATCCATTCATGACAATTCAAGCAATTACCAATGGTGTATCCTACATTTAATATACAGCATAGGTTTGTGTACAGATTGACTCCACACGTACTTCCAACATGCATGTCCCCAACGTAAAAAACAAGTCGGACAAAGTTTGGGCTGCGAAACTATAAGTAATTATATGCTATGCTTCTTATTACTCACTGCAATTTCCTGAATAACGGCCCTCTAAACTGTTGTCTTGGCGAGCTGTTGTTGTTAGCACTGCACCTCAAAAATTGTAATTTTTGATTACAATTTACGACAGTAGTTATTGACGTCCAAATTAATTGATGTTATTTCCTTGTGTGTGTGCGCATACAAGATGTGTTTATGAACCCCCCAGCCTCTACCTTTTCAATGCTCTGGTTTATATTAATACCCACTCCCAAGATTCGGTGGTCCAAAATTAACATATCTGCACGGGGAGAAAATATTGCAAAGTGCGTTGGGGTTATTTTGTTGCGATTTGCTTATGGGCCAGTCACAAATCAGTTGCGATGCGTCGGCGATGGGTAAAACCGGGAAATTTGAACAAAATCTTGAGACAGATCTCACGATTTTGCACCCGTCGGAGGCGCTCTCCGGACGCCTGCGGCTTGTCGCAGATTTTTTAGGCATCGCCACACCCGTCGCGGTCCCCAACTTTGAACTTAAAATTTTAAGATTGCTCGCAAGATTTTTCACCCATTTTGGGCACAATCTCCGATGACCTACGATGCCCTCCGATTAATCGGAGGCGTCCTCCGAATAATCTGAGACTAGTCGCAAGATTCTGTGTGGGATTGGAAATTCAGGTTGAGATTCAATGTCTGCGAGTGGTCTCCGGCGCCCTCCGACTGAATCGGAGGCGCCCTGCGACGATTCGTACGCTTTCTGTGATCGTCTCCGACGAATCGTACGGTGGAATCGTAGTAAATCGCCGTGTATATAAGGGCGCCTCCGATCGGATCGCTAAAAGTTTGAGACGCTCTTGCTGCAGATATCGTCTCCGATGCAATCGGAGGCGATCGGAGGCTAATCCCACGTTTGTTCGACAAAACCGGGTCAAAATCCTTGAAAAAATCTCAGACAATGTGACTGCTCCACTTTTATTAGGATTATTGCTAGGATTGTTCAAGGATTCTTTATTTTCTACGACGACCCCCGGCCAAAACTAATCCCCGACAGATCGCCGACATTGTGACTGGGCCATTACGCGTTGCATCATATTACAACCTCCAATTCCAGTTTGTATTTACAAGTTAAAACTAGTGTTTATGTAGAAAGCAATATAATAGATTATAATTGGCACAACAATTGTGAGATACACATACATGTATTTTAACATGTGGAAGTAGAATGTAATTATTACGTCTACCCAATCAGGTTATAACTTTTCTTGTTTACGAGTACGTGTATGCGATTACCGTAAATTAAAAACATGTAAATTAAATTATTAATTTTCTTTTAACTGAAAGGCCTTAATTAAAAAGCCAATCCCGGCATATTAGCTACTGCCAGACACAGACTGCAGTTTTGATATTACACTTGATTGACATCAAAATACGTCAGAAGATTCCACAAGTTGGTAGTCTTCATTTTCAACGGATATTACATCATGGTCTAATAATCTCCTTCAGCTGATCCGAAGCCAAAACGAAGCTAGGGTTTCGAAACCCCCCCCCCCCCCCCCCCTAACACACACACGGTATTCGCATACCTGGGTTTGCTTCAAAGAAGTTTGTTTTTGTATGCGGTGTAAACACTGGGGTAAAAACAGACTTAATTCGTCGTCACGTGAGATCCGATTTTCCCTAATTAGAATCTTATCAAGCCAATATAGTAAGCAAGTATTAAGTGTTAACATGCTTTTAGCAGATTTGGTTAACACACCAATAACCAGACAAGGCAAGCATAGTCTAAACATTTGGGATTATTAGTAAATATGATCGATATTGCATCAAGGGTATGAATGACAGACAACCAATGTAGTTCATGCACCAATCCTATGGAGACAGTGAATCAGTCATGCTTTTAATTAATTATTCCAATATTTCTCAAACTATCTGATCACTTATTAAAGCATTGAATATTATGAAATTATGAGAAACATATATTGTAATTACAATTCATTTTTTTTTCCATTTTTGAAATAAAAGAAGATAATATTGAATTGTATTTTCAGGTAGGCCTATTCATTATACCAAGAGGAACAGATGTGATTGGTTAGTATCCTGATTGGTCGATTTGGAAGGTTACAATGTGTCTAAAAGTGGCTCCCAATAATAGTGTCTTCATTGTGATCATCATCGGACAATAAAGGGATCGTATACGTTTGGTAATGACTCCAAAAATTAATGGCAATAAAAACTTACTTGGTAAGAAGTACAGCAGCTTTGGATAATATAACGCATTTTTAGAAACTTTTCACTTCGAAGTACGGCGGTTATGGAAAAAGATATCACTTTTTATCCCCAAAAATTTGAGTCTGAGAAGCGTTACTACAGTGACGTTTCTCAGATTGTGTATTCCAAAACAGATTATTATTCCTGCGTGAACATAACCGCTCCAGATTTTCGGCAATATCTCGAAATCGCAACCACCATTTTGAAATGAAATTTGTACCGGTTAGTTTTATGGTTTATATATATAACTATAGATTGAAACAAACAATGGGTTCCAATTACCAAACGTATACGATTCCTTTAAGAAATGACTTTACAAAAATACATATCAGTAAAAAATACACGCATCAATTTAGGAAGAGATTATCGCTCAATTCGTAATGTACAATAAGGAAGCATTCACAATCACAAGAAAGTTACAATTTGGTTCAATATATAGTCTAGGTTTGTGCACAGATTGTCTCCACACGTACGGTAGTTCCAACATGTCCCCAACGTAAAAAAAAAAATTGAACAAAGTTTGGGCTGCGAAACTATAACTATTATAGGCTACTAGGCCGGACCCGCGTAGCTGGTTCAACGTGCACGGGGACCGAGCCGGACCCACCCACCGAGTTTGAACGCCGCACGACCCCGGAAAGGGGACGAAAAAGCGCGCACAGACAGACACACAGACAGACACACAGACAGACAGACAGAGAGTAGCGTATTATTATATGTTTAAGCCCGATCGGACCAACTTCAAAAAGTTGACCCCTAGATGACCTTTGACCCGACAAACGCTTTTTTTTCCACGCTCAACTTGCATTCGGGCTTCCCGTCCCCGAGTTTAAGCCCGATAGGACAAACTTTGAAAATTCGACCCTTAGACGACCTTTGACCCCGGAAGACCCGAAAACCGCTAACCCGTTTTATTTTTGCCACGCTCACCTCGCATCGAGCATTGCGATAACCGAGTTTAAGCACGATCCGACCAACTTCAAAAAGGTGACCCCTAGATGACCTTTGACCTTGTACGCTCTAGCGAATGCAAACTGGTTCTTGCGGGGACCGAGCCGGACCCACCCACCGAGTTTGAACGCCGCACGACCCCGGGAAGGGGACGAAAAAGCGCGCACAGACACACAGACAGACAGACAGACAGAGAGTAGCGTATTATTATATAGATGCTTCTTAATACTCACTGCAATTTCCTGAATAACGGCCCTCTAAACTGTTGTCTTGGCGAGCTGTTGTTGTAAGCACTGCACCTTCAAAATTGTAATTTTATGTTCCAATTTTCGAGAGTTAGTTGTTGACGTCCAAATAAATTGATGTTATTTCCTGGTGTGCGTGCGCATACAAGGTGTGTTTATGAACCCCCAGCCTCTACCTTTTCAATGCTCTGGTTATGTAGATGAAAAAAAGTTATATTGTTGTTACAAATATTTATACCCACTCCCAAAATTCGGTGGTCCAAAATCAACGACTGAGGCTATAAGCCAGGCACTCCGTGCATGATGTCACAACGTAGAACTGGCTGCATCGAAAACCCAATTACAGACGCCCAGATAAGAACACACACACGCGCGTGGGCGTACCGCATGTACAAAATAAATGGATACAGTCCCTAGTGTTTCGTATGCACGACTTTTATACCTTTTTCTATAAGACCCTATCTAGATGATATTATTTAGGTTCACCAAAATTAACTTTAAAAATTAACTTTAAAAAAAAGCAACACTATGATTTGAACCCACAACCTATGGATATCGAGACAGGTACAATATTCACCAGACTATCGCATTATGTTCTTTTTGTTTAAAATGTTGATATTGTCTACAATACTGGAACGGCTGGAGCAGAGTCTAAATTACAAGGTACCTATAATTCGTATGTGGGCATGGATGTGAGCAAGTGACGTCATGCACGGAGTGCCTGGCTTAATAGCCTCATTCAAAATGAACACATCTGCACGGGGAGGAAATAATGCAAAGTGCGTTGGGATTATTTTATTGCGGTTCGCTTATGCGTTGCATCATAATCTCAAATTCCAGTTTGTATTTACAAGTTAAAACTAGTGTTTATGTTGAAAGCAATATAATAGATTATAATTGGAACAACAATCGTGAGATACATGTATTTTAACCTGTGGAAGTAGAATGGAATTAATACGTCTACCCAATCAGGTTACAACTTTACTTTTTTAAGAGTACAATGTATGAGATTACCGTAAATTAAAAACATGTAAATAATGCAAAGTGCGTTGGGATTATTTTATTGCGGTTCGCTTATGCGTTGCATCATAATCTCAAATTCCAGTTTGTATTTACAAGTTAAAACTAGTGTTTATGTTGAAAGCAATATAATAGATTATAATTGGAACAACAATCGTGAGATACACATACATGTATTTTAACCTGTGGAAGTAGAATGGAATTAATACGTCTACCCAATCAGGTTACAACTTTACTTTTTTAAGAGTACAATGTATGAGATTACCGTAAATTAAAAACATGTAAATGTAAATTATTAATTTTCTTTTAACTGAAAGGCCGTAATTAAAAAGCCAATCCCAGAATATTAGCTACTGCCAGACACAAACTGCAGTTTGGACATAATGTAGGGATCCGATCTGGTCCCCCCCTTCCAAAAACGGTAGCACCCCTATTTTTAAATTGTATTAGTCCCCCAATATGGGCAACACCCAGGAGACTACAGAGAACTGGTGATGTGGCAGTCCTTGTACCCTTCAAGCCATTCTTACATTAGATGAATTGAAGAGTACAACAAAGAACAACCATTACCAGTTTTCCCCCTGTCTCTTTACTTTACAGGTATGTGGGATTTAATTGAATTCTTTCTCATTGATACAAATATGTTCATAGATTGCCTAGATGCCATTCTAGTTAAGTTTCACTTTATGGGAAAATAGTAATTTTATCATTTAAACCTTGACCATCCTTGTGTAATTTTAAGTATACTGAAGACACACACAGGTTTGTGACTTTCTACTGCAGAGTCATGATTTTGATTTAGGAATATCTTGTTTTCCTGATGGAGTTTTGATTAATTAAGTTGTGTTTCTGGAAGTGAAGATTTTTTAGAATATCTTAATGCTAAGGTTTGTGCTAGATTACTTTTCCAAGTTTATGTATTGTGAGGAGGAAAAGTCAGCGTAGCTTTCAATTTTAGAAGTTTATTCATTTTCATTGTATAGCTACATGTACATGTGCATGCACTCGTACCTATCTACGTCTACATGTACATTCGACCAATGGTCTGAAACAATAAGGACCCTGTGTGGCACCTTCAGGTCTGGTAGAGTCGTTAACTCCAAGCCCTGGGGGCTTGGTCAATGCCATTTTATATCACTCTAGGGTCAGTAGTAGCCAGGATAGCCTGGGATAGTTTCCTCTTGTTTACAGCATGCACAGGTACATGTATAACCTCCCTCGGGTTTTGGTATCAGAGGCAAGTGCCAGGCTAGGCTAGTATGAAGACTGGGTATTTTAGCAAAGTTGACTTTATTGTTTATATAGGACCAAGACTTTGCCAGGGTCCCTGAATTGTGGTTTTGAGTTAATGTTTTCTTTATTCTTTTATCTAATGTATTTCTTGACTCGGTTTCTGTTCCTTGCTCTATGGGTTATTGAGTGTTTAAGGGTTGTTGCCTCAGAATAAACACATTTCCTAGTGGCCTATGTGCCTAATGAGCGTTACACTGCACAAGTGTTTGATAGCAGATATACCAGGTCTTGGAATAGGTATTTAAAGGGATTAGTTTAATTATGTAGTTATTTCTGTAGTTTTAAATATATAAGTTGTATCATTCTTACATTAGATCAGATGACTTGAAGAGTACAACAAAGAACAACCATTACCAGTTTTCCCCCTGTCTCTTTACTTCACAGTACGCCTACCTGTGACTTGTCCGAGTCACCCGTGGGTGCAACATTTGGCGATCTTGCCAGGACCTGGTTCCGATGAGTAGTCATCCCGAGATGATTGCCATCGCTACATTGCCTGCCTGACACTAAGGACCATGGCATCTAAGCTGGAGATGACCATGGCATCTGAGCTGGAGTCGGTGCACCGTGAGGTGAACACCGCTCTGTACCAGCTGGAAGAAACACAGCTCGCGGAACTCGCCAAGGAGTTGGAGATCAGTGGAATCGAGGATGGTTTTTCCCGGCTGCGGCTTGTAAAAAGGATTACGAGACACCTGGACCAGGATGAAGTTGACGAGCAACCAGATGGTGGGATAGCCATGTTACGTACCGTCCTGGAGGCTATCAAATCAGCCACTCCTGCACCGAGTTCCCCAGAAACTTCGACGACAGACGAGAAGAAAGAGACCAGCCTCATCCTCCTAATGGGACAGTCCCAGCGATGTAATTCCATGTAGAGGGGAGCCATACATCAAAAGACTTCCGAAGGCGATCTCGCAGTAATTCGGTTGTTGATCACGACAAGTGGAAAAGAGTTATGGAAAAGAGTTACGGATGGACTGGATTAGGCTGGCCAGCAAAAGGGTAGTTGGAGACAGTTGTGAACACTTGAGGACCTATGGTGGTTCAACCGCCTACGAGTCCCATACATGAGGAGTCTCCATTAGAAGTAATGCCATCCAGTAATAGAGACACTTGTTAGGCTTCACAGTGTTACAATCACATTGATGATGTTGGAAGGTTCAGAAATTACAGAATGATCCTTTGGATCAAGAAGTCCTTGGCCTCCTAGAATTAGCTACTCTAGGACCCTTGAATTCGATATTCATGTGGTGCTTGGGAAATACTACTGAATAGCATACAGTTTGTTTGCATTTCTGAGCAAAATATTTCCTATGTCCCACTTGTTCACTGAAGCATACGTAGTTTGATGTTTGTAAATAGTTTAGGTTATTCTTTTTCATACCATTTTCACCGCGTACATGTAGTTCGTCGTGTACTTTCTACTATTTTTTTAAAAATATATACAATTAATTGTAGTTTTTTTCTTCAGAAATGTTGGGGACAACATTTATTTTTTGGGGGGCGCATGTAGGGATCCGATCTGGTCCCCCCCTTCCAAAAACGGTAGCACCCCTATTTTTAAATTGTATTAGTCCCCCAATATGGGCAACACCCAGGAGACTACAGAGAACTGGTGATGTGGCAGTCCTTGTACCCTTCAAACCATTCTTACATTAGATGAATTGAAGAGTACAACAAAGAACAACCATTACCAGTTTTCCCCCTGTCTCTTTACTTTACAGGTATGTGGGATTTAATTGAATTCTTTCTCATTGATACAAATATGTTCATAGATTGCCTAGATGCCATTCTAGTTAAGTTTCACTTTATGGGAAAATAGTAATTTTATCATTTAAACCTTGACCATCCTTGTGTAATTTTAAGTATACTGAAGACACACACAGGTTTGTGACTTTCTACTGCAGAGTCATGATTTTGATTTAGGAATATCTTGTTTTCCTGATGGAGTTTTGATTAATTAAGTTGTGTTTCTGGAAGTGAAGATTTTATAGAATATCTTAATGCTAAGGTTTGTGCTAGATTACTTTTCCAAGTTTATGTATTGTGAGGAGGAAAAGTCAGCGTAGCTTTCAATTTTAGAAGTTTATTCATTTTCATTGTATAGCTACATGTACATGTGCATGCACTCGTACCTATCTACGTCTACATGTACATTCGACCAATGGTCTGAAACAATAAGGACCCTGTGTGGCACCTTCAGGTCTGGTAGAGTCGTTAACTCCAAGCCCTGGGGGCTTGGTCAATGCCATTTTATATCACTCTAGGGTCAGTAGTAGCCAGGATAGCCTGGGATAGTTTCCTCTTGTTTACAGCATGCACAGGTACATGTATAACCTCCCTCGGGTTTTGGTATCAGAGGCAAGTGCCAGGCTAGGCTAGTATGAAGACTGGGTATTTTAGCAAAGTTGACTTTATTGTTTATATAGGACCAAGACTTTGCCAGGGTCCCTGAATTGTGGTTTTGAGTTAATGTTTTCTTTATTCTTTTATCTAATGTATTTCTTGACTCGGTTTCTGTTCCTTGCTCTATGGGTTATTGAGTGTTTAAGGGTTGTTGCCTCAGAATAAACACATTTCCTAGTGGCCTATGTGCCTAATGAGCGTTACACTGCACAAGTGTTTGATAGCAGATATACCAGGTCTTGGAATAGGTATTTAAAGGGATTAGTTTAATTATGTAGTTATTTCTGTAGTTTTAAATATATAAGTTGTATCATTCTTACATTAGATCAGATGACTTGAAGAGTACAACAAAGAACAACCATTACCAGTTTTCCCCCTGTCTCTTTACTTCACAGTACGCCTACCTGTGACTTGTCCGAGTCACCCGTGGGTGCAACATTAACACCTGATTGGCATCAAAATACGACTATATTTAGCATGTTAATGAATTAGGCCTACATTACTCCAGAAAAACAATATTAGTTTAGGAGTGCACGACACCGAATACGCGCCCGTAGGAAACAACGCAAAACCAGACATATACAGCGCCGCCTAACGACGTTTTAACGAGGGGGTCGGGTGGCAATGTATTTTTCACTGGAAATTAAAGGTTAAAACCACTAGGGCAGTTTTTCTTTTCAATTTTACTAGGGTTGATCTACTCAAAAAATATTATATTCCCCTCCCTTAAAACATCCTTAAAATGGTCGTCAATCTCTGAGCCCAAGGTCTAAATTTAGCCGCCCCCCCCCCCCCCCCCCCGCGCCTCTATGCCAAATAGACCCACACGTTGGGCTTTTGTGTGAATACAATTCCCCCAGTTGGAGGAAACAAGTCAGAAATACTTGGTCTCCACAAACATTTCTACAATCAGTTCCATTGATAGATAGGCCACAGATATTATTGAGCTGCGCGTAGTAATTCACGTGAATTGGTGCGGTACACCCTTAGGGACTTTACAGACTTTTGAAATGGTGATTTGTTTCCTTCTATAGGTAACCGTTTGATGTCTTTTATGCTATGAAATGTTTGTGACTGTCACCTAGCAACCGGTGTAAACAGAAAACACCCGAACAACACAAATTTAACAATACGCAAAAAGACCGAGTGGCACTCGGCCTAGTCTTTGCCAAAGACGACAGTAATCGATATTGTGCACGTCTCATAACTCTATTCACGCAGTGCGCCTGCAAACGACACGGTTATTGACCAGCTCCGCCTATACTGCATCCTGAGCCACGCAGCGCTTTTGGATGCCATCCTGAGCCACGCAGCGTTTAACGGGCTCTTGAATTGTCAATAAACAAGTTGGCCAATACATGATATGAACGACCACCCCTGATAAAAGAACAATTTCTACCTTTATTCCTAATTTTATTGGCGTTTACTTAGCTTTTCAGTCTTTTATGTTTCTTATTCTGTATAATATATAATAGCAAAGCTTTATTTCACGTTCTGTACGTACATTTAAAAAATTTTTCCGATTAATTAAACATTTTACGTGGAAGAATGAACATTTGTGAAAACACCTCAGATGTCCAAGGGGATGGACCAATAGAAATGCGCATACAATGTGTGTTTATGAACCCCCAGCCTCTACCTTTTCAACGCTCTGGTTATGTAGATTAAAAAACGTCCTATTGTTGTTACAAATATTAATACCCACTCCCAAAATTCGGTGGTCCAAAATTAACATATCTGCCCGGGGAGGAAATAATGCAAAGTGCGTTGGGGTTATTTTGTTGCGATTTGCTTATGCGTTGCATCATATTACAACCTCCAATTCCAGTTTGTATTTACAAGTTAAAACTAGTGTTTATGTTGAAAGCAATATAATAGATTATAATTGGCACAACAATCGTGAGATACACATACATGTATTTTAACCTGTGGAAGTAGAATGTAATTAATACGTCTACCCAATCAGGTTACAACTTTCCTTTTTTAGAAGTACAATGTATGTGATTACCGTAAATGAAAAACATGTAAATGTAAATTATTAATTTCATTTTAACTGAAAGGCCTTAATTAAAAAGCCAATCCTGACATATTAGCTACTGCAAGACACAGACTGCAGTTAATTTTGACATTACACTTGATTGACTTCAAAATACGCCAGAAGATTCCACAAGTTGGTAGTCTTCATTTTCAACGGATATTACATCATGGTCTAATAATCTCCTTCAGCTGATCCGAAGCCAAAACGAAGCTAGGGCTTCGAAACCAATCATCCCCCCCCCCCCCCCCCCCCCCCCCACCCCCCAACACGCACACACCCATACATCAATGTACGATGACGGGGGTGTTTGAATGAAATCGGACGATCAAGTCACTGCTTCGCAGTCACGATGCCGTTTTCTGTCTCAACAATATTGCAAGAAATTATCGGCCTGCCATCTACGTCTCATTTCCTTCCCCAAAATCAGTACGACTGCTTGTATTTTAATCCTAGACAATCCATCTTCCATGTTCATAACTTTTCCTGCCTTACCACATATACAAAAGCTCCTTTTTTCATATTAGTATTTGCTTCTCTTTTTTCAAGGTAGCCCCGACCCAACCTTGAAAAATTACGAGTAAATACTGCAAATCTGAAGCATTTACTCATTTTTATTCATACCAAATGGAGCAAATACTAATATTCTAGCAAATGCTGAACATTAAAAAGTAAATACTTTTAGTCTTTAGCAAATACTTTCCAGTAAAACCTTTTGCTTCATTTTTATTCATACAGATTCCAGTAAATGCTTGAAAATTGGTAGTAAAAGCAAATGCTAGTTTTTATGCATACGGCCCGATGCATTTACTGCTATTTCAGCCAGTAAATGCTAAACAGTAAAACTTTATTTTATTCATACGAATTGAAGCATTTGCTTTTCCTTAATGCTTTTACTTCGAAGTAAATGCTTTTACTTTTTGCTTGTCGTACTTCATAGCATTTGCTAGTTCTTATTCATACGACCCATAATAATTATGGGCAAATTCTTCTCCATCGTGCTGGGTATCAGGGGTCAACTTCAGACTATATTGCATGGTACCTGTACTTCTGTAGTTGAATTTAGTGTGTATCTAATCGTATTCACCAGACTACTCTCAGTCTCACGCTATAAAAAGTTTGCACAAATGGCGCATGATTTGGACTTTGGAGTTGGAGAAAGCTTGGCAGACGACCACGACCGGGTTAATTGCTGGCAGTCAAGCAAACTATGCCAAGGTTTGTGTACACAAATATTCCCAGAAGTTTACTTTTTGTTTGCAATTGCAATTTTCTACCTCCCACTATACTGTGTCCCAGGTTATTTCAAAAAATGTATTGTAAATGGCAGTAAGGCACGTCGCGTCCCGTCTGTCACTCGCAGAGACTGGTGGGACGGATCGGACGCGACGGTGCTTTAACAGGTTCACACATTCAGACACGCTTTGGTTAGTTAAAAATCTTGCTTTGCCCGTGCGCCTTCATGTCGAAATTAAAGCCCAAGAACCTGACTTGCAAGTTAATTTTGGTAAATTATGCACATGACATGGTTGTAAAAAGCTTCATACGTGTAATTTTAAGCATTTCTAATTCGGCGTGGCTATTTTTACGTGATCGTATTACCCACGTACTTTTTCAATTTTTACGTGAGTTTCGGTAGCGCATGCGCAGTCCATAGTTAATTGTATACAGTGCCTAGTTTTTTGTATACCTTTTTATAAGAACCTATCTAGATGAGATTATTAACCAATATTTTTGGTTATTAGAAAAAGGTTATTTAATGAAATAATACCAATGGAATTAACTTATTACACATTGCAATTACGCATACAAACACTAATAACCTAATTCTATTAGACATTACCTACCAAACACTTACTACAACAAACTTATTGCCGTTGTTACTTTTATAGTGCGCTTTTTTGTCTACGACGAAGTCACAGCTAGTCTTTATGAATAATGTCAACATTTGAATACTAATGAAATTTAATGTTTGCACAAAAATCTAAATTCAATCATGGAATTGTTTGAATAATTACTATGGTCAAAAAAGTGCATTTTGAACTAAATACCACAATCGACTATTGTCAAAACAAATTTCCTCACTTCTGATTGGTCAGTTTCTGTAGTAGGTACATTTCCTAACGTCCGTTAGCTGGGTGGTCTTCATACGTTCCGCGCGTATTGAGTTTCCCTTGTCTGTGTCGGGAACCAGTAATATCACGTAAAAATTGAAAAAGTACGTAGCTTTACGGTCAAATACGTAAAAATAGCCACAGTGTTTCTAATTGGTCATGATGGTTGTGGGAATGATGTACCCCTAGAACTACGGAGCGGAGCCCCATAGATAGAGAGGTTTTTACAGGTTAACCGCCATTAAACAATAGAAACCATGCACAAACAGCACACAATTACTCCCATACTGCTGCACGGTCTAACTCCAAACAATTTTTTCTGAGTACATCAACTCACACAGCCAGTGCGTCAATAAAACCGGTTGAATCTCGCCCAATTTCTGTAAAAAACATGAAAACTATCTCCGTTCCTCAACGGCCACATGCTTCATCGACCTTTTGGGGTGGTTTTCAAAAAAGACTCCTTTCTTTCTTTTCATAAATGACAAAAGGAAAAGGGCTCAATATCTGCCATGGACATCTCCGAACCAGCCGCGGGCGCGGACGTGATGGATGACATCAGGTCAGCCCACCGAGTACTCGCCGAACAAGGCATGGAGAGCCTTCTAGAAGAATGGTTCATGGAAACGCTGCAGCGAACACTACAGCAGGAATACGTCCCCCGGTTCTGGTCACACTTTGTATCTTGTACACCCCGTCACAAATGCCCTGACTCCCCGGCCCCAGGTGTGGACAGCCCGCTTGTTTCTGCTGTCGACGCCTTGTCCGCAGATATGGTCCCGTTCGTCGACAGTGCGAGAACGCTCTGCGAATTGTCGGCCGAACGTGAGGCACACCCTCCTGTGAGCTGTGCTCGACTCGTTGAACGAGTCCAGACAATGCTGAAAGCTGTACTCTTTGACAAGACTCCGAAATGCTTCCAAATCGTAGTGCACGATTTTTACAGTCGAGCTTTTAGGGCCTTCCACAGTGAGAAGAGACCATCAGGGGGTGATGTGAGCCTGACGAGGGGTCAAGACAATGGCAAAGGGGGCGAAATGGTTGACACTGTAGGGGAAGGTGACGACGACATCAAATGTTCGGGATGTCATCACGTTAAGGAGTTTTGCCACTGCCGGGAAGTGCTTCAACAGTTTCATGAAATCAATTCAAAATTGTAAGTTGCCATTTCATACACCATGTACATGATGTATGTTTTTTATCCTGCGTTTGTCATGCTTTTCACCCTTCGTATGCAAATCTATGTAGATATCCTGTTAGTGTGACGAAAAAAAAACCAATAACAAGAACAACTGAAGAGTTTATTGAGTAAATACTACATTCATCTCTTTTTCCAAAAAAATCTACCTTTACATTGTTTTGGCATTCATGATTGTAAAACTTCGGACAGGTCAGTAAAAGGTAGTATACACCATTGGTCATTGCTTGAATTATCATGAATGAGTAGATTTGGGGGGTTGTATTTATAGTAAATATCGTTTAACTGAGCTGTCGAAAGTTTTAGAATCATGAATGCCAAGAAAAGCACGAAAAACAGCTGGTTTTTTCAACCGGCGTCCAGCAGTTATTCTTATGTTATCTTTGTTTTTTATAAAATTAAATTTTTCGGAATAATTACAAGATATTTAGCACAATCATTTTGCTGGATGCCCAGAATCGACATTTACTTTCAGATGAGTAGGATATTTCTTAATAATTCGGTAGTAAATATTTTCGATATCTGCAAATGTACCTTTAATACCTTTTTTTTGTAGAACCGGTCACATACTCAAATAATTTAGTCAATAGATGACATGTTGAACTTGAAGAATACAAAAAATGGGAACACTTTGGGTCCAAACTTCGAGGAATGATGCATTTGTTTTCTTCAAATCTTGTGCTCACAGATATTGCTTGGGTCTGTTGGAGCGAGTGTGTGCGGAGCCAGTGACGTCCCTGATACACGCCACGATATAACATCATGTGGACAGCAACTGCAGGGGAGAATTTGAGATTTCGTTCATTGCCACATTGGAAAGGGTGAGTGAGCGCCAGGATTGTAGCTAGGATTTGTTTTAGTGCCGGCTGTTTTCGGGCCGAGGGCCGGAATTAACAGCTCATTCAGCTACAAGAACGAGGAGAGCGTTTGGCAGGGTTTCTAGCCCAAATAATAATAATAATAAACCGTTCTTATTAAGCGCATTACACACAGTTCCAATGCGCTGTAAAGAGGGGAAAATAATCAACATTGAATAAATGGGTTTTGAGAAGGCATTTAAACTAAGCCTGCAAGTTTGCGGTTATCCAATTAACCGTGTAACCGTATGTTTTGCGGTTTCGGTTAATCGTAACCAATGTTTAAAAAATATAAAAATTAAAAAATAAAATGCTGGGGCCTGCATTGCATATCTAATAGCGCTGCTTATCAGAAATGTCCATTAAAAAATTTAATCAATTTTGACAAAGTTGACAATTGGTGGAGTTTTTTTATATAATTTTTTTTTTAAATTAAAATTTAAATAAAACAAAATAAAGAGAAAAAAGGGTTAACCGAACAGGAAAAATGTGACTGTGTAACCGTTTGAACGGTCGGTTGTGGATATGTACTTCAAGTTTGTCAAAATATTTCTTGAAAGTTGACTTTCATTCGCGACTATAAATGACTTGTGACTTGTGACTTGACTTGACAAAAAGTGACTTGTGACTTGACTTGACTTGGGAAAATTTGACTTGTGACTTGACTTGACTTGACAAAAAGTGACTTGTGACTTGACTTGACTTGAGAAAATTTGACTTGTGACTTGACTTGACTTGAGAAAAAATGACTTGGTTACAACTCTGCTGAATACTACAGAATACTACTTAGCATTTTGTGTGTATTGACAGCAGTATAGATACTGACTACTACAAAATACAGTTGAACGCCGCTATTCCGAAGACCGCTATACCGAACATTCGGCTATACAGAACTCCACGATCTGTGGCTCCCAATTTTGGTGTTTTTAAAAACATAACAAAGATTGTTGTTAAAAATATACACCATTGGTAATTTATTAAATTGTCAAGATTGGGTGGATTTTAGGGTTGTATTTTATAGTAAATATCGTTTAACTGACCTGTTCGAAGTTTTATAATCATCGATGCTAAGAAAATCAAGAAAAAACGTCCGTCGTCGGGTTGTGGATCTTTTATGTTGTTCTTGTTTTATTTAGCCGGACGGCGATCGCAAATTTGTTTTTATACAATTCCATTTTTCGGAACAATTACAGAATATCTAGCGCGATCATTTTTCTGAATGCCTACAACCATTATTTACTTTTAAATAAGTAAGATATTTCTTAATAATTTGGTAGTAATCATTTGTGATATCTGCAAATGGTGTATCCTACCTTGAAATAGACTTGAGAATGAGATTCAATTTTTTTTTTTTATTCAAGGAGTGAACACTGACGATATCCTGACTCAATACATCTCATCTATCCGAGCCCTGAGAGTGTTGGACCCATCTGGTATCATTCTGGAGCTGGTTTGCCAGCCTGTCCGAAAATATCTCCGGTAAGTTAACGACAGTATACAATTATTGATTGGCTTAGAGTGCAATGGGAGGCATTAATTGTGACCGGCTCTACAAAAAGGTGTATTAAGTCGCGCTGTGCACTAGCATGGAAATGGCCCGCTCAACGTTGAGAGGGTAAACATTTCATCCAAATATTATTTTTATTTTTTTGTCATGAATGACATCTTTAATGCCTACAGTTTCAGGTTTCATTCAAAGAAATGTTGATTTTGATGAATATAGTGGGGAAAAAAATGGAAAGGTGTGGGATACTACTAGAGGAAAGTGTGGAAGAACCAGCCCCTCACACTGAAACAAGACATTCTGATCTCTTCACAACACGAATAGGGTTGGGACGGGTAACTAGTTCACAGCAAGGCATTCATGATGCCTCTATCAATATTATGTGTGGAAGTGTCCTAGCCCAGGTTGGACTGGGTCCGAACCCCCAACCTGCAGAACTACCCACAGACCACGAATTTAATGCTCTAGAGTCTAGACCACTAGTCCATGACGAAACACAGGGGTGTCGAAACATAATTTATAGGGGTGTCGGAACATAGGGGTGTCGGATCATAGATGTGTAACCCTTTTTTCTCTCAGGACCCGTGAAGACACTGTCCGGTGCATTGTCTCCAGCCTGACAGACGACAGCAACAAGGAGCTAGCGGAAGAACTTATCAAAGCTGAACCAGTGACGATGGATGAAAGTTACTGCAGCGAGCAGGAGGACGAGGATCATCAAGACTGGCAGCCTGACCCCATCGATGCTGACCCAGGTACGGCACTAGGGCTCTAGAATTAGGGTTATAACGACCTAGTTTGTGGAGCCGAAATTCTCGTTAATTAATACCTTTTGGTGAATTGTAATTCTTTCCATTTGAAGTGGAAAATAAGTTACCTGCTCCGGATTCAGGATTTTCCAAAAGATGGGGTTGGGGAGGGGGTGAAGGCAAGTTGGCGGCACCTATGATTAAGGCGTGCCCGCCCTGTTGGAGGGTTCTGGGGGCATTTTCATGTAATCTACAGCATTGGTCTCGTCCTATATGTTGGTAATTTTTCTTTTTTTGAAGAAGAAGAGTTGTGTGGGGGGGGGGGGGGGGGGGAGGGGGGGAGGGGGGGGGGAGGGGGGGAGGGGGGGAAGGGTGCCCCCTGACCCCCTTGGATTGAAGTTATTAGTATTATTATTTATTTTTTTCTGGTAATAAAATCAAGGATACCTCAAAAGCACTCTAGGCACTGTAGCTCGCAAGCCTGTAGAGAGAAGACAATGAGAAGAAGGTACAGTTTTAGAGGTGGGAGAAAAACCCCAGTAAAATATTCTGGGGAAATGCACAGAACCAAGCAGGGACTGAAAACTCTATCCTTATATTAGCCTAGGCGGGGTTCGAACCCGGGTCATAGTGGTGGAAGGCGAGGAAAGAACCGATACGCCAACCTGACTCCCCTTGTTTGGCAATGTGTTTGATTTTTTTTCTTTCTAACATTTCCACATCTGTAAGCTCGAACATCCAAGAGCCGCCGCTCGTCCGACATCATCAGCATGCTGGTGAACATCTACGGCAGTCGCGAGCTGTTCGTCAACGAGTACCGGGGCCTGCTGGCCGACCGCATCCTGACGGGGTTCAGCTACGACACGGCGCGGGAGCTGCGCTACCTGGAGCTTCTCAAGCTGTGCTTCGGCGAGTCGCAGCTCCACCACTGCGAGGTGATGCTGAAGGACGTGGCCGACTCGCGCCGGTGCAACGCGCACATCAACTCGCCGAAGAAGGACGACGAGTTACCGGCAGAGGACGTCACTAAAGTAAGAACGAGAAATAATTGTTTTGACAAACTGTTTCAGCTGTCTAAAATGACTTTCAATACATACCTTGACCAGTTCACGCCGGAGGATGTACATGTATATACACGCAAAGTTTTTCCCAGATTCAAAACGAGCAAGGCTGGAAATGTCTGTCAGGAGCGAGCGAGCGAGCAAGGACCAAGGGTAAGAAGAATAACGTGTCGCTTGCAATATAATAGATACCTTGGAGAGTCGATAGCTTCTGTTTGGTCGAACCTCGATCACGTGGAGGCCGTTATTTTGTAGTAACCAACCGGCTTTTAAGAAAAAGCAAATAATTTAATCATTTTCAATTTATTCTCCACACTTTACAAAGCATAGAAATTCAGCTTACACTGGCATTCTTAAAAAATACACAAAATACGATCACTAGTAACAGATCATAATACAATATACACAGCATCATAATTCAGAACAGCAATCGAACCAATTCGCAGCTCGAATCGCAGCTCGAATCGCAGCTCGAATCGCTGCTCGAATCGCAGCTCGAATCGCAGCTCGAATCGCAGCTCGAATCGCAGCTCGAATCGCAGCTCGAATCGCAGCTCGAATCGCAGCTCGAATCGCAGCTCGAATCGCAGCTCGAATCGCAGCTCGAATCGCAGCTCGAATCGCAGCTCGAATCGCAGCTCGAATCGCAGCGGACTATCTCAAACGGACAAGCATACTTCAACCACCCCGAGACCAAGACTACCTATACAAATGGATGGAGAATCTTACTAGAAGAACAATGATACCAAGATATCTTGATTTGGAGAATTAACTAAAGTACGGTTTACTTTACTACTTAGTGCGAAAGGACCACTGACTGTGCTTCACAAAACACGGTCTAGAGCTAAAACTACTAGCCTAAATCAAGATATATTGTCATCATTTTTCTTCTAGAAAGATTTTCCATCTATTGGTATATAGGTTGGTTTGGCCCTAGAATTAAAGGGATTGTTTACGTTTGGTATTAAATTGGAACCCACTGTTTGTTCCAATCCTATATAGTTATAGATATATACCATAAAACTAACCTGTAAAAATTGTATTTCAAAAGGTGGTAGCGATTGTGAGATATTGCCGAATATCTGGAGCGGTTATGTCCACGCAGGAAGAATAATCTGCATTGGAATACGTAATCTGAGAAACGTCACTGCAGTAACGCTTCTCAGATTCAAATGTTTGGGGATAAAAAGTGATAGCTTTTTACATAACCGCAGTACTTCAAAGTGAAAGGTTTCTAAAAATGCATTATACTATTCCAAAGCTGCTGTACTTCTTAACAAGTAAGTTTTTATTGTCATTAATTTTTGGAGTAGTTACCAAACGTATACGATCCCTTTAACTAAACTGTGTCATGTTTAATAAAATCGCAGGCTTAAATTACGATTTTGGCCAACTCTCTTAGTGAAAATGGTGACAAATTGTGAAATTCTTAGTACAATAATAAAAAGAAACAGCAGACGAAGTAGAAGAAAAACAAAAGCACAGAGGAGTCTGTTTTCGACAGACCACATAAAAATAAAGTAACGATCCTGAAGTCGTTTTGTTTCTCCTAAAGGTCTTGAAGGGTATGCGAACTCTGAACTGGAAGACCAATCTAGGATTGGTCAATTTGGAATTGGAGCTGAAAGATCGCAAGCTCAACTTATCAGTGTCACCGACACATGCTACCATCATTATGCACTTCCAGAACAAAGGTACTATGTGTATGTCCAAAGTTTTGTCCTATAAATGCACGTACGGCGTGTCGCACGTACGACGTGGTCCGTGAAATGGATCTCTGGACCAACACAGCTGCAATGCCTTGTCAGAGTTGTATTAGAGTCCTTCAGTCTCGAGTCAAGTCACTAGCTCTTCAAATGAACTGTTTAGCCAAAGCATTCCTTTGTCATTGTTAAACCAGTTACTTGTGACTGGCATTATGAAAGGACTTGCGACTGGACTCGCGACTGGACTCGCGACTGGACTCGCGACTGGACTCGCGACTGGACTCGCGGCTGGACTCGCGGCTGGACTCGCGGCCGGTCTCGCGGCCGGTCTCGCGGCCGGTCTCGCGGCCGGTCTCGCGGCCGGTCTCGCGGCCGGTCTCGCGGCCGGTCTCGCGGCCGGTCTCGCGGCCGGTCTCGCGGCCGGTCTCGCGGCCGGTCTCGCGGCCGGTCTCGCGGCCGGTCTCGCGGCCGGTCTCGCGGCCGGTCTCGCGGCCGGTCTCGCGGCCGGTCTCGCGGCCGGTCTCGCGGCCGGTCTCGCGGCCGGTCTCGCGGCCGGTCTCGCGGCCGGTCTCGCGGCCGGTCTCGCGGCCGGTCTCGCGGCCGGTCTCGACTCGCTAAAGGACTCGCGGCCCGACTTGCGACTCGCTAAAGGACTCGCTAAAGGACTCGCTAAAGGACTTGTGGTTTACTTTGACTGCAGCCGATTTCAAAACAAAAATTCACAAACAATTGCAAGGTTTCGTGAAATCGGCTGCTGGACCTTTGATGGGACTAGTCACTGGGGGGTTCGATTCTAACACTGCCTCGCCAACTCTTGCAGCCAAATGGACCGTGGAGGAGCTGAGTGGCCTCATGCAGGTCTCGGTCACGGCGCTGCGTCGCAAGATGGCCTTCTGGCAGAGCCAGGGGGTGCTGCGAGAGGAAGGCACCGACACGTTCGTCTTGATTGAGGAACAGCGAGGGGGGCGTAGCCTGCAGCAGGAGATGATCCTATTGGACAGCGATGAAGAGACGGAGTCCGCCATGGCAACAGCCCAGGACCAACAGGAGGAAGAACTGCAGGTGAGATTTATTGTTAGGCCTTGGCGATTTCCAAACTCTGAATCGCAATTCCCAAACTCTGAATCGCAATTCTTAAAGGTAGAATACACCATTGGTAATTGTTTGAATTGTCATGAATGGGTGGATTTGGGGGGCTGTATTTTATAGTAAATATCGTTTAACTGACCTGTCTGATGTTACAATCATGGATGCTGAGAAAAGCAAAAAAAAAGGCGTTCATTTTCAACTGGCACCAGGCAGTAGTTCTTATGTTGTTCCTGTTTTCAGGAACGATCGCGATTTGTTTCTTTTCAATTCGATTTTTTTAGAACAATTCCAGGATATCTAGCGCAATCATTTTGCTGAATGCCTAGAATCATTATTTACTTTCAAATAAGTAAGATATTTCTTAATAATTCGGTAGTAAATTTTTTTGATTTCTGCAAATGGTGTATCCTACCTTTTAACTTTACCTCAAAATCGGAATCGCGATTCCAAAATCAAATCGCCATTCCAAAATTAAAAATCGCGATGCTAAACTTGGAATTGGAATTTCCAATTCAGTCGTGATTCAAATTTTTGAAAGAATCCATTCTCTAATTTTCTGATTTTGATCTTGCATGTTTTCTGCTTGGAAACAAAAATAATAAAATTGTTGTAATCCGGAATCAGAATCAATATTCCAAACTTATAAAAGTTGTCGGAATCTTGGGCGATTTCACGCCGGAATCGAATCCGATTCAATTCCGGACTCGGAATCACGATTCCAAACTCTATCGTAACCGGTTTTGTTTGCTTTCCTTGGCATCCACGATTGTAAAACTTTGGATAGGTCAGTTAAACGATATTTACTATAAAATACAACCCCTCAGATCCACCCATTCATGATAATTAGAGCACTTACCAATGATGTATCCTTTCCTTACCAATGTCGGGTTTACTCGACCGTTCTTAGCAGTGTTAAAAAATTGTGGCAACGAAAGGGTTAAAGGTGACTCGAACATTTTGTGACTCAAATACAAGTATGTGGTTCATTCTCTCTTCGTTTTGTTGTTTTATTTCCCACAGGTGTTCTGGTCCTACATTGTCGGCATGCTAACCAACCTGGAATCACTGAGTCTCGATCGCATCTACTCCATGCTTAAGATGTTTGCCATGCAAGGCCCCTCCTCCTCGGAATTCTCCGAGCACAAACTGCGTCAGTTCCTGGATCGCAAAGTGCGGGAGCAGCTCTTGGTGTACTCGACGGGAGTCTATCGCTTGCCGAAAACCGAGACGTGAAATGGGGTCGATCGTGTCTGGGCAAAATGAGACGGAACTCGGCACAGGCCATAACCCAAACCCTGCCAGATCCAGCACAGTGCATCTGTGGTGACTGCTTGACCTTGCTGCACTCTGCACACAAGTCAATGTGGCTAAGTATGCAATCTGTTGCGTCTGGCAGGGTTTCTAGCCAAAATACCCTGGAGGGTAAGGGTTAATACACTATTTCGCAGGGGGTTAGGGGTAACTACTGAACCTGTGTGAAGTTGTTGAAGTTTGTTAGGTTTGGTATGCTTTCTAGTGCGAGAGCCTAGAGGGTTAGGGTTAACTACTGAACCTGTGTGCAGTTGTTGTAGTTTGTTAGGGTTGGTAGGCTTTTATAGTGCGAGAGCTAGCTAGGGGGTTAGGGTTAACCACTGAACCTGTGTGCAGTCGTTGAAGTTTGTTAGGTTTGGTATGCTTTCTAGTGCGAGAGCCTAGGGGGTTAGGGTTAACTACTGAACCTGTGTGCAGTCGTTGAAGTTTGTTAGGTGTGGTATGCTTTCTAGGGCGAGAGCCTAGGGGGTTAGGGTTAACTACTAAACCTGTGTGCAGTTGTTGAAGTTTGTTAGGTGTGGTATGCTTTCTAGTGCGAGACCCTATGGGGTTAGGGTTAATTACTGAACATGTGTACATGTGTAGGTTTGGTAGGCTTTCTTGTGCGAGGGGTTAGGGGGACGTCCCCCTAACCCCTCGCACAAAATCACAGGGTGTACACCCTGTGATTTTATTAGTGCAACCAATGAATTTCACATGATCTGCAATGTACACTTGTTAAAACCCATTTCATTTGTGTTTATTCCTTGCAGGCTTATGCTATCGGAGGCGTTGGATCCGTTGTTCGTGTTTTGACCGACCGGAAAACAGTTTGAAAAATGTGTCTTATGTCACAGGTCCTTCCTGATCGGAAGTCCTTATGTTTATTATACCGGTCCGCGGTAGACAAAATTAAATTTAAAGTTATAAAGAATTACAGGTCGATGGGACAATCGCACAAGAACAAATATTAATATGGACAACAAAATATAACAGTTGGATTAACAAGAATTGACAATATCACAGATGAATACAGATCAACACTTATTATAAAACAGCAAAATAAAAGGATATAGATGAATTTATCCGACACGCGAGCGAATAGTTCACATACAAAACGCGACACGCGAACGAATAGTTCAGTTCAGAATGACGACAAATGGAGAAGAAGACACAGGATCTGGATGAAGAAGAAGACACGAAATGTAGACTGAAGTGGGGGTTGGACTGGCAAAGATGAACTGGGGAAAAGATGTCGAAGAGGTGAACTGGGGAAACTGATGTCGAAGAGGTGAACTGGGGAAACTGATGTACTGCAAAATACTGGAACGGGATGGTGAAACAGTGGAAAGCGACACTCCTACAGCACGCACGGTGATGAGGGAATCCAATCACTACGGGATGCCGTGCTGGAATTCGTCCTCTCGTGAGTCTCGAGTCTTGAGTTTTGTCAACTGCATATGGGGTCACACCTATTTCAGTAGAAATAGTGGAAACAAGGCTCATGTAGGAGGCAAGGTGGCATTGATCCTGACTGGTCGCAGGCTGAAGTCAGAATACACACTAATTATAACTAAACCTACATGTGTAAATCAATAAAGAATAAACTAAACCAGAACAATAATCAAACACTAAAGGTTATAAACAAAAAGCTAAAATATTCACTAAGTCTTAAGAAAAACTAAAACCTTACAGAATTATATTATTTTCAGAGGAAAATAATATAAAAGTAAACACTATAGCCCTTGATCTAGGGTTCAAATAAAAGTCACTCCAAGCTAAATCAATAAAAAGTCAACTGAAGTTAATAGGATCTATAAACCAAAAGCAATTCACAGGTGGTTCAGATATCTCAAAGCCAAAACTTGAAAAGACCAACAACTCAAAGAAATTCTGAAGAACTCCTTAACCACAAAGTGTTTCAACAAAAATAAAGTAAATCGAATCAATCATTAAACCATAACTTCAGAATAAGGCCAAAGTCAAGAAAACTAAAGTGAAGGTAATTTCACATAAACCTTGAATGGTTCAACCCTCTTGAAGTGGTTAATAGCTTTTAGGCGAAATTGATGGTCCCTGATGACCACAGGCCAGGCCCAGTGGCTTAGAGGTCACTCACACTAGTCCTTTGTTTTACTAAATAGCAATTTACTAAGGGAAAGCATATTTGTACTGTACAGCATGGTCGCAAACCAAACCATAGACTTGTGTTGATAATTCTCTCATGTACGGAATATTATCACTCAAATGGAATAATTGTACTGAAGAATTTCTAACAACATTGTGAAAACCTAAACACAACGAAAAGTCCTCGAGTAATAAACCAGTCTCATATAATTAATGGTGACTCTTCGGAAGCGAAAACCTAAATAAACACCCTACAACTACAAAACTCAAGTGAAGAATAATAACTAGAATCAATAAGAAAATCAAAAGTAATCAACGAATAACTATAACGAATTGTCAAACAAAATGGAAAATAACTACTTTGTATCTAAGCGATAATACTAATACACAACTTCAAAAAGAAATGCAAATCCTTCCAAATCACTGAAAGTACATGTACATGTACTAGGATACATGCCAATATCAGATACTAATTTACCATGAGGGCAAATTAATAAAACATCAATAACACTATTATTATGTACATTATAAAGAACAAAAGTGAATTCGGGGACTCACCTATTTCAGTAGAAATAGTGGAAACAAGGCTCATGTAGGAGGCAAGGTGGCATCGATCCTGACTGGTCGCAGGCTGAAGTCAGAATGACCCAAACCACATACATGAGGCCTCGCCCCGAACCTGACTTGTCAAGCAGCTAGTTCATATCCGAGACAGGTCGTAAATAACAGTTGGGCACCATTAAGAACACAATTAAAGGGGTTCAGTGGCCTAAACAACAAAACCTTGTCCAACCCAAAAAGTGGATTTTTGGGGGGTGTGACACTTAGATAAAAGCAAACTTCTAGGTGTAAATGAGAGAGGTAGACATCAAAGCATATTTACGAATTAGGGGCGTTCTTTTTTATTTCTATGGTTTTCATATTAATTGTTTGCATTTTAAAGAAATCGTATACGTTTGGTAATTGGAACCCATTGTTTCAATCCTATATAGTTATAGATATATACCATTAAACTAACCTGCACAAACTTCATTTCAAAAAGGTGGTAACGATTTTGAGATATTGCAGAAAATCTGGAGCGGTTATGTCGACCAGGAAGAATAATCCGCATTGGAATACACAATCTGAGAAACGTCACTGCAGTAACGCTTCTCAGATTGCATTATACTATCCAAAGCTGCTGTACTTCTTACCAAGTAAGTTTTTATTGCCATTAATTTTTTGAGTAATTACCAAACGTATACGATTCCTTTAAGTTTTTTTTTAATTTGAAGGAATACAAAATTGGAGTTCTACCTGATTAGATGGATAAACTAAATGAAGTGTACTTGTGTATTATCTTGAGTTTTGTTTATTGTGAATTTATCATGAGTTAATAACACTCCCAGAAATCACTGGATAATTGGTAGAGCGCGGGTCCGGTATTCCGGAGGTCACAGGTTCAAGTCAAATACCCAGCACGATATGAGACCGAGGGACTCCTTTCATAGTCCCCCATACCTAGACACTCTCTAGACTATTGAATTTTCTGAGAAACCACAACATTCCGCAAGCACAACGACCGCCACAAAAGAGGGGGGGGGGGGGGGGGGGGGGGTCCCCCGTTTCATATCTTGCTTCATATTTCAAATTCCGCCTTGCCGATTTCTTTGTTCACTTTTATTATGCAAATTTATGCAAATTTACCTCGTCAATTTTTCTTTGTGGTTTATTTGTGTGGAAATAAAAAGGGACGCCCTTAAATAGCTTTGGAAAACCTTACGATATGAAAGAAAACATGCAGGAGAGATTATACAAAATAAATGTTGTCATTGTCAAATGCGACGAGAAATGTACACTTGTTGGGCCCAAAATCATTGTGAAACGCTCATGACAAAAAAGAAGCGATTCCAAAAGTGTTTTTTTCTATAAGTGTAGTTTTGTCGGCTTAAGAGTGTAATCAAGTCCAGCATAGGTCAAATCATAAGTAATCAAATCGCAAGTAGGGTGTGCATCGGTGCGGAACCGGGTACCTGATTATTTTTACCGACCGTTGATGTCGGTAACCGGTTCCAGCATATAGAATCGAGAACCTGCAACCAAATATTTGCAAGTTACATAGTAATTCCCAGACAATAAAAAACCAACAGAAATTGCAACGATCAACCACTAACAGCTTGTTGCTTTGAAAATTTCTTTGTACCTTGAAAATACAACTGAGCAACAAATTGGTGTATTTGACAGGTACCCACTGCACACCCCTAATCACACCCGAGACGTACATGTAACTGAGAGACTCCCCCTCCATACCTATACACTATTGTTACCTAACGCACCCCCCTAAAAAGAAACCACAACATTCCGCAAGCACAATGACCACCACAAAGAAGGGGGTGGGGGGATCTCTCCGTCCCATCTATTGCTTAATTTGTACGTGTATGCTACAGAATAACAAAACCAAAATTGATTTTACTGACATTTGTTAAAAGTTTATTAAACAAAATTGTATATTACTCTTATTTGACACAATTGTCAGAATTAAAGTTATGCAACCAGCTACCCATATTTAATTGTAGTCTTGCATTTACTTGTATGTACACATTTTGGGCGAGCTCTTCCTCTGCACTATAGTTCTTCAAATATTTTTGAAAAATACGTGCGAGTGAAACACGTCATTGTGCTCATTGTAAATTTAGCTATTGATGTTAGCATGAGCTTCAAGATACCTAAATGTGAACTGCCCCCACAAAACCAGACATAAGTGGTTTTTTTTAAAAGTGAGATAATGTTATTTTCATCTTTCATTTGGTACCAAAACCACTTCCTATTGTTCAGGGTGCAACCCCCTAAAAAAACCAGACAAACCAACGTTAATGAAGTATGTTGCACATTTTCATTTATTATTTGGCAGGATTACAAACAAACACAAAATTGCATATATGTATATACAATTACAAAGGTTAACAAAATACAGAACAAAGCTAGTCAGAAAAATTTCTAAAACACCCTTAAAGGTAGGATACACTATTGGTAATTGCTTGGATTTTGGGGGTTGTATTTTATAGTAAATATCGTTTAACTGACCTGTCCGTTTACAATATTGAATGCAGAGAAAAAGCAAAAAAAACGGCGTTTGTTTACAACCGGGGTCCGGCAGTTGTTCTTGTTTTTTCGCATAAAATTCAATTTTTCAGAACAATTACAGGATACCGGTATCTAGCGCAATTATTTTGCTGGATGCCAAGAATCATTATTTACTTTTAAATAAGTAAGATATTTCTTAAAAATTTGGTATTAAGAAAATTTGATATCTGCAAAATAGTTAATTCTACCTTTAGGAACATACATGCAGGTCTATACGAGAGCCCAAGCAATTGGCCGTTCCCAACAGGCACATTTTTTAAAGGGCAATGCGCTATTGACACAAAATAACACAAACCATTGTGAGATACAAACAGTGTATTTTAGCCTGCAGAATCAGAATGCAATTAATACGTCTCACCCAATCAGGCTACAACTTGCGAAACAAGGAAAATGTTGTTTCATTTTTTACGAGTACGTCACGATTACCGTTCAATAATGAAAAACATGTAAATTACTTAATCTGCTCATACAAGTTATATATTTCAAAATTATTCATTTCTTTTAACTGAAAGGCCGTAATTAAAAAGTCCAACCCGGCATATTAGCTACTGCAAGACACAGACTGCAGTTGACATTACATTTGATTGACATCAAAATACGACAGATTGTTTTTTCACATTTGGTAGTCTTCATTTTCAACAGATATCCTGACTACATATGTTCATTGAACCCCATCCCCCGTTTAACAGTTTTTACTTCGCTCACAGTATTTAGAAGTGATCTTCACACCAATCTTAGCACAAAAGTTTACACAAAATAAATATATACACATTATAAAACATAATACGTTTCTTAAAAATATATACTTTTATTTACATTTTGACAGTATTATTACAATGCCTTCTCATTAGTGGTTGGAGTAATCCCAAAAATACTCAATACTCAATTTCGTTAAGTATTACTCAAGTACTATAATTGTCAGGCCAACCAGCTAGTTTATAAAAATAATCCTATATTTACATATATAATCCTATATTAGCCATCAATGGTTGGAATAATCCTAAACCTACCCAAAGGATTCTCACTGTTACATAAACACAATAGTTATCTGGCCAACAAGTTTCAACTTGTGAAGGAAATGGACCAAACCACCCATACAGCCTCAGTGTTGGATAAGAAATCAACGAGTGTTATACATCCACTTGGTATATGTTTTTATGCACACACGTACAGATTTGAAGTCTTCAGTAATTTCGGTGGTCAATTTAAACTGTTTGCAGATACATAGATCGGCAAATCATCAAAACACTCTACAAAGACCTGGGTCAGAGTTGACCCAAATGCGAGTCACCTTAATTTCCCTTCCAGTCATTTGATACTGACACAAATAATCGTCATTTTGACATAGAAATTGTCTTTTCGATTTAAGGAAAATGTCATTTTAGAGGGAAAAAATACATTTTGACCCGAGAGATTATTCGGTCATATCTGACCCGGATTCAGTGTAGAATCTGAGTCGGGACTTATAAGAGTGTAAGTTCGACTCTGATGACAAACCACCGTTTCGTACGAAGAGGGTGAAGAGCTAATTGTCTTACGCGCAGTGTGACGCAACTGACGATCTGAATCGAGAATGTGTTACGATGTTTATTCTTTAAACTGCAAGCAGGCATCCTGAAGTGACAGAGTTTTCCTTATCGATTTTGTTCTGTGGAATTTGCACAGGTTCCCGATTTTATGGTGACAATTATTGTTTTTGTTGGATAGAATATTCTGATTTTTCCCAAAAAGTAGCTGTTATTGTGGTTGGGATATGTACTTTAAAGAACTTGAAAACGTAGCCGCGATCAACACTATTAAGTCTCCGTCAAATCTTCATCTGAACTTTATTTTCGAAGTTTTGAAAACTTGTTTTTACCTATTCATGGGCATACAACCACTCTCCCCCCCCCCTACTTTTTTTTTGACCGGGGATGGGTCATTCGATCACCCCAGATTTTTGTGGTGAGAATAACAAAAGAATATGCTGGTTTTGAGGTATCTTGTACCTTTCCAACATTAAAATGTAGTTATAGGTTTTCCCGGTCAATTTCGGCAAAAGAGCTGCCAATTTAACCACTGCGCCATTCTATTTCGCGTGAAATGTAATGCTGCTATGTTATTTTAACATCACCGAGCCAAGGCGCGGGATGATTTTTAACGAAAGCCGATCCGAGGCGGGTTCAGGCCGATGGTACCGGGAAGCACACCCACAACAGTTTCGGCCTTGCTCGCTGTTAACAGATATTTTCGGCCTTGCTCGTAACGTGTTTATGCGTCATCCGTTTTAAATCTGGAGAAAACTTTGCGTGTATATATGCACCCCGTTTTAAACACCACCTGAATTTTGAAAGATTTAATTTTTGTTTTAAAATTTGGTCGAATTGCTATTTATTTTCAAAGACAATGTTAACAAATATTTTCAGCGAATAATTAAAAAGTGGATTTTGACAAGAACATAATTTCATATGAATCCGAAACGAACTTCTAGGGTACATAATTTGTTGACGTGGTTTTAAAGTTAATTTGTCAACAAATTACGCGTGTAAAATCTTGACATGTACTATAGCGAGAAAGTGCCGATTCCGTATGGTTTTCAGAGCAGCATGTTTCCTAATATTGTACGTCGTATGGGATTGAACCATACATGACATGTACATTTTGGTATCGTGAAACCATGCAGCCGTGCTCCCCCTCCCCTGGCCCTCCCCCAGATTTACAGATTTACAGATTTACGCCACTGCCTCTATAAAAAATGTTTAACACTTTTGTTATGAGGCCTTTTGTTATTAGTAAATGTGAACCCTAATCTTGGTGAACTCTAAGCGACGGGAAGCGGGACTGCACATCTAATCCACGCAATAGCTGGTTGCCATGTAAATGCAAATTAGTCAGTATGGGCATGTCACGTGCAGCGGAGGCAATGTGCCCAATGTCTGTCGATGTCAAATCGCACCCACTCAGGCCCAGCATATTTAAGTGCTTCATTTTCGGCAATTCCTTGGCCCACAACTCGGCCGATCCGCCCAATCTCTGGTTTCCACGAAGGGCCAAGTCAGTCAGTCTGAGCTTGTTACCAGCAGCTAAGGCAATGGGTTCAATGTCTGTCGGTGCCAAATCGCACCCACTCAGGCCCAGCATATTTAAGTGCTTCATTTTCGGCAATTCCTTGGCCCACAACTCGGCCGATCCGCCCAATCTCTGGTTTCCACGAAGGGCCAAGTCAGTCAGTCTGGGGATGTCACTTTCAGCCAAGGCAATGTGCTCAATGTCTGTAGGTGTCAAATCGCAAAAGTTCAGGACCAGCTTATTTAAGTGCTTCATTTTCGACAATTCCTTGCCCCACAACTCGGCCGATCCGCCCAATCTCGTGTTGCCAACAAGGGCCAAGTCAGTCAGTCTGGGGATGTCACTTTCAGCCGAGGCAATGTGCTCAATGTCTGTAGGTGTCAAATCGCAAAAGTTCAGGACCAGCTTATTTAAGTGCTTCATTTTCAACAATTCCTTGCCCCACAACTCGGCCGATCCGCCCAATCTCTTGTTGCCATCAAGGGCCAAGTTAGTCAGTCTGGGGATGTCACGTGCAGCCAAGGCAATTTGCTCAATGTCTGTCCCCGTTAATTTGCAACCGCATATGTGAAGTGTTGTCAGACTTGTCAAGTGTCGGATATGAGGGGCCCATTCTACAGCTCTACCTCCCAATGTATGGCACTGTGCTAAGTAAAGACTGGTCAGGTTTTGGTTGCATTTCATTGGCGACATGATTTTCTCAAGATCACCATCCACTAAAGTACAACTGTTAAAGCTCAGTCCCTCAAGGTTTTCCATGTCACCCAGGGCGAAGGCTAAATCGCTGACCAAAGATACCCGAGTAACCAGAATAGTTTTAACGCATGCCAGCAGCGCCGTGCGGTTGTCAGACCCACAGATGATTTTCAGAAGGTATGTGAAACTGCGGAAATCATTATTGTTACGCACATCGATAACTGAGGGGATGAGTGAGTCGCTGGTGAGACACTGTGGGACTTTGCTTGCCTGGCTTTCCAATAAGCAGTTGCGACTAATCGCTTGTATAACATCTGACTGGTACCGTGGCTTATCATCATCCTTATTGAACTTACGATCAAGGAAGTTTACGATGTCAGTCATACACTTCTCATTATCGCTACAACAAAAACGCAACAGAAAATCGTTTGAAACCACGCCCTCCATTGTCTGACAAAGTTGTCTTAAACTGTTTTGAAATTTTCTGAATGGAACAACTTTGAACACCGTACGCTTTACAAATCCCAGGTTCGACACATGCACACTCTGCAAGTATTTCGCTGCAGAGTATTCCTGTATTGTCTTGTGCATAAATTGTATGTTATTGTGGGATTTGAGGTTTTTGATAACTCTCTGCTTGGTTAGGATGCCTGCTTTTAGTGCCAGGTTCAGTGCATTCGGTTCAAAATCATCTTCTTGAAATGAGAATTTCTGGTTGGCATTCATGAGTCCGAGCAGCGCAGTTTTTCCTATTGCAATCACTGTTTTTGAAGCATCTTCGTCGCAGATATCCCCTTTTCTTGTGAACATGTAATTAACTGCCTCATTGAAGAGACGTGAAGTTGTTTCTGGGAGTTGTTTATTCTTCCTCCACAACAAATTCATAAGCAACAGTAACATTGGGTTCTTAGCAAAATCACGCAGCTTGTTGGACTTTCCAATGGTTTGGATTAGTGCATTGCCACTATCAGGGTCATTGTCATAGAATTTCTGAACGTATTCACTGACATCCTCGTCGGTAAACCCCAGAACCTCTACGTGTGTGCAAGGATTTCGGACGAGTTTTGATGTCAGTGTCTCAAGATGAGAGGGGCGGGTTGAGACACATATGAAACATTCCCTGTACACTGTTCTATTGAGTGCTTTGAGGACAGAACCGAATGAGGCTGCATCGAGTGTTTTGGTCTTCATTTCGTCAAAACCATCCAAAAGAATCAAGACCTCATTTGGGTTGGCCAGGATGAATTTATCAAGTTCTTTTTTGTCTACTCCTGACTTTTCGCCTACAAGTTGATCGAAAGAGGAATCAACGAGATCAGATTCCTGCGACAGGGCACACATCTTTAAAAGAAAGATGAGCTTGAATCTATTCAGGATTTCGCTTACCCTGTTGGCCCAGTCCAATACAATCTTATCAAATATGGTGGACTTCCCAACACCGCCTAGGCCAATTAAAATAAGACGATTGCAATCGTACCAATGTTTGAATATTGTGTCATAATCGGTTGAATATACAATGTCGTCGGTGTATCTTTCTTCTACAGTACCTTTCTTTGTTCTAATCTGCAGTTTCGTGTAAATGCCAACGATGGGTCTTTGATCATCAGGAATCCCAGGGTTCAACTGAAGATAACTGCGCGTAGTCTGGTACCATTTCACCAAAATGTCCCTAGTCTTGTTACCAGCCTCTTGGTAGCTAGGAGCCTCCAACCTTGGTTCTTGGTCTGGTCTCAGACTATGCTGAGGTGCAGGCACTCCTATTCAGATAAAAAAGCAACAAAAGTGGAAGCTGTTCACACAATTGCCAGCTTGTGTATACTGTCAAATTCGGATGAAATCCGGCCCTAAAAGGTGCCATATTTTGCAATGAAGCAGAGGCGTCATTTTTCAAGATGCTATCGGCCCACAGGATTAGTTTTCTGGAGATCATTTTTGGATGGGAATTTCTCCCAAAAGTTAATATTAAGCGCTTTGGGGTGCAACCGAATGAGGCTACATCGAGTGGTTTGGCCCTTGTTACCAAGAAACCATCCAAAAGAATCAATTAAGACCTCATTTGGGTTGGCCAGGATGAACTGATCATTTGCTATTCCCGAATCTTCGTCTAGAAGCTGATCGAAAGAGGAATCAACGAGATGAGATTTCTGCGACAGGGCACACGTCTTTAAAATAAAGACGAGCTTTAATCTGTTCAGAATTTTGCTTACTTCATCGGCCCAATCGTATCAATCTTTACCGACCCCTCCCATTCCACAGAAAACGAGGCGTTTGATAAGTTCCCCAGTTCTTGTCCTTAATCTAAATATTTTGTCATATTCTGTTGAGTTTACAGTTTCTCTTGTCTGGCCATTAACAACTGCTACCCCTTCCCGTGTTTCTAACTGTACTTTAGTGTATATGCCAGCTATGTGCTTCTGGTCATTATCAATGTCGGGCAACAACTGCACGTAACTGCCTGTTGATTTATAAACTGTCTTTAAAATATTCCTGGTCTTGTTACCGGCATCTTGATGGCTAGGAGTCGCCAACCTTGGTTCTTGGTCTGGTCTCTGACTAAGCTGAGGTATCGGTGCAGGAATACCTATATTTAAAACCAAAACAAGAAAACAGTTTTGCTTCAATACATTGTTTCTGAAATGAATTGTAAAAAAATTGTATGTAAAAGAAATGACTTTGGGATTTCTGGTGCTACTGTAAGACACTGCACAAATAAGTTTGGTAAATAATATACACATGTTTTGACAACTATAGCGCTGTTAGATGTAAACTTATCAAGTGTTTTCTTAAGGTACATTCCCATTTTTTAAAACCAACAAAAATAAATCCAGACAAAAAGCTGGTAACTGCAGGTGTACAAAACAATGACTGGACCTCATTCTCCCGAGACTTAGAGGAATTCCTGAATTTTGATTGCAGTTGGAGGAAAGCTGTACCTGAATTTATACAAGTCAAGAAACTTGTGAATTTTGTATTTTGTAAATTCTATTTGATTTTGGGTTTGTTTGGGGATGGATCGGTGTTAATAAATAAGTTTGTATATTGTACGTGGAATAGTGAGAACTGTCTAGCTATTTTTCATTTATTTCATGGGAGTGTGGCAGGTTTCCTAATTTCTATTTGTCCGATGGAGTCACTAATAGTGACTATGTGACACTGAAATGATAGCAACTTATCATCTTGTGGATATGCACCCCTAATAAGCCATATCTGGTTCCTCAAATTCTGATTAAAGATAAGTTGAAGTCTGTGGCAATCTACAAACTCGTAAAATATATTGGATTTTACTACCACGCACATTGATCATGATTATTCTTTTTCCCAGAATCGTGCCGTTATTCACGTCATTCGTACATCAAGCCAAAATTAATGTGCAACATAGAGGCCGCTATTTGGCATGGATTCATAAAGGAACAAATTCCAAGACGTCATCGCTATAAATAGTGCCCTCATATTGTGTCCACCATTATATCCAATTGGCTTATATTTGCACCAAAGAAAATTGATGACTCTTAATTAGCTCGCAACCTGACATCATAAGTTTTTGTTGTGTCTATGTTTATGTATTTTACCACCTACTCCTCCAAAATACATTTGAATTGATATCAAGCTAAACTTTCAGTTTCATATGAAGCAAGATATGAGACAGAGCTCCCCCCCCCCCTTCCTTTGTAGTGGTCATTGTGTTTGTGGAATGTTGTGGTTTCTCAGGAATTCCTTATACATGGGGGGGGGGGGGGGTAACAATTGTCTAGAGAGCCTGTATAGGTATGAGGGACTAAGGGGCAGTCCCTCTGTGGGGGGGGGGGGTGCGTTAGGTAACAATTGTCTAGAGAGTGTATAGGTATGAGGGACTAATGGGGGAGTCCCTCTGTGGGGGGGGGGGGGTGCGTTAGGTAACAATTGTCTAGAGAGTGTATATAGGCATTAGGGACTAAGGGGGAGTCCCTCTGTGGGGGGGTGGGGGGGGGGTCGTTAGGTAACAATTGTCTAGAGAGTGTATAGGTATGAGGGACTAAGGGGGGAGTCCCTCTGTCTCATATTGTGTTGGGTTTATCACTTTTGACAAACATATGATTGTATTTACCTGATCCCTGGATGTAATTGATATTAACTGTATTTGCACCAACAATGGTAGGGTTGTTGCTACCACCGACTGTGATGCCAATGTTTCCGGTGGTTCCAGTTTGTTGTGGGGAATCTAAAATCAAAAGCAAGAATTAAGATATCCAAATAAAGTAGCTAATCACATCCCCCAAATTTCTATTTTTGTAGGAACAAATTTATAGGCCGAGTAAAAAAAAAAAAAATTACATCAAAGTCAATATCCTCAGAAATTGAATAAGTGTGCCCAAAATGTCCTGCTAATCTGAATAGATCATTCAAATTTCATTCCAAATACCGTTCTGATAGCCGACAGAAAGTCAACGTGTGGATTGGTCTGATGGGAAACAACACCATCCTTGGACCATTTTGTTTAAATAGAAACATAAATGGCGTGTCATTTCTTTGTTCCTACAAAGATGCTTACACGCGGTCTCATAATACTTCAGAGACAACCCCCTCCCATGTACAAGTGCCAAACCTCTCCCCTTTATAGGTGAAACTAACTAAAAAAATAAGCTTCTTTTCGAACTTGGCTTCCAGACCATTACATTTGTTTCACAATTTCTGTAATGTTAACAAACATGATTGTATTTACCTGGTCTCTCCATCGGGAAGTGAACTGTACTTGGGCCAACAGCGGTAGGGTTGTGGCTACCACTGACTGTGTCAATGTTCTCGATGGTTCCAGTTTGTTGTGGGGAATCTATAATCAGTAGCAAGAATTAAAATATCCTTAAATATCCTTAAATATCCTACAAAACAGACATTTGGGGGATGTGAGGTACCTTTGGGGTACCTTAAGAGATTGCAGTACCTTGCTGCCACCTTGGATATGCTTACACCCGGTCTCATAATACTTCAGAGACACCCCCCCACTCCCAGGTACAAGTGCCGAACCTTTTCCCCTTTGGGGTGAAACGAACTAAACAAAATAAGCTTCTTTTCGAACTTGGCTTCCAGACCATTACATTTGATTCACAATTTCTTTAACATTAACAAACATGATTGTACTATTTACCTGGTCCCTCCATTAGGAAGTGAACTGCACTCGGACCAACAATGGTAGGGTTGTGGCTACCACTGACTGTGTCAATGTTCTCGATGGTTCCAGTTTGTTGTGGAGAATCTAAAATCAGAAGCAAGAAATAAAATATCCTTAAATAAAATAGCTGACAAAATGTTGCATGTACTCGATTCAAGATCTAATTATCGTCTGTACTTGTAAAATATTGTAACAAAAATTGTCCTGATCATCACGGTTGGGGCATCAGTCTTTTTACAGGCTGCTTTGGTGGGTAGGAGGGTGGTAATAAGCACCCCTCCACTCCCCAGTAAGGTTATACACTGGCTCCAAGCAACTAGCTGCTGTGTACTGACCTGTTGCAGCAGAGGGGGCAGGTACATGAGCCTCCTGTGGTATCACGGTTTGGGGCATCAGTCTGTTTACAGGCTGCTTTGGTGGCGAGGAGGGTGGACACCCCTCCCTAGTAAGGTTTTACACCGACTCTAAGCAACTAACTACTATGTACTGACCTGTTGCAGCAGAGGAGGCAGGTACCGGAGCCTCCTGTGGTATCACGGTTGGGGCATCAGTCTGTTTACGGGCTGCTTTGGATTTTGCCGCACCCATGGTACTTTGGATCACCCGCCCACAAATCCTGTTAGCAATGATTAATAATAAACTGTGCCTCATTTTTTAAAAATAAATATGATCGACATTGCATCAGGGGTACGAATGACCAATGGATTGACAACCAATGCAGTTTATGCACAAATCCTATGAAGACAGTGGACCAGTCATGCATTTATTTTTTCTATCATTAATTCACCAATTAAAGCAGAATAATATGAGATTATGAGAAACATAAATTGTAAAATGTTAAAACATGAAAGTTCAAGTTTTTATTTTATTTTAGAAGGTTTCCAAAGTATTACTAATGTTTCTGACAATAAATAAGCCTAATTTGCATATGTTTTGTTACGTTTCCCAAGCAACAATAATAATAATAATAATAATAATGCTAGTTTCTTATATGGCGCTTTAGACTCCCACAATGTGGGTGTATCAAAGCGCTTTACAATTTATTATTACCCCGGTCATTGGGCCCATGAAACATTCCAAATACCATCTCAGCTCCCTGGGGAGTATACAGCTCGATGCTGCCATTTCGGCGCAAAGCAGTTAAATCAACCACAATAACCATCTCTGCCCTCACAGGTACCCATTTACTCCTGGGTGGAGAGAAGCAATGAGTGACAAAGTGCCTTGCCCAAGGGCACACGCACCATAGTCCCAGGCCGGACTCGAACCCACAACCTGTATCTTTACATACAGATTACAAATTCAATGCTCCAGACCACGAGACCACGGCACTCCACAACAATGTTGGAACTAAAAACAAGATTGCTCCAATCTTCATGTAGAATTTCACGATGAGTCAGAAAAAAAAATATGTTTTCCTGGTTCACAGCACTCCACAGGTTTGTTCACAAATTAGCGTTTTTACAGCACTTTTCATGTAAAATTTTACATTTTTCTTAAAATATCTGTCTTTTAACGGAATTTATTATATTTACAGTGTATTTCTGTTAAAATAGTATGACATAGTTAAATAAATAAAAATTGATACGTGGGTTGACGGTAAATTTAGAGAAAATATAATGTTTAATCAATATCCGTTAATTACCTGTAAAAATTGAAGGATAATTTTACATACACTGTAAAACTTATCGACGTTAAAGTTGCACCTTTCCGCAAAATTCCATGTTTTAACAGCATTTTATATATTTACAGTGTCTACAACATTTATAATTGTAAAAACAAAAAAAGGACATTGTCTGGCGTCTCTTCTGCAACCATGCACTTTTGATGTAAAATAACTGATATCTTTTTACAGTGCAACCAGTCACACCATAGCTATATGGTCACATATTACATGTAAGTCCTGTTAAATATCAATGATTAATGATAAACTGTGCCATAGTTTGTTCGTTGGTAGGTAAACTTATGCTTTTAGCAGATTTGTTAACACACCTGTATGACCTCTGACAGAAGGCAAGGCAAGCATATAGTCTGAACATTTAGGATTTTCAATAAATATGATTGACATTGCATCAGGGGTATGGATGACAGACAACAATGCAGTTCATGCACAAATCCTATGGAGAGACTGGGTGAACCAGTCATGCAGAAATGTTTCCATTATCAATTGAGGCAGAATAGTTTTCCCGGTTATTTTAAAACATTTTTCATTCAAATTCACCAACTCTCACATTCAATTTCGTCCCCTGAAAAAAATGTATACACCCTTTTACCAAATCAATTTAGTCGTTTATAATTTAATTACACATTTTGGTCAAACCAAATAAACATTTCTGGGTGAACTTTCATCCTTACATATCAATTTCGTCTAAGCTGTTGCCGAAAGACAGCAATCAGAGATCGAATTCGTCTTATGTCAATCAATTTCAAACTTATGTTAAATAAATTAGTCTAAAATGTGTGATCGGCTCAAACACATGTTGAACATTGATTTGACCTAAATTGGAAATTAAATGGTAAATGACTAAAATGGTTTGGTTAAAGCAAAAATAAATGTAAGAATCGGTGCATTTAAATTTTTCTTTTTTAAAGCCTGGGAAACTTATATTATGAGATGATGAGAAACATAAATTGAAAACTTTTCAATCATAAAATTCAGGTTTTTTAAAAATTTTGTTTAGGGTTCCCAAAGTATTACTAATGGTTCTGACAATATATAAGCCTAATTTGCCTTTATTTTACGTAATACAGTACACATGCAACAAATGTTCGAACTAAAAACAAGAGTTCTCCAATCTTCATGTACAATTTCAGATTGAATCAGAGGGAAAAAAACACAGGTTTGTGCACAAACTGGTTTAATTGTCATCTACACACAAATCGTGTGTGTATAGTCCCAACAACCAGACAGCATGCCCCCAAACTGTTTTTATTGGGGCTCAATAAAAACAGTTGCCAAAAGTTTGTGCTCCGAAAGAAAGAAACAACGTGCCTGGAATATGTAGGCTTTTTAATCTATTAATCACTTCAATTTGCTGAATAACGGCCTTCTAAACATGCCGAACTGTTGTTGTGAGACCTAGTAACACCTTCTAAATTGGTGATCACATCCCTCCATGGTTTCCGAGAGGGAGTTACCGAGGCCAAACGATTTTAGTTATTTCCTTGTTTGCGTGCGCGTACGGTATTGTATAGATATAAGCCCGTGATACGTACAGGAAGATATGCCATAAGCTAAGGTGAATCAAACAGTCAGGAATCAGGATTATGTCGCATTAATAAATACCTAGGAGAGTTGATATCTTATGATTGGTCGAGTCGACTCCTGTATTCTGGAGGTCGCAGTTTCAAGTCCCGCCTGTCAATTTCTTTGATCACTTTCAACTTTATGCAAATTTACCTAGTCGGTTTCCCTTGTGGTTTATGTTAAATAAATTAGTATAATGTTTGCTTGAATCAAACACACACCAAACTAATTTACTTGTTTTAAAATAAGTATAAAATTGAATAATATAAGACGAATTCGATCTTTGAATGCTGCCTTTCGGCAACAGCTTTAAACGAAATTGATATGTAAGGATGAAAGTTCACCCAGAAACGTTCAATTGGTTTGACCAAAATTTGAAATTGAATGGTGAATGACTAAATTGTTTTGGTTAAAAGCTTGTGAATTCCTTTCTCGGACAAAATTTAATGAACAAAATCGGTACATTTGAATGATTTTTTTTTAATAGCCCGAGAAACCTATATTATGAGATTATGAGAAACACAAATCGTAAAATTTGTAAGAAGGTTCCCAAAGTATTACTAATAATTCCGGAATTATGTATTACTATTTATATAAGCCTAATTTGCCTTTATTTTACGTTATACAGTACACGGTTACAACCCTATATTCCGACAGCCCTATGTTCCAACAACCCTATGTTTCGACACCTCATATAATGTTTCGACACCCAATATATGTTCAGACACTCAGTACTTACGACACCTTTAAGATTGTGAGTCACCAATGCACAACCAACTATGCCTAAGAGCCTCCAAAATAGTAGTCTTGGTGCAAGACGTCCCTGTTTTGTATTTCCACAAATTTCCGCTAATAGAGGGCGCTATCACTCCACCAACCGCTATCACCCACAAACCGCTATCACGTGATAGCTGTGGGACCCAGTAGATAAAAAGAAGGTACATGTATAAACAAACATATCTCTGGCCCCAATGCACCAGTCGAAATGAGCAAGCACACTCTTATCGGAACATAGAGGTGTACGCAGGGGGGGGGGGGGGGGTAAATAATGTTATTTTGATGTAGAAATAACTGTACTGGAGGCATACGAAAAAAATTGGTCTCATTTTTGGTTCCATCAGTACAAATTCGCCCCCAAATTACCAAAAGGTCCACATTTTCCGGGGTAAATAATGGTATTTTGATGTAAAATTAACGATACCCATAAAAAATCCTGCGTACGGGCCTAAGAGTAGTCTGAAGGTTGGGGTGTGGGAACATAGGTTGAATAGTCGGAAGCTGGGGGTGTGGGCTAGCCAGGGGAGTGTGAAGCTATAGATAGGGGAGTGGGAAGCTAGCTAGGGGTGTGGGGAGCTAGGGGTGTGGGAAGCTAGCTAGGGGAATGGGAAGCTGGCTAGGGGAGTGGGAAGCTAGCTAGGGGAGTGGGGAGCTAGCTAGGGGTGTGGGAAGCTAGCTAGGGGTGTGGAAACCTAGCTAGGGGAGTGGGAAGCTAGCTAGGGGTGTGTGGGGAGGTAGCAAGGGAAGTTGGAAGTTAGCTAGGAGTGTGGGAAGCTAGCTACGTGTATGGGAAGCTAGCTAGGGGAGTGGGAAGCTAGCTAGGGGTGTGGGGAGCTAGCTGGGGGTATTTGGAAGCTAGCTAGGGGTGCTAGAGCTGCACCTTCAAAATTGTAATTTTGATCACAATTTGTTGAGAGAGTTACTGATGTCCAAATAAATTGTAGTTATTTCCTTGTTTGCGTGCGCATTCTGGATATAAGCCCGTGGTACGTACGGGAAGAGGTGTCATGTGAACCAAACGGGAAACAGTATGGCCTAAGTATTATGTTGCAATACACCATGCAGTGCTTGTACAGGAAGGGTGTTTCCGCTGTTGTACATAATAATTATGATCATTGCTTGCACAGGCAAGAGACTTGATATCCCTCTGTTGCACTAGGACCATTGCTTGCGGCGCCATGGAGGAAGAAAAACAGAGGCGCCTGAAAGTGCGCCATTTTGTCTTTACGCTTCCGGACTACTCGGCCTCCCGCGTGACCCTTCTATAGGCATTTTACACGGGGTTGCTCTTTCTCTTGCTATTACTAGTATAATTTTTGACTGAAGGATTTCTAAGCGTACTCGATTCCCCGAGAAACAATCGTGTTTTAATTTTATCTTGGCATTCCACAAGAATAAAATAATGAGTAATCAGTTGGAAATTGGTACAAACAAATCGTCAGCGTTTTCACGAAGAGACGAGTTTGGCCACGAGGAGTTGCACATTGGTTTTGAGAAAATCAGGTTTTAAGTTGGTCACTTTTTGAAAAAGAGATTTCGCCTATTTGTAAAGCACATAATTATTAACTTATATTTGGTACGTACAGAGAGTTGAGATCTAACACTAATATACCTCTTAAAGAACACAAACAAACTTAATTGACGAGTAATTAATGTAGATATAAATTTGTCTGTTCGTGAAAAATCCAACTCTACGGTGGTGGCTTTTTTGCCCATAGCGCACGAATTTGTCTCTTCGTGAAATCCTAAAAACTTGTTTTGCCCATATTTGTCTCTTCGCGAATGTACATGTATATACAATGTAATACATTGTATGCGCGTTGTTTTTGCGCTGGGAGCAACGTTATTTCTATCTACGCAGGAACAAATTATAATTTGTCTCTTCGTGAAAACTCAAAATACGATTTGGGTGAAATTTCCCCCCGTATAATTTTCGTAATCCTAATGATTCAAACTGATTTTGACAATATTAACCTCGCCAAGAATGCTCCAATCTTCATGTACAATTTCAGATTGAATCAGAGGGAAAAAACTACAGCGCACCACAGGTTTGTGCACAAACTAGTTTAATTGTCATCCAAACATAAATCGTGTGTGAGAGTCCCAACAACCAGACAGCATGCCCCCAATAAAAACAGTTGACAAAAGTTTGTGCTGCGAAAGAAAGTGGTGTGGGTAGCTAGCCAGGGGAGTGGGAAGCTAGCTAGGGGAGTGGGAAGCTAGCTAGGGATGTGGGAAGGTAGGGGTGTGGGAAGCTAGCTACGTGTGTGGGAAGCTAGCTAGGGGTGTGAGAAGCTAGCTATAGGGGAGTGGGAAGCTAGCTAGTGGGTGTGGGAAGCTAGCTAGGGGTGTGGGAAGGTAGGGGTGTGGGAAGCTAGCTACGTGTGTGAGAACTAGCTATAGGGGAGTGGGAAGCTAGCTAGTGGGTGTGGGAAGCTAGCTAGGGGTGTGGGAAGCTAGCTATAGGGGAGTGGGAAGCTAGCTGGGGGAGTGGGAAGCTAGCTATGGAAGTGGGAAGCTAGCTAGGGAAGTGGGAAGCTAGCTAGAGGTGTGTTAAGCTAGGGGTGTGGGAGGGTAGCTAGGGGAGTGAGAAGTTAGCTAGGGGTGTGGGAAGCTAGCTAGGGGAATGGGAAGTTAGCTAGGGGAGTGGGAAGCTAGCTAGGGGTGTGGGGAGCTAGCTAGGGAGTGGGAAGCTAGCTAGGGGAGTGAGAAGTTAGCTAGGGGAGTGGGAAGTTAGCTAGGGGTGTGGGAAGCTAGCTAGGAAAGTGGGAAGTTAGCTAGGGGAGTGGGAAGCTAGCTAGGGGTGTGGGGAGCTAGCTGGGGGTATTTGGAAGCTAGCTAGGGGTGCGGGAAGCTAGGGGTATCGGAACCTAGGGGTGTCGGAACATAGTGTGGGAAGTGTCGGAACATAGGCGCGTCAGAACATAGAGGAACATAGAACAGTCAGCCACCTAGTAAACATGCAACAATTAATGTTCTAACTAAAAACAAGATTGCTCCAATCTTCATGTACAATTTCAGGATTATTCAGGAAAAAAACCCTGTTTAACTGGTTCACAGCGGACCATAGGTTCGTGCACAAATTGGTTTAATAATTGTCATCTACACACCAATCGTTTGTGAGAGTCCCAACAACCAGACAATAATAACAAATTTAAAAGCTGCCAAAAGTTTGTGCTGCAAATAAAAAGAAACATAGTGCCCTAATTATGTATGCTTTTTAATCCAGTTCTACTCACTGTAATTTGCTGAATAGCGGCCCTCTAAACCGTCGCGTCTTGCCGAACTGTGGTTGTAAGACCTAGAGCTGCACCTTCAAAATTGTAATTTTGATCACAATTTTGTTGAGAGAGTTACTGATGTCCAAATAAATTGTAGTTATTTCCTTGTTTGCGTGCGCATTCTGGGTATAAGCCCGTGGTACGTACGGGAAGAGGTGTCATAAGGTGAACCAATTAAACGGGAAACAGTATAGGGCCTAAGTATTATGTTGCAATACACCATGCAGTGCTTGTACAGGAAGGGTGTTTCCGCTGTTGTACCGAATAATAATGACCATTGCTTGCACAAGCAAGAGACTAGATATCCCTCTGTTGCACTAGGACCATTGCTTGCGCCATGGAGGAATAAAAACAGCGCCTGAAAGTGCGCCATTTTGTCTTTACGCTTCCGGACTACTCGGCCTCCGTGACCCTTCTATATGCATTTTACACGGGGTTGCTCTTTCTCTTGCTATAGGCCTACTAGTATAATTTTTGACTGAAGGATTTCTAAGCGTACTCGATTCCCCGAAAAACAATCGTGTTTCAATTTTATCTTGGCATTCCACAAGAATAAAATAATGAGTAATCAGTTTGAAATTGGTAAAAACAAATCGTCAGCGTTTTCACGAAGAGACGAGTTTGGCCACGGGGAGTTGCACATTGGTTTTGAGAAAATCAGGTTTTAAGTTGGTCACTTTTTGAAAAAGAGATTTCGCCTATTTGTAAAGCACATAATTATTAACTTATAGGCCTATTTGGTACTGTAACGGCGGCCCAGAAAGGGCCAACCGCCAGTTGGGGGAGATTAACTAAATTAATGCATACAAATAAAACATAACCAACACAAAATAAGAAAAACATACGAGAATCGTGAAAATGCAATTCAAAGATAAATTTAATTTAGAAAGCGTCTTTTTGCTCTACAAAAATCAGAGGAGGACATACAAAATATTACTACATTTATATACCGTTAGTTACTGGCAGAGCAATGCAAAAATGTAAGTTACACAAGGCTATGGCGGGACGTCGTAGCCTATTGGCATGGGGAATATAATGACTACAATTACAAGACAAATGATCATACTCACAAACCGATGCAGAACACTGAACCCTGTATAGTGAAAGATGGTGGCGGTGATGGTGCTAAATTATCAACACAGGTTTTCTTATTGAACTCAATAATTAACTCAGACGGACTGTAAATTTGGGCTACAACACAACCAATATGAAGAGCTAAAGAAATGCACCACCATCCACCACCACCATCCACCACCATCCACCACCACCACCACCACCACCACCACCACCACCACCACCACCATCACCATCCACCACCACCACCACCAGCACCCACCACCACCACCACTCACCACCACCACCACCCACCACCACCACCACCATCCACCACCACCACCACCCACCACCACCACCCACCACCACCCACCACCACCACCCACCACCATCCACCACCACCATCCACCACCATCCACCACCACCATCCACCACCATCCACCACCACCATCCACCACCACCATCCACCACCACCATCCACCACCACCATCCACCACCATCCACCACCATCCACCACCATCCACCACCATCCACCACCATCCACCACCATCCACCACCATCCACCACCATCCACCACCATCCACCACCATCCACCACCATCCACCACCATCAATAGCTAGGCTCAGATAAAGAGACAACAATTTAGTATTAGTTAAAGGTAGTATACACCATTTGCAGATATCAAAAATATTCACTACCGAATTATTAAGAAATATCCTACTCATCTGAAAGTAAATGTTGATTCTGGGCATCCAGCAAAATGATTGCGGTAGATATCCTGTAATTATTCCGAAAAATATAATTTTATAATGAAAAATTCGCAATCGACGGACGGCGATCGCGAAAAAACCAAAGATAATACCCAGTCACAATTAAAGCGGAGCCCGGGCGGCGTGTGCGATTTCTAGGCATCGGCCGGCGTGTAGAGGTCGGCGAAAGATCGTGCGATATGGCGGTCACAGTCACAATTAAAAGTGCCCCGTACGCTGCCATGACGGGGCCCGGGAGGTCGCCGACCGGCGATCGGCCGACTTTCTTGGAAATGGGGTCGAATTATTGGCCCGTTTATCGGCCGGTGTCCGGCAGGCACTCGTCCGGTGCCCTGCTTATGTCCTTGCGATACCCCTGCGGTATCCGGCAGGGTGCCAACCAATTCGTACAGGTCGTACGGCGGCCGGACGGGCATCTGTAGTGTGCCTGTCGAGTGGCCAGCGATTAACGGCCGGCGGCAGAAGCTCTCCTCTGACCTTCTTAATGGCCCTGTCACACTAGAACGTTTTAGGCCAACGCGTGAGTAGCGCGTTAAAAATAGTTGATATGCTGGCAAACGCTGAACTTCCACAGAAAAAGTCAAGTTGAACCGTGATTTCAGCGTGTCCATAACGCATTAATAACGGGTTCATAGCGTTCGCCAGCGCGTGAATAACGCGTTAGTAACGCGCTCGACGACTGATGAACGACTGCCCAGCGCGTGAGTAGCGCGGTCCAACGCGCGCCAGCGTACGGCAACGAACACATGATTAGTTGTACAAAAAGATGACGCGCTACTACAGTAATGGCCCTGTCACACCAGAACGTTTTAGGCCAACGTGTTGAAATTTCGGCAACACGCGGGTAAACGCTGACCAACGCTAGGCCAGCGTTCGCAACGCGCTGAGCGCGTTACCCACACGCTGGAACACGCTGTCACACGCTGAGACAAAAATACGTTTTTCAACATACCTAAACAAATTGAGCGTTTGCCAGCGTGTGACTGCACACGCTAGCGGCGCGCAAGAAGCCCGTTACTTACGCGTCGAACGCGCTAGACGATCGTTACCAACCCACTACTCTCACGCTGGCGACCCGCTGTCGTATTTTTTATATAAATCAGTGATGCGTTCATTACACGCTGAGCGCGTTCCTCACACGCTACTTACGCGCCGGCATACGCTATGAACCCGTTATCAACCTGTATGAACACGCTGAAATTACGGTTCCACTTGACTTTTTCTGTGAAAGTTCAGGAATTGCCAGCGTATCAACTATTTTTAACGCGCTACTCATGCATTGGCCTAAAACGTCCTGGTTTGGCAGGGCCATAACCAGCGTGTCGCAAGCGTCGGCTAGGCATCGACCGATTTATTGGCGATCAGTTTGCGATGCGGAACGCCGCACCAGGTTTTAAGTCCGAGTTAAAAGTAACTCGATGCCCGCCCGATGCCAAAAAATGACCCGGCAGCCGCAAGGAGTCCCGTGGGGCCCCGGCCGAAAATGCCTAGAAATCCGCCGCAAACTAATCGCAAACCAATCGCAAGCCAATTGTGACTGGGGTATAACATAAGAATAACTGCTCGACGCCGGTTGAAAAAAACCGCTGTTTTTTGTGCTTTTCTCGGGATCCATGATTTTAAAACTTCGGACAGCTCAGTTAAACGATATTTGCTATGAATACAACCCCCCAAATCTACTCATTCATGATAATTCAAGCAATTACCAATGGTGTATACTACCTTTAAGAAGGAGGCATGATTGGATTTTTACACGCGACTGCAACAAAATTATTAACACAAAACTGATCAACTGATTAATTCAACACTTAATGTGTTGAATTAATCAGTTTAATGGTCGAAATTCCAACATTTAAAGAGTAGTCACTGACCGCACACCTATAATGTTGATTTAACACTTTAGTTTTAAGCGTGTAGACTGTATATATTGAGATTCTTGTTTTGGGGACTGGATAAAGCGGGTAGTGTGGTGTTGCATCAATGCAAGTTGAATTTCCTCAAAAGTTGTTTTCTGTATTTGAAAAAAATCAGTTTCTTTTCGGGGCGTTGCCTATTCATGATCTTGTTACAATCCAGGAAAAACCAGAATCCTGTACATATCGGAAGTCATACAGGTTATCCTGTAAGTTTCAGGGAAGTTTTGCAAAGCTTTTTTGTTTCGTTCTAAAAGTAGTACTTTTCTCTAATTTCTTCCTGGTAAGAATGTGTTTTCAGATCAGCACTGAAGCTTGCACTGCAGTTTTTGACTTGGAACGTCACACTATCAATGTATTGTCAACATTCCTTTACTGGCTTTCTTGATTTGAAAAAAAGTAGGTTAATAGTAAAATACACTCGGTAGCGCGCCGTTCGTGGGTGATATACGAACCTTGCTATCCTTGCGTAGACTAGGTAACAAAAGATGTCCACACTTCACACAAAGGTTTCCCCCCTTGGATATAATAAAGAACGCTAGAGGTAAAACGGGTTAGGGTTACACATAGACAAATTGAAGAGGATTATCCTAGGGTACAACAATCACAAATGTGGATTGAAAAATACTTGATGGTGTGAGAAAAATTAATATTTGGTAAAATTTGATCAATGGTATAATACAACAGATGTTCACACAGTGATAGTAAGGTTCGCATAATTGTACATGTATTACAATCCATAGTTAAGACAGTAAAAAGGCGGGAAAAAACTAGTATATCGCAATTTTCACGATTTTCGGAATCTCAAATACATGGAAGCTGTTACAACTGATGAATGTAGTAACCAACGGATAACGTTACACAAATTGGCAATAAATAATAATATTCCACACGTTAGGCAAACCATTACAAAAAACATAAGTCCAACTTGAGGCAGGCACGCAGCGTTTGCTGCCGGCCGCATGGTGGCTATAACCGCTCCAACGGACGGGCTTAGCTGTGTGATGCCTTACCGACTCTACAAAGGTACCATACGGCACGGCTATTTCACTGGAAACCAGAAGCCCTATCACATGTGCAACGTCCCGTATTTTCTGGCAAGGAATTATGATCAAATTATCAATGGCAGTCAGGATTTTCTGTATCTTAGAAGCAGCGATCGAAATGGTCATGCTGACCGAATTTAGAATAAACCCAAGAAACTTTATAATCTGTGCCGGTTCTAAAATCGATATCTTATTATTGATAATAAATCCTAGCTCCTGAGTTATGTCAAACGAGCCTCAACATTAGTTTTGCACTCGCTACTTATTGTTGAACCTAACAGCAATGAATCGGCAATGTAATCGCATGACTCGTGGCATCTTTGTCTTAACGAGGCAATTAGAGGTTTCATTATCTTTGTGAAAACTATAGGGGCGCATGCCAAGCCAAACGTCAAACGGGTAAATTTGAACAAATTGTCTTGACATTGGAATCGCAAATATTTGCGATGTTCCTTTGCAATATAGGCACGGCAAAATATGCATCTTTTACCAGGTCAATTGATGACATAAAGCACTGCGGCCGTACAAGTTGTAGTGCGAACTGAATGGTTTTCATTTTAAAGGTAGGATACACCATTGGTAATTGCTTGAATTATCATGAATGGTGGAGTGTCGTGGCCGAGTGGTTAAGAGCGTGTGTTTTCTGTTCCACAGAGCGTGAGTTCGAATCCCGGCCGTCGACACGTGTGTCCTTAAGCAAGGCAATTAAACCACTATTGCTTCGTCCTTCGGATGGGACGTAAAGTCTTAGGTCCCGTGTGTTGTATAATTTATAATGTGTGTATATATCTTATTGTATATATTGTATAATGCACGTAAAAGAACCCAGAACACTTATCGCTAAGAGAAGGGGTTTGCCCCGGTGTTCCTGGCTGACACAGCCTCTGTCTACGGGTTTCTTCTGGCTTACGAGCTACAGTGCCTTGAGCGCTTTTGAAGGATCCTTGGTTTCATTACCAGAAAATAATAATAATAATAATAATAATTTGGGGGGTTGTATCTTATAGTAAATATCGTTTTACAATCATGGATGCCGAGAAAAGCACGAAAAACAGCGATTGTTTTCAACCGGCGTCGAGCAGTTATTCTTATGTTATCTTTGTTTTTTCGCGATCGCCGTCCGAATTTTTCTTTATAAATTTTTTTTTTTTTGAATAATTAGAGGATATCTAGCGCAATTATTTTGCCAGATGCCTAGAATCATTATTTACTTTCAAATGAGTAAGATATTTCTTAATAATTTGGTAGTAAATATTTTCGATATCTGCAAATGGTGTATCCCACTATAACAATTGTAGTAGGCCACTGATTTGTTCGATTCCCGAAGATTCAAAATTGGCCGAAAAGATCCGTCCTTCTTTGGACGAATAAAAATGGTAGAAACAAACTCCCCAGCTTCGTGGGTAGCATGTTTGAATACTCCTTTTTGAAGAAGCTTATTTATCTCCACAGATATAATTTCAATCTTATTTTGAGAGAAAACAATTTGTTTAGGTTGATACAACTGGACAGGTTGTTCGGTAAATTCTATACGATAATGTTGTATTGCATCCAAAACCCATTTGTCCGAGATGGGCTACTGTTCGCCATTTGGCTACACAATGGGACAATCTACCTGCAATTTTACTATTTGTAACGCATTGACTCACCAGTTTGCTTGGCGAACCTATTTCTTGAGTTCTGCCGATGTCTGCGGCTTGCGATTCTACCGAGATCCCTGGTGCGTTCCGTATAACGCTGGTAGTTTAAATAGCTACCACGTCTCTGACTGGCATTAGTAATGTTCCCTCTGTGAAAGAAACCTTTGTTGACCCCCCTGAAGTTAGAAAATCCAACTTTGTGTCCAATTTTGTTTGTTTGTTGGATATATTTACATTGCTGAGGTAAGTTGTCCCCCAAAAGAAGTCCGGTTACTGGGACATGTGGGGAACACAGGCCAGAAAAATTGCTTGTTTCAACTCAGGCCTAATCAACTCACGTCTTCTAATATTAAGTTCGTGGTTGGCATGTCCCATCACTGGTTACAGCATCAAGCAGTTTGGTGATTTCACCCTTAACGTCTACATTTGCAGACTCTAATGACCCACCCGGACGTTTCATGAGCGAATCTATTACGCCCACAATCGGCACTACAGCTTTCATGAGTTCCTGTGCCTGCTGTACTTTTTGCAGTTGCACATGTATGTAGGGCGACCGAGTCTTCGGTTTCAGCGAGGTCCAAACCTCGGAATCGACTCGTGTACATTCTAGGTTCCTAATGTTAGTTGGTCGTCGTAGAGCTTTTAGCTTATCAATGACTTATCAATGACTTAATAGCCAGTTTTTCATAAACTGCAGCAGCATGTAGTTGGGGCATCCTCTGTTATATAGCTGTTCGAAATTGTTCAACAACTGGTCATCCTGGCCTGTAGGGTCTGAACCTGTAACTGACTCCGAGAGCAGTTCGTTTATAGCCTTTGATGAGGCGCTTGCATCACCGCGTTTACACTTGATCCTCCTACAAGGATCCAAGGAGGATCAGATCCCGAAAGCGAGATCAAGCATTGTTGTGCCGCGTTCACACTTGAGTGTGATCTCGCATTGATCTCGCATAGTTAAACGGAAGTTCAGTTCAGCTGACGGCAAAGGTTACTGTGCGAGGTCATTTATTGTGTGCGCGCATGTTGTTTTGTTCGTTGCGTCGCGCCATTTTTGTATTTGGTGTACAAATCATGTGTGTACATTGTATACAATCCCCATATACATTACACAGCGTTGGCCGGTGTGGCGGTCTCACTTCTCCGGCGTGCTAGCTTCTCCGAAAAGGAAATAACGCTTCAACACGCATGCGCAAAATTGCGCAGTTGTTTACATTTTTGCCGACTTTATTCTGTGTGCTGAGTTCTTTGGTGATGTACTGATGAACGTAAGAGTGTAGAATGTGTCTACGTACGTTACAGGGTACCAGTAGAATCCAGGGCGCGTGCGACAAAATTGTACTACTGCTAGGCTGTACTAGACTAGTACTAGTCGGCAGCAGACATGACGGCCAGACTCGCTTCTGACAAGAAAAAGAGCGATCGTATTATCTTCTATCTATCTGATGACTGTTGCATTTATTTATAATAATATTAATAACGAATATTTGTAATGTGGTGGTATCCATAAACAAGATTTATACATAGTCCGCCTCATGTGAGTGCTCAGACCCAGGGATATAATTAAAGCTTCCCCTCAGTTCAGTTAATCATCCCCTGATGAAAACAACTTGCTACAATCTTCAAATTAAATTATTTTTCAATTTGTCCCTATATAGTTATCTGAGTGGTCAGTTAACGAAAATTGGTCCTGAAATCAGCCACACTTTGTCATAAATGCGATGAAAAATATGGTGATAGCGCCCTCTGTTGGTAGCCCGGCATCAGGAGAAGTAAGCACAGCGGATAAATGAGTATGTGATTGTAACGTGCTGACTTATCCGCTCAATCCGCCCGGAGAAGCTAGCACGCCGGAGAAGTGAGACCGCCACACCGGCCACGGACGATGACAGGTGGTAGGCAAAGCGTTGTTTACAATTTCTTGTTTCGCGGTGTTTTTTTTAATGACCTGACACACCGGATGTGAGCAGCTTAAATTGCAGGATCTGATCTCGATCTGCGTTCACACTTGTTTTTTGCCCGCTTTTGCGGGATCTGATCTCCATTTGATCTCGCAATAAAGGGAGATCAATAAAGGAGGATCTGATCCTGATCCTGATCGCGTTCACACTAGCCGGTGATCTCCCTTTGATCGCCGGCTTTCGAGATCAGATCCTCCTTTGATCCTCCTAGCAGGATCAAGTGTGAACGCGGTGTTAGCGATCTGATCCGCTTGTTCATTTAGAGGCGTGTAGGGCGTGGTGGCCCTTTATAAGGAAGAGATTCTTTTCAAGATCTTTCAAGCGTGACCATACACTCCATACAGAAAGTGTAATCTCATTGTAAGTCCGAGGTGGAGGTGATTATGAGGTAGAACTAAAATCGATGACCGTCAGATTTTCCACCCCATTTCAACTTTGACAAGCTGTATCTCGAAATAGCCTGTGCGACTTATGTAGGGTTTCGTAGGAGCGGGTCACACATTAGCTTTCAAATCCAAACAACAACCAGAACAACAACTGCCCGACGCCGGTTGAAAACGAACGCTGTTTTTTCTTGCTTTTTCCCCCCAATCCATGATTGCAAAACTTCAGACAGGTCAGTTAAATGATATTTAGTATAAAATACACTCCCCCCTCCCCAGTTTCACCCATTCCTGCTCATTACCGATGGATAATTTGCTGTGCCTTTATAGCGCTTTATCGCCAAAGTCTCAAAGCGCTTAACATTATTACCCCGGTCATTGGGCCCATGAAACATTCCAAATACCACCTCAGCTCCCTAAGGAGCATATACAGCTCAATGCTGCCATTTCGGCGCAAAGCAGCTAAATTCAACCATATCTGCCCTCACGTCACAGGTACCCATTTTGTGGAGAGAAGCAATGAGTGACAAAGTGCCTTGCCCAAGGGCACACGCACCATAGTCCCAGGCCGGACTCGAACCCACCACATGTAGCTTACCTACAGATTGCAAATTCAATGCTCCAGACCACGAGGCCACGCCACTCCACCTTTGAAACCTCTTCATAACCTGAACCTATATTCAAGATCGAGATCAATTGAAATAATATATAATACATTGTCGCACCTTTCTGATCTAAGTCCAATCGTAGCTGTGAGATGTTTTTGTCTTCGGATTAGAGTAATTAGACCTTAATAATCTAAATGAAAATTCAGGGTAGCTTTAGTTAATTAGGTACATCTCTGGACTGGCAAAACAAAATCAGATTGAACAAACAAAATTATCTGTAAGCCAAACAATTGTAGTCTTTCTGTGTATGTAGCTTTTTTGAAATGATTTTTATATATAAACTTGATATGATTGAAAAGTTGCGTTCTAATTGCACCAATTATTTTTAGGGACACCATGCATTTCTTTTAATCATGTTTGTATCCACGCCTTAAAGGGATCGTACACGTTTGGTAATTGGAACCCATTGTTTGTTTCAATATTATATAGTTATAGATATATACTATAAAACTAACCTGTAAAAAATTCATTTCAAAAGGTGGTAGCAATTTTGAGATATTGCCGAAAATCTGGAGCGGTTATGTTCACGCAGAAAGAATAATCTGCATTGGGTGGAATACACAGTCTGAGAAACGTCACTCACTGCAGTAACGCTTCTCAGATTTAAATTTTTTTGGATAAAAAGTGATATCTTTTTCCATAACCGCAGTACTTCGAAGTGAAAAGTTTCTAAAAATGCATTAAACTAAAGCTGTAGTCACACACTAGCGCACGCCATAGGCGCACGAAGCGTGCAACCAATAATTGTTGTACGCACAAAAATACCCCCAAATCGGCCGTTCTGAGCGTATAGTACCGCATGTTCACCGCGGGCTGAACGCGTGCCAAACGTAGACACCGCACAGGACCAGCGCAGGCCAGCGTCTAGAGTCAAAACTCACCTTAAAATTAGGAAAAATAAGTGCGTTTGTCAGCGCATGCTGAACGCACTCAGCGCATGGTGAACGCACACAGCGCATGCTGAGCGCACACAGCGCATGCCAACGCACACAAATTGTAAATACCCGCCGTTTGTCAGTGCAGGCCACCAAAAGCCACCGAAAGTCAACGCGCCCCCACCGCTAGCCACCGCGCCCCCACCGGTAACACAACGCACTCGGCGCATGACGACCGAACATGACCGCACAAGGACGCGCCCCCACCGCGCGGCGACCGAACTAAACCGTCACGTGACGTTCCCAATATAAGCTCTGCGTTTTGGCATATCGACATCAGATCTTGACATTGAGAAGCACTTTTCAAACCTCTCGATTATCGTATCTGCCGTTCTGCGGTCCTGTTACCTACTAACCAGTGTCCTGCGATCCAGTGATGCCTCCCAAGCCTACTGCCAAGAAGACGAAGACCTTAGCTCGAGGCCGAGGCCGTGAAAGGACTGCCCCTAAAGCATCCACAGCAGCCACCTGCAGCTCCCCTGCCAAGAGTACGAGAGCCCAGATCAGTTCCAGTGCCGACGACCAAGGTGCTGTCCTGTCTGTCCAGCCTGTCCAGTCTGTCCTGTCCGAGGAGCCTCCCAGATCCCCTACCCCTCCTGCTGAAGAAGATCTACGGCGCCTGGCTGGTGGTGATGCTGCTGCTGCTGACGGGAACCAGTCGGATGCCACTTCTACTGCCGGCTCTGTCGCCTCCACTGCCTCCACCACCCAGGGGACCAAGAGGAAGAGTACGACCAAGGTGGCCAAGAAGACCTACTTCCTGTCCAGGCCAGAAGAGGAGAGCATGATCGAGTGGCTACACGACAACCCCTGCGTGTGCAACACGAAGATGACCCACTACAGGGACCGTCCCATGAAGGACAGACTCTGCAAGACACAGGCAGACAACCTAGGTAAGACTGTGGACCACATCCTCGGCTGGTGGCGTTCCCTCCGAGACAACAACACCAGGCTGCACAAGAAGAAGTCCGGCGATGGAGCTCCACCAGCCCTGACCGAGAGGGACCAGTGGGTGTGGGACAACTTCAAGTTCCTGCAGACCATCATCACCCACCGCAGTGAGCCCTTCCAGAGTGTCCAGCAGGTGATCCAGAGCCATGGCGGGGACCTCGAGGCAGCCGAAGAAGCGTATGCCGACCAGCAGCTGGGCCTTGTGCCACCCAGAGCCTTCCCCTCCAGGCGACGCACCACCACCTCCGCTGCCACACCTGAAGAGGACCGTATCCTTACCGTACCCTGGCCAAGAGACTGGAGGACTCAGGCGAAGCCATCAACACCCTCCGAGCCCAACAGCTGCATCCCCGAGCGCCCAGGAAGCCTACGGCAACTACATTAGGGACCTTATCCGCACCATGTCACCAACTCACTTCAAGAAGATGAAGAGGGTGACCAACAAGACCTTGATGGAGTTTGACGAGGAAGAGGACGAGGAGACATTTGCTGCCCCTGCTGCACCTGCTGCCCGTGTTGCCCCTGCTGCCCTGGGAGGCGAGCCTTCCACCCTTCACCCAAGGCACCCCCAGTACCAGCCACAGCCACAGTACCCCAAATCCAGCTCTGCCCCTACCTTTGGTGGTGCCCAGTCCTGTTGGCAGCCAAGCCCCAACCTGTGGAACCCCTCTGTGACATCTCCCCATGGTTTTGTGTGGCAATTCCAGGAGCCAGCCTACATGGAGCAGTACTCTCTGCGACGCCAGCAACACCACCAGCAGCAGCAGCAGTTCCACCAGCTGCAAGTGCCCAGACTCCAGGTGCCATCACCCCAGCCCCAGACCTCTGCCAGCTCCACAGTGCCTTCCACATAGCCTTTCACAGTGCCAGCCAGTGAGATCCTTAGCACTGCCTTCCACGCGGCCATGGACAGCAGCTCTACCAGCCTCAAAGACTTCCACAACACCCCAGGCACGTACTTCCTCAGGACGCTTGACGCTTCTCAGACCTCTACCTCTACCAAGATCCAGGATAACGAGCCTCTCAACACCACTCCTTGCCTATCTCCAACAGACTACTAGACTTTGTAGACTTTGTACATGTGTTACATATGAAAACTTATGTATGCATACTTTAATGAAATGTAATTTTAATATTACAATTTACACTAAAGTTAGCATTTACAAATATGAAGTTTGTTGAAACATTGTAGGGCCACGTGTTATAGTTATTATCTAAAAATATAGTGTGTTGTAGATGGTGGTATATGTGGGTAATTACATATCATATTACATAGTTTTAGGGCTAATTACATTTTAAATGCAAGGGCCAGAGATAATTACTTGTATATTTCAAATTATGCTTCAAGTCAATTGAAATTAAGATAAACACCAAACAACAGTTGTAAAAGGTGTTAAAAACTTGTATTATAATAAACAAGAGCTCATATCCTGGTACAACAGGTATAACACAATCATCAAGAGCTCATATGGAACAAAATACATAGTAAAACACAATCAAATCATGTTGCCTTGCCAGGGAACGGATCCAGCTTCGCTGTTAACCCAGTGCTTGAGGAGGTTTCTCTGCTTCTTGGCTTCCTTGGTGGCTCTGTTGCCACCTGGCACCACATGGGTGTCAACCAGGTTGCGGTCCTGTCTCCAGGCGCCAGGGATCACCTCATGCTGCAGGTTCTCATGGTCTAAGTGCTGGTTCTGGAGGCCAGGGTAGCGGATGCGCATCAGGTTGGGAGCGTACAGCATGCCTTCACAATCTTCTTCACAGTGGAGGGGTGGTGCTGCATGGTGGTGATCATCACTCTGTTTGCCAGTATCCGAAATGCGTTCTCAACCACCCTCCTGGCACGGGAGAGGCGGTAGTTGTAGATCCTTTCGTCCATGGAGAGGCCTCGTAGACTGAAGGGTTTCATCATGGTGTCTCTCAGGGCAAAGGCATCATCCCCTATGAAGTAGTAGGGGACATCCTTGATGTCGATGGGAAGAGGGTCTGGCTCAGGGAATCCCAGGGTGTTGTTGTCTGCACCTTCCTTCAGCTCTGAATTGTTGTACACCTGGGCATCAGATGCAGCACCAGTGCCTCCGATGTCGCACCACACAAACTTGTAGTCCGCGTCCACGAGGGCCATCAGCACCAGAGAGTAGAATCCCTTGTAATTGTAGTAGACTGATCCACTGTTGCTTGGGCACTTGCAGGCTACATGCTTCCCATCAAGAGCACCCATGGTGTGGGGGAAGTTCCACCTCTGCAGGAAGCGGTCGGAGATGGGCCGCCAGCCATCAGGTGTCGAGGGGCAGGTCATCACCTCTGGCATGTACTCGTCCACGATGGCTTGACGACGACGGAGATGGTGTTAAGGGGGAAACCTCCAGCCATACTGCATGTTGTGGTAGGTACTCCCAGAGGCAAGGTGGCGAAGTGTGATGGCGAGCTTCAGGCCAGGCTCTAGAGGTCTTCGGTACCAGGTCGTCTGCTCGTTGATCCTGGGCCCCACTCTGGCAAACAGCTCATCGTACATCTCCGGTGGCATACGCAGGAAGTTCCTGAAGGACCTGGCATCCTCGTTGCGGAGCTCAACCATCAACTGGTCGTAGAGGCCAAACTCTGCTCGTCTAGCTATCCATGGCCGCACCCAAACATCCCTCCTTCTTCTTCTTCGTCTTCTCCTTATTCTTCTGGCAAGGTTGACTTGGTTGAGGGTCAGGTGGAGCAGGTCATGGTTGTGTTGCAGAAGAGCTATACTTCCGAGGTTTACGATGTGCCCTGATGGCGAGCACAAAGAAACATGAGGAGATCCAGATTTTGGTGCCTTTTTAGATAGTTTTCTCGACGTACGAGTGCCAAATGCTAGACGTGCGCTGACATGCGGTGGTGGTGCGCTGGACACGGTAGACACATGGTAGACATGCGCTGGGTGCGGTAGGACTACGGCATACAGACGTCCGATAACGTCCTATGTGCGCTGACATACGTCCACAAACACTATACGTGCGTTCACAATCGGTAGACGCGCGATAGACGCGCGGTAGAGTCGCGATCTGTGCGTTCGGGGTGTACGCTGAAGATGTCGTCCAACTTTTGTGGCCGTACTGTATCGAACTGCTAACGCACTCAACGAAGCCCTACCGCGGCTCTACCGCATTCCCCGCACCTCGGACGCATTTTGCCGCACAGCGCGTAATTATCGTACGTTCACAATTTTAGTGCATGTTCAAAAATATTTTTTGGCATAGGCGCACATGCCCGTGTATTGCCGTGTACCGGCCGCCGGCCTTCTACCGAATCTGGACGAACCTCTGACGCACCTCTACAGTGTATCAACGCATTTCGACGCAGGAAAATAATTTGGTGCGTTAGGCGTGCGTTCAGCTGAAACGGTAGTGTGTGACTGGGCTTTAACCAAAGCTGCTGTACTTCTTACCAAGTAAGTTTTTGTTGCCATTAATTTTTGGAGTAATTACCAAACGTATACGATCCCTTTAATAGTCCGGTGGCTTAGTGAAAAAATCGTGACCCGCCGGATTAAAGCACCAAACTTGGCACACTTGTTCTATATGACCCACTGAACAATTCTAGAGGGGGGTGCCCGGCTTAGGTGACCTAGGTCAAGGTCAGCATGAGGTCAAAGGTCACGTGGCATGTAATTATGTTTGAATGCGGATATTGATGGCAAATCAAGGTTGAGAAGCAATTTTGTAGACACTAACTTGTGTAGAGTTGTTCTATAGGACCAACAGAACCATTGTAGAAGGGATGCCCGGCTTAGGTGACCTAGGTAATGGTCAGCCTGAGGTCAAAGGTCACGTGGCATATAATAATGCTGTTTAAATGCACATTATGATTGCAAATCAAGGTTGACAAGCAATATTTTAGACACTTAATTGTGTAGAGTTGCTCTATAGGGCCAATAGAACCATTGTAGAAGGGGTGTCCGGTTGGGATGACCTTTATCAAGGTCAGGCTGAGGTCAAAGTTCACAAGGCATATAATACTGCATAAATGCAGATCTATGATTGCAAATCAAGGTTGACAATTAAGATAGGCTTTAAATCTTATACTTGTTTTCAAGGACCTAAAGGACTATTCTTGATGGGGTCCCGGTTTGGGTGACCTAGGTCAAGGTCAGGCCGAGGTCAAAGGTCACATGGCATATAAAACTGTATAAATGCAGATATGATTGGTTAAGTGAAAAAAATCAAAGGTTCAACAAACATGGAGATTCTTACAAATTAAGCTACTTAACAATTTAAATCAAAATTTCAAATGTTTATTTGAATAAATCCAAGATGGCGGCCATATATGTTGTAGAGTTTTTTAGATTGAAATGTTCAAGCAGAAAAAGTGATGTTGTTTAAGTGATGGCTTAAAGGCACTGGACAACTTTGATAATTGTCAAAGACCAGAATTCTCACGTTGTTTTTGTGTTTATTGGGAAGCAGCGTAATCATACATGTCAGTCACGTTTTTTTTTATTTTTAGAGCGATTCTCGGTCACCTGGGAAGGACATTAACGTGAAGGACGTGTAATACTGGGTTTTGTGGAATTTTCTTTCTTTTTCTGTGAGGCTATTATAATTCTAATGGAGTGCTTTTGCAAGAAGGTATAGCACAGAGAAACCGGTTTATGCAGGCATACTTCAAGGAATGATCAGTTAATTTTGTTGTCTTTTTTTTTATCAATTCTAGAGTTAGCTGCAGTGAATCAGAACTCATTCTATGTGGGAAGGGGAGGGTGTTTATGGGAGTTGTCACAAGTCAGAACTTTTTCTCATCGTTTTCGTAATTTTTGTTGGAGATGCTGAAGCAGTTCTGCTGCGTGAAGTATCATTGGATTTTAGGTGGTGGCTTGGTCTGCAGAGATAAATCTGTATAATTTATGATGTGCTGGTATGCCAGCAGTGTGGTTGCGTAACTATCCCGCCCAGAGCGTAATTCTTAATTTAATTTTTTTTTCTAGTGATATACGCTTCATGGGAGGTCAGTTCAGGCCACATTTTTTTCTGCGAGATTGCAGTCTGTAGGAATGGGGGGGGGGGGGGGGTGTTTCGTGTACAAGTTTAAAAAAAAAACCTCCGTGCTTTTCGTTATTTTTTTGAGACGCGGAAAAGGTTCTGCTGACAAGTATCATATGAATTGTATTTGTGACTGATCTGCCGAGATAAATCTGTAATTGTACGTTAACTAGTGGGTATGCTAGAAGGTGGCTGTTTGACTGGTCTCTCCAGAGCGTAATTCTTAACTCTTTTTTCCTTTGTTGTGTAAGACACGCATCTGGGGGTCAGTTTTAGCCACATTATCTCTGCTAGATGACAGTCCGTGGTTGGAGTTCGTGGACAGGCAAATACATCAAACGTCTGCAGGCCAATTGGGTTAGACATTCCCTAAAAGCGGGAGTTTCAAACCCTGTCTCTGATTTTGGCGACGCAATGACTGGTTTGTGTATTGCCACAGTGGTCCCTTTGTTTTTAGTTCACACAGTGATTGATTATTACCGGTGATAATATGCCGTCCCCTCTTTTTTTCCCTTTTTTTGGAAGGGGAGCAGGGCATATTTTTTGTGCTATATCATGCACTTCATCACCACCCTCTTATATAATTCATTTTGCTTTCCTTGTTTTTATTTGTGTGTCGGTTTATATGACGCATGGCAAGTACAAGGGGGGGGGGGGTTGACTTATTTATTTTGTTTTAGTCTTGAGATCCATTTCTTTGATCATTGTTTTGTTCTTTCAATAGTTCCAATAGAATTTGCAGATTCTCCTCATCAAGATTTTGTTCCTCTTGGTTGGATTGTGGAGATGCTTTAGTCCTAGATCGAACAAGTTCATCTTTTATGTTTTTGTGCCGTTTGTATGCCAGGATGGGTTGGGTATCAAATAGCCTATTCAGATATTCGTTTTCGCTAATCAAGGGCCAGTGTTTGAGGATAGCCCGTTTCAGGGCTGGGTGCGCGACATGTGGGTAGTATGGTAGGACGAACACCAGTGGGATATTGTTTTAGTTTTTTTCACGCTTAGGGTCCGCGGGAGTCTTTCCCCTTTGAGAAAGGAGAGCTAGGTCTTCGTTTGTGTATCCGCGCTTTTGAAGTTTGTCTTTGAAGAATTCAACCCTCTCCTCAAAGTCTTTTGAATGGGTACATATACGTTTGTATCTGGTCACTTCGCCCTTGATTAATCCGCCAAATACCGACTTAGGGTGTGCTGAATCTCGAGCTAGGTACTGAAATGTATCAGTTTTTTTGGTAGCGACTCGAGTATCCAATATCCCTTCATGTATAAATCGTTCGCATTTGTAGATAATAAGGTCGAGAAAGGTGACTTGGCGGTGCGAGATCTCAGACGTGAACTTCAGCGTAGGGTGAATTTTATTAAGTGATTGCACTAGGTCAACAGCCTGCTTTTCATTTGAACATCGTCTCTATATCTCATGTAGCTCACAATTGAGGGATTGTGAGGGAGGATTTTTTCTTGTTCGTATTTGAATAGAGTTATGTCACAAATCTCCGGACTGCATTCGCTGCCCATGGCCACGCCAATTTTTTGTCTGAAAAACTTGCCATTAAATTCAAACGTGTTTCGACGCGTAATGAGTTCAAGGAGACGTCGCGCGTGGTCTGTTGTGGGCTTGGGTATTGCGTATAGTCTGTCATCGGCCATTGCAAGTGCGTCACAAACTGATTCAATTGCCTCATCTTGTGGGCAGTTAGTGTACATGGATACTATATCCAGTGTCATCAATAAGTTATCTTGCTCCAATGTCAGGTTTTTTAGTTTTTCAAGCACATGCCCAGAATCGCGTGTGTATGTGCTTTGCTGTTTGACAATTGGGAGCAACAAATAGTCTATGTATTTGGATATGGATTGAGTCGGTCCTCCGCAACCAATAATGATTGGCCTCCCCACGAACCGTGTTCCTTCTGGTACTTTTTTGTGAACTTTCGGTAGGAGGTAAAGGCAAGGTGTTTTAATGTCGTGGTTGCGGGGGTTAAGAAACTCCGATATGTCTTTCGATATGAGTCCGTCCACGTAGAGTTGGCGTATGGCTTGAGAGACTAATTCCGCGGTTTCATCGGTCAAGTCCCTGTTAATTTCTTCATAGTGGGGGCCTGTTAATTGTCGTGTCCCTTCACGTATGTAGTTATCAGCTATTTGCATTAATTGCGTCATTTACAAATTTCATACCATATCTGCTCACCAAGACTGCAACTTGAACTATGTGATAACAAGCTTATTTATAAGGTTGACAATTTTTGAATTCCGTCTCGAGTAATTTTATGAACCGTAGTTTCGAGAAAGCCTCTTATTATCTCTTCGACTTCGTCCGTAGATGAGATCATCAGCATTACGGAATTTCGACATTCTATCACTATGTCCAGCACGTTGCGTGGGCTATTTTTCAAATGCTGCCATTTCTTAGCTAAATAGTAAAACAAGTTTGACACGAAGTCAGAAACGGACAAAACAAATCGTGTCGTGAACAAGCGGCAAGCTCTTCCACCCCATTCCAAATTATACACGGAACAACAATGGCCGTTTACATGTACATGTACTTGTATGTATTTTGTGTATGTGTACGTGCCTTTCACGGGTACACGTCCAAGTAGATGCTGCGCCTATTCACTGATCACTGGTACACGTTGCAGTATATGCGGGAAACCATTTTGTAGGACTGTAGGATCCTACAGATTATATATAGAGATAATCGCTGCCACAAATGATGCACCATATGATCTGGGGGTGAATTGGGGGCGCCATCAGGAGTCAATTCCATGGAGGGGTCAACTTTCAGACTATAAAGCATGGTACCTGTACCTCTATCATTTGAATTTAGTGTGTATCTAATCATATTCACCAGACTACTCTCATGCTATAAAAAGTTTGAGAAAATGGCGCATGATTTGGAGTTGGAGAAAGCTTGGCTGACGACCACGACCAGGTTAATTGCTGGCAGTCAAGCAAACTATGCCAAGGTTGGTGTACACAAATATTCCGAGAAGTTTACTTTTTGTTTGCAATTGCAATTTCAATTTCTACCTCCCACTATATTATTAATGTGTCCGAGGTTACTTCCAAAAATGTAAGGCGCGTCGTCCTGCCCGTCTGCAGTGCCAGTGCATGCAGACGGGATGGTGGCACTGGCTGCCTTTATTCATGTACCGGCGGTACTAGTTGCGATAATCGTAACCCTCCATCGACGGTCGAAGACCGGAGGGTTTACGAGACAACTCGTGTAAAAAAACGGGAAGTTGCAATTTCGACCATTTTTGCCAGACTAGTCACCAGATTTGCCGGATTTTAACCACTTTTAAAGATCATGACACACATTTCAAGAACACAGATTTGATCTGCAATGTGTAATGACTCCGCTCATAACACTCTAAACATCATTGAGAAAATATTTTGGGGAAAAAATGACAAAAACTTACCAGAGACTGAGCGAAATTCTAACCAAACGAGGTTTACAGCACTTCGGAACCTAGCAACAATCTCGACCAATCAGCGTAAACCAAGGAAAGACAGACGCCGCTAACCGGCTATTCCCGCTTGCGGACTCACTGCACGGGCTTCTAGAATTCTCTCTCTCGGCGCTCAGTATCACCATCCTCCATGGTATCACTAGACATTCTATGGGCGTTTTCGAAACCGTTGCTTCGTCTTTGGCTTTGGCTTCGCTTCCGAATTCCGAAATACTGAGAAGCAAATAGAAATGGAAGAAAATTGAAATAGTCTAACTTTTGGGTTTTCATCAATCGAGTGAATGTGAACCCAAAAGTTAGACTATTTCAATTTTCTTCCATTTCTATTTGCTTCTCAGTATTTCGGAATTCGGAAGCGAAGCCAAAGCCAAAGACGAAGCAACGGTTTCGAAAAGGCCCATAGAATGTAGCAGTGAGACTAGTGAGACTGAGCGTCGAGCTAGAGAGAGAATTCTAGAAGCCCGTGCAGTGAGTCCGCAAGCGGGAATAGCCAGTTAGCGGCGTCTGTCTTTCCTTGGTTTACGCTGATTGGTCGAGATTGTTGGTAGGTTCCGAAGTGCTGTAAACCTCGTTTGGTTAGAATTTCGCTCAGTCTCTGGTAAGTTTTTGTCATTTTTTCCCCAAAATATTTTCTCAATGATGTTTAGAGTGTTATGAGCGGAGTCATTACACATTGCAGATCAAATCTGTGTTCTTGAAATGTGTGTCATGATCTTTAAAAGTGATTAAAATCCGGCAAATCTGGTGACTAGTCTGGCAAAAATGGTCGAAATTGCAACTTCCCGTTTTTTTACACGAGTTGTCTCGTAACCCTCCGGTCTTCGACCGTCGATGGAGGGTTACGATTATCGCAACTAGTACCGGTACTTGCTTACTTTACTTTCCACTTCAAGTGTAAATTTGTCATAGAGATACAATACACTATATATTGATTAATTAATTGTACAATTTATGATAAGAGGAGCAATATATAATGATAATAATAAAGTGGGTGGGGGTGGGGGGGGGGGGGGGGGGGGGGGGGGGGGGTTGGCAAACAGGTCATTTCGTACCCAAGTCATTTTGTACCCAAGTCACTTAGTACCCAAGTCATCCCGGAGCAGGACTTGCAGTCGAGATTAAAGCCAAAGTCAAGACCAAGGCCAAGGATGACGTCTTCAAGTCGGCAGGTGCTATCGTGGAGGATGTAATTGGCACCCTAATCGCACCTGAAGCACCCGCTGCAAGCTGCCCCAACCCGTCCTACCTAGCCCGAGCTGCAAACCGTCACCGCCAGAGTCAGCGCCCCGCAGAGCCTATTGACTTTGTCTTGGACGAAAATTTCCTACCGGAAGATTTTCTCCAGAAAGACATCCGCCTCGACGGTGCCCGTCACGTGATGTTTTGCACTTCGGAGCAGCTGAGTGTGCTGGATGGCGCCAAGACATGGTACCTAGACGGGACCTTCAAGTTGGTGAAGCAGCCGTTCGTGCAACTGTTTTCCGTCCACGCTTTTGTTAAGGGGGAAACCGGCGGACTGAAACAGGTGCCACTAGCTTTCGTGTTGATGTCCCGGCGAAGGAAAAAAGATTACCGGAAAGTCCTTAAGGCCCTGCGAAAGAGGTTACCATCCCGTGCTGCCAACGTTCGTGAGGTGGTGGTCGACTTCGAAGTTGGTTTGTTGGCCGCTCTCCGAACCGTTTTTCCTGACATTTCTGTGAAGGGCCTCCTGTTTCATTGAACGCAGGCAGTCTGGAGAAAGTGTCAGGCACTCGGTTTGGCAGTGGCCTATGTTTCCAATGACGGAGTACGAGACTTCATCGGCCAGCACATGTCACTACCATTCCTACCTCATGAGCACATCCAACCAGCCTTTGAAGAGCTCAACATCCGGGCAGCAGGGCAACCAATCATCGAGGACCTCTGCAGTTACATCAGGACAACGTGGCTGGAGAGCACCACCTGGCATCCCAGTGACTGGTCCGTGTTTATGCGGAGCATCCGCACAAACAACGATGTGGAAGGGTGGCATCGGCGACTTAATGGACGGGCAGGTCGTCACACCGTCCAATTTTACAATGTGGTGAGGCTGCTACACACAGAGTCCAGATTTGTCACAGTGCAGCTGAAGCTGGTGAAGGAGTCCAGGCTGTGCCGAAACCAACGGAAGATGTATCGGCAGATACAAGGCAAGGTGTTTTGGCTATGGGACGAGTACGAAGCCCGACGTCTGACCACATCCAACCTACTGGGAGCCTGCAAACATCTCACCGGGCCATGTTTGTAAGGCACACAAACAAACCAAACGGTCCTTTTCAGGACCATGCCTGTAAGAGGCACACCATAAACCAAACGGTCCTTTTCAGGACCATGCCTGTAAGAGGCACACCATAAACCAAACGGTCCTTTTCAGGACCAACAAAACTACAAAAGAGATAAATATCAGGCCATGTACCCCCAAAAAATTAAAATAATAAAGGAAGAAAAAATAAAGGAAGTTTGAAGATTGTTCTGATATTTAATATGAAATCAAAAAATTAATAAATAATTAATGGGAGAAAAAAATTATATAAATTAATAACAATATAAAAGAAGCAATAAAAAGGAGAAACAATTGCAATAATGGGGAAACACAATAGGTTGACAACTATGAAGATTTTTATTATTATTTTATTTAATATAAAAACCACATACAATATTTTGTTTAATAAATATTAAATAGAGGGCACCTCCTGGTTTTTGAAAGGGGATACGTCGACGGATAAGGGGAAACAATTCAAATGAAAACAGTGCTCAAGATCTTGTTATATCCTTGCGACTCGTCCTACAAAAAAAACAAAAAAAACCCAACACATTAATCACTCATAAATACGAGGAAATTACAAACTCAATTTACTTGTTTTATGTCACAATAATCATGTCAATAATCGTGGGTACGAATTGACTTGGGTACGAATTGACTTGGGTACGAAATGACTTGGGTACGAAATGACTTGGGTACGAAATGACTTGGGTACGAAATGACTTAACCAATAACATTTACCAGGGGAAATAATATAAAATATGTCAATGCAATACTAAATTATAAGGTATCAGTATAGAGTCCTTAAACTTGTGTTTAACCCTAACTCCCTCACGGCTTTTACTAAATACTAGTATCCTGAATCCACCACAGTCCACCAATTTTGGTTTGCAAAAACTGCTGGTGTCCTGAGTCCATCCTGAGTCCTGAGTGCATTCTGGAGAGATCATGAGTCCATCATATAATCCACCAGCAAAAGTTTGATGGACTGTGACAGATTCAGGATACCTACATGTAGGTGGCATACAAAAAATTGCAGTGCGTTTCTCCATAGAGTCCATCACAGTCCATCACCTAAATTTCTGTATCCTGAATCCATCAAACTCCTGCAGTAACGCTAGGCTTAAAATCCTCAATCCATCACACTCCTCCAGTTGTTCAATATGGAGGTATCCTGAATCCGCTAAAATACTCCAAAACAGGAAATGGATTTTGATGGACTCAGGGTGGTTAGGGTTAGACTTGCATTTAAAGGAGTAAAGGGTATGGGTAGACCGAGTTACTGGCCTCTAGTTATCGCTCTTTTAACATTTGGGCATTGTCTAGTAGTAGCGCAAGATAATGCCCAAATGTTAAAAGAGCGATAAGTAGAGGCCAGTAAGGGTATGGGTATTCTTAGCCCAGGTTGGGGTATTCTTAATACTTGCACGGAGCAAATTCCACAATTTGGGGCCTTGAAATCTGAACGTTTTTATGGAGATGTTTGTACATCATGTATGCGCACTACAGCCTGGTTCACACATTCGGACACGCTTTGGTTACAAATCTTGCTTTGCCCGTGCGCCTTCATGTAAAAAAAAAAAGCCCAAGAACCTGACTTTCAAGTTAATTTTGGTAAATTATGCACATGACTAGTCCGAGTAACTAGGACCCAAATAATAATATCGCCTTTTTTAAGATCTGGACATGATCTGGCGATAGTAGGGTCCTAGGGAGTTCCATTGGTTTTTCTACATTTAAATCAAAATGCTAAATGTTTGCCCAAAGAAACATCTGATTTCACCCTCAAAACGGCCACAAAAGTAGTCGATAAGCCATCTGAGATACAAGTACACATCAACGATTAAGATTGTAGTACATGTAGTAATAAGGTTTACTTCAATTCGGATAAAAAAAGACTACTTCTTTTCTTTTCATATTGTCTACTAAAATGACAAAAGGGCTTAACATCTGCCATGGACATCTCCGAACCGGACGCGGACGCGGACGTGATGGATGACATCAGGTCAGCCCACCGAGTACTCGCCAAACAAGGCATGAAGAGCCTTCTAGAAGAATGGTTCATTGAAACGCTGCAGCGAACACTACAGCAGGAATACGTCCCCCGGTTCTGGTCACACTTTGTATCTTGTACACCCCGTCACAAATGCCCCGACTCCCCGGCCCCAGGTGTGGACAGCCCGCTTGTTTCTGCTGTCGACGCCTTGTCCGCAGATATGGTCCCGTTCGTCGACAGTGCGAGAACGCTCTGCGAATTGTCGGCCGAACGTGAGGCACACCCTCCCGTGAGCTGTGCTCGACCCGTTGAACGAGTCCAGACAATGCTGAAAGCTGTACTCTTTGACAAGACTCCGAAATGCTTCCAAATCGTAGTGCACGATTTTTACAGTCGAGCTTTTAGGGCCTTCCACGGTGAGAAGAGACCATCAGGGGGTGATGTGAGCCTGACGAGAGGTCAAGACAATGGCAAAGGGGGCGAAATGGAAGACACTGTAGGGGAAGGTGACGACGACATCAAATGTTCGGGATGTCATCACGTTAAGGAGTTGTGCCACTGCCGGGAAGTGCTTCAACAGTTTCATGAAATCAATTCAAAATTGTAAGTTGCCATTTCACACACCCTGACCCTGTACATGTATGGTTTTTTATCCTGCGTTTGTCATGTTTTTCACACTTCGTATGCAAATTTATGTAGATATCCTGTTAGTGTGACGAAAAAAAAGAAGCCAATAACAAGAACAACTGAAGAGTTTATTGAGTAAATACTACATTCATCTCTTTTTCCAAAAAAATCTACCATTATATTGTTTTGGCCTGTACGCTGATAAGACAATAGCGACATGCGACTCATTTCTCTTGATCAGGCCACAAATATGTGACCCACTCCACAAAAATGGGTATTATATCACAAAACAGTGAAATTGAGTTATATATACTTGGTTGGAAAGCCCACAGCGTAAGCTTTCATTTGGTATATAATAGAGCTCCATAGCCCCTCCCGTTCTGGAGATACATCATGTTGGCATATATTGATTACTTCCTTGGAGTTCAAATTACACAACTGAAAAAACAGGCTTTGAAAAAGCCGGCTCTATTGTAGTACAACAGAGCGATGCGCACAAAATTGTATTTGTTTCCATTTTATTCATCAAAATCAACATTTTTGTGAATGAAACCTGAAACTGTAAGTATTAACCCTAACTCCCTCACCATTGTTATTGAACAATACAATTCCTTCAAAATCCTCCAACTTCCTTTGTTGTGTAGGGAGTTAGGGTTAAAGATGTGATTCATGACAAAAAATGTAAATCACATTTTGATGAAATGTTTACCCTCTTAACAACATTGAGTAGGCTATTACATGTGTACATGATAATGCAAAGCGCAACTTAAAGGTAGTATACACCATTGGTCATTGCTTGAATTATCATGAATGAGTAGATTTGGGGGGTTGTATTTATAGTAAATATCGTTTAACTGAGCTGTCGAAAGTTTTAGAATCATGGATGCCAACCGACGTCGAGCAGTTATTCATATGTTATCTTTGTTTTTTGCTTTTTTCTTTGTTCCGGCGTCAGGCAGCAGTTTTTCCGCGATCGCCATCTGGCGATCGTAAATAAAAAAATTTTAAAGGTAGGATACACCATTGGTAATTGCTTGTATTCTCATGAATAGGTAGATTTGGGGGGTTGTATTTTATAGTAAATATCGTTTAACTGAGCTGTCTGAAGTTTTACAATCATAGATGCCGAGAAAATCATTTTGTCTTATAAAATTATATTTTTCGGAATAATTACAGGATATCTAGCACAATTATTTTGCTGGATGCCCAGAATCAACATTTACTTTCAGATGAGTAGGAAGATATCTTAATAATTCGGTAGTAAATATTTTTGATATCTGCAAATGGTGTATACTACCTTTAATACCTTTTTTTTGTAGAACCGGTCACGTACTCGAATAATTTAGTCAATAGATGGCATGTTGAACTAGAAGTATACCAAAAATGGGAACACTTTGGGTCCAAACTTCGTGGAATGATGCATTTTTTTCTTCAAATCTTTTGTTCACAGATATTGCTTGGGTCTGTTGGAGCGAGTGTGTGCGGAGCCAGTGACGTCCCTGATACACGCAAAGATTAAACATCATGTGGACAGCAACTGCAGGGGAGAATTTGAGATTTCGTTCATTGCCACATTGGAAAGGGTAAGTGAGCGCCAGGGTTGTAGCTAGAATTTTGTTAGTGCCGGCTGTTTTAGGGCTGAGAGCCGGTAGTATAAGCTCATTCAGCTGCAAAAAACGAAGAACGCGCGCCAACTGAGTAATGTATACTTGTGTGCATCAGTGCATGTACATACAGTACGTACAATGCTGTGTTCCAATCTCGTCGTGTTTATCGTGTTCACGAGTCGTATAATGGCGTTCTAATCGCCTGGTAACTCGTGTTCACCAGTGGTGAACTCGAGGTGGAATTGTTTTCTCCATGTTTACGACTTCATAAACGAATGAAATACTCGCGCATGCGTGTTGGTTCGCATGCGAGTTCTTGCGCGATAAAGAATGTCCTTACCGCACGACTAACTCGACTGTGTGCGTGCGTCGTGGTGAGTAGCGTTTGGAATGCAAACTACTCGTGAACGTGAGCAGGGTTTCTAGCCCAAATAATAATAATAATAAACCGTTCTTAACCAGTTCGCGCTGGGATTATTTTAACATCACCGAGCCGACGCGCAGGATTATTTTTAATGAAACTCGATCCTAAGCGTGTTCAGGCCGGTAGTGCCGGGAAGCACACCCACACATTTCCGGCCTTGCTCGCTGCTGACAGACATTTCCGGCCTTGCTCGTAGTGTGTTTATGTGTCATCCGTTTTGAATCTGGGGAAAACTTTGCATTTATATACGTCATCTGGTGCGAACTGGTTAATAAGCGCATTACACACAGAGTCCCAATGCGCTGTACAGATGGGAACAATTAATCAACATTGAATAAATGGGTTTTGAGAAGGCATTTAAACTGATCCAAGGTTTGTGCATCTTTGACGTTTTGGGGGAGTTTGTTCCAAAGATTGGGAGATGACATAGAAAAAGCCAGCTGGCCGTATGTCTTTGTCGATGACGATGAACAGGTGAGTAGGGATTGAGATTGTGAGCGCAGTTTTCTAGGAGGTTCATAATTTGTAAATCAGATCCTGTAGATATTTTGGCGCGTTGCCAACAAAATTAGTGAAAAGTCGCAAAATAACAAAATTGACACTGTTACATTTCTAGAAAGAAGTCCTAAGCTCTCAAATGATGTATTGTGTGTTACTGTAGCATATTCCTAGCTGCCGCTATACTCTTTTCAAATTGCTGAAGTCATGCTCCTTTGTTTTAAGAAAACGGAGTTCAAAGTCCGTGAACCGTGCCAACTATAATATTACTCAGTGCAATTCAGCTACAAAAAACACACTTTAGAGTTTTAATTGAACTATAAAAGGTTGGGATATGATAAAGAAGGTTGTCTTGTATGTAAAAACGTTAACAACTCTAAACCGACCTCCCACTTGAAAAATTTACGTTTCTGCCAATAACTCGTTTTGGCCATGTGCGACTTTCCGCTCATTTCATGGTGCCAGGTCACATAAGTCCTTTGTTCACAATCCGTTGTCTAACTGGAAGCCAGTGCAGGTCGCGGAAGATTAGCGAAATGTGGTCACTACTTTTGGTTCTTGTGAGCTGGGTTCTGAATACCTGGAGAGGGTTAGGGTTAAAAATCTGTCGTTTGTCTATCGCAGTGGTTGTCCAGCAAAGTTGTGAGGTGGTTGAATCTGGTTTTCTGGGGCGAGGAGTCGCAACGAACCATCGGCGGCGGCACGCAGCAAACGCTGCGGCAGTGGAAGGACCGACTCCAGTATCTCCTGTACCAGACCTACGCCAACCTTCGCATCCAGGAACTCTTCAACATCATCGTGGAGTTCCCAGACTCCCTCTCCGCCCTGGAGGATCTGCAGAAGTGCTTGGAGAAGACGGACCTGAGAAGGCATCTGGTTCAGTCGCTGCGCAACTCGTTGGAGACGCGCCTGCTGCACCCAGGTTTAGGGGTGTGCATGTACGGGTAGTTTGGGAACTGGGTACCCGATTACAAGAAACATGGGTACCCAGATACCCGTTAACCCTAACGTCCAAGGCATTATACTTTGGGCTAATGAACTGAATACTACAGAATACTACCTAGCATTTTGTGTGTATTGACAGCAGTATAGATACTGACTACTACAAAATACAGTTGAACGCCGCTATTCCGAAGACCGCTATACCGAACATTCGGCTATACAGAACTCCACGATCTGTGGCTCCCAATTTTGGTGTTTTTAAAAACATAACAAAGATTGTTGTTAAAAATATACACCATTGGTAATTTATTAAATTGTCAAGAATGGGTGGATTTTAGGGTTGTATTTTATAGTAAATATCGTTTAACTGACCTGTTCGAAGTTTTATAATCATCGATGCTAAGAAAATCAAGAAAAACGTCCGTCGTCGGGTTGTGGATCTTTTATGTTCTTGTTTTATTTAGCCGGACGGCGATCGCAAATTTGTTTTTATACAATTCCATTTTTCGGAACAATTACAGAATATCTAGCGCGATCATTTTTCTGAATGCCTACAACCATTATTTACTTTTAAATAAGTAAGATATTTCTTAATAATTTGGTATTAATCATTTTTTATATCTGCAAATGGTGTATCCTACCTTGAAATAGACTTGAGAATGAGATTCAAAAATGTTGGGTTTTTTTATATTTTTTTTTATTCAAGGAGTGAACACGGACGATATCCTGACTCAATACATCTCATCTATCCGAGCCCTGAGAGTGTTGGACCCATCTGGTATCATTCTGGAGCTGGTTTGCCAGCCTGTCCGAAAATATCTCCGGTAAGTTAACGGCAGTATACAATTATTGATTGGCTTAGAGTGCAATGGGAGGCATTTGTGACCGGCTCTACAAAAAGGTGTATTAAGTCGCGCTGTGCACTATCATATAATGGCCCGTTCAACGTTGAGAGGGTAAACATTTCATCCAAATGTGAATTTTATTTGTTGTCATGAATGACATCTTTATAATACCTACAGTTTCAGGTTTCATTCAAAAAAATGTTGATTTTGATGAATATAGTGGGAAAAAAAAGTGGAAAGGTTTGGGCTACTAGAGGAAAGTGTGGAAGAACCAGCCCCTCACACTGAAACAAGACAATCTGATCTCTTCACAACACGAATAGGGTTGGGATGGGTAACTAGTCTACAGCAAGGCATTAATAATGCCTCTATCCATATTATGTGTGGAAGTGTCCTAGCCCAGGTTGGACTGGGTCCGAACCCCCAACCTGCAGAACTACCCACAGACCACGAATTTAATGCTCTAGAGTCTAGACCACTAGTCCATGACGAAACACAGGGGTGTCGGAACATAATTTATAGGGGTGCAGGCCTCAACCTTAAGCTTCAGAGGGTCAAGGCTACTTGGCCTCAAAGGCTCCAAAAATGAAAGGGGCACCAAGGCCAACCTAAAGGGCACCAAGGCCATTTTCAAACTGTTATTTGTTCATCCCCGGATCACCGCCCCAACTCTCCGAGTCAACGCCCCCCCCCCCCCCCCCCCCCCCCCCTCCTCTTCCAAAAACCTCAAGGCTCAACAAAATCCGCTGTTTCAGAAAATTTAACCTTGAAGATGAATATAAAATTCTTTAAAAAAAAAAAATATTCTTAGAAATAAATATGATTATAAAAATTTAAAATGACCCCCCCCCCCCTAAAAAAAAAGCCAAATAATTGGCCTATGTAAACGTAAATATGATCATGAAAATTGAAAACGAATCCCCCTAACGCCATATCATTCGCCTATGTAAACGTGCATGTTTATGCCTAGCCCTAGTCTATGGCCGGCCGGCCCCGCGTCCATAGTGCCCAAAAAAAACCCGATTTCATGGAAACCATTCGGTCTCAAACTCGGCATGCAGGTTCATTTATTATAGCGCATCAATATTTCGCCATAATTAGGACTTTTTCGTGGTTCCGTCTGGTGTAATTTGTCTCTAAATCTGCGTAAAAAAACATTAAAAATATTCGCGATAAACGCAAAACATCATGGCGGGACAAGTCTGCGCAGGCGTGCACAGCTCGTCGCACCGAACAACAGAGGGCGCTCTGCTAGTGCCCTAGGTTGTTTGGTGCGACGAGCTTTGCACGCCGCGCCTGCGCAGACTTGTTCCGCCATATCATTTTGCGTTATTCGCGAATTATTTTTGGCCAGTCTATACACGAGTAGTCTGGTACCGTGTTTTTAGTAGTAAACAACTCAACTACGTTTGATAAGGTTGCCATGCCACGTTCTCCTCTGCAAGTACTTGCGCGATGCATGGCGCAAGCAGCATTATGAAAACTAGTGCGCGGCGCGGGAGAGAATGTACGCTACATACGTCGAAACAATTTGATCTTCGTAATGGGTCACAACGTTAACATTATATTTTAATAACACTTTCGAATACATAATGTAATGGAATCAATGAAAAGGGGCACGACGGCCAAGTGGCCGTAAGGTACGTGTTTTTTTAAGGGGCTTCACGGCAATTCGCTGGGGCATCGCGGCAATGGCCGCTGGTGGCCGCTGTAGAGGTTGAGGCCTGGGGGTGTCGGAACATAATTTATAGGGGTGTCGGAACATAGGGGTGTCGGATCATAGATGTGTAACCCTTTTTTCTCTCAGGACCCGTGAAGGCACTGTCCGGTGCATTGTCTCCAGCCTAACAGACGACAGCAACAAGGAGCTAGCGGAAGAACTTATTAAAGCTGAACCAGTGACGATGGATGAAAGTTACTGCAGCGAGCAGGAGGACGAGGATCATCAAGACTGGCAGCCTGACCCCATAGATGCTGACCCAGGTACGAAACAAGGGCTCTAGAATTAGGGAAAAACAGTGTAAGGAACCAGTCTCCACTGCGTGATAACGACTGAGTTTGTGGAGCCGAAATTCTCGTTAATTAATACCTTTTGGTGAATTCCAATTCTTTTCGTTTGAAGTGGAAAATAAGTTACCTATTCAGGATTTTCCCTAAGATTTGGTTGAGGAGGGGGTGAAGGCAAGTTGGCGGCACCTATGCTTAAGGCGTGCCCGCCCTGTTGGAGGGTTCTGGGTGCATTTTCCTGTAATCTACAGCATTGGTCTCGTCCTCTATCTTGTACATTTTTTGTCTTTTTAAAGGAAGAGGTGTGGGGGGCGTGCCCCACGACCCCCTTAGATTGAAGTTATTATTATTATTATTATTATATTTTTAATAATGAAACCAAGGATACCTCAAAAGCGCTCTAGGCACTGTAGCTCGCAAGCCTGAAGAAACCTGTAGAGAGAAGACAATGAGAAGAAGGTACAGTTTTAGAGGTGGAAGGAAAACCCCAGAAAAATATCCTGGGGAAAACCCACGGAATCAAGCAGAGACTGAAAACCCAATCCACATATTGGCCCAGGCGGGGTTCGAACCTGGGTCATAGTACTGGAAGGCGAGGAAAGAACCGATACGCCAACCTGACTCCCCTTGTTTGGCAATGTGTTTGATTTTTTTTCTTTCTAACATTTTCACATCTGTAAGCTCGGACATCCAAGAGCCGCCGCTCGTCCGACATCATCAGCATGCTGGTGAACATCTACGGCAGTCGCGAGCTGTTCGTCAACGAGTACCGCGGCCTGCTGGCCGACCGCATCCTGACGGGGTTCAGCTACGACACGGCGCGGGAGCTGCGCTACCTGGAGCTTCTCAAGCTGTGCTTCGGCGAGTCGCAGCTCCACCACTGCGAGGTGATGCTGAAGGACGTGGCCGACTCGCGCCGGTGCAACGCGCACATCAACTCGCCGAAGAAGGAGGACGAGTCACCGGCAGAGGACGTCATTAAAGTAAGAACTAGAAATAATTTCAGCTGTTTCAGCTGTCTAAAATGACTTTCAATACATGCCTTGACCAGTTCGTGTCGGAGGACGTATATACACGCAAAGTTTACCCCAGATTCAAAACGGAAGACGCATAAACACGTCACGAGCAAAGCCGGAATTGTCTGTCGGCAGCGAGCAAGGCCGGAAATGCGTGGGTGTGCTTCCCGGTACCATCGGCCTGAACCCGCCTCAAATCGAGTTTCAAAAAAATAATCCGGCCCCTCGGCTCAGTGATGTTAAAATAATCCCGGCGCAAACTTGTTAATATACGGACTCATTAGTTGAATTGAGCAGTCTGTCTGAGGTTTCAAACAATAAAAGGCTCATAAAAATCGCACGTCGAATCGCATGTCGAACAGCTCGAATCGCATGGGAATTCAATCGAACAGCTCGAATCGCACGTCGAATTCAATCGAACAGCTCGAATCGCACGTCGAATTCAATCGAACAGCTCAAATCGCACGTCAAATTAAATCGAACAGCTCAAATCGCACGTCAAATTCAATCGAACGGCTCGAATCGCACGTCAAATTCAATCGAACAGCTCGAATCGCACGTCAAATTCAATCGAACACCTAGAATCGCACGTCAAATTTAATCGAACAGCTCGAATCGCACGTCAAATTCAATCGAACAGCTCAAATCGCACGTCAAATTCAATCGAACAGCTCGAATCGCACGTCAAATTTATTCAAACAGCTCGAATCGCACGTCAAATTTATTCAAACAGCTCGAATCGCACGTCAAATTTATTCAAACAGCTCAAATCGCACGTCAAATTCAATCGAACAGCTCGAATCGCACATCAAATTCAATCGAACAGCTCAAATCGCACGTCAAATTTAATCGAACAGCTCGAATCGCACGTCAAATTCAAACGAACAGCTCGAATCGCACGTCAAATTCAAACGAACAGCTCGAATCGCACGTCAAATTCAAACGAACAGCTCGAATCGCACGTCAAATTCAAACGAACAGCTCGAATCGCACGTCGAATTCAATCGAACAGCTCGAATCGCACGTCAAATTCAATCGAACAGCTCGAATCGCACGTCAAATTCAATCGAACAGCTTGAATCGCACCGTCACAAGATTTACTATAAAATATATTTCCCCTATAACCCATCCTCATATGGTGAATACTACATTTATTAAAGGAGATGATATTGTTTGTTGTACTGTTGGTTAGGATTTTGAGTTCAATTCGATGATTCTGTCGGCTCAGTTCTGGCCCAACCTGAAGGAAGAGAAACTCAAAATTCCGGAGGAGATTGAGAAAGCCATGGAGGAGTACACAAAGTCATACCAGGTACAGAGACTATCTCAAACGGACAAGCATACTTCAACCACCTTGAGGCCAAGACTACCTATACCAATGGATGGAGAATCTTACTAGAAGAACAATGATACCAAGATATCTTGATTTGGGCTAGTAGTCTTAGCTCCAGACTCTATTGTGAAGTCAGTGATCCTTTCGCACTGAGAATTAACTAAAGCACGGTTTACTTTACTACTTAGTGCGAAAGGACCACTGACTGTGCTTCACAAAACACGGTCTGGAGCTAAAACTACTGGCCCAAATCAAGATATCTTGGTATCATTTTTCTTCTAGAAAGATTCTCCATCTATTGGTATATATAGGTTGGTTTGGCCTCAGAAATAAAGCGATCGTATACGTTTTCGTAATTGGAACCCACTGTTTGTTTCAATCCTATATAGTTATATAAACCATAAAACTAACCTGTACAAATTTTATTTCAAAAGGTGGTAGCGATTTTGAGATATTACCGAAAATGTGGAGCGGTTGTGTCCACGCAGGAAGAAAAATCTGCATTGGAATACCCAATCTGAGAAACGTTACTGCAGTAACGCTTCTCAGATTCAAATGTTTGGGGATAAAAAGTGATATCTTTTTCCATAATCGAAGTACTTCGAAGTGAAAAGTTTCCAAAAATGCATTATACTATCCAAAGCTGCTGTACTTCTTACCAAGTAAGTTTTTATTGCTATTAATTTTTGAAGTAATTACCAAACGTATACGATTCCTTTAAGTTGGGCCAGTCGGTATTTTTTTTTAAAACTGTGTCATGTTTAATAAAATCGCAGGCTTAAATTACGATTTTGGCCAACTCTCTTTAATAGTGAAAATGATGACAAATTGTGAAATTCTTAGTACAATAATGACAAGAAAATGCAGACGAAGTAGAAAAAAAAAAATTACAGAGAAGTCTGTTTTTGACAGACCACATAAAAATAAAGTAACAATCCTTAATCCTTTTTTTTGTTTCTCCTAAAGGTCTTGAAGGGTATGCGAACTCTGAACTGGAAGACCAATCTAGGATTGGTCAATTTGGAATTGGAGCTGAAAGATCGCAAGCTCAACTTATCAGTGTCGCCGATACATGCTACCATCATTATGCACTTCCAGAACAAAGGTACTATGTGTATGTCCAACATTTTGTCCTATAATTACACATACGGCGTGGTCTATTAAATGGATCTCGGGACACGTCACAGCAAGCTGCAATGCATTGTCCGAGTTGTATTCGAGTCCTTCAGTCTCAAGTCAAGTCACTAGCTCTTCAAAATAACCGAAGCATTCCTTTGTCATTGTTAAACCAGTTACTTGCAACTGGCATTATGAAAGGACTTGTGACTGGCATTATGAAAGGACTTGTGACTGGACTTGTGACTGGACTCGCGACTGGACTCGCGAACGGACTCGCGAACGGACTCGCGAACGGACTCGCGAACGGACTCGCGAACGGACTCGCGAACGGACTCGCAAACGGACTCGCAAACGGACTCGCAAACGGACTCGCAAACGGACTCGCAAACGGACTCGCAAACGGACTCGCAAACGGACTCGCAAACGGACTCGCAAACGGACTCGCAAACGGACTCGCAAACGGACTCGCGAACGGACTCGCGAACGGACTCGCGAACGGACTCGCTAAAGGACTCGCTAAAGGACTCGCTAAAGGACTCGCGACCCGACTCGCTAAATGACTCGCGACCCGACTCGCTAAAGGACTCGCGACCCGACTCGCTAAAGGACTCGCGACCCGACTCGCTAAAGGACTCGCGACCCGACTCGCTAAAGGTCTCGCGACCCGACTCGCTAAAGGTCTCGCGACCCGACTCGCTAAAGGTCTCGCGACCCGACTCGCTAAAGGACTCGCGACCCGACTCGCTAAAGGACTTGTGGTTTACTTTGACTGCAGCCGATTTCAAATTGCACCATTTTTTTAAAGTTGCGTAACTTTTGCAACTTGCGCAACTTGCGCAATAACCTGTGGCGCAACGGGACTTGCGCCATTGTGCAAGGTTTTGTGAAATCGGCTGCTGGGCCTTTGACGGGACTAGTCACTGGGGGGTTCGATTCTAACACTGCCTCGCCATCTCTTGCAGCTAAATGGACTGTGGAGGAGCTGAGTGGCCTCATGCAGGTCTCAGTCACGGCGCTGCGTCGCAAGATGGCCTTCTGGCAGAGCCAGGGGGTGCTGCGTGAGGAAGGCACCGACACGTTCGTCTTGATTGAGGAACAGCGAGGGGGGCGGAGCCTGCAGCAGGAGATGATCCTATTGGACAGCGATGAGGAGACGGAGTCCGCCATGGCAACAGCCCAGGATCAACAGGAGGAAGAACTGCAGGTGAGATTTATTGTTAGGCCTTGGCGATTTCCAAACTCTGAATCGCAATTCTTAAAGGTAGGAAACACCATTGGTAATTGTCATGAATAGGTGGATTTGTAGGGATGTTTTTTATAGTAAATATCGTTTAACTAACCTGTCCGAAGTTTTACAATCATGGATGCCGAGAAAAGCAAGAAAAACGGCGTTCTTTTTCAACCGGCACCAGGCAGTAGTTCTTATGTTGTTCCTGTTTTCAGGAACGATCGCGATTTGTTTCTTTTCAATTCGATTTTTTAAGAACAATTCCAGGATATCTAGCGCAATCATTTTGCTGAATGCCTAGAATCATTATTTACTTTCAAATAAGTAAGATATTTCTTAATAATTCGGTAGTAAATTATTTCGATTTCTTCAAATGGTGTATCCTACCTTTTAACTTTACTTCAAAATCGAAATCGCAATTCCAAAATTAAAAATCGCGATGCTAAACTTGGAATTGGAATTTCCAACTCAGTCGCGATTCAAACGTTTAAAAGAATCCATTCTCTAATTCTCTGATTTTGATCTTGCATGTTTTCTGCTTGGAAACAAAAATAATAAAATTGTCGTAATCCGGAATCAGAATCAATATTCCAGACTTATAAAACTTATAAAATCTTAGGCGATTTCACGCCGGAATTGAATCCGATTTAATTCCGGACTCGGAATCACGATTCCAAACTCTATCGTAACCGGTTTTGTTTGCTTTCCTTGGCATCCAAGATTGTAAAACTTTGGATAGGTCAGTTAAACGATTTTTACTATAAAATACAACCCCTCAGATCCACCCATTCATGATAATTAGAGCACTTACCAATGATGTATCCTTTCCTTACCAATGTCGGGTTTACTCGACCGTTGTGGCAACGAAAGGGTTAAAGGTGACTCGAACATTTTGTGACTCAAATACAAGTATGTGGTTCATTCTCTCTTCGTTTTGTTGTTTTATTTCCCACAGGTGTTCTGGTCCTACATTGTCGGCATGCTAACCAACCTGGAATCACTGAGTCTCGATCGCATCTACTCCATGCTTAAGATGTTTGCCATGCAAGGCCCCTCCTCCTCGGAATTCTCCGAGCACAAACTGCGTCAGTTCCTGGATCGCAAGGTGCGGGAGCAGCTCTTGGTGTACTCGACGGGAGTCTATCGCTTGCCGAAAACCGAGACGTGAATGAGGTCAATCGTGTCTGGGCAAAATGAGACGGAACTCGGCACAGGCCATAACCCTATAACCCTACCAGATCCAGCACATTGCATCTGTGGTGACTGCTTGACCTTGCTGCACTCTGCACACAAGTCAATGTGACAAAGTATGCAATCTGATGCGTCTGGCAGGGTTTCTAGCCAAAATATCCTGGAGGGTAAGGGTTAATACACTATTTCGCAGGGGGTTAGGGGTAACTACTGAACCTGTGTGAAGCTGTTGTAGTTTGTTAGGTTTGGTATGCTTTCTAGTGCGAGAGCCTAGAGGGTTAGGGTTAACTACTGAACCTGTTTGCAGTTGTTGAAGTTTGTTGGGTTTGGTATGCTTTCTAGTGCGAGAGCCTAGGGGGTTAGGGTTAACTACTGAACATGTGTGCAGCTGTTGAAGTTTGTTAGGTTTGGTAGGCTTTCTTGTGCGAGGGGTTAGGGGGACACCCTGTGATTTTATTAGCGCAACCAATGAATTTCACATGATCTGCAATGTACACTTGTTAAAACCCATTTCATTTGTGTTTATTCCTTGCAGGCTTATGCTATCGGAGGCGTTGGATCCGTTGTTCGTGTTTTGACCGACCGGAAAACAGTTTGAAAAATGTGTCTTAGATAAAAGCAAACTTCTAGGTGTAAATGAGAGAGGTAGACATCAAAGCATATTTACGAATTAGGGGCGTTCTTTTTTTATTTCTATGGTTTTCATATTAATTGTTTGCCTTTTAAAGAAATCGTATACGTTTGGTAATTGGAACCCACTGTTTCAATCCTATAAAGTTCAGTATAGATATATACCATTAAACTAACCTGCAAAAATTTCATTTCAAAAAGGTGGTAGCGATTTTGAGATATTGCAGAAAATCTGGAGCGGTTATGTCCATGCAGGAAGAATAATCCGCATTGGAATACACAATCTGAGAAACGTCACTGCAGTAACGCTTCTCGGATTCAAATTTGTTGGGATAAAAAGTGATATCTTCTTTCATAACCGCAGTACTTCGAAGTGAAAAGTTTCTAAAAATGCATTATACTATCCAAAGCTGCTATACTTCTCACCATGGAGGTAGGAAACAAGTTTTTATTGCCATTAATTTATTTTTTGAGTAATTACCAAACGTATACGATCCCTTTAAGTTGGGCCAGTCGGTAATTTTTTGAAGGAATACAAAATTGGAGTTCTACCTGATTAGATGGATAAACTAAATGATGGGAAGTGTGTATTATCTTGAGTTTTGTTTATTGTGAATTTATCATGAGTTAATATCACTCCCAGAAATCACTGGATAATTGGTAGAGCGCGGGTCCGGTATTCCGGAGGTCACAGGTTCAAGTCCTATACCCAGCCTGATATGAGACCGAGGGACTCCTTTCTTAGTCCCCCATACCTATACACTCTCTAAACTATTGAATTTTCTGACAAACCACAACATTCCGCAAGCACAATGACTGCCACAAAAGAGGGGGGGGGGGGGGGGTGTCCCTCCGTTTCATATCTTGCTTCATATTTCAAATTCCGCCTTGCCGATTTCTTTGTTCACTTTGAAATTTATGCAAATTTAATTTGTCAATTTCCCTTGTGGTTTATTTGTGTGGAAATACAAAGGGACGCCCTTAGATAGCTTTTGAATACCTTACAATATGAAAGAAAACATGCACTACACTTGTTGGGCCCCAAATCATTGTAAGACGCCATTCAAAAAAAGTATTTTTTTATAAGTGTAGTTTTGTCGGCTTAAGAGTGTAATCAAGTCCAGCATAGGTCAAATCATAAGTAATCAAATCGCAAGTAGGGTGTGCATCGGTGTGGAACCGGGTACCTGATTATTTTTACCCGACCGTTGATGTCGGTAACCGGTTCCAGTATATAGAATCAAGAACCTGTAACCAAATTTTTGCAAGTTACATAGTAATTCCCAGACAATAAAAAAAAAATTTGAAGAAAAAAACCAACAGAAATTGCAACGATCAACCACTAACAGCTTGTTGCTTTGAAAATTGCTTTGTACCTTGAAAATACAACTGAGCAACAAATTGGTGTATTTGACAGGTACCCATAATTTGTGTTCAACAGGTACCCACTGCACACCCCTAATCACACCCGAGACGTACATGTATATACCAAGCAATATATGTAACCGAGAGACTCCCCCCTCCATACCTATACACTATTGTTACCCAACGCACCCCCCTAAAAAGAAACCACAACATTCCGCAAGCACAATGACCACCACAAAGAAGGTGGTGGGGTGGGGGGGATCTCTCCGTCCCATCTATTGCTTAATTTGTACATGTATGCTACAGAATAACAAAACCAAAATTGATTTTACTGACATATGTTAAAAGTTTATTAAAGAAAATTGTATATTACTCTTATTTGACACAATTGTCAGAATTAAAGTTATGCAACCAGCTACCCATATTAAATTGTAGTCTTGCATTTACTTGTATGTACACATTTTGGGCGAGCTCTTCTGTACATATAGTTCTTCAAATATTTTTGAAAAATACGTGCAAGTGAAACACGTCATTGTGCTCATTGTAAATTTAGCTATTGATGAGCTTCAAGATAACTAAATGTGAACTGCCCCCACAAAACCAGACATAAGTGGGTTTTTTTTTAAAGTGAGATAATGTTATTTTCATCTTTCCTTTGGTACCAAAACCACTTCCTATTGTTCAGGGTGCAACCCCCTAAAAAAACACAGACAAACCAACGTTAATGAAGTATGTTGCACATTTTCATTTATTATTTGGCAGGATTACAAACAAACACAAATTTGTATATACAATTACAAAGGTTAACAAAATACAGAACAAAGCTAGTCAGAAAAATTTCTAAAACACCCTTAAAGGTAGGATACACTATTGGTAATTGCTTGGATTTTGGGGGTTGTATTTTATAGTAAATATCGTTTAACTGACCTGCGGCCGATTTCACGAAACGCTAGGATTAATCCTATCTCCAGTTAGGATGAGTAACTCATCCTAACTTGCATTGGATCTATTGCAAGTTAGGAGGAGTTACTCTTCCTAAGATTGATCCTAACATTGGTGAAATCGGCCGCTGTCCGTTTACAATATTGAATGCCGAGAAAAAGCAAAAAAAAACGGCGTTTGTTTACAACCGGGGTCCGGCAGTTCTTGTTTTTTCGCAACAATTACAGGATATCTAATGCAATTATTTTGCTGGATGCCAAGAATCATTATTTACTTTTAAATAAGTAAGATATTTCTTAAAAATTTGGTATTAAGAAAATTTGATATCTGCAAAATAGTTAATTCTACCTTTAGGAACATACATGCAGGTCTATACGAGAGCCCAAGCAATTGGCCGTTCCCAACAGGCACATTTTTTAACGGGCGCTGCGCTATTGACACAAAATAACACAAAATGCACCAGAAACCATTGCGAGATACAAACCGTGTATTATAACATGTAGACTCAGAATGCAATTAATACGTCTCACCCAATCAGGCTACAACTTGCGAAACAAGGAAAATGTTGTTTCATTTTTTACGAGTACGTCACGATTACCGTTCAATAATGAAAAACATGTAAATTACTTAATCTGCTCATACAAGTTATATATTTCAAAATTATTCATTTCTTTTAACTGAAAGGCCGTAATTAAAAAGTCAATCCCGGCATATTAGCTACTGCCAGATACAGACTGCAGTTTTGACATTACATTTGATTGACATCAAAATACGCCAGATGATGTTTTACACATTCGGTAGTCTTCATTTTCAACAGATATAATCCTGACTAAAGATGTTCATTGAACCCCATCCCCCGTTTAACAGTTTTTGCTTCGCTCACAGTATTTAAAAGTGATCTTCACAACAATATTAGCTCAAAAGTTTACACAAAATGTATACACAATTTAAAATAAATACGTTTCTAAAAAAATACTTATACTTTGATTTACATTTTGACAGTATTATTACAATGTACTCTCATTGGTGGTTGGAGTAATCCCAAAAGTACTCAATACTCATTTTCGTTCACGTTTTTACACAAGTACTATAATGTTCAGGCCAACCAGCTAGTTTATAAAATTAATCCTATATTTACAAAGAATACATGTATTTGCCATCAATGGTTGGAATAATTCCAAACCTACCCAAAGGATGCTCAGTGTTATACATAAACACAATTGTTATCTGGCCAACAAGTTTCAACTTGTGAAGGAAATGAACCAAACCACCCATACAGCCTCAGTGTTGGATAAGAAATCAACGAGTGTTATACATCCACTTGGTATTCACACTAGTGATGTTTTTATGCACACACAGACAGATTTAAAGTCTTCGGTAATTTCGTCAACTTAAACTGTTTGCAGATGTAAAATCGGAAAATCATTTAAACACTCTACAAAGACCGGGATAGGAGTTGACCCAAATGTTGGTCAGATTGGACTCGACACTCGTCCGGGTCAAAATAACACTTTCAGGGTCACCTTTCCAGTCATTTTGACATTTAAGGAGCATTTTATATGAAAAACAAAATCATTTTGACACGAAAGACTATTTGGTCATATCTGACCCGGCTTCAGTGTAGAATCCGAGTCGGGACTTATGAGAGTGTAAGTTCGATTCTGATAACAAACCACCGTTTCATACGAAGAGCTAATTGTCTTGCGCGCAGTGTGACCCTACTGACGATCTGAATCGAGAACGTGTTACGATGTTTATGTTTTAAACTGCAAGCAGGCATCCTGAAGTGACAGAGTTTTCCTTATTGATTTTGTTCTGTGGAATTTGCACAGGTTCCTGATTTTATGGTGACAATGATTGTTTTTGTTGGACAGAATATTCTGATTTTGCCAAAAAAGTAACTGTTATTGTGGCTGGGATAGTTACTGTAAAGAACTTGAAAACGTAGCCGCGATCAACACTATTAAGTCTCCGTCAAATCTTCATCTGAACTTTATTTTCTAAGTTATGAAAACTTGTTTTTACCTATTCATGGGCATACAACCACTCCCCTCTCCCTCCTTTTTGTTGTTGACCGGGCATGGGTCATTCGATCACCCCAGATTTTTGTGGTGAGATTAAAAAAAGAATATGCTGGTTTTGAGGTATCTTGTACGTTTCCAACATTAAAATGTAGTTATAGGTTTTCCCGGTCAATTTCGGCAAAAGAGCTGCCAATTTAACCACTGCGCCATTCTATTTCGCGTAAAATCTAATGCTGCTATGTTATTTTAACATCACTGAGCTGAGGCGCGGGATTATTTTTAACAAAAAGTCGATCCGAGGCGGGTTCAGGCCGATGGTACCGTGAAGCACACCCACAACATTTTCGGCATTGCTCGCTGCTGACAGATATTTTTCCGGCCTTGCTCGTAACGTGTGTATGCGTCATCCGTTTTAAATCTGAAGAAAACTTTGCGTGTATATATGCACTCCGTTTTAAACACCACCTGAATTTTGAAAGATTTTATTTTTGTATTAAAATGTTGTTGAATTTATTTTCAAAGACAATGTTAACAAATATTTTTAGCGAATGTATAAAAAGTGGATTTTGACAAGAACATTTTTTTATATGAATCCGAAACGAACTTCTAGGGTACAGAATTTGTTGAAATGGTTTTAAAGTTAATTTGTCAACAAATTACGCGTGTAAAATGTTCCCTAATATTGTACGTCGTATGGGATTGAACCATGTACATTTTGGTATCGTGAAACCATGCAGCCGTGCTCCCCCCTCCCCTGGCCCTCCCCCAGATTTACAGATTTACTGATTTATGCCACTGCCTATAAAAAATGTTTAACACTTTTGTTATGAGGCCTTTTGTTATGAGTAAATGTGAACCCTAAATTTGGAAAAAGGGGTGAACTCTAAGCGACGGGAAGCGGGACTGCACATCTAATCCATGCAATAGCTTGTTGTCACCTAAATGAAAATTAGTCAGTCTGGGCATGTCACGGGCAGCATAGGCAATGTGTTCAATGTCTGTCGGTGCCAAATCGCACCAGCTCAGGTCCAGCTTATTTAAGTGCTTCATTTTCGGCAATTCCTTGGCCCACAACTCAGCCGATCCGCCCAATCTCTTGTTGCCATCAAGGTCCAAGTCAGTCAGTCTGGGGATGTCTCTAGCAGCCAAGGCAATGTGCTCAATGTCTGTCCCCGTTAGTTCGCAATCACGTATCCAAAGTGTTGTCAGACTTGTCAAGTGTCGGATATGAGGGGCCCATTCTACAGCTCTACCTCCCAATGTACGGCAATATACCAAGTCAAGACTGGTCAGGTGTTGGTTGCATTTCATTGACGACATGATTTTCTCAAGATCCCCCTCCACTAAAGTACACCTGTAAAGGCCCAGTTTCTCTAGGTTTTCCATGTAACCCAGGGCGAAGGCTAAATCGCTGACCGAAGACACCAAAAAAAACCAAATAGTTTTAATGCGTGCCAGCTGCGCCGTGCGGTTGTCGGACACACAGATGATTTTCAGAAGGTATGTGAGACTGCGGAAATCATAATTGTGACGCACATCGATATCTGATGGGATGAGCGAGTCACTGGTGAGACACTGTGGAACTTTGCTTGCCTGGCTTTCCAATAAGCAGTTGCGACTAATCGCTTGTATAACATCTGACTGGTACTGTGGCTTACCATAATCCTTATTGAACTTACGATCAAGAAAGTTTACGATGTCAGTCATACACTTCTCATTATCGCCACAACAAAAACGCAACATGAAATCGTTTGAAACCACGACCTCCATTGTCTGACAAAGTTGTCTTAAACTGTTTTGAAATTTTCCGATTGGAAAAACTTTAAACACCGTACGCTTTGCAAATCCCTGGTTTGACATATGCACACTCTGCAAGTATTTCGCTGCAGAGTATTCCTGTATTGTCTTGTGCATGAATTGTATGTCATTGTGGGATTTGAGGTTTTTGATAACCCTCTGCTTGGTTAGGATGCCTGCTTTTAGTGCCAGGTTCAGTGCATTCGGTTCAAAATCATCTTCTTGAAACGAGAATTTCTGGTTGGCATTCATGAGTCCGAGCAGCGCAGTTTTTCCTATTGCAATCACTGTTTTTGAAGCATCTTCGTCGCAGATATCTCCTTTTCTTGTGAACATGTAATTAACTGCCTTATTGAAGAGACGTGAAGTTGTTTCTGGGAGTTGTTTATTCTTCCTCCACAACAAATTCATAAGCAACAGTAACATTGGATTTTTAGCAAAATCATGCAGTGTGTTGGACTTTCCAATGGTTTGGATTAGTGCATTGCCACTATCAGGATCATTGTCATAGAATTTCAGAACGTATTCACTGACATCCTCGTCGGTAAACCCCAGAACCTCTACGTGTGTGCAAGGATTTTGGACGAGTTTTGATGTTAGTGTCTCAAGATGAGAGGGGCGGGTTGAGACACAGATGAAACATTCCCTGTACACTGTTCTATTGAGTGCTTTGAGGACAGAACCGAATGAGGCTGCATCGAGTGTTTTGGTCTTCATTTCGTCAAAACCATCTAAAAGAATCAAGACCTCATTTGAATTGTGCAGGATGAAATTATCAAGTTCTCTTTTGTCTACTCCTGACTTTTCGCCTACAAGTTGATCGAAAGAGGAATCAACGAGATCAGATTCCTGCGACAGGGCACACATCTTTAAAAGAAAGATGAGCTTGAATCTATTCAGGGTTTTGCTTACCCTGTTGGCCCAGTCCAATACAATCTTATCAAATATGGTGGACTTCCCAACACCGCCTAGGCCAATTAAAATAAGACGATTGCAATCGTACCAATGTTTGAATATTGTGTCATAATCGGTTGAATATACAATGTCGTCGGTGTATCTTTCTTCTACAGTACCTTTCTTTGTTCTAATCTGCAGTTTCGTGTAAATGCCAACGATGGGTCTTTGATCATCAGGAATCCCAGGGTTCAACTGAAGATAACTGCGCGTAGTCTGGTACCATTTCACCAAAATGTCCCTAGTCTTGTTACCAGCCTCTTGGTAGCTAGGAGCCTCCAACCTTGGTTCTTGGTCTTGTCTCAGACTATGTTGAGGTGCAGGCACTCCTATTCAGATCAAAACAAGCAACATGTTTTGCTTCAATAAAACAAAGTTTCTAAAATGGATTAAACCGTCTTCCTCTACAGAGAAAGACATGGCAATGAAATTATGACTATTTTGAATGTCAAAGGCAAGGTAGAAAATAAATTTGTCAAAAGAGAAAAAAAGGAATGATCCGACCCAGCACTTCTTTTTGTATGCAAATATTGCTTCATAGTACAATCAATTTTTACATCAACAAAAATAAATTCAAAAATGAGGTAATAATCTTTTTTTTTTTGGAGGGGGGGGGGGGGGGGGGGGGTATTCACCACAAAAAAAGACAAATCTGTTCCTTCAATTCTGATTGGAGATAAAGTTGAAGTCACTTGCTATCTATGAACTTGGAAAAAAATAGGCTTTGCTAAACAGCTCAGTTTATCAACAAAGAATACATTTTGTTTTCAATAACATTCGCATTATTCCTTTCATTCAAGCATAAATGCAAACTTATTTGCATTTTAATCCAGGTGTGGCAGATAATACAAAGTGCTATTTTGCGTGGGTAGTAGGTAGAGGAAAGGTTGTAGACTGTATCGGTCAAAAATTGCCTACGCAGGCCAAATCACCGTTTGTGTGCACTCAATTTCTCTGCTATTCGAGCATTTTTGTGGGCTGTGAAGTTCAGTGTTTGTAAACAAAATAAAAAGCTGTTCACACGACTGCCAGCTTGTGCACTGTGAAATACCACAGTAAACGAGGTGTTTGATAAGTTCCCCAGTTCTTGTCTTTAATGTTAATATTTTGTCATACAGTTTACAGTTTCTCCTTCCTGGCCAGTGACAACTGCTACCCCTTCCCGTGTTTCTAACTGTACTTTAGTGTATATGCCAGCTATGTGCTTCTGGTCATTGTCAACACAACGCAACAACTGCACGTAACTGCCTGTTGATTTATAAACTCTCTTTAAAATATCCCTGGTCTTGTTACCGGCATCTTGATAGCTAGGAGCCGCCAACCTTGGTTCTTGGTCTGTTCTCTGACTAAGCTGAGGTATTGGTGCAGGAATAACTATTTAAAACCAAAACAAGAAAAAGTTTGCTTCAATAATACATTGTTTCTAAAATGGATTGTGACTAGTCTAGAAGAAAATTGTAAGTACAAGAAATGACTTTGGGATTTCTGGTGCTATTGTAAGACACTGCAAAAAAGTGACACGATCAAGCGGAATGAGTCGGATGTCGGGAAATTCCAAAAATGAACTGTGTTCTTCGTTGGTATTTAAATTAAACAAATTTACATAACTCGACAACAAAACATTGTATCAACATGAGGTCTTCGGTTTTTAAAACGTACAGACGCCCTCTTTATAACTACATGAAAACTCTTTTTGGACCGGGGCCGACATCCGACTCATTCCGCTTGATCGTGTCACAAATAAGTTTGGTAAATAATATATAAATGTTTTTACAACTATAGGCCTAGCGTTGTTAGATGCAAACAAGTGTTTTCTTAAAGTACATTCCCATTTTTAAAACCAACAAAAGTAAATCCAAACAAAAAGATGGTAACTGCAGGTGTACCAACAAAAATGACTGGACCTCATTCTCCCGAGACTTACTGAGATGATAGCAACTTATCATCTTGTGGTTGTACACCCGAAATAAGCAATATCTGGTTTCTCAAATGCTATTTAAAGAAAAGTTGAAGTCCGTCGCAATGCACAAACTGGTGAAATAAACTGGCTTTTACCACCACGCACATTTTTCCCCCACAATAGTTCCGTTACTCATGTCATTCGTGCATACATCCAAAAACTAATGGGCGGCTTAGCTTTTTTCATAAGTGGTACACATATAGGGCGCTATTTGGCGTGGTTTCATAAAGGAACAAATTACTCCAACTAGACGTCACCACTCCAAATACCGCCCTCATATTGTGTCCAGCATATAGCCAACTGGTTACTCCTTTAAAGTACATGTACATTTGAATTGATATAATTTACGCTACTTTCATTTTGACAAACAAAAATATTTTACCTGGTCCCTCTGTCGGGTAGTTGTAATTAGTGATATTAACATTGGAACCAAGAAAGGTAGTGTTGTTGCTACCACTGACTGAGCTGATGTATCCAGTTCGTTGTGGGAAATCTAAAATGAGAAGCAAGAATTATAATATCCTTAAATAAAGTAGCTGACAAAATGATGCATGTACTCCATTCAATATCCAATGACCGTCTGTGCCTCAAGATGAGAGCTAGAGGGGCAGGTTGAGCCACAGATGAAACATTGGCGGTAATTTGTTTCTATTGAGTGCTTTGAATGAGGCCGCATCGAGTGGTTTGGCCTTATTTCCTCGAAACCATCCAAAGGAATCAAGACCTCATTTGGGTTGGCCAGAATGAATTTATCAAGTTCATCATTTGCTTTTCCCGAATCTTCGTCTGGAAGCTGATCCGAAGAGGAATCAACAAGATCAGATTCCTGCGACAGGGCACACACCTTTAAAAGGAAGACGAGCTAGAATCTGTTCAGGGTTTCGTTTGCGTCATCGGCCAAATCGTATGCAATCTGTCAAAAATGAGTCTACAGTTTCTCCTTTCTGGCCAGTGAAAAACAAGGAAATCAGCTGATCGAGGAAAACTTGCTTGCCTGATATCCATTGACTTACAGCTCTACCGAACAAAATAAATAATTGATGACTCTTCAGCTCGAGAACTGATAAGTTTTGTTGTGTTCATGTTTATGCTGTTTACCACCCACTCCCCAAAAACACATTTGAACTTTAAGCTACTTTCATTTTGACAAACAAGATTCTTTTTACCTGGTAAGTTGTCATTTGTAGTGACAATGCTTGAACCAACAACAGTTTGGTTGTGGCTACCACTGACTGTGTCAATGTTTCCGATAGTTTCAATTTGTTGTGAGGAATCTAAAATCAAAAGCAAGAATTAAAATATCCTTAAATTATTACAAAACTTTACAAAATTACAAAATATTACTTTTAAATGAAAATAAATATTTTTCCTGACCGTCATAGAAAAAAAGGGGTGGGGGCTACAAAAAATCTTCTGGTGAGGTGGGGAGGGTGGTAATAAACACCCCTCCACTCCCCAGTAAGGTTATACACTGACTATAAGCAACTAGCTACTATATGTACTGACCTGTTGCAGCAGAGGGGGTGGGTACCTGAGCCTCGTGTTGGCAGGCTGCTTCAGATTGTGCGTCCATACTTTGGATCAACCGCCCACAAATACAAGTCCTGTTAGCAACATGAGTAATGGTAAACTGTGCTACATTTTGTTCATTGGTATTGTTTGTTTAACACACCTAAGACCCCAGTGACATATTGCATCAGGGGTATGGATGTCAGACAACCAATGTAGTTCACGCACAAGTCCTTTGGAGACAGTGAACCAGTCATGCATTTAATCATCAATTTACCAATTGAAGCAAAATATAGGTTTTCCCGGCTATTTTAAAACATTTTTTCATTCAAATTCAACAACTCTCACATTTAATTTTGTATGTGAAAAAAAATGTACATGCTTTTGCTAAACCAATTTAGTAAGTTACCATTTAAAGGGATCGTATATGTTTGGTAATTACTCCAAACAATTTATGGCAATAAAAACCTACTTGGTAAGAAGTACAGCAGCTTTGTGGATAGTATAATGCATTTTTAGAAACTTTTCACTTCGAAGTACTGCGGTTATGGAAAAAGATATCACTTTTTATCCCCCAAAATTTAAATCTGAGAAGCGTTGCTGCAGTGACGTTTCTCAGACTGTATTCCAATGCAGATTATTCTTCCTGCATGGACATAACCACTCTAGATTTTCGGCAATATCTCAAAATCGCTACCACCTTTTGAAATGAAATGTTTACAGGTTAGTTTTATGGTATATATCTATAACTATATAGGATTGAAACAAACAATGGGTTCCAATTACCAAACGTGTACGTTCCCTTTAATTTCAAATGTTGGTTGCCCTATTTATACAATTTTTTTTCATTATATATCGAATTCGTCTAAGTTGTTGCCGAAAAGCAACATTCAGAGACATGATTTGTCTTATATCAATCAATTTCAAACTTATGTTAAATAAATTAGTCTAATGTGTGCTTGACTCAAACACACAACAAAGCAATTTACTTAATTAGCATCAGTTACACAAATTAAAATAAGACGAAATTGAACTACAATGACGAATATTCCCCCAGAAATGTTTAATTGGTTTGACTAACATTTGAAATTGAATGGTAAATGACTAAATTGGTTTGGTTAAAAGAGTGTGAATACTTTTTGAGGACAAAATTAAATGCAAGAATCTGCCTGATATCCATTGCAATCTGTCAAAAATGAGTCTACAGTTTCTCCTTTCTGGCCAGTGAAAAACAAGGAAATCAGCTGATCGAGGAAAACTTGCTTGCCTGATATCCATTGACTTACAGCTCTACCGAACAAAATAAATAATTGATGACTCTTCAGCTCGAGAACTGATAAGTTTTGTTGTGTTCATGTTTATGCTGTTAATTACCACCCACTCCCCAAAACACATTTGAACTTTAAGCTACTTTCATTTTGACAAACAAGATTATTTTTACCTGGTAAGTTGTCATTTGTAGTGACAATGCTTGAACCAACAACAGTTTGGTTGTGGCTACCACTGACTGTGTCAATGTTTCCGATAGTTTCAATTTGTTGTGAGGAATCTAAAATCAAAAGCAAGAATTAAAATATCCTTAAATTATTACAAAACTTTACAAAATTACAAAATATTACTTTTAAATGAAAATAAATATTCATTTAGTTAAAAGAGTGTGAATACTTTTTGAGGACAAAATTAAATGCAAGAATCTGTACATTTGAAATAAAAATGTTACAAAAGTAACCTGGAAAATCTATATTATGAGATTATGAGAAACATAAATGTAAACCTAAACCTTAAGGTTTTTTATTTAAAAAGGTTTCCAAAGTATCACTAATGGTTCTGACAATATATAAGCCTAACTTGCCTTTATTTTATGTAATACCGTACACATGCAACAAATAAATGTTCACACTAAAAACAAAATTTCTGAAATCTTCAGGTACAATTTCAGGATTAATCAGAAAAAAAACCTGTTTAACTGGTTCACAGCGCACTATAGGTTTGTGCACAAATTGGTTTAATTGTCATTCACGCACAAATCGTGTGTTAAAGTCCAACAACCAGACAACATGCCCCCAATAAAAAAAAAATTGTCAAAAGTTGCCGAGCTGTTGTGAGGCCTATAGCTGCACCTTCGAAATTGTAATTTTTGATCACAATTTTTTGAGAGAGTTACTGATGTCTTAATCAATTGAGGTTATTTCCTGGTGTGCGTGCGCATATAATGTGCACACAGAGTGGGTTGAACAAATCTAATCCCTTTTGTCGATTTCCGATTCAACTTCACGCATGGGTGGTCTGTTTTTCACTCGAACGCGTCTAGTCTGTCGATGACGTCAAATCTAGTTTGTGAGCAGACGACAGGCTTTCACGTTGTTATAGAAGCAAAATGTTGGCCCGGAATTATTATTTGTTGAATGATTTATTTATACCGTTAGATTGAGTATAATTAGTCTAGTCGATCTAATCACCCAACCGAACTTGTTCCTAGATATAAACCGCCCGTGATATGCAAAATTTGAAGCACCCAGGAAACAGTAAGTATTAACACCTCACCCACAGATTCTATGTTTTGATTGGCCGAGAGCTAGTCACGTGGCATTTTCTATTTTTACTAACTTTCTGTGCACAGCCAAAAGTGTGCGCAAATGCATGTTGATGTGCGCGTTGCACATTGCGTGTATTGTTTCAAAGAGCCAGTGCTACAGAGCTGGATTCAAACATTTCGTGAAGGGGTGCATGGTTTAGAAAAGAGCAAACACATTTTCCACCAATTTTGTATTGAAATCGAAGTTCATTTCAACTGTATTTAGATTTAGATAATTTTAAAATATTAAAACCAAGCAGAATTTGTGGGCGAGGTGTTATAAAACAAATAATGAATGTTTTATCTCGTAATGTAGTAAAACTAGCATCCCTCGGTGATCCATGGAGCATTCCATTTTCCCTCTGTTTTAGCTTCGGGAAAATAGAATGCTCCATGGATCACTTTGGGAGGCCAGTTTTACTACACCTCTCTAAATCTTCAATATTACTAATACTAGCGGGATGTTCGTGCGGCACCCACTCCTCGTACATGTACTAGTACAGTGGGTGCCGCGCGAACATCCCGCTAGTATTAGTAATATTGAAGATTTCGAGTGGTGTAGTAAAACTGGCCTCCCGAGTAGCCTTTAAACAAGGCCACATGTCTGATAGACGCCGAGCGACTAAAAAGAGACTAATCGCGAAAACCTGAGTGACGTCAGTGCGAATTGCCCAGACAAGTGACCTTTATCAATCTGGTTTGGATTTCTTATGTTAACCTTTGTTTCCAGTTTGAATCGCTACCGAAATGGTAGCGTCCAATCAGCGAACGTATCTCTGCGTGACATCAGCTTATATTTGAGTTGGACTAGTTCATTTTACAAACAGGGAATGTTCAATCATGTCACTTACAATATTTAGCTCAAATCATTAGTTGCTTCCTAATTGATTGCAATTTTGCATGTAAAATAGATTTAAATGTGATTTCTTGTATTTATCATACATATATTCAACTCAGAAGCAACATTTATTTACGTTTTTTTACCTTTTCTTACATGCTTTGATATTAAACAAATCACGAACGAAACCAACTGGGAGATCGCCGTTCTGATTGGGCGTATTGGCATGCTAATATGTATCTATGAATAATTCATGCCGAGCAGTGAAACCTACATTGCAAAAGGCCTCGTGACATTCGTCACTCGGTCGCGCGTTTGTAACCTAGAAAAATGGTCAAAAGAATTTATAGTCTAAGGCCTGGTTCAAAATGATCAAATCGCAATATATTTACGAGAGCTGGGACAAGCAAATACAGAATCAATTGAAATAGAGTTCTCAAAAAGATAAAAAATAATTTAATTCAGGGTTATCCACGAACCAGAATTACACTTCGCCAAAATCAATCACAGAGAAGGAAAAATAACTTGGAATGTGACAAAACAACGCAAAAAAAAACGAAACTAAAAAGTGTGAGCGAGAGAAAATCAAATTTGGATAGAACAAATGTAGAAAAAAAAGGATAAAAAATAAACAATAAAAATAAAACCAACACAGTGCCAATAGCGGATTGCTCTAGAATGCTTTCAGACAGAGCCCATAATCTCTATAAGAACAAAAGAAAAACACAAGAAGAATATAAGATTAAAAACTTCGTCAAGTATTACGTAAATACAAATACGCTTTAAAGAACAGAATAAACTATAACTTTGAGTGAACTTAAGAATACAGTAAATGCCACTCAACTAAAGCTAAACGGTTAAAAAAAAAGAAGATTAAACAAAGTCACAAGATTAAATAACACAAGCCAACCATTAGTGCTGCATGTAAATTGTACGTAAAGTACAGAACAAAAACCCAGTTGTCCTGTGAATATATAATAGCCTATACATCTGGTTATACTCAAGGTCCAAACGGTGACCATGCAGTCAAACCTATTTCTCCATGGTCAGACCCGGCCATCTAGGGGGGTCAGTCAGAGTAGTTATAAGGCACAGTCAAGGTAATCAAATCACTCATCACACCCATACACCCAGCATTTGGCAATAACAAAAACCTAAGGTCATAAGTCTACAATAGCACCAGTACTGCTGTTTAAAGAAATATAGAACTTTCTAAATCACTCCAAGTGTTTCCTAAAACTAATGTTGGACTACAGATAGGCACATTTTGTTCGAAGCTATAACAGAATATAAGATACCGCTCTTCTAGATTAACACAATAATACAAGTAAAACTTCAAACTAAATAGCTACTGAATAATTCACCGTAAAAGTTAAAAAGGAGTAATTCTACCCACTCATAAAAATTCTTAAAAGTGGATGACCGACACTTATCAATAAGACTTGTTATGAATACTAAACGAGTATACCATTATACAATTATACAATTATAAGCAGGGATGTAGTCGAGTCCATCACAAGTCCCTGATTATAAAGAGTAGTCCTGGTAGTTTACCCCAAAGACAATTAAAAGTCACCATCGGAAGTGTTTAAAGTCCAGAAAACTAATATGAGAACAGCTAAAAATATCAATACGACTGATTTTGTAACAAAATGCCACAAATAATGAAAAGAAACTCACCAAAGCGGAATTTAACAGACATCCATCTAGGCATGGTAGGACTAGGGAAAAATGTGGTTGTTCCCTCTTTGCTGCCCGTCTGCTAACTGATATGTACCCCACTGTTGGATGGGGACATTCCTTGGTGTAATGTGATCGGGGGGGGGGGGGGGGCACTCTCAAATGCAGAGAGGTCAGTCTTTGTACCTTGTAAAAGGGCAGAGGAAAATAGACCAGGGCGTCTAGCCAAAAGAAAAACTATGTACTGGGACCTACTCCTATAAAAAAATAGAATCTCGGGGGAAAGTAGCCAAGGGTAATTTGCCACCATTACACTTTCACCCCAGGTATCTAGACTCATCTCAGCCGCTTAGCCAGAGTCACGAGGCCTTGTCAAAAGGCTACCTCCCGAGTGGAGTCGTATACTATGGAACGCCAAACGTACCAATTTATGATGTTACTGGATACAAGTTATTACGTGATGTCGTCAATCCATTACGTGATGTCGTCAATCCATTACGTGATGTAGTCAATATATTATGTGATGTCGTCAATCCATTATGTGATGTGGTCAGTGTATTATGTGATGTCGTGAATCCATTATGTGATGTAGTGATTCCATTATGTGATGTGGTCAGTGTATTATGTGATGTAGTCAATCCATTATGTGATGTGGTCAATCCATTATGTGATGTGGTCAATCCATTATGTGATGTCGTCAATCCATTATGTGATGTAGTGAAACCATTATGTGATGTAGTGAAACCATTATGTGATGTAGTCAATCCATTATGTGATGTGGTCAGTGTATTATGTGATGTAGTCAATCCATTATGTGATGTGGTCAATCCATTATGTGATGTCGTAAATCCATTATGTGATGTGGTCAGTGTATTATGTGATGTAGTCAATCCATTATGTGATGTGGTCAATCCATTATGTGATGTCGTAAATCCATTATGTGATGTGGTCAGTGTATTATGTGATGTAGTCAATCAATTATGTGATGTAGTGATTCCATTATGTGATATAGTCAATGTATTATGTGACGTAGTGAATCCATTATGTGATGTCGTCAATCCATTATGTGATGTGGTCAATCCATTATGTGATGTGGTCAATCCATTATGTGATGTCGTGAATCCATTATGTGATGTCGTGAATCCATTATGTGATGTAGTGAAACCATTATGTGATGTAGTGAAACCATTATGTGATGTAGTCAATCCATTATGTGATGTAGTCAATTCATTATGTGATGTAGTCAATCCATTATGTGATGTGGTCAATCCATTATGTGATGTCGTGAATCCATTATGTGATGTCGTCCATCCATTATGTGATGTCGTGAATCCATTATGTGATGTCGTCCATCCATTATGTGATGTCGTGAATCCATTATGTGATGTCGTGAATCCATTATGTGATGTCGTGAATCCATTATGTGATGTCGTGAATCCATTATGTGATGTCGTGAATCCATTATGTGATGTAGTGAAACCATTATGTGATGTAGTCAATCCATTATGTGATGTAGTGATTCCATTATGTGACGTAGTGAATCCATTATGTGATGTAGTCAATCTATTATGTGATGTCGTCAATCCATTATGTGATGTGGTCAGTGTATTATGTGATGTAGTGATTCCATTATGTGATGTAGTCAATCTATTATGTGACGTAGTGAATCTATTATGTGATGTCGTCAATCCATTATGTGATGTGGTCAGTGTATTATGTGATGTCGTGAATCCATTATGTGATGTAGTCAATCCATTGTGTGATGTAGTGAAACCATTATGTGATGTCGTCAATCCATTATGCGATGTAGTTAATCCATTATGTGACGTCGTGAATCCATTATGTGATGTGGTCAGTGTATTATGTAATGTAGTCAACCCGTTATGTGAAGTGGTCAATGTATTACGTGGTGAGCTATCCCTTTATATAGCCACTGCCGAATTATGTGAGGTCGTCAAGCCATTATGCGGCGTCGTCAATCCATTATATGATGTAAACCCGTGTGTATTGCGCCGGAGCTATTTCTTGTTTATACCTCCTGCCGAATTATTTGGTGTCGTTAAGCCATTATGCGGTGTCGTAAACCGTTGCGTGTGCGCAGTCACTCCAAGGTTTGATCTGTATAGTGCAGCCCAAGGAGAAATATATACATGTACATGTACATGTAGCTTTGGAAGCATGGTGCATAGTATAGGCCTACAATACAACTAAATTCATTGATGAAAACGCTTTTTTCATTTCCTTTTCGTAATAAGACTCATAAATCAAAATTAAGCTATTCTTACTTGCTTTCATATATACTAGTCAGCAACTCCGGATGTTTATTATATTTTTTGATTCAGTAAAATATTGATAAAATCATTCGTTTCGTCTCTGGGACACCAATTCAATTTGAGATTATAAATACTGTACAAATTAAAACCTGGAAAGATATACCTTTCTCTTATTTTGTACTCAGCACAGAACCAAGAACCCAGTATCAATATCACAGTATCACTATCAGGACAATTCTTTTAAACAAAAAGGAGATATGATGCAGCTGTTGCTATGCAAAAAATTAAACAAGACTGGGTAAAAATGAATACGGAATAATATATGCCATGGCCTATGTGGTCTGCCATTGAATTGATGGTCTGCGCGTTGTTTTGCAGGTTGGTGGTTCGATCGCTGTCGTTTTTGCATTACATGCATAAGGTTTATGAAAAATTATGTGCCGTTTCGGTATACAATAAAAAAATGCCCCTCCAATTGCCGTCCGTATGCATGCTTTCTAAAATACAAAAGGCTGCGGTCCCTAAATCCCTACTGAGTCCCAATGGATATCAAGGGACTGTCCTTCGATTGTATCGCCAACTTCACTCGCCCGGTGTTTGACCTTTGACTGAGTAGATGACATTCCTGGAACAGGTGCCTGTTTATCCCCTTGCTAGTCTACATGACCTGTGCATTTAAAAAATAACAGAAAGTGAAGATCGATTTCAACGTATCCATCCGGCCCGCCGCTATGGAAACGTTTTCTAACTTGTACTTCATTAAAGTTTTTACCCACGTGTTTTGTGTCGGTCGATCAAGGTCGACTACCAAACCTCAGGGCGATACCATTGTCTGGTATGGGTGAATAAACAGTGCCAAGATAGCCATATATAAATGTATCCGAAATGAACTTTCTGTAGTTTCGAAAAAAATTGAGATTCTAAACCACAACAAATGGCAGAAACTATTTAAAAAAAACAACACATTACACTATAGCAGTGTATACGGAAAGTTGAAATTCGAGGGAATGTACATCAACGTTTGCACGTACCCACTGCTATTACGATCAAAATGTGAGTGATCGCCAGGTCATCGGATATGCTGGAATATATATGATTGTTAAAGATTAATAAATAATTGGGGTATTTTTCTGATAACAATGAGCAACCAATGAGATTACGTATCACATAAAATGAAAGCCGGCTCAGGAACAGTAAATTCATTCCGTTTGCCAAGGCCGCCCGACCACATGAAAACCAGTGAGGGTTCACAAAAGGGTTTGAGGGACCGTATTTAAAAATGGGCAGTATTTTGACTCACAGTTTTTTAACGGATTTTCAGACAAAAGTGCTTTATTTTAAATTTCTTTCTTGTTTTTGGTTTTGACGAACAGTTTCTGAAATGCAATCCGTTCACGTCAGTACTGGCATCGCGCAAACGTTTTAGAAAAATTAGTATTTCTGTGAAAGAAATGCTGTATACAGTTATAATTTCACAAAGAATTGGTGACCAAGACGAAAATAAAGATTTCGTTTATTTACTGAATCTCATACTACTACTAAACATCCAGAGTTGCTGACTAGTATAAAAAAGCAAGTATAAATAGCTTAATTTTGATTGATGACTCCTATTACGAAAAGGGAAGAAAAAAAGCGTTTTCATGGATGTATTTAATTGTATTGTAGGCCTATACTGTGTACAAGAAAGTCAGAGTGCAATCTGCACACAGTTTCTTAGCTGGTGTCCACTTATCCTCCATGCTTAAACGCAGTACACGCGCATCATATGCACAATACAGACCACTATAACCTAGTGACTGCACACGCGCAACGGTTTACGACACCACATAATGGCTTAACAACACCACATAATTCGGCAGGAGGTATAAACAAGAAATAGCTCCGGCGCAATACACACGGGTTTACATCATATAATGGATTGACGACGCCGCATAATGGCTTGACGACCTCACATAATTCGACAGTGGCTATATAAAGGGATAGCTCACCACGTAATGCATTGACCACTTCACATAACGGGTTGACTACATCACATAATACACTGACCACATCACATAATGGATTCACGACATCACACAATGGGTAATTCATGACATTGCATAATGGTTTCACTACGTCACCTAATTGATTGACTACATCACATAATGGATTGAACACATCACATAATGGATTGACTACATCACATAATACACTGACCACATCACATAATGGAATCACTACATCACTTAATGGATTCACGACATCACATAATACACTGACCACATCACATAATGGGTTGACTACATCACATAATGGTTTCACTACATCACATAATGGTTTCACTACATCACATAATGGATTGACTACATCACATAATGGATTGACCACGTCACACAATGGATTGACCACATCACATAATGGATTGACTACATCACATAATACACTGACCACATCACATAATGGGTTGACTACATCACATAATGGTTTCACTACATCACATAATGGATTGACTACATCACATAATGGATTGACCACATCACATAATGGATTGACTATATCACATTATACACTGACCACATCACATAATGGATTGACTACATCACATAATGGATTGACTACATCACATAATGGTTTCACTACATCACATAATGGTTTCACTACATCACATAATGACGGTTTCACTACATCACATAATGGATTCACGACATCACATAATGGATTGACCACATCACATAATGGATTGACCACATCACATAATGGATTCACTACATCACATAATGGATAGACTACATCACATAATACACTGACCACATCACATAATGGAATCACTACATCACATAATGGATTCACGACATCACATAATACACTGACCACATCACGTAATGGATTGACGACATCACATAATATATTGACTACATCACATAATGGATTGACGACATCACATAATGGATTGACCACATCACATAATGGATTGACTACATCACATGGATAGACTACATCACATAATACACTGACCACATCACATAATGGATTGACGACATCACATAATATATTGACTACATCACGTAATGGATTGACGACATCACGTAATGGATTGACGACATCACGTAATAACTTGTATCCAGTAACATCATAAATTGGTACGTTTGGCGTTCCATAGTATACATGTAGTTTGGATGTAGTAAGTATGGTGGCCCTGAAGGGACTACGCAGATCGTCAATATTGACGTCAAGTTTGTGCACAGGTTTGTGCACAAACTGGTTTAATTGTCATACACACATAAATCGTGTGTGAGAGTCCCAACAACCAGACAGCATGCCCCCAATAAAAACAGTTGCCAACAGTTTGTGCTGCGAAAGAAACTGGTGTGGGTAGCTAGCCAGGGGAGTGGGAAGCTAGCTATAGGGAGTGGGAAGCTAGCTAGGGGTGTGGGAAGGTAGGGGTGTGGGAAGCTATAGCTACGTGTGTGGGAAGCTAGCTAGGGGTGTGGGAAGCTAGCTAAAGGGGAGTGGGAAGTTAGCTAGGGGTGTGGGAAGGTAGGGGTGTGGGAAGCTAGCTACGTGTGTATGGAACGCCAAACGTACCAATTTATGATGTTACTGGATACAAGTTATTACGTGATGTCGTCAATCCATTACGTGATGTAGTCAATATATTATGTGATGTCGTCAATCCATTATGTGATGTGGTCAGTGTATTATGTGATGTCGTGAATCCATTATGTGATGTAGTGATTCCATTATGTGATGTGGTCAGTGTATTATGTGATGTAGTCAATCCATTTATGTGATGTAGTCAATCCATTATGTGATGTGGTCAATCCATTATGTGATGTCGTCAATCCATTATGTGATGTCGTGAATCCATTATGTGATGTAGTGAAACCATTATGTGATGTAGTGAAACCATTATGTGATGTAGTCAATCCATTATGTGATGTAGTCAATCCATTATGTGATGTGGTCAATCCATTATGTGATGTCGTGAATCCATTATGTGATGTAGTGAAACCATTATGTCACATTATGTGATGTAGTCAATCCATTATGTGATGTAGTCAATCCGTTATGTGATGTGGTCAATCCATTATGTGATGTAGTGAAACCATTATGTGATGTAGTGAAAGCATTATGTGATGTAGTCAATCCATTATGTGATGTAGTCAATCCGTTATGTGATGTGGTCAATCCATTATGTGATGTAGTGATTCCATTATGTGATGTGGTCAGTGTATTATGTGATGTAGTCAATCTATTATGTGATGTAGTCAATCCATGTGTTGTGGTCAATCCATTATGTGATGTAGTCAGTGTAGTGTCGTCAATTCATTATGTGATGTGGTCAATCCATTATGTGATGTAGTCAATCCATTATGTGATGTAGTCAATCCATTATGTGATGTGGTCAATCCATTATGTGATGTCGTGAATCCATTATGTGATGTCGTGAATCCATTATGTGATGTAGTGAAACCATTATGTGATGTAGTGAAACCATTATGTGATGTAGTCAATCCATTATGTGATGTCGTAAATCCATTATGTGATGTGGTCAGTGTATTATGTGATGTAGTCAATCAATTATGTGATGTAGTGATTCCATTATGTGATGTAGTCAATGTATTATGTGACGTAGTGAATCTATTATGTGATGTAGTCAATCTATTATGTGATGTCGTCAATCCATTATGTGATGTGGTCAATCCATTATGTGATGTCGTGAATCCATTATGTGATGTCGTGAATCCACTATGTGATGTCGTGAATCCATTATGTGATGTAGTGAAACCATTATGTGATGTAGTGAAACCATTATGTGATGCAGTCAATCCATTATGTGATGCAGTCGATCCATTATGTGATGTAGTGATTCCATTATGTATGGAACGCCAAAGAGGCATAAACCCCGTTCAACGCATCGATCGGTCTTTTGCATCGACCGATCGGTCTTTTACATCGACCGATCGGTCTTGTACATCGATCGATCGTTTTTTTACATCGACCGATCGGTCTTTCTACCGATCGGTCTTTTACATCGACCGATCGGTCTTTCTACCGATCGGTCTTTTACATCGACCGATCGGTCTTTTACATCGACCGATCGGTCTTTCTACCGATCGGTCTTTTACATCGACCGATCGGTCTTTTACATCGACCGATCGGTCTTTTACATCGAGCGATCGGTCTTTCTTTCTACCGATCGGTGTTTTACATCGACCGATCGGTCGTTGCCATCGACCGATCGATGAAAAAAGACCGATGAAAAAAGACCGATGAAAAAAGACCGATGAAAAGTACACCGCGCCAAAGAGGCATAAATCCGACCAACCTTGTTGACGTACGTGTACATGTACACAATCTAGTTGAGCCAATCATACGTTAGATGCATATTCACAATGCATATTCACAATGTATACATTGTACTGCACGTGGTGCAGTACAATGTATACACTGCACCACGTGCGTAGTCTTCGTATACCATAACACACGGATTACGTGCTTGTGTCGGAGAAGGCCGTTGATGCTATTTATCAATCAACGACCAGTTAAGAAAATGAACTGACCACTGCACGGTCCCCTCGTGAAATGGTCTCCTTGAGCACTGCATGCCTTGCAAGCAAATTCCCGACAACCGTATGTTTTTTTTTAACTATTCAGATAATAATAATAATAATAATAATACTGTACAAGCATTTGTAAAGCGCCATCAATCTATGTAGACATATTCCGAGGCGCTTTAAGAAAAGTTACCGTACAATAATAATTAATTTCCAAGTCACTTGAAACAAAAACAAGCATTCTAATTATAAGTTGAGTTAAACATGAATGTTTTAAGAAGGCATTTGAAGGTTTGTAAAGATTGACAGCTACGAATTTCCTGACGAGGCAAAGAGTTCCATAGAGTGGGGGCCGAGACTGAGAAGGCTTGGTCACCATACAATGGGTCGTATGAATAAAAACTAGCAAATGCTATGAAGTACAAGCAAAAAGTAAAAGCATTTACTTCGAAGTAAAAGCATTAAGTAAAAGCAAATGCTTCAATTCGTATGAATAAAATAAAGTGTTACTGTTTAGCATTTACTGGCTGAAATAGCAGTAAATGCTTTTTACTTGCAATTGATTTCACAGCCGAATGGTTTATAACAATAGAGTCTCTATTGTGTGTACGATACACACCCACGCATAGACGCTCGTACGCTGACAGGGGTGTTTGAATGAAATCGGAACCTCAAGTTACTGCTTCGCAGTCACGATGCCGTTTTCTGTCTCAGCAATATTGCAAGAAATTATCGGCCATCTACGTCTCATTTCCTTGCCCAAAATCAGTACAACTGCTTGCATTTTAATCCTAGACAATCCATCTTCCATGTTCATAACTTTTCCTGCCTAACCACAATATACAAAAGCTTCTATTTTTTATATTAGTATTTGCTTCTCTTTTTTCAAGGTAGCCCCGACCCAACCTTGAAAAATTACGAGTAAATACTGCAAATCTGAAGCATTTACTCATTTTTATTCATACCAAATGGAGCAAATACTAATATTCTAGCAAATGCTGGAAATTAAAAAGTAAATACTTTTAGTCTTTAGCAAATACTTTCAAGTAAAACCTTTTGCTTTATTTTTATTCATACAGATTCCAGTAAATGCTTGAAAATTGATAGTAAAAGCAAATGCTAGTTTTTATGCATACGGCCCAATGTTCTAGTTCTTGGTGTCACAAGAAGATGTTTGCCAGATGACCTTAGGTGGCGATGAGGGGAATACTTGCTTGCAAGACGCAGTGCTCAAGGAGACCATTTCACGAGGGGACCGTGCAGTGGTCAGTCCATTTTCTTAACAGGTCGTTGATTGATAAATAGCATCAGCGGCCTTCTCCGACACAAGCACGTAATCCGTGTGTTTACGTACATGTACATGTACATGTGTTATGGTATACGAAGACTACGCACGTGGTGCAGTGTGAATATGCATCTAACGTATGATTGGCCGGCTCAACTAGATTGTGTACATGTACACGTACGTCAACAAGGTTGGTCGGATTTATGCCTCTTTGGCGCGGTGTACTTTTCATCGGTCTTTTTTCATCGGTCTTTTTTCATCGGTCTTTTTTCATCTATCGGTCGATGGCAACGACCGATCGGTCGATGTAAAACACCGATCGGTAGAAAGAAAGACCGATCGCTCGATGTAAAAGACCGATCGGTCGATGTAAAAGACCGATCGGTCGATGTAAAAGACCGATCGGTCGATGTAAAAGACCGATCGGTCGATGTAAAAGACCGATCGGTAGAAAGACCGATCGGTCGATGTAAAAGACCGATCGGTCGATGTAAAAGACCGATCGGTAGAAAGACCGATCGGTCGATGTAAAAGACCGATCGGTAGAAAGACCGATCGGTCGATGTAAAAAAACGATCGATCGATGTACAAGACCGATCGGTCGATGTAAAAGACCGATCGGTCGATGCAAAAGACCGATCGATGCGTTGAACGGGGTTTATGCCTCTTTGGCGTTCCATAATTATGTGATGTAGTCAACCCGTTATTTGAAGTGGTCAATGTATTACGTGGTGAGCTATCCCTTTATATAGCCACTGCCGAATTATGTGAGGTCGTCAAGCCATTATTTATTTATTCCATTTCTTTACCCAGGGTGTGCCCAAACAGTTTAAAACTGGTTTTCATTGGGGCCCTGCATACATCATCAAATAAAATAACAGTACATATTATAAATACAAGGATATTACAGGAATTCTAAACATTAATACTAATTCTGATTTACGAGATAGGCGAAAACCCGCCAAATAAAAAAACCTTTTAGGTGAAAAATAAGAAGGGGAAATTCCTATCCGGCTCCACATTATAGTGGCAACCAAGTTCTAACTCCGTAGATCAGCGCAATTGGCATAATATCTAACACTCAGATGGCATGTCGGAGCTCTGATTTAAATGTGCTTAATGAGTCCAATGTTCGCAATTGTTCGGGCAGATTATTCCAAATATTTGCACCACTCACAGCGAAACTTGTGGCGTAGCATTCTTTTTTGGCGAAAGGAACTTTCAGTGCCGTGTGGGTTGATTGCCTTGTTTCGCGAATTACTGTAATCAATCCATTATATGATGTAAACCCGTGTGTATTGCGCCGGAGCTATTTCTTGTTTATACCTCCATACCTCTTAGGCCATTATGCGGTGTCGTCAACCGTTGCGCGTGCGCAGTTACTCCTAGGTTAGTGGTCTGTATAGTGCAGCTCAAGGATAAATATATAGCGTTGAAAGCATGATGCGCGTGTACTGCGTTTAAGCTTGGATGATGGTTTAAGCTATTTTCTGAAGTGGACACCAGCTAAGAAACTGTTTGCAGATTGCACTCTGACTTTCTTGTACATAGTATAGGCCTATACAATACAATTAAATACATTCATGAAAACGCTTTTTTTCTTCCCTTTTGTAATAGGAGTCATCAATCAAAATTAAGCTATTTTTACTTGCTTTTTATACTAGTCAGCAACTCTGGATGTTTACCGGTAATAGTAGTATGAGATTCAGTAAATAAGCAAAATCATTATTTTCGTCTTGGTCACCAATTCTTTGTGAAATTATAACTGTATACAGCATTTCTTTCACGGAAATACTAATTTTCCTAAAACGTTTGCGCGATGCCAGTACTGACGTGAACGGATTGCATTTCAGAAAATGTTCGTCAAAACCCAAAACAAGAAAGAAATTTAAAATAAAGCACTTTTGTCGAAAAATCCGTTAAAAAACTGTGAATCAAAATAGCCCATTTTTAAATACGGTCCCTCAAACCCTTTTGTGAACCCTCACTGGTTTTCATGTGGTCGGGCGGCCTTGGCAAACGGAATGAATTTGCTGTTCCTAAGCCGGCTTTCATTTTATGTGAGACGTAATCTCATTGGTTGCTCATTTTTATCAGAAAAATACCGCAATTATTTATAAATCTTTAACAATCATATATATTCCAGCATCCGATGACCTGGCGATCACTCATATTTTGATCGTACCACAATAGCAGTGGGTACGTGCAAACGTTGATGTACATTCCCGCGAAGTTGAACTTTCCGTATACACTGCTATAGTTTAATGTTTTTTGTTTTTTTAATAGTTTCTGCCATTTGAATCTCAATGTTTAGAATCTCAATTTTTCCGAAATTACAGAAAGTTCATTTCGGATACATTTATATATAGCTATCTTGTCACTGTTTATTCACCCATACCAGACAATGGTATCGCCCTGAGGTTTGGTAGTCGACCTTGATCGACCGATACAAAAGACGTGGGTAAAATCTTTTATGAGGTGAAAGTTAGAAAACGTTTCCTTAGCGGCGGGATGGATACGTTGAAATTGATCTTCACTTTCTGTTATTTTTCACTCGGCACAAAACCAAGAATACCAAGTATCGGGAAAGTGCTTTTAAACAAAAGGAAGATATGATGCAGCTGTTGCTTATATGCAAAATTAAATTAAGACTGGTTAAAATGAACAACGAATAATGCCATGGCCTATAGTGGTCTGGCATGCATGGCCAAGAATTCGTGGTCTGCGTAGTTCTTCAGGTTTGGGGTTCTAGCCTGGCCTGGGCTATGTAGAGGTATTATTGCTCATCCCAACCGTATTCATACTCTGAAGGGTTCAGATTATAATTTATTGTTTCAGTTTGAGGTGCTGGTTCTTCCACACTTTCCATTAAAGAAAACATTTTTTTAACATTTCGCTATTACACCTAACAGTCTACAATCAACTGTTAACCTCTGATGAGATTTGTGAAATATTAATAGCAATAAATCATTCATTACTCTTCATGGCACCAAGGCCCAACCCATTACTTAGACATTGATTTACACCAGACCCGGTTCTTTTATTGTTCTTCCGATACACGATATACGAATGGTTTTATCAATATTTTACTGAATCTCATACTATATTAAACATCCGGAGTTGTTGTATATGAAAGCAAGTAAGAATAGCTTAATTTTGATTTCTGAGTCTTATTACGAAAAGGGAATGAAAAACAGCGTTTTCATAAATGAATTTAGTTGTATTGTAGGCCATGCTTCCAAAGCTATATATTTCTCCTTGAGCTGCACTATACAGATCAAACCTTGGAGTGACTGCGCACGCGCAACGTACGGTTTACGACACCGCATAATGGCTCAACAACACCACATAATTCGACAGGAGGTATAAACAAGAAATAGCTCCGGCGCAATACACACCGGTTTACATCATATAATGGATTGACGACGCCGCATAATGGCTTGACGACCTCACATAATTCGGCAGTGGCTATATAAAGTGAATCTGCCAAACATTTACCACGCCAATTCCATGCTTTATTCAGATCCAGAAACTGTTTATTCTCGCTCTCTTGTTTACTTGTATAGTTGATCATTTGCAGGCACAGGCATAAGCATAGATTGACTATAACAAATGGAAAATAAAATATGTTTTTGGCAATTATCCAGTGTTCGTGTAACTTCTCATTCAGTAAATATTCGCTCATTAGAATGCAGTAAATATATAAGCATGAGTTTACAAAACTGACCCAGCCCAGTATTATTACAACACTCGCACTAATTAATAGAATATTGGTGAATGGCTCAATAACCTGTTTATCTCCAAAACTGTATGCATGTGGCTCTCTAGATGTTTTGACATGCACAATTTCACATACATGTGTACATATAACTTTATGCAACCCATTTCTCTCCGACAATTATAACGTTACCAGACAATCCTTTAGGCTTACTATCAACAATAATCATGCACTAATCACTACATAATCTCTATAATATGGTTAAGAACAAACTAATTTACCAACCGTTTAATAAACCTTGGCGGGATTGCTGTATATTATAAAGGGGCAAAGAAATCACCAGCTAAAACGTTTTGCAGCCATGACGCTCTAAAAAGTGTACTACCGGTAATCTTGAACAGCGCCCTCACTTGGCAAAAGACGAAACCTAAATTTGGCCACAACATACCAGCCCTCTAATTGTTTATCAACCAATGAACAATTACATAACACTTATTAACCAGGCCAAACCTTAATAAATCGTTCAAACATGCAACACTTCATAACTACAATGAACATCTTTGTCTATAAAACTAACTACTTCTCAGCACTGACTTCAACCAACAGGCACAACTTTGTCACAGGACGAACCAGAGTAGATGCTTTCGTCTTTAACCTGACACTCCTGACAAGTCCCTTCTTATCCTTCACAACTTCCAGTACTCTCCCCAGTGCCCATGAGTTTCTTGGAGTAGAATCCACCACCAATACAATATCTCCCACGGCCAGATTCCGTTTGGGGTGAGTCCACTTCTGCCTTTCTTGAAGTAGAGGCAGGTACTCCTTTGACCACCTCTTCCAAAAGAGGTCAGCAAGATACTGAACTTGCCGCCACTGCTTAACAGGATATTTATCACGATCGCTGAATAAACCAGGAGGAAGACTCTGGCTCGATCGTTGAAGCAGCAGGTGGTTCGGGGTAAGAACATCTAGATCACTTGGACTGTTAGGGCATTCTGTAAGCGGTCGATCATTCATGATAGCCTCCACTTCACACAACAAAGTCTGAAGAGCTTCATCACTCAGTTGGACGTTCTGCTCTCGCATCAGCGAGTATAGGATCTTCCTTACGCTTCTTATCAATCTTTCCCATATTCCTCCAAAATGCGATCCGGTTGGGGGATTGAACTGCCAGGATATGCCTTCCTGCAACAAGCTGTCGTGGATTCTCTGATGATTCCAGGTCTTTATCGACTCTCGCATCTCACGCTCCGCACCAACAAAATTGGTGCCATTATCAGAGAGAATGCTCTTCACTGACCCACGACGGGCAATGAATCTGCGAATAGCGTTGATGCAGGAATCTGTGTCAAGTGAATGTGCTAACTCCAAATGGACAGCTCGTGAAGTCAGGCAAGTAAATATGACCCCGTATCTTTTCACAACACTTCTACCACGCTTCACCTCAAAGGGACCAAAATAATCCACTCCAACATGGCTGAACGGAGGCTCGTTTAACGCAAGTCGCTCCTGCGGCAAACTGGCCATTTTCTGCTGCTCAGCCGGGGCTTGATATCTCCTGCAAATGACACACCTCGAGACGATACCTTTGATGAGGGAAGGTGCCCCGATTATCCAGTATTGCCGACGAAGCTCTGCTAGGATAGAATTCTTCCCCAAATGACCAACTGACTTGTGTACATGCTGAAGAATCAGGCTGGATACGAGTGAGTTTCTTGGCAGCAGTATCTGGTGCTTGGACTCGAATTCAAGATTCGCTCTTTCAATTCGACCACCAACACGTAGAAGGCCATCTACAAGCTTAGGATCAAGCTTTCTCAACGAAGAAGACTTCTTTACTGCCGAGAGTGGTGTTCCCTCTGACCTTTTGAGCAATTTGATTTCGTCTGCCCAATGTTTCTGCTGGACATAGTGCACCAAAGCCCTCTCAGCCGCCTGAAGGTTATCTGCATTAAGGAAACCTTCTCTGGTCTCTGACGCAGGAGTTTGCTTTACTCTGTCCTTGTTTGGCTGCTCTGACTCTTGCTTTGCCAAGTCTCGTTTCGACTGGTTGTGTGCAGCCACTCTATCTTGGAGATGCTTCATCCAAACCAGTATCCAGGCAACTCCTCGCCTTAGTCTTGTCCAATCAGAATAGTGCTCCAGAAGTCGGTCGACTGGATTGATGGGTGCCTCTGCTGTCATAAGCACAGTCTTCTTCACCTCAACATCATTATCTGGTAGCTTGGTCAGATGTATGTCTTGCTGAGGCCATTTTGTTTCTGGCTGAGACAGGAATGCTGGACCCTCAAACCACATGGAGCATTGAAGAAATATATTCACTGACTGACCACGTGTTGCACAATCAGCAGGATTGGACTTGGTGTCCACGTACTTCCACTGATGCAAGCGAGTGGCATCTCTTATGACTGCAATGCGGTTCGCAACGAAGGTCTGGAATCGGCAATTCTCATTTGCCAGGTACCGCAGTACCGTCTGGCTGTCTGTCCAGTAGTAGGTGCTGTGTATATCGCAGTCGAGCTCTTGGGCAAAAACTTTGCCAAGCTTAACTGCAATTGTCGCCGCTGTCAACTCCATACGCGGGATTGTGATCTTCTTCAAAGGGGCCACCCTTGCCTTGCCAGTCACCAGTGAACAGCTGATGTGCCCAGATTCATCAGAAAGCCGCAGATAGGCTGCCACACCGTAGCCCAAGTCGCTGGCATCTGCGAAGATGTGAAGCTGACAGCTGACAACCTGGCCAAAACCCGAAGGTTTGTAGGATCTCCTGATCCTCAGCTGATCCAGGTCCTTTACCTCATTGAACCACTGATGCCAGATTCTAAGAGATTCTCCTTGGATCTTTTCATCCCATCCTATGTTTCGCCGACAAAGACTCTGTAGGAGAATCTTGGCTTTCAACACAAACGGAGCTGCTATGCCCAACGGATCATAAACTGAACTTGTGATAGACAGTATTCCTCGTCGGGTAGCAGGCTGTTCTGGCAACTTAACCTTGAACCCCAAGGTGTCTGACTCAACAAACCAATACACCCCCAGAGCTCGCTCATTGGGAAGGCTTTGATTTTCTACTGACAACTCTCTTACGTCTTTCGCTCGCTCTTCTGGTGGCACCGTCTGCAGAACCTGATAGCTATTCGACATCCACTTTGTCAGATGAAAGCCGCCATCTTTGCACAGAGCTGTGGTACTCTGAATCAGGTGAGTAGCTTCTTGTTCTGTACCAACAGAGACAAGGTAGTCATCAACATAGAAACTTTTCTTCATTACTTCACATGAAGCCTCTTCGTACCGATCACCATTGTCCTCCACAGTCTGGTTGAGGGCAAAGCTTGAGCAACTCGGCGATGACACAGCTCCAAAAGGGTGGACTCTCAAGCGATAGACGACTGGATGTTCCTCAAGATTTGCATTCGGCCACCAGAAGAATCGGAGGCAGTCGCGATCTTCTCTGGGTACTCGAACCTGGAAAAACATTGCCTCTATGTCTCCCATTACGGCTATCTCTTCTTGGCGGAATCTCAAGAGTACGCCTAGCAGACTGTTGGTGAGATCTGGTCCCTGAAGTAGAACGCTGTTCAGAGATGTACCCAAGTATACAGCAGCACAATCGAAGACCACTCTAATCTTCTTTGGCTTACGGGGATGATAGACAGCATGATGTGGAATATACCACACCCTGCCGTCAGCCCGATGTAGGTCTTCCTGTGGGACTTGTTCAGCATAGCCTGCACTCATAATCTTTGACATAAACTCTTTGTAGTCACCGCTGAATTCACTGTCCCTCTGTAGTTTCCTCTTGAGGCTCTCAAGGCGCTTCAATGCCATAGACTTGTTTTCGGGTAGTTTCACATCAGCCGCTCTGAAAGGAAGACCAATGCAGTAGTGACCATCTCTGTGAGTGATTGACTTGCTCACCGATGCCAGGAATCTTATGTCTTCTTGCGAATTCTCTTTCTTGTCATCAATAAGCCTCTCAGGGAAGTCCATGTTGATGGTCTCTCTGACTAGTTTATCCAGATGCCTCAGCTGATCAACTTCTACTATTGCTGTGACCTCAGCCTTGTTTACAGAGAAGCTACAGCTTACGTCACTCTGTACTTGATCTGCATCTCTTACTAAATTCCAAACCACCCAACCAAGCATGGTTCTTGCAGCATGAGGGCTACCTGCTGGACCAGTCTTCAGATCAAACGGTGTGTAGGCGTCTGCTACATTGTTGCCAAGCAGGAGTCCGATGTCTGCATCTATTTCTGGCAAGTTGATGCTTCTGAGATGGTCCCACTTGGAAATGTCCTCTGTCTTTGGGATATGGTGCTGGGATACCGGAATTGTGCCTTTGGTGTATGTAGTCGGAAGGTCAACCTCATTCTTCAAGTCCAAGTCACTGACTTTAAGCCCATCGATGAGATACGTCTTCATGGAGTAGGGGTTCCCCATGGTATCCAAAGTGATGGATTTACATGGACCACTTGCACCCAACTGTTGTGCTAAACTCTCACTGCAGAAGGTAACAGTGCTTCCAGGATCCATGAATGCATATGTCTTAACAGCTTTGATGCCATCTCTCAATCTGACTTGAACTGGTACAACTGCCATGGTGCACTGACCCCTTTGGCCAGCCCTCGTATTACCACCTGCATGCTTCACAAAATTTGCACATTCACCCTTGCTTCCATCTGGACTAGGCCATGACTCGGGCTTGGGAATGGCTCTGTTTTCATCATGAAGGCAGGTTGGATGTCGAAGCCTGCAGATGTTACACACGGATCTACGACGACACTCCCTACTTTGATGCCCACGCTTGAGACATCCGAAACATAGACCTTTGGATTTTGCGAACTCTGTCCTTTCCGACAGAGGCAAACCAGACAGACGCTTGCACTTTTCTGTGAGATGGCCCGTGTCATTGCAATATATGCATGCTCTCTTCACTTCTTGATTGCCAGACTTCCAAGCTGTCGACCTGTTGTACTTTTCTCTGTTATGCCATGTCTGCTCGGGTTGGACACCTGAGACCTCTGTTGCGAAGCTGCCCTTTGAACGATTTGCATGTTGGGTGATGACCTTTGAACCCTTGCCTTTCACATCTTGGATCATTGCATCTTTGCCGAACATTGGATCCATCACCTTCTTTGCCTCCATCCTTACAAATCGAACCAGTTGGCTGAATTGGACAGTCTCGCCTTTGTCTAAAGTTTGTCGGACGATGCTTCTCCATCTGTCATGGAGATAAAATGGTAGTTTCCCCACCAACTTCCTCATGTTGTCAGGGTACTCGAGGACCTTCACTGCTTGGATGCATTTTACAGCATTTTCGCATTCAACCAGAAGAATTGAGAAGTCATCGAGCGCCTTTGGGTTATCAGGACGAACACACGGCCAGTCAAGCGCTTTCTTGATGAAGGAGTGGGCCATGAGATGCACGTCTCCATATCTGGACTCCAATTCTTTTAGAGCTGCTGGGTATCCTTTCTCGGCAGGAAGGTGGCTGAAACCTGAGACAACTCTATATGCCTCACCAGTAGTGAACTGCTCCAAATAGCTCAGTCGCTCATCATCATTCTCAGTGTGTACTGCCACTTTAGTATTGAACTGCCGGATGAATTTTCGGTATTCAGCTGGTTCCCCGCTAAACCGCTTGATCTCTGGGGTAGGCCTTTTTAGTTGTCTGACAACAGAGAGAAGAATGTTGTCACTGGATGACATGGCAGTTTCACTTCGGTTGTTGGTGCAGTGCTTGTCATCTTCTCCTGAAACAGAATTGTTGTTATTGACACACAATGGCACTGGTACACTACCATGGGATGATAAGCTATTACCACTATGTTTAACTTGAACATGTACTTGTGCACAACTACTATGGTTATTACTCTCTGGCACAAAACAAGGAACATTTACATGAAGTGTGGATTGATCAATAATTTTCTTCTCTACACAATCTGACTCGTTATTTGGGTGTGCTACGGCATTATCATGTAACTGCTGAACTGAATTTGGATCCCTAATTGAACCTGCATTGGGTTGCAATTCAAAATTATCTAAAACTCTTTCCTTTGCTTGCACAATGTCCAGTTCAGTAGTCAAATCCAGCTCCTCTTCTTCTAGCCTTAATTTAAACCTTGCCATGTCTATCTCTTGTCTCCTCTTGAGTGCCTTGATTCTTGCCTCCAAAGCTGCTTTCTCCTGTTCTGCCCTCAGACGTGCCGATGATACTGCACTGGCAACGGAAGCTCTTGAGGCCCTCCCGCTCATGCGTGAGACGCTTGTCAGGTTTTCCATGGTCTTGGTGCCATGGCGTTGGCCTTGATATCGGAATTCTTGCTCCTTCTGTGACTGGACAGCTTCCCAGTTGGAGTAATACACCTTGAAGTTCTTCAGGTAGGTATCTCTACTGTCCCAACTATTGTCCAGATATTCCTGTAGTTCCTCTGTGGACAGCAAACTACAGTACTCGCTGTTCTCTTTGAGCAAGTCCTCGTAAGTTGACATCCATTCTTTGTATTTAGTGCGAACTTCACCTTGATCATGCTTTTCATTCATGAGAAGTTCAAGCCTTTCTGTTTGTGACTTTATCTGCCTGAACAGCTGTGACACACACTTCGCTTTAGTGTCCTTGTGGTAGGCAAGCCCCTTTTCTGTTTGCATTCTTGCCCTCGATGAAGTGTCTTTACTCTGTGTGTCACCTTCATAATGTTCATGGCCTGTAGCGCCCTCTACGGTAGTGTCTTCCACCCCTTTATCCATCCTGGTGTGTAAACGTCAATGATGAATCTGCCAAACATTTACCACGCCAATTCCATGCTTTATTCAGATCCAGAAACTGTTTATTCTCGCTCTCTTGTTTACTTGTATAGTTGATCATTTGCAGGCACAGGCATAAGCATAGATTGACTATAACAAATGGAAAATAAAATATGTTTTTAGCAATTATCCAGTGTTTGTTCGTGTAACTTCTCATTCAGTAAATATTCGCTCATTAGAATGCAGTAAATATATAAGCATGAGTTTACAAAACTGACCCAACCCAGTATTATTACAACACTCGCACTAATTAATAGAATATTGGTGAATGGCTCAATAACCTGTTTATCTCCAAAACTGTATGCATGTGGCTCTCTAGATGTTTTGACATGCACAATTTCACATACATGTGTACATATAACTTTATGCAACCCATTTCTCTCCGACAATTATAACGTTACCAGACAATCCTTTAGGCTTACTATCAACAATAATCATGCACTAATCACTACATAATCTCTATAATATGGTTAAGAACAAACTAATTTACCAACCGTTTAATAAACCTTGGCGGGATTGCTGTATAAAGGGGCAAAGAAATCACCAGCTAAAACGTTTTGCAGCCATGACGCTCTAAAAAGTGTACTACCGGTAATCTTGAACAGCGCCCTCACTTGGCAAAAGACGAAACCTAAATTTGGCCACAACATAAAGGGATAGCTCACCACGGATAATGCATTGACCACTTCACATAACGGGTTGACTACATCACATAATACACTGACCACATCACATAATGGATTCACGACATCACACAATGGATTGACGACGTCACATAATATATTCACTACATCACATAATAGATTCACTACATCACATAATGGATTCACTACATCACATAATGGATCCAATGGTTCACTACATCACATAATGGATTCACTACATCACATAATGGATTCACTACATCACATAACGGATTGACGACATCACATAATACACTGACCACATCACATAATGGATTGACTACATCACATAATGGATTGACCACATCACATAATGGATTGACTACATCACATAATGGATTCACTACGTCACATAATGGATTGACTACATCACATAATGGAATCACTACATCACATAATTGATTGACGTACATCACACAATGGATTCACTACGTCACATAATGGATTCACTACATCACATAATGGAATCACTACATCACATAATTGATTGACTACATCACATAATACACTGACCACATCACATAACGGATTGACGACATCACATAATATAATGACTACATCACGTAATGGATTGACGACATCACGTAATAACTTGTATCCAGTAACATCATAAATTGGTACGTTTGGCGTTCCATACGTGTGTGGGACACTAGCTAGGGAAGTGGGGGAAGCTAGCTAGGGGTGTGTTAATCTAGGGGTGTGGGAAGGTAGCTACGTGTGTGGGAAGCTAGTTAGGGATGTGGGAAGCTAGCTAGGGGAGTGGGAATCTAGCTAGGGGAATGGGAAGTTAGCTAGGGGAGTGGGAAGCTAGCTAGGGGTGTGGGGAGCTAGCTGGGGGTATTTGGAAGCTAGCTAGGGGTGCGGGAAGCTAGGGGTATCGGAACCTAGAGGTGTCGGAACCGTGTGGGAAGTGTCGGAACATAGGCGTGTCAGAACATAGGGAAACATAGAACAGTCAGCCACCTAGTAAACATGCAACAATTAATGTTCTAACTAAAAACAAGATTGCACCAATCTTCATGTACAATTTCAGGATTATTCAGGGAAAAAAACCTGTTTAACTGCGGTTCACAGCGGACCATAGGTTCGTGCACAAATTGGTTTAATAATTGTCATCTACACACCAATCGTTTGTGAGAGTCCCAACAACCAGACAACAATAACAAATTTAAAAGCTGCCAAAAGTTTGTGCTGCAAAAAGGAAAAGAAACATAATTATCGTTCCCCAATTATGTATGCTTTTTAATTCCGTTCTACTCACTGTAATTTGCTGAATAGCGGCCCTCTAAACCGTCGCGTCTTGCCGAGCTGTGGTTGTAAGACCTAGAGCTGCACCTTCAAAATTGTTATTTTGATCACAATTCTGTTGAGAGAGTTACTGATGTCCAAATAATTTGTAGTTATTTCCTTGTTTGCGTGCGCATTCTGGATATAAGCCCGTGGTACGTACGGGAAGAGGTGTCATAAGGTGAACCAAATGGGAAACAGTAGGGCCTAAGTATTATGTTGCAATACATCATGCAGTGCTTGTACAGGAAGGGTGTTTCCGCTGTTGTACCGAATAATAATGATCATTGCTTGTACAGGCAAGAGACTTGATATCCCTCTGTTGCACTAGGACCATTGCTTGCGCCATGCAGGAAGAAAAACAGAGGCGCCTGAAAGTGCGCCATTTTGTCTTTACGCTTCCGGACTGTTTCAAAGAGCCAGTGCTACAGAGCTGGATTCAAATATTTCGTGAAGGGGTGGTTTAGAAAAGAGCAAACACATTTTCCACCAATTTTGTATTGAAATCGAAGTTCATTTCAACTGTATTTAGATTTAGATAATTTTAAAATATTAAAACCAAGCAGATTGTGTGGGCGAGGTGTTATAAAACAAATAATGAATGCTTTATCTCGTAATGTATTAAAACTAGCATCCCTCGGTGATCCATGGAGCATTCCATTTTCCCTCTGTTTTAGCTTCGGGAAAATAGAATGCTCCATGGATCACTTTGGGAGGTCAGTTTTCCTACACCTCTCTAAATCTTCAATATTACTAATACTAGCGGGATGTTCGTGCGGCACCCACTCCTCGTACATGTACTAGTACAGTGGGTGCCGCGCGAACATCCCGCTAGTATTAGTAATATTGAAGATTTCGAGTGGTGTAGTAAAACTGGCCTCCCGAGTGGAGTCGTATACATGTAGTTTGGATGTAGTAAGTATGGTGGCCCTGAAGGGACTACGCAGATCGTCAATATTGACGTCAAGTTTGTGCACAGGTTTGTGCACAAACTGGTTTAATTGTCATACACACATAAATCGTGTGTGAGAGTCCCAACAACCAGACAGCATGCCCCCAATAAAAACAGTTGCCAAAAGTTTGTGCTGCGAAAGAAACTGGTGCGGGTAGCTAGCCAGGGGAGTGGGAAGCTAGCTAAGGGGGAGTGGGAAGCTAGCTAGGGGGTGTGGGAAGGTAGGGGTGTGGGAAGCTAGCTACGTGTGTGGGAAGCTAGCTAGGGGTGTGGGAAGCTAGCTAAGGGGGAGTGGGAAGTTAGCTAGGGGTGTGGGAAGGTAGGGGTGTGGGAAGCTAGCTACGTGTGTGGGACACTAGCTAGGGAAGTGGGGGAAGCTAGCTAGGGGTGTGTTAAGCTAGGGATGTGGGAAGGTAGCTACGTGTGTGGGAAGCTAGTTAGGGATGTGGGAAGCTAGCTAGGGGAGTGGGAATCTAGCTAGGGGAATGGGAAGTTAGCTAGGGGAGTGGGAAGCTAGCTAGGGGTGTGGGGAGCTAGCTGGGGGTATTTGGAAGCTAGCTAGGGGTGCGGGAAGCTAGGGGTATCGGAACCTAGGGGTGTCGGAACCGTGTGGGAAGTGTCGGAACATAGGCGTGTCAGAACATAGGGGAACATAGAACAGTCAGCCACCTAGTAAACATGCAACAATTAATGTTCTAACTAAAAACAAGATTGCACCAATCTTCATGTACAATTTCAGGATTATTCAGGAAAAAAACCTGTTTAACTGCGGTTCACAGCGGACCATAGGTTCGTGCACAAATTGGTTTAATTGTCATCTACACACCAATCGTTTGTGAGAGTCCCAACAACCAGACAACAATAACAAAATAATTTAAAAGCTGCCAAAAGTTTGTGCTGCAAAAAAGAAAGAAACATAATTATCGTGCCCCAATTATGTATGCTTTTTAATTCCGTTTTACTCACTGTAATTTGCTGAATAGCGGCCCTCTAAACCGTCGCGTCTTGCCGAGCTGTGGTTGCAGTGTAAGACCTAGAGCTGCACCTTCAAAATTGTAATTTTGATCACAATTTGTTGAGAGAGTTACTGATGTCCAAGTAAATTGTAGTTATTTCCTTGTTTGCGTGCGCATGATTCTGGATATAAGCCCGTGGTACGTACGGGAAGAGGTGTCATAAGGTGAACCAAACTGGAAACAGTAGGGCCTAAGTATTATGTTGCAATACACCATGCAGTGCTTGTACAGGAAGGGTATTTCCGCTGTTGTACATAATAATTATGATCATTGCTTGCACTAACAAGAGACTTGATTTCCCTGTGTTGCACTAGGACCATTGCTTGCGCCACGGAGGAAGACAAACAGAGGCGCCTGAAAGTGCGCCATTTTGTCTTTACGCTTTCGGACCACTCAGCCTCCGCCTCCGTGACCCTTCTAATTCTAAAGGCATTTTACACGGGGTTGCCCTCTCTCTTGCTACGCTAGTATAATTTTTGACTGAAGGATTTCTAAGCGTACTCGATTCCCCGAGAAACAATCGTGTTTCAATTTTATCTTGGCATTCCACAAGAATAAAATTATGAGTAATCAGTTGGAAATTGGTAAAAACAAATCGTCAGCGTTTTCACGAAGAGACGAGTTTGGCCACGGGGAGTTGCACATTGGTTTTGAGAAAATCAGGTTTTAAGTTGGTCACTTTTTGAAAAAGAGATTTCGCCTATTTGTAAAGCACATAATTATTAACTTATATTTGGTACGTACAGAGAGGTGAGATCTAACACTTTAACAATATACCTCTTAAAGAACACAAACAAACTTAATTGACGAGTAATTAATGTAGATATAAATTTGTCTGTTCGTGAAAAATCCAACTCTACGGTGGTGGCTTTTTTGCCCATAGCGCACGAATTTGTCTCTTCGTGAAATCCTAAAAACTTTTTTTGCCCATATTTGTTTCTTCGCGAATGTACATGTATGTATATACAATGTATATACATTGTATGCGCGTTGTTTTTGCGCTGGGAGCAACGTTATTTCTATCTACGCAGGAACAAATTATAATTTGTCTCTTCGTGAAAACTCAAAATACGATTTGGGTGAAATTTCCCCCCGTATGTATTTCGTAATCCTAATGATTCAGACTGATTTTGACAATATTAACCTCGCCAAGAATGCTCCAATCTTCATGTACAATTTCAGATTGAATCAGAGGGAAAAAACTACAGCGCACCACAGGTTTGTGCACAAACTAGTTTAATTGTCATCCAAACATAAATCGTGTGTGAGAGTCCCAACAACCAGACAGCATGCCCCCAATAAAAAACAGTTGACAAAAGTTTGTGCTGCGAAAGAAAGTGGTGTGGGTAGCTAGCCAGGGGAGTGGGAAGCTAGCTAGGGGAGTGGGAAGCTAGCTAGGGGTGTGGGAAGGTAAGGGTGTGGGAAGCTAGCTACGTGTGTGGGAAGCTAGCTAGGGGTGTGAGAAGCTATCTATAGGGGAGTGGGAAGCTAGCTAGGGGAGTGGGAAGCTAGCTAGGGGTGTGGGAAGGTAGGGGTGTGGGAAGCTAGCTACGTGCGTTTGCGTGTGTGGGAAGCTAGCTATGGGTGTGGGAAGCTAGCTAAAGGGGAGTGGGAAGCTAGCTAGGGGAGTGGGAAGCTAGCTAGGGAAGTGGGAGAAGTGGGAAGCTAGCTAGAGGTGTGTTAAACTAGGGGTGTGGGAAGGTAGCTATATAAGTGTGTGGGAAGCTAGCTAGGGGTGTGGGAAGCTAGCCAGGGGAGTGGGAAGCTAGCTAGGGGAGTGAGAATTTAGCTAGGGGAGTGGGAAGCTAGCTAGGGGAGTGAGAAGTTAGCTAGGGGTGTGGGAAGCTAGCTAGGGGAGTGGGAAGTTAGCTAGGGGAGTGGGAAGCTAGCTAGGGAGTGGGAAGCTAGCTATGGGAGTGAGAAGTTAGCTAGGGGAGTGGGAAGTTAGCTAGGGGTGTGGGAAGTTAGCTAGGAAAGTGGGAAGTTAGCTAGGGGAGTGGGAAGCTAGCTAGGGGTGGGGGGAGCTAGCTGGGGGTATTTGGAAGCTAGCTAGGGGTGCGGGAAGCTAGGGGTATCGGAACCTAGGGGTGTCGGAACATAGTGTGGGAAGTGTCGGAACATAGGCGCGTCAGAACATAGAGGAACATAGAACAGTCAGCCACCTAGTAAACATGCAACAATTAATGTTCTAACTAAAAACAAGATTGCTCCAATCTTCATGTACAATTTCAGGATTATTCAGGAAAAAAACCCTGTTTAACTGGTTCACAGCGGACCATAGGTTCGTGCACAAATTGGTTTAATAATTGCCATCTACACACCAATCGTTTGTGAGAGTCCCAACAACCAGACAATAATAACAAATTTAAAAGCTGCCTAATGATTCAGACTGATTTTGACAATATTAACCTCGCCAAGAATGCTCCAATCTTCATGTACAATTTCAGATTGAATCAGAGGGAAAAAACTACAGCGCACCACAGGTTTGTGCACAAACTAGTTTAATTGTCATCCAAACATAAATCGTGTGTGAGAGTCCCAACAACCAGACAGCATGCCCCCAATAAAAAACAGTTGACAAAAGTTTGTGCTGCGAAAGAAAGTGGTGTGGGTAGCTAGCCAGGGGAGTGGGAAGCTAGCTAGGGGAGTGGGAAGCTAGCTAGGGGTGTGGGAAGGTAAGGGTGTGGGAAGCTAGCTACGTGTGTGGGAAGCTAGCTAGGGGTGTGAGAAGCTATCTATAGGGGAGTGGGAAGCTAGCTAGGGGAGTGGGAAGCTAGCTAGGGGTGTGGGAAGGTAGGGGTGTGGGAAGCTAGCTACGTGCGTTTGCGTGTGTGGGAAGCTAGCTATGGGTGTGGGAAGCTAGCTAAAGGGGAGTGGGAAGCTAGCTAGGGGAGTGGGAAGCTAGCTAGGGAAGTGGGAGAAGTGGGAAGCTAGCTAGAGGTGTGTTAAGCTAGGGGTGTGGGAAGGTAGCTATATAAGTGTGTGGGAAGCTAGCTAGGGGTGTGGGAAGCTAGCCAGGGGAGTGGGAAGCTAGCTAGGGGAGTGAGAATTTAGCTAGGGGAGTGGGAAGCTAGCTAGGGGAGTGAGAAGTTAGCTAGGGGTGTGGGAAGCTAGCTAGGGGAGTGGGAAGTTAGCTAGGGGAGTGGGAAGCTAGCTAGGGAGTGGGAAGCTAGCTATGGGAGTGAGAAGTTAGCTAGGGGAGTGGGAAGTTAGCTAGGGGTGTGGGAAGTTAGCTAGGAAAGTGGGAAGTTAGCTAGGGGAGTGGGAAGCTAGCTAGGGGTGGGGGGAGCTAGCTGGGGGTATTTGGAAGCTAGCTAGGGGTGCGGGAAGCTAGGGGTATCGGAACCTAGGGGTGTCGGAACATAGTGTGGGAAGTGTCGGAACATAGGCGCGTCAGAACATAGAGGAACATAGAACAGTCAGCCACCTAGTAAACATGCAACAATTAATGTTCTAACTAAAAACAAGATTGCTCCAATCTTCATGTACAATTTCAGGATTATTCAGGAAAAAAACCCTGTTTAACTGGTTCACAGCGGACCATAGGTTCGTGCACAAATTGGTTTAATAATTGCCATCTACACACCAATCGTTTGTGAGAGTCCCAACAACCAGACAATAATAACAAATTTAAAAGCTGCCTAATGATTCAGACTGATTTTGACAATATTAACCTCGCCAAGAATGCTCCAATCTTCATGTACAATTTCAGATTGAATCAGAGGGAAAAAACTACAGCGCACCACAGGTTTGTGCACAAACTAGTTTAATTGTCATCCAAACATAAATCGTGTGTGAGAGTCCCAACAACCAGACAGCATGCCCCCAATAAAAAACAGTTGACAAAAGTTTGTGCTGCGAAAGAAAGTGGTGTGGGTAGCTAGCCAGGGGAGTGGGAAGCTAGCTAGGGGAGTGGGAAGCTAGCTAGGGGTGTGGGAAGGTAAGGGTGTGGGAAGCTAGCTACGTGTGTGGGAAGCTAGCTAGGGGTGTGAGAAGCTATCTATAGGGGAGTGGGAAGCTAGCTAGGGGAGTGGGAAGCTAGCTAGGGGTGTGGGAAGGTAGGGGTGTGGGAAGCTAGCTACGTGCGTTTGCGTGTGTGGGAAGCTAGCTATGGGTGTGGGAAGCTAGCTAAAGGGGAGTGGGAAGCTAGCTAGGGGAGTGGGAAGCTAGCTAGGGAAGTGGGAGAAGTGGGAAGCTAGCTAGAGGTGTGTTAAGCTAGGGGTGTGGGAAGGTAGCTATATAAGTGTGTGGGAAGCTAGCTAGGGGTGTGGGAAGCTAGCCAGGGGAGTGGGAAGCTAGCTAGGGGAGTGAGAATTTAGCTAGGGGAGTGGGAAGCTAGCTAGGGGAGTGAGAAGTTAGCTAGGGGTGTGGGAAGCTAGCTAGGGGAGTGGGAAGTTAGCTAGGGGAGTGGGAAGCTAGCTAGGGAGTGGGAAGCTAGCTATGGGAGTGAGAAGTTAGCTAGGGGAGTGGGAAGTTAGCTAGGGGTGTGGGAAGTTAGCTAGGAAAGTGGGAAGTTAGCTAGGGGAGTGGGAAGCTAGCTAGGGGTGGGGGGAGCTAGCTGGGGGTATTTGGAAGCTAGCTAGGGGTGCGGGAAGCTAGGGGTATCGGAACCTAGGGGTGTCGGAACATAGTGTGGGAAGTGTCGGAACATAGGCGCGTCAGAACATAGAGGAACATAGAACAGTCAGCCACCTAGTAAACATGCAACAATTAATGTTCTAACTAAAAACAAGATTGCTCCAATCTTCATGTACAATTTCAGGATTATTCAGGAAAAAAACCCTGTTTAACTGGTTCACAGCGGACCATAGGTTCGTGCACAAATTGGTTTAATAATTGCCATCTACACACCAATCGTTTGTGAGAGTCCCAACAACCAGACAATAATAACAAATTTAAAAGCTGCCAAAAGTTTGTGCTGCAAATAAAAAGAAACATATATAGTGCCCTAATTATGTATGCTTTTTAATCCAGTTCTACTCACTGTAATTTGCTGAATAGCGGCCCTCTAAACCGTCGCGTCTTGCCGAGCTGTGGTTGTAAGACCTAGAGCTGCACCTTCAAAATTGAATTTTGATCACAATTTTGTTGAGAGAGTTACGATGTCCAAATAAATTGTAGTTATTTCCTTGTTTGCGTGCGCATTCTGGATATAAGCCCGTGGTACGTACGGGAAGAGGTGTCATAAGGTGAACCAGTAAACGGGAAACAGTAGGGCCTAAGTATTATGTTGCAATACACCATGCAGTGCTTGTACAGGAAGGGTGTTTCCGCTGTTGTACCGAATAATAATGATCATTGCTTGCACAAGCAAGAGACTTGATATCCCTCTGTTGCACTAGGACCATTGCTTGCGCCATGGAGGAATAAAAACAGCGCCTGAAAGTGCGCCATTTTGTCTTTACGCTTCCGGACTACTCGGCCTCCGTGACCCTTCTATAGGCATTTTCATACACGGGGTTGCTATTTATCTTGCTATAATATTTGACTGGAGGATTTCTAAGCGTACTCGATTCCCCGAGAAACAACCCAGCTAACACATAACGTTTTCATAACGTTCCTGGAATGTCATCCTTGGTCACGTTCTGTGAAAACGTTGACGGAACATTATGCGGACGTTTGAAAGAAACGTTGCATTGTAACATTCAGATAACGTTATTAACAACGTTTGAAGATCGTTATATGGACGTCGGAATGTAACTTTTTTTGTAACGTTCTTAACACGTTCTTCGTACGTCAGGAAATTTACCTACAGCAACTGACCAATCAGAAGGGAGGAAATGTGTGTTCACAATAGTCGATGTTAAATTGTGGTATTTAGTCCAACAATTCACTTTTTTGACCATGATATGTAATTATTCAAACGATTCCTTTGAATTTTGATTTTGGGGCAATAGTGAGAAAAAAATCGCATTACATTTTATTCGTATTCAAATGTTGACATTATTCATAAAAATTAGCTGTGACTTTTTCGTGGACAAAAAAGCGAACTATAAAACTAACAACGGCAATAGCTAAGTTTGTAGTAAGTGTTCAGTAGGTAATATCTATAGGAATAGGTTATTATTGTATGTATGTGTAATTGCAATGTGTAATAAGTTAATGTGGTATTACGTAATCTGTACACGCAGTAAATATGTACATAATTAGAGTGTTCAACAGTAGATTTTTTTATCTTGCCAATGTGCTCTGAATGTTGTACGAATGTTATTTCACAGCGTTTCTTTGTAACGTTCAAAGGACGTCAAGAGAACTCCACACATTTACGTTCCCGAAACGTTTTTTTCCAAACGTTCCGGAAACATTACCGTAACGTTGTAAGAACGTTCATGGAACGTTTTCTGGTTAGCTGGGAATCGTGTTTATCTTGGCATTCCACAAGAATAAAATAATGAGTAATCAGTTGGAAATTGGTACAAACAAAATCGTCAGCGTTTTCACGAAGAGCGAGTTTGGCCACGGGGAGTTGCACATTGGTTTTGAAAAAATCAGGTTTTAAGTTGGTCACTTTTTGAAAAAGAGATTTCGCCTATTTGTAAAGCACATAATTATTAACTTATATTTGGTACTGTAACGGCGGCCCAGAAAGGGCCAACCGCCAGTTGGGGGGTGGGGGGGGGGGGGGGATTAACTAAATTAATGCATACAAATAAAACATAACCAACACGAAAATAAGAAAAACATACGAGAATCGTGAAAATGCAATTCAAAGATAAATTTAATTTAGAAAGCGTCTTTTTGCTCTACAAAAATCAGAGGAGGGCATACAAAATATTACTACAATTATATACCGTTAGTTACTGGCAGAGCAATGCAAAAAATGTAAGTTACACAAGGCTACGACGGGACGTCGTAGCCTATTGGGGAATATAATGACTACAATTAACAAGGCAAATGACCATACTCACAAACCGATGCAGAACACTGAACCCTGTATAGTGAAATAGGTGGCGGTGATGGTGCTAAATTATCAACACAGGTTTTCTTATTAAACTCGATAATTAACTCAGACGGACTGTAAATTTGGGCTACAACACAACCAATATGAAGAGCTAAAGAAATGCACCACCATCCACCACCACCACCACCACCACCACCCACCACCACCCACCATCCACCACCATCCACCACCATCCACCACCACCACCATCAATAGCTAGGCTCAGATAAAGAGACAACAATTTAGTATTAGTTAAAGGTAGTATACATCATTTGCAGATATCAAAAATATTCACTACCGAATTATTAAGAAATATCCTACTCATCTGAAAGTAAATGTTGATTCTGGGCATCCAGCAAAATGATTGCGGTAGATATCCTGTAATTATTCCGAAAAATATAATTTTATAATGAAAAATTTGCAATCGCCGGACGGCGATCGCGAAAAAACCAAAGATAACATAAGAATAACTGCTCGACGCCGGTTGAAAAAACCCGCTGTTTTTTGTGCTTTTCTCGGCATCGATGATTTTAAAACTTCGGACAGCTCAGTTAAACGATATTTACTATGAATACAACCCCCCAAATCTACTCATTCATGATAATTCAAGCAATGACCAATGGTGTATACTACCTTTAAGAAGGAGGCATGATTGGATTTTTGCACGCGACTGCAACAAAATTATTAACACAAAACTGATCAACTTATTAATTTAACACTTAATGTGTTGAATTAATCAGTTTAATGGTCGAAATTCCAACATTTAAAGAGTAGTCACTGACCGCACACCTATAATGTTGATTTAACACTTTAGTTTTAAGCGTGTAGACTGTATATAGGTGACCTGTTCCAACGAAATCCGGACAAAGTCGCACAATGTGTTTTGTCACAATGTACTCCTGAAGTCATTTCTGGATGGATTTTACCATTTTGAGGTTTTAGGTTTTCCTAAGTCACTCACTATTAATCTACAATCTCCTCAAATTTGAACAAAATCCGTCTACCAGAAGTGTGTTTTTTTGTCAATTTTGTGAAACATTTGTGTATAGAAATAATACGCTTTTCTGAACTTCAAAGCTATTTATCTCAATTAGGTTGTCAGGGTTTTATCACTAAATCCAGACCGCAGAGAAGATAGGGTGGGGGTACATATGTAAATGATACATCATTTCAAAGCTGAGAACCTAGAGAATTTGAAAAAAGCATAATCTGAAAAACTAAAAAGTCGACTTTGTCCGGGTTTCGTGGGAACAGAGTCTTAATTCTTTGTCTTTGAGATTCTTGTTTTGGGGACTGGATAAAAGCGGGTAGTGTGGTGTTGCATTAATGCAAGTTGAATTTCCTCAAAAGTTGTTTTCTGTATTTAAAAATAATCAGTTTATTTTGGGGGGATTGCCTATTAATGATCTAGTTACAATCCAGGAAAAACCAGAATCCTGTCCATATCGGAAGTCGAACAGGTTATCCTGTAAGTTTCAGGGAAGTTTTGCAAAGTTTATTTTGGTTCTAAAAGTAGTACTTTTCTCTAATTTCTTCCTGTATACAGATGTTCACACAGTGATAGTAAGGTTCGCATAATTGTACATGTATTACAATCCATAGTTAAGACAGTAACAAGGCGGGAAAAAACCTAGTATATCGCAATTTTCACGATTTTCGGAATCTCAAATACATGGAAGCTGTTACAACTGATGAATGTAGTAACCAACGGATAACGTTACACAAATTGGCCGATAATGTAACAACAAATGTGAAAAGAAATAAATCAATGAGACTTCACTTAAACATATTTCCCACTTGGAATTTTTGAATTTTAAGATATGTTTTTCATTTTTTTGACAACAAATAATAATATTCCACACGTTAGGCAAACCATTACAAAAAACATAAGTCCAACATGAGGCAGGCACGCAGCGTTGGCTGTATCTCGAAATAGCCTGTGCGACTTTGTAGGGTTTCGTAGGAGCGGGTCACACATTATCCAAACAACAACCAGAACAACAACTGCCCGACGCCGGTTGAAAACGAACGCCGTTTTTTCTTGCTTTTTTTCCCAGATCCATGATTGCAAAACTTCAGACAGGTCAGTTAAACGATATTTAGTATAAAATACACCCCCCCCCCCCGCCTCCCCAGTTTCACCCATTCCTGCTCATTACCGATGGATAATTTGCTGTACCTTTATAGCGCTTTATCGCTTAACATTATTACCCCGGTCATTTTGGCCAATAAAACATTCCAAAAACCACCTCAGCTCCCTATAAGGAGTATATACAGCTCAATGCTGCCATTTCGGCGCAAAGCAGCTAAATTCAACTATATCTACCCTCACGTCACAGGTACCCATTTTGTGGAGAGAAGCAAAGTGCCTTGCCCAAGGACACACGCACCATAGTCCCAGGCCGGACTCGAACCCACCACATGTAGCTTTACCTACAGATTACAAATTCAATGCTCCAGACCACGAGGCCACGCCACTCCACCTTTGAAACCTCTTCGTAATTACCTGAACCTATTCAAGATCGAGATCAATTGAAATAATATTATAATACATTGTCGCACCTTTCTGATCTAAGTCCAATCGTAGCTGTGAGATGTTTTTTTGTCTTTGGATTAGAGTCATTAGACCAAATAATCTAAATGGAAATTCAGGGTAGCTACGGTTAATTAGGTACATCTCTGGACTGGCAAAACAAAATCAGATTGAACAAACAAAATTATCTGTAAGCCAAACATTATTGTAGTCTTTCTGTGTATGTAGCTTTTTTGAAAGGATTTTTATATAACTTTATATGATTGAAAAGTTGCGTCCTAATTGCACCAATTATTTTTAGGGACACCATGCATTTTTCAAAATCATGTTTGTATCCAAGTACCGTGACGCCTTAATGGTAATTGTCGGACATTGTCACAATGACTGTAAAGGTATTTTAGAGGCATTTGCAATCATTAAAACAATAATTAAAACAGTTTTAAGGGCCGCTGCCTGGCACACTGCTTATGTTCAGAAGAATTTCAGCATATAACTTTGTTTTTTGTGAGCTTGGTGGGCGGATAATTATTGGCCTGTCTAGGGGTGCAGTCTATTAAATTGCGCGCTGAATTAATTGGGGGCGCCATCAGGGGCCAATTTCAAAGAGCTGCTAAGCACAAAAATTTGCTTAGCACAAAAAAGTCTTCCTCATTAAAAACAGGGGCCAATTTCACGGAGCTGCTAAGCACAAAAATTTGCTTAGCACAAAAACGTCTTGCTCATTAAAAACAGCCAAAATTTTACGTGTGTTTTATGCTAAGCAAAAAAACAGCTGATTATCAATCAAAAACAATAAGATCACGTGAAAATTTGGTCTGTAACCTTGTTTTTACCAAGGAAAATTTTTCATGCTAAGCAAATTTTTGTGCTTAGCAGCTCCGTGAAATTGGCCCCAGGTTACCAGCCACATTTCAACGTGTTTTCCATGCTAAGCAAAAAAACAGCTGATTATTAATCCAAAGCAATAAAGATCACGTGAAAATTTGGTCTGTAACCTTGTTTTTGCCAATGACAAATTGTCATGCTAAGCAAATTGTTGTGCTTAGCAGCTCTATAAAATTGGCACCAGGGGTCAATTCCATAGAGGGGTCAACTTTCAGACTATAAAGCTTAAAGCTTGGTACCTGTACCTCTATCATTTGAATTTAGTGTGTATCTAATCATATTCACCAGACTACTCTCATGCTATAAAAAGTTTGAGAAAATGGCGCATGATTTGGAGTTGGAGAAAGCTTGGCTGACGACCACGACCAGGTTAATTGCTGGCAGTGCCAGTGGCAGTCAAGCAAACTATGCCAAGGTTGGTGTACACAAATATTCCAAGAAGTTTACTTTTTGTTTGCAATTGCAATTTCAATTATCTACCTTATTTTATAAGCCAGTTCGATATTCCCGCTGCGCGTGTGCATGATATGGAGATTTGACGATTTTTTCTAGTTTGACTTTGACTTTGACTTGAGATAAACATTTCAGCGATTGCGTGCAAAAGAATAGCGGGGTACCAGCGAATTTAAAGAGATCGTCGTGTTCTAAAGTTACTAAGTAACATTTTTTTTACGTTTTGGTGTTTTCAGGTGTTTTGTGTGGCCAAACTTTTGTTCGAACATATATTTTTATTTTTTTCAATTTCACAAGAAAATGTAAAAAATGCGAATTCGGTTACCATGTCCCCCATACAAGCCTCAAATTTAAAATTTTTCTTCACTTACCTACCACTTACCCACCTGTGATTTTCCACTTACCCACTTTCAAGAATGACTTACCCAAAACCGGCTTATCAAATAAAGCATGATTAATCTTCTGCAAAAGTAATATTTGAAATCTTGCCACAGAATTGCCATTGGAATCACAGATATAAGTTTACTCTACTGGTAAAAACCCAAACTTTTAAAGTTTTTTTATTTTTTATTAAAACACACACAGGAAAATCAGATTTGGCAAGATAATTTTCCAGTTGTAATTAGAAAATGGTTTGATGTACAACCACAATAACATTTGTTCACTTTTGTCCGCAGGATGGCAGATGAACCAAGGAAATTGCATGATCAACACTATATCGTCTGAAATTTGTTGTTGCTTTGCAGGTTTTGAACAGTTCGGTTTTTTTTAATTTGAAAAAAATGTACACTCTAAACCGCAATTAAAAAATTGAAAAACTGAAAACACAATTATGTTTAAAACCAATCCTTTGGTACAAATCTGTCGCTTAGAACTTCATAATTTCAAAAATGCCGATAATAAAAAACAAATGGCTCAAGCATTTTGTTAAAACTGCAAGTACTTTTTGCCTCATTTTGCTTTCACAGGTTTCACATTTTAAATGAGCGGGAATTTCTTTAGAGTAACCAACAAAACACACATAAAAATTAAAAAAAAAAAAAAAAAAAAAAAAATAAGAGAAAAATCACCCCCCCCCCCCCCCCCCCATCGGCCCATCCCCTCCAAAAAGTGTAAAACAAGTTTTAAGACTTTGCAAATTGAACTCCAAAAACTTCCCCCCCCCCCCCCCCCCCCCAAAGAAAGAAAAAAATCCACAAAATAAAACAGCATGAACGAAAACCATTTTTCCTCTGATTTGCATATGGAAACTCAAGAATAAACGTTATATTATACTGATACTGCAGTGTAATTCACCCATTCATCATTCACGCACGGGGACACGGGCGCCACCGATCGAAAGACATGAACGTTCATTGATAAAACAAATCACTTTACCCTGCAAGAAAAACAAGATCTCGTCCGATATCATTTACCTACAAGGACCAATGCCTGCTAAAACAATGGGCTCCTTTTAGTGACAAAGACAAACACTGTGAAACATCACTTAACACCCACTAAAGTTAAATTTGGCAGACAGTAATATTTCAAGTACGTGGATCGTTGACATCGTTGATCGGCACAGCTACATGTACAATATTATTGGACATATAGTTCGTGACAAAATGCCAATGTAATGATTCTGAAGCAAGGTCGAGTGCAACTAGCAGTACGATCTACACGTACGTGTTCACTCAACGGACTGTTTTATAAATAAACTGGCACCCCAGCTGTGCAGACATTATGACTAGCACTATTTCAGTCTGGGTATCGGACCATACTTATGCGATGCATGTGCTTGCTGTGCACGCGCTGTACTTCGACACAAGCAGTGCATTTAAATGGGGACAGGGCGTACACCAAATTATAGCTAAGTTGCCTTAGTAAAAGTAGAAAACATTCACACAATTCGATTCTTTGATTATAAATCATTTCTTTATCATATTTCATCATGATAATCATACTTTAAAGTCACTTACCCAGCAACTTACCCATTTAAAAAAATCACTTACCGCCGAAAAAAATCACTTACCGCCGGTAAGTGGGTAAGCGTTAATTTCGAGGCTTGCCCCCATACTGCCTTATGTGCATTTGTCTGCCGTGTTTATCTCAAGAGAAAAATTGTTGAATCTTGTTGTGCACATGCGCAGTTGGAATGTCGAAGTGGCTTATAGTACTGTGTCCGAGGTTACTTCCAAAAATGTAAGGCGCGCCGTCCTGTTCGTCTGCAGACGAGATATGATGGCACTGGCTGCCTTTATTCATGTACTTGCTTACTTACTTTACTTTATTTCCACTTCAAGTGTACATTTGTCATAGAGATACAATACACTATATATTGATTAATTAATTGTAAAATTTATGATAAGATTAAGAGGAGCAATATAATGATAATAATAAAGTGGGGGGGGGGGGGGGGCCGTAAAAAAGCATAGCTTGTCGAGTACGGAAACCCAGATTAATTATATAAATAATGAGCAAGACGAACAATCAATAATGAAACAATAACATTTACCAGGGGAAATAATACAACATATGTCTATGCAATACTAAATTATAAGGTATAAGTATCATAGAGTCCTTAAACTTGCGTTTGGGAGTAAAGGGTATGGGTAGACCGAGTTACTGGCCTCTAGTTATCGCTCTTTAAACATTTGGGCATTGTAGCGCAAGATAATGCCCAAATGTTAAAAGAGCGATAACTAGAGGCCAGTAAGAGTATGGGTATTCTTAGCCCAGGTTGGGGTATTCTTAGCCCAGGTTGGGGTATTCTTAGCCCAGGTTGGGGTATTCTTAGCCCAGGTTGGGGTATTCTTAGCCCAGGTTGGGGTATTCTTAGCCCAGGTTGGGGTATTCTTAGCCCAGGTTGCGGTATTCTTAGCCCAGGTTGGGGTATTCTTAACCCTAACCCTCCCAAATCCTTCTAAATCCTCTTGTACAAAATGAAGGATTTAGAAGGATTGAGGTTATTAGGACATTGCAGTGGAGGAGGATCCAGAAGGATTGAGGGCAGATGGGGTTTTGCTATGGGAGGGATTGAGAAGGATTGAGAAGGATTGAGGTTATCGGGCTGTTTTTGACACAAGAGGAAAGAGAAGGATTGAGGTTGTATGCAGCTTGCCCAAAATAGGATCCAGAAGGATCTAGGTTATGTGGGAGGGGGCTTGCATTTGTGTACATTGTAATGGCATGGGGAATGCATGCTTCTGACTTGGTTATTTTTAGGGCTTGCATTTGTGTGCATGGCAAATGTGTGTACTGGAAGGTAAGTGTATACTGCAAGGTCAGTGGGTCAGTGCTGAAAGGGTCCCTGGACAATGTATGTTTATGTATCATCAATAGGAAACACATGTGCATATGTAACCTAGAAATTTGTCACACCGATAAATTTAATTCTAATTGAAGTAAGGAAGCAATCCACAAAAAAATATATTTCCACCTGGTTCAAGAAGATTGGGTCGCGGCTTAAATCTTAAGGTTGGGACAACAAAATTGACACAAAAAGGAAAAAGATAGAAGTGTGAACAAATTTAGCTGAGAGAATCAACAAAAATATTTATTTAGTGACTTTCCAAATGACGACGGCAACAAACTTTGAAAGTGGTTGGTGTTAAGAATACGTCGTATACTAGAGTGGAATTTCACTCCGATTTCTTATTCAAAAAAATAAGGAATTTAGAATGCAAAATAAACTTAAAACAGCTCAAAACAAATGATACAAAAAAATATATAAAAATTAACAAAACCCAACACAGTGCCAAAAAGTGAATAGCTAAAATGGGCAATCAGACTGTAACCAAGTTTCTGAGCAGAACTTGCCTATTTGGCAGCTGGAATTTGTGTCTGAAACACGTGTAAGTATTTGATGTACATGTATGTCCACTGCTGCTTGCCATGCTCACTGAATGTGACCCCAAGGTCAGTGTCCTTTTATATGGCACAGTGTGGGCTAAAGTAAATATACAGGGGGCTACACAACCTTACCATGAATGGGATGCAGAAGGATGCACTACTCCTATGAGAGAACTGTTTTTGTAATGTTATTTTACAGGCCAATAAACTGTTCAACAGGCAAGAGAATTACCCGGGGACCACACAGTTAACAATGGACCGGGTGATTCAACAGGAGGCCTATATGTTACTTGTAGAATAACAAATCAAATAAATGTCCACTCCACACTCGCCACTGTTTAAAATCTTGTTGTCCTCAACAAGCAAGATCAACGAGAGAATGTCTACTTCTGCCAGTCCCCATAACGCTGAGGTGGTCTAATCGTTCTTCGCAAGTGGAATCTGGGTGTCTCCTCCTCATCAGATGAAGATAAGTCATCAGCCTCGGGAACGGTATAGCAGCTATCTTCGGGTGGTGCGGTGTGCCGGGATTGGTCAACTGGGGATCTGCTGCATCTTGGGAGCTTAGTGCCTCCTCCGCCCGCGTAGTCCAGGTCAGTGTCGGTGCTGTTGTCCTCATCAGTGGGACTGGACCATTTCATGCTACCGTCTTTATGGCTGTCATCACTCAAGGCACCTCCGCAGGGTGGTACGGTCAGGTCTCCAAAACCATCTGAAAGTGGAATTACATCCGAGTCCTCGTTTCGAACAGTGACCCCATCTGGCATCTGATCTGCTTCCTCCCGTCCCGAGTTCGTGCTTTCGGCTGTCGAGACTACCGGTATGTCGAATGGACACAGCAGGAGCATGTTTCGGTGTAGCGTCCTGGTGTTGTTCGATCCTATCTTTCGCACTACGTAGGCTGGGATGTTTGGCATTTTCCGCACTATCACGTAAGGGAGTTCTTCCCACCGGTCCTTGAGTTTTGCCTTCCCACGCTGGGACTTATTTGCTGCCAGAACCTTATCCCCAGGTCGGAGGACGACTTCGCTCGCTTTCTGGTCATACGCCGTTTTCTGTTTGCCTCTGGCCTTCTCTGCGGAGGCTTGTACTTCACGGTAGACTTGTCGCAGGTGCTCTCTTAGACGATGGACGTAGTGTTGGTGGTTGTGGTCATGTACAGACTCAGCAGGATCACATGATGATTGGAGGAGTAGGTCGATGGGAAGCTTCGGTCTTCTCAAGAACATCAGGTAAAACGGCGAGTATCCGGTTGAGTCATGTTTGGTGCAATTATATGCATGAGCGAGCACCTGAACATGCACGACCCAATTTATCTTCTGTTCTGGTCTCAGTGTTCCTAGCATGGATAGGAGAGTTCGGTTAAATCGTTCTACCATCCCATTTCCCTGTGGGTGGTACGGGGTAGTCCTGGTCTTCTTTACGCCAAGCAGGGTGCACAGCTCCTTGACTACCGCCGATTCAAAACACTTCCCCTGATCAGAATGCAACCTCTCCGGGATACCGTAGTTGACAACAAACTTTTCCCAAAGGATTTTAGCCACAGTTGTTGCTCTCTCGTCTTTGGTTGGGTATGCTTGGGAGTAACGGGTATAGTGGTCTGTAACCACCAAGATGTGCTCATATCCTCCCTTTGATCGCTCGAGACCGAGGAAATCAATACACACCAGCTCGAGTGGGCGGGTAGTACGGATGCTTTCCAGTGTGGCCTGCCTCTTTGTATCCGGCGTCTTCCTTAGTGTACACCGTCTGCACCTCTTGATGTAGGCACGTGTTTCGGAGTACAGGCCAGGCCAGAAATATCTGTCTTTGACCTGCTGCAGTGTCTTGTCAAGGCCCAAGTGTCCCATAGCATCATGAACATGTCCCAGCACCAGCTCTCGTAGCCTCTTTGGCATGACAAGGAGATAGCGTTGGCCTGCAGCATCGGCACCCTTTCGGTAGAAGAGCAAATTACCCTTTACCACCAGTCGGTCCCAACTTCGAAGTAGTCGACAGACAACACTGGGCTCTTGTGCCATCTGCCTTCTACTTGGCCTGGCCAGCTGCATATTCTTCAGGAGTACCACTCGGCATATGGCCCCATCACCTTGTTGCGCATCGAGAAGGTTGATTCCCTGCATGAAGCTTGTACCGGTAGGGGTGTCACTTGAGCTCGTAGAAGACTCCCCGTCTGAAATGGAACTGCCGTGTACAGTTGCAGAGAGTCTGGCCCCATGGACGTGTACCTCTGCTTGTGTGGGCTTGGCTCTTGGTTGTTCGCCGTGTAGTGGCCTCTCTTCCGGTTCATTGTCTGCTCCATTTGTGTCCAGGATACGGGTGACCTTACTCCTGTCGATTCGTGACAGGGCATCTGCATTGGCATTTGTGTTGCCGGGCCGGTACAAGATGTCGAGATCAAACTGGGAAAGATCGCTCACCCACCGTTGACCATGCGCATCCAATTTGGCTTTCTTGAGGACGTAGGTTAGTGGATTATTGTCGGTTACCGCAGTTACCCGATGGCCGTAGAGATAGTCGTGGAATTTCACAGTTGTTGCCCAATGGAGTGCCCGGAATTCTAGTTTGTGTGCTGGATACTTTGCCTCGGATGACGTAAGGGTTCGGCTTGCGTAAGCTACGACTCTCTCCTGTCCGTCTTGCACTTGTGCCAACACGGCGCCTAACCCATTCGCAGATGCATCGGTCTGGACGATGAAGGGGAGGGTGTAGTCGGCATAGGCAAGGATGGGGGCAGACGTCATTTTTTGTTTAAGCACCTCAAAGGCCTCCTGGCACATTTCACTCCAGTAGAAAGGGGGATCTTTGACACCACGTTTTCCTCCAATCAGGGCAAAGAGTGGCGAGGCTATCTTGGAATAGTTGCGGATGAACCTCCGATAGTAGCCCGTAAAGCCCAAGTAGCTGCGTACACCTTTCTTACTCTTAGGTCGGGGCCAATCAGTTACAGCCGATATTTTTTCGGGGTCTGTAGCGATGCCCTCTGAAGAAACTACGTGGCCAAGGTAGTGCACTTTGGTCTGGAACAAGTGGCACTTTGACGGCTTAAGCTTCAGCCCATGTTCTCTTAGTCGTGTAAATACTTTTGCGAGCCGCTCCTGGTGTTGTTCGATGGTAGTGCTGAACACGATGATGTCGTCAAGGTAGAGCAAGAGGCTATCAAAATTCATGTCACCAAGAACAGCCGTCATCATCCGTTGGAATGTGGCTGGGGCATTCATCAAACCAAAAGGCATCCTGGTGAACTCGAATAAGCCCATTGGCGACGTGAATGCTGTCTTTGCTCTGTCCTTCTCGGCCATTTTTACCTGCAGGTACCCAGATGTGAGATCAAGGCTGGAAAAGTATTTGGCTTTCCCAAGAGCGTCAAGAGCATCCTCAATACGAGGCAAAGGAAAGGCGTCTCGCACTGTCTTTGCGTTTAACTGACGGTAGTCGACACAAAGTCTGATCTTGCCATCCTTTTTGCGCACAACCACGATGGGGGATGCGTAGGGGCTTTGACTAGGCTTTATAACTCCCGTTTCTTTCAACTCGTTGATGTGTTGCCGAACTTCCTGGAACTGAGCTGCAGGGATCCTGCGATATGGCATCCGGAACGGGGCATGATCTACAAGGGGTATTTCATGTTCTACCGTCTGTGTAAACCCCAAGTCTTGGGAGTCTCTGGAGAACACATCTCGGTTGTCGGACAGGAGCTGGGCCACTCGTTCTCTCTCCTCCGTAGTCAGACTCTCATTGCTGACATCAACTTGTAGGATCTCTTGGGACTCTACAGTTGACTGGTTGCATGTAGCTGCAGGACCTGAACCATCTGGTGACTTATCGTGCGCTCTGCTGACACTGCATACTTCTCGCACTGCGGATAAAGTGGCCAAACGGGTGTTACGCTTGATGATGACATCCTGTTGCGACAGATTACATACCCGGACATTGACTTTCCCCTTTTTAACTTCAGCAAAGGTCGTCCCCACGGCCAGGTGTCCCTCGGAAAATATAACACTTGGCTCCACCAGGGCACTGAAAGTTCTCCTTTGTATCCATCTAGGGCCGCGTGTTGGGACATCTGCCTCCATACCAGGTTTGAGCACTATCTGCTTATCATTTCTGCACATCAAGGGGCCGATTTCACCGTATTTGTCTGCCAGATCAGTTCCGTCGACATTTACACACTGGAAAGCTGAAAACCACGTGATGGATTGCCGTCGTGTTTTTGGCATAAACCACCTCCCATGTCTTGTGTGCAGCTTATCCCGCACGGCCAGGATGACGTTTGTACCCAGGAGAACAGGAGTGGAATGACGGAACTCTGTGACTGGCACAACAAAAGCAGGAACATTACGAATTGTGTGGCCGAGGGCGACGATGTCTAGTAGGAGGTACCCACGATGAGATACACTCTGGCCACCAGCTCCATAAATGAGAACATCTGTCTTGTGAAAGGCCTTGCGTTGGAGAGCAGGGTGCATCGACACGTACTTATCTGTGACCGTCGTAACCTGAGATCCAGTGTCTAACAGCGCCTGGCATGTTTTCCCCGACACCATGATTTCTGTGGTGCTCACCGGCCCAACAAGCTGCTCGTTCACTCTCAGTTCTGGTATATCAGGCTGTACTGCAACAACGCCTGTCATTTTCGAAAAGTCATTAGGGCTCTCCCGTGATACCGTACCCCCTGATTGCCCAGCATCAGTGGGTATTCCTAGTTTAAATGCTGACCGGACATCATCTGTGGAGCGGTAGTTGGTCCCTTCTGCTGGGGGCACTGTCGGGCGAAATGACCTGATGCCCCACATGTATAGCAGCGGCCATCTCGTCTCATCCCGGATTGGCGAATTGGTGGGCCAGATGGCTGTCTAAACTGTTGAAGGTTTGGCTGGTTATGGCCGACGTAGTTCTCCAACTGTTGTACCCGATGACCCAGGTACTGCTGACCCTGTAGAACATGGTCCAGTGTCGTTAACTGCTGCTGCACCAGGGCGGTCAGCTCCACAAGCTGGTCATTGGTGGACTTGTTCTGAGTGGCTTTGGGTGACTGGGTCAGGCTCATTTGATGGGTGGCAGCTTGTCCCCTCTGGGTCACAGTGTTTTGGTCTGAAGCCACAGATTGCTGTTGTAGCTGAAATCGCCGTCGTCTCATCTCCTTCATCTGCTGAAGTTCCTCACTGATAACCCGGAGTTCCTGCCGAAGAGTTTTGAAACTCATGTGTCGAGGCTGCATAGGAGCAAGACGCTGCCTCACTGGCTCATCTTGAAGGCCCGCCATAAATTGTGTTGTTAATAGGAGGTCTCTGTTTTCACCAAGGGATGCCTCTCTACCCTGTCGCTGCTGGATTTCTTCGGTGTGTCTGAGCAGAGCCTCCAATGCAATGGCAAACTCAGTGGCACTTTCTTCTGGTCGTTGCTTCCTCGAGAAGAATGTGGCTATTGGTATTGTCGCAGTGCACCCCTCACCAAATTCCTCACGAAGTTCTGCAAGTGCTGCCTCTGCTGTTACCTCTCCACCTCGCCTTTCAAGATTCAGGACAACGTCACGAGCCCTACCTCTGGTGTGTCGTACCACTTCATGGAACCGAAAATTGTCTGGCTGCGGTCCCTTGGCTTCGAGAAGGTAGGAAATGTCACGTGCCCAGTCCTCCACCTGCAGACTGTGTCTCTCACCAGTTGATCCGGAAAATGCTGGGACATCCTTCACCTGATGAGCGGTGTACGTAAATGGTATTGGTCGACCTGTTGCAGGATAGAGTGGGTCGAAACCTGCTAGGTGAAGGGGGCTGACTGCCTGTTTGCCGTGGAATGGGCTCTGGGGGCCGGAGCGGAGGGCTGAATTTGACGCTACTTGCCCTATGTCAGGGGCCTGATGTATGTTCGTCACTGGCACTCTGGTCTTTGGCAGTGAAGGTGGATAACAGGGAGAGGATTCCGGCACATGTTGAGGGAGCAGTACTGTTGGGGGTTCTCCATCAGCCCGATACGCATGCTCGGAGGGTGTTGTCCTTGGTAACAGTAACAGGGATAAAGGACTCGACTCTGGCATCATAGGCGGTGGCAGTCGAGGGTCAACATCGAGGCCGTAGTATGGATGATTGGATGTGGACGGGTAGGGTGAGGGAGATGCCATCATGCACCACTAAAACCACCCGACTTATGACACTGTGCTGGGCTTGTTCGATAGTAAATAACAAAAAAAATTGTCCCAACCATAAAAATAAGTGGCTAAGTTCCTAAGAAAATTCAATCTTCCCGGGTTTCGGCACCAAAAGTAAGAAAAAATGTAACCTAGAAATTTGTCACACCGATAAATTTAATTCTAATTGAAGTAAGGAAGCAATCCACAAAAAAAATATATTTCCACCTGGTTCAAGAAGATTGGGTCGCGGCTTAAATCTTAAGGTTGGGACAACAAAATTGACACAAAAAGGAAAAAGATAGAAGTGTGAACAAATTTAGCTGAGAGAATCAACAAAAATATTTATTTAGTGACTTTCCAAATGACGACGGCAACAAACTTTGAAAGTGGTTGGTGTTAAGAATACGTCGTATACTAGAGTGGAATTTCACTCCGATTTCTTATTCAAAAAAATAAGGAATTTAGAATGCAAAATAAACTTAAAACAGCTCAAAACAAATGATACAAAAAAATATATAAAAATTAACAAAACCCAACACAGTGCCAAAAAGTGAATAGCTAAAATGGGCAATCAGACTGTAACCAAGTTTCTGAGCAGAACTTGCCTATTTGGCAGCTGGAATTTGTGTCTGAAACACGTGTAAGTATTTGATGTACATGTATGTCCACTGCTGCTTGCCATGCTCACTGAATGTGACCCCAAGGTCAGTGTCCTTTTATATGGCACAGTGTGGGCTAAAGTAAATATACAGGGGGCTACACAACCTTACCATGAATGGGATGCAGAAGGATGCACTACTCCTATGAGAGAACTGTTTTTGTAATGTTATTTTACAGGCCAATAAACTGTTCAACAGGCAAGAGAATTACCCGGGGACCACACAGTTAACAATGGACCGGGTGATTCAACAGGAGGCCTATATGTTACTTGTAGAATAACAAATCAAATAAATGTCCACTCCACACATACAATGGAATTTCTGTGGCCCTTGTCCTGGTATGAAAAGGTCATTGTACTGGGCACTTCCATTTGTTTGAGGGTAATTTGTTGGATAAGTAATCAGTTTACACAGACCCCCCAAAACATCCCCCGGCAGGCAGGAGGATCTAGAAGGATTCAGGGCAATAGCCATACTAGCAGAATTGAGAAGGATTTAGAAGGATCCCGGTTCCTTGAGCTTTTAACTCTTTACTACAGAAGGATATAGGAGGATTGAGGTTATGTCTTAGCCAAACGAGCCGGGAGGGATAGGGTTAATACTTGCACGGAGCGAATTCCACAATTTGGGGCCTTGAAATCTGAACGTTTTTTAGTTTGTACATCATGTATGCGCACTACAGCCTGGTTCACACATTTGGACACGCTTTGGTTACAAATCTTGCTTTGCCCATGCGCCTTCATGCCAAAAATAAAGCCCAAGAACCTGACTTTCAAGTTAATTTTGGTAAATTATGCACATGATCAGTCCGAGTGACTAGGACCCACATAATAATATCGTTTTGTTTTAACATCTGGACATGATCTGGCGATAGTAGGGTCCTAGGGAGTTCCATTGGTTTTTCTACATTTAAATCGAAATGTCACTTTACCCAAATGTTTGCCCAAAGAAACATCAGATTTCACCCCCAAAACGGCCACAAAAGTAGTCGATAAGCCATCTGAAATACAAGTACACATCGACGATTAAGATTGTAGTACATGTAGTAATAAGGTTTACTTACGATTCGGATAAAAAAAAGACTACTTCTTTTCTTTTCATGCTGTCTACTAAAATGACAAAAGGGCTCAACATCTGCCATGGACATCTCCGAACCGGCCGCGGACGTGATGGATGACATCAGTTCAGCCCACCGTGTACTCGCCAAACAAGGCATGGAGAGCCTTCTAGAAGAATGGTTCATTGAAACGTTGCAGCGAACACTACAGCAGGATTACGTCCCCCGGTTCTGGTCACACTTTGTATCTTGTACACCTCGCCACAAATGCCCCGACTCCCCGGCCCCAGGTGTAGACAGCCCGCTTGTTTCTGCTGTCGACGCCTTGTCTGCAGATATGGTCCCGTTCGTCGACAGTGCGAGAACGCTCTGCGAATTGTCGGCCGAACGTGAGGCACACCCTCCGGTGAGCTGTGCTCGACTCGTCGAACGAGTCCAGACAATGCTGAAAGCTGTACTCTTTGACAAGACTCCGAAATGCTTCCAAAGCGTAGTGCACGATTTTTACAGTCGAGCTTTTAGGGCCTTCCACGGTGAGAAGAGACCATCAGGGGGTGATGTGAGCCTGACGAGAGGTCAAGACAATGGCAAAGGGGGCGAAATAGAAGATACTGTAGGGGAAGGTGACGACGACATCAAATGTTCGGGATGTCATCACGTGAAGGAGTTGTGCCACTGCCGGGAAGTGCTTCAACAGTTTCATGAAATCAATTCAAAATTGTAAGTTGCCATTTCATACACCCGGTATGTTTGTTTTTTATCCTGCGTTTGTCATGTTTTTCACCTGCGTTTGCAAATCTATGTAGATATCCTGTAAGTGTGATGAAAAAAAACCCCAATAACAAGAACAACTGAAGAGTTTATTGAGTATACTACATTCATCTCTTTTTCCCAAAAAAATCTACCTTTACATTGTTTTGGCCTGTACGCCGATAAGAGAATAGCGACATGAGACTCATTTCTCTTGATCGGGCCACAAATATGTGACCCACTCCACACAAATGGGTATTACATGTATGGAAAGCCCACAGCGTAAGCTTTCATTTGGTATATAATAGAGCTCCATAGCTACTCCCGTTCTGGAGATATGACAAGTTGGCATATATTGATTACTTCCTTGGAGTTCAAATTACACAACTGAGAAAACAGGCTTTGAAAAAGCCAGGTCTATTGTAGTACAACAGAGCGATGCGCACAAAATTGTATTTGTTTCCACTTTATTCATCAAAATCAACATTTCTGTGAATGAAACTTGAAACTGTAGATATTAAAGATGTGATTCATGACAAAAAATGTAAATCACATTTTAATGAAATGTTTACCCTCTTAACATTGAGTAGGCTATTAATTGATAATGCAAAGCGCGACTTAAAGGTAGTATACACCATTGGTCATTGCTTGAATTATCATGAATGAGTAGATTTGGGGGGTTGTATTTATAGTAAATATCGTTTAACTGAGCTGTCGAAAGTTTTAGAATTATGGATGCCGAGAAAAGTACAAAAAACAGCGGTTTTTTTCAACCGGCGTCGAGCAGTTATTCTTATGTTATCTTTGTTTTTTGCTTCTTTCTTTGTTCCGGCGTCGGGCAGCAGTTTTTCCGCGATCGCCGTCTGGCGATCGTAATTAATTTTTTTTTAAAGGTAGGATACACCATTGGTAATTGCTTTAATTCTCATGAATAGGTAGATTTGGGGGGTTGTATTTTATAGTAAATATCGTTTAACTGACCTGTCTGAAGTTTTACAATCATAGATGCCGAGAAAATCACGAAAAAAAAGCGTTTGTTTTCAACTCAACTGGTGTCGAGCAGTTATTCTTATGTTATCTTTGTTTGCCGGACGGCGATCGCAAATTTACATTATCAAATTATATTTTTCGGAATAATTACAGGATATCTAGCACAATCATTTTGCTGGATGCCCAGAATCAACATTTACTTTCAGATGAGTAGGATAATTCTTAATAATTCGGTAGTAAATATTTTCGATATCTGCAAATGGTGTATACTACCTTTAATACCTTTTTTTTGTAGAACCGGTCACATACTCAAATAATTTAGTCCATAGATGGCATGTTGAACTAGAAGTATACAAAAAATGGGAACACTTTGGGTCCAAACTTCGTGGAATGATGCATTTTTTTCTTCAAATCTTTTGTTCACAGATATTGCTTGGGGCTGTTGGAGCGAGTGTGTGCGGAGCCAGTGACGTCCCTGATACACGCAAAGATTAAACATCATGTGGACAGCAATTGCAGGGGAGAATTTGAGATTTCGTTCATTGCCACATTGGAAAGGGTGAGTGAGCGCCAGGGTTGTAGCTAGGATTTTTTTAGTGCCGGCTGTTTTCGGGCTGAGAGCCGGTAGTATCAGCTCATTCAGCTGCAAGAATATGGAAGGGCGTGCTCACGCGCGGGCCAACTGAGTAATGTATACTTGTGTGCATCAGTGCATGTACGTACATATGCTGCGTTCCAATTTTTGTATGTAAAACGTTAACAACTAAACCGACCTCCCACTTAAAAAATTGACGTTTTGGCCAATAACTCGTTTTGGCCATGTGCGACTTTCCGCTCATTTCGTGGTGACAGGTCACATATGCGTTGTCTATAAACAGGAAGCAAGTGCAGGTCGCAGAAGATTGGCAAAATGTGGTCACTACTTTTGGTTCTTGTGAGCTGGGTTCTGAATACCTGGAGAGGGTTAGGGTTAAAAATCTGTCGTTTGTCTCTGCGCAGTGGTTGTCCAGCAAAGTTGTGAGGTGGTTGAATCTGGTTTTCTGCGGCGAGGAGTCACAGCGAACCGTCGGCGGCGGCACGCAGCAAACGCTGCGGCAGTGGAAGGACCGACTCCAGTATCTCCTGTACCAAACCTACGCCAACCTTCGCATCCAGGAGCTCTTCAACATCATCGTGGAGTTCCCAGACTCCCTCTCCGCCCTGGAGGATCTGCAGAAGTGCTTGGAGAAGACGGACCTGAGGAGGCACCTGGTTCAGTCGCTGCGCAACTCGTTGGAGACGCGCCTGCTGCACCCAGGTTAGGGGTAGTTTGGGAACTTGGTACCTGTTAACCCTAACATCCTAGGCATTATATTTTGGCATCCATGATTGTAAAACTCGGACAGGTCAGTTAACTCTAACCCTGCCAGGTCCGGCACAGTGCATCTGTGGTGACTGCTTGACCTTGCTGGACTCTGCACACAAGTCAATGTGACAAAGTATGCAATCTGTTGCGTCTGGCAGGGTTTCTAGCCAAAATACCCTTGGAGGGTTAGGGTTAAACGATATTTACTATAAAATACAACCCACCAAATCCACCCTTTCCTGACAATTCAGGCAATTACCAATGGTGTAGCCAACCTTCAAATGGACTTCAGAATGGCATTCTAAAATTTAGTTTTTGTTTAATGCCATTTTTATTCAAGGAGTGAACACAGACGATATCCTGACTCAATACATCTCATCTATCCGAGCTCTGAGAGTGTTGGACCCATCTGGTATCATTCTAGAGCTGGTTTGCCAGCCTGTCCGAAAATATCTCCGGTAAGTAAACGGCAGTATACAATTATTGATTGGCTTAGAGTGCAATGGGAAGAATTTGTGACCGGCTCTACAAAAAGGTGTATAAGTCGCGCTATGCACTGTCATCTAATGGCCCAATCAACGTTGAGAGGGTTAACATTTCATCCAAATGATTTTTTTTTTTTGTCATGAATGATATCTTTAATACCTACAGTTTTAGGTTTCATTCAAAGAAATGTTGATTTTGATGAATATAGTGGGGAAAAGGTTTGGGCTACTAGAGGAAAGTGTGGAAGAACCAGCCTCTCACACTGAAACAAGACAATTTGATCTCTTCACAGCACGAATAGGGTTGGGATGGGTAACTAGTCCACAGCAAGGCATTAATAATGCCTCTACCCATATTATGTGTGGAAGTGTCCTAGCCCAGGCCGGGCTGGGCTCGAACTCCCAACCTGCAGAACTACCCGCAGACCACGAATTCAATGCTCTAGAGTCTAGACCACTAGGCCATGTCGAAAAACAGGGGTCTCGGAACGTATATGGGTGTTGAAACATTTAGGGTGTTGGAAAATAGGGGTGTTGGAACATAGGCTGAGTAGCCGGAACATAGGAATGTAGGAATGTCGGAACATATGAATGTCGGAACCTAGGGGTGTCGGATCCTAGGGGTGTCGGATCCTAGAGGTGTCTGATCCTAGGGGTGTCTGATCCTAGGGGTGTCTGATCCTAGGGGTGTCTGAACCTGGGGGTGTCGGAACCTGGGGGTGTCGGAACCTAGGGGTGTCGGAACCTAGGGGTGTCGGAACCTAGGGGTGTCGGAACCTAGGGGTGTCGGAACCTAGGGGTGTCGGAACCTAGGGGTGTCGGAACCTAGGGGTGTCGGAACCTAGGGGTGTCGGATCATAGGGGTGTCTGATCATAGGTGTGTCTGATCATAGGTGTGCAACCCTTTTTTCTCTCAGGACCCGTGAAGACACTGTCCGATGCATTGTCTCCAGCCTGACAGACGATAGCAACAAGGAGCTAGCGGAAGAACTTATTAAAGCTGAACCAGTGACGATGGATGAAAGTTACTGCAGCGAGCAGGAGGACGAGGATCATCAAGACTGGCAGCCTGACCCCATCGATGCTGACCCAGGTACGGCACAAGGGCTCTAGAATTAGGGAAAAACAGTGTAAGGAACCAGTCTTGACTGCGTAATAACGACCTAGTTTGTGGAGCCAAAATTCTCGTTAAATAATACCTTTTGGTGAATTTCAATTCTTTCTGTTTGAAGTGGAAAATAAGTTACCTATTCAGGATTTTCCCTAAGATTGGGTTGGGGAGGGGGTGAAGGCAAGTTGGCGGCACCTATGATTAAGGCGTGCCCGCCCTGTTGGAGGGTTCTGGGTGCATTTTCCTGTAATCTACAGCATTGGTCTCGTCCTCTATCTTGTACATTTTTTGTCTTTTTAAAGGAAGAGGTGTGGGGGGCGTGCCCCACGACCCCCTTAGATTGAAGTTATTATTATTATTATTATCATATTTTTTGGGGTAATGAAACCAAGGATACCTCAAAAGCGCTCTAGGCACTGTAGCTCGCAAGCCTGAAGAAACCTGTAGAGAGAAGACAATGAGAAGAAGGTACAGTTTTAGAGGTGGAAGGAAAACCCCAGCAAAATATCCTGGGGAAAACCCACGGAATCAAGCAGAGACTGAAAACCCAATCCACATATTGGCCCAGGCGGGGTTCGAACCTGGGTCATAGTACTGGAAGGCGAGGAAAGAACCGATACGCCAACCTGACTCCCCTTGTTTGGCAATGTGTTTGATTTTTTTCTTTCTAACATTTTCACATCTGTAAGCTCGGACATCCAAGAGCCGCCGCTCGTCCGACATCATCAGCATGCTGGTGAACATCTACGGCAGTCGCGAGCTGTTCGTCAACGAGTACCGTGGCCTGCTGGCCGACCGCATCCTGACGGGGTTCAGCTACGACACGGCGCGGGAGCTGCGCTACCTGGAGCTTCTCAAGCTGTGCTTCGGCGAGTCGCAGCTCCACCACTGCGAGGTGATGCTGAAAGACGTGGCCGACTCGCGCCGGTGCAACGCGCACATCAACTCGCCGAAGAAGGAGGACGAGTCACCGGCAGAGGACGTCATTAAAGTAAGAACTAGCAATAATTTCAGCTGTTTCAGCTGTCTAAAATGACTTTTAATACATGCCTTGACCAGTTCGTGCCGGAGGATGTATATACACGCAAAGTTTACCCCAGATTCAAAACGGAAGACGCATAAACACGTTACGAGCAAAGCCGGAATTGTCTGTCGGCAGCGAGCAAGGCCGGAAATGCGTGGGTGTGCTTCCCGGTACCATCGGCCTGAACCCGCCTCAAATCGAGTTTCAAAAAAATAATCCGGCCCCTCGGCTCAGTGATGTTAAAATAATCCCGGCGCAAACTTGTTAATATACGGACTCATTAGTTGAATTGAGCAGTCTGTCTGAGGTTTCAAACAATGAAAGGCTCATAAAAATTGCACGTCGAATCGCATGTCGAACAGCTCGAATCGCATGGGAATTCAATCGAACAGCTTGAATCGCACGTCGAATTCAATCGAACAGCTCAAATCACACGTCAAATTAAATCGAACAGCTCGAATCGCACGTCAAATTTAATCGAACAGCTCGAATCGCACGTCAAATTCAATCGAACAGCTCAAATCGCACGTCAAATTTAATCGAACAGCTCAAATCGCACGTCAAATTTAATAGAACAGCTCAAATCGCACGTCAAATTCAATCGAACAGCTCGAATCGCACGTCAAATTCAATCGAACAGCTCGAATCGCACGTCAAATTCAATCGAACAGCTCGAATCGCACGTCAAATTCAATCGAACAGCTCAAATCACACGTCAAATTAAATCGAACAGCTCGAATCGCACATCAAATTTAATCGAACAGCTCGAATCGCACGTCAAATTCAATCGAACAGCTCAAATCGCACGTCAAATTTAATCGAACAGCTCAAATCGCACGTCAAATTCAATCGAACAGCTCGAATCGCACGTCAAATTCAATCGAACAGCTCGAATCGCACGTCAAATTCAATCGAACAGCTCGAATCGCACATCAAATTCAATCGAACAGCTCGAATCGCACGTCAAATTTTATCGAACAGCTCGAATCGCACGTCAAATTTATTCGAACAGCTTGAATCGCACGTCAAATTCAATCGAACAGCTCGAATCGCTTGTCAAATTCAATCGAACAGCTCAAATCGCACGTCAAATTCAATCGAACAGCTCGAATCGCACGTCAAATTTAATCGAACAGCTCGAATCGCACGTCAAATTTAATCGAACAGCTCAAATCGCACGTCAAATTCAATCGAACAGCTCGAATCGCATGTCAAATTCAATCGAACAGCTCGAATCGCATGTCAAATTCAATCGAACAGCTCGAATCGCACGTCAAATTCAATCGAACAGCTCGAATCGCACGTCAAATTCAATCGAACAGCTCGAAAACAGATTTACTATAAAATATAATTCCCCTATAACCCATCCTCTTTCGAAAATTACAGCAAAAGCAAATGGTGAATACTACCTTTATTAGAGGGGATGATATTTGTTTTTGTATTGTTGGTCAGGATTTTGAGTTCAACTCGATGATTCTGTCGGCTCAGTTCTGGCCCAACCTGAAGGAAGAGAAACTCAAAATTCCGGAGGAGATTGAGAAAGCCATGGAGGAGTACACAAAGTCATACCAGGTACAGAGACTATCTCAAACGGACAAGCGTACTTCAACCACCCTGAGGCCAAGACTACCTATACCAATGGATGGAGAATCTTTAAGAACAATGATACCAAGATATCTTGATTTGGGCTAATAGTCTTAGCTCCAGACCCTATTGTGAAGTCAGTGATCCTTTCGCACTGAGAATTAACTAAAGCACGGTTTACTTTACTAATTAGTGCGAAAATACCACAGACTGTGCTTCACGAAACAGCCTGCATTCGATTTCACTAAACTCTTCTTAACTTACAACGCATCGCAGCCCTGCGACGCGTCAACGCGTCGTGAAATCGATTTCACGAAACACATCGTACGTGCGACGCGTCGTATGTGTATTTATAGCACAAAACAACGACTGTTGTATGTACCTATTTAACTCACAGTAAATAGCCGTCTCGTATTCAGCAAAGAGTCCTCGAATTTCTTCTCGCAAAGCTTCAAAAATGTAAATCAAAATGGCTGACGTACGATGCAATTTTAACGAAAAACAAGCTTGCTGTGGACCTCTAGCTAATTTCAAATTTCAAGTGCACTATTCACATTGTCCGAGTATTCTAGTCTCGTTTGTTTTATTTCTATGGCGTAAAACTGGCTATGAAAAGACGCATCTTATTTTACGACGACTAAAATACACTTCGTAACTTACGACGTGTTACTTGCCGTTGTCCAGGTATTTGCGACGCGTTAAACGCATCGTAACTTTAGTGAAATGGATCGTACGACGCGTCGCGAGATGCGACGCGTTACTCTTCGTAACTTGAGTTGCGACGCGTTGCAAAGTTTAGTGAAATCGGGTGCTGGGGCTAAAACTGCTAGCCTAAATCAAGATATCTTGGTATCATTTTTCTTCTAGAAGGATTCTTCATCTATTGGTATATAGGTAGGTTTGGCCCCAGAATTAAAGGGATCGTATACGTTTGGTAATTGGAACCCACTGTTTGTTTCAATCCTATATAGTTATAGATATATACCATAAAACTAACCTGTAAAAATGTCATTTCAAAAGGTGGTAGCGATTTTGAGATATTGCCGAAATTCTGGAGCGGTTATGTCCACGCAGGAAGAATAATCTGCATTAATACGTAATCTGAGAAACGTCACTGCAGTAACGCTTCTCAGATTCAAATGTTTTGGGGATAAAAAGTGATATCTTTTTCCATAACCGCAGTACTTCGAAGTGAAAATTTTCTAAAAATGCATTATACTATCAAAAGCTGCTGTACTTCTTACCAAGTATAAAGTTTTTATTGCTATTAATTTTTGAAAGTAATTACCAAATGTAATTCCCTTTAACTAAACTGTGTCATGTTTAATAAAATCGCAGGCTTGAATTACGATTTTGGCCAACTCTCTTAGTGAAAATGGTGACAAATTGTGAAATTCTTAGTACAATAATGACAAGAAACAGCAGACGAAGTATAAGAAAAACAAAAGCAGAGAGGAGTCTTTTTTCGACAGACCACATAAAAATAAAGTAACAATCCTCAATTCTTTTTTCCCCCCTTAAAGGTCTTGAAGGGTATGCGAACTCTGAACTGGAAGACCAATCTAGGATTGGTCAATTTGGAATTGGAGCTAAAAGATCGCAAGCTCAACTTATCAGTGTCACCGATACATGCTACCATCATTATGCACTTCCAGAACAAAGGTACATGTACTATGTGTGTGTCCAGAGTTTTGTCCTATAAATACACCTACGACGTGTCGCACGTATGTCGCACGTACTTGTGACTGGCATTGTGACTGGGCTTGCGACTGGGCTCGTGACTGGGCTCGCGACTGGGCTCGCGACCGGCCTCGCGACCGGACTCGCGACCGGACTCGCGCCTCGGATAGCGCCTCGGATAGCGCCTCGGATAGCGACTCGGATAGCGACTCGGATAGCGACTCGGATAGCGACTCGGATAGCGACTCGGATAGCGACTCGGATAGCGACTCGGATAGCGACTCGGATAGCGACTCGGATAGCGACTCGGATAGCGACTCGGATAGCGACTCGGATAGCGACTCGGATAGCGACTCGGGAATACCACACGTCGCAGCGTTGTGATGCATCGTAAGTAGCGACAAGTTTCATAAAAATGAAATTTCAAGTCGCAAACAATTCAACTTAAGTGAGACGAAAACATTCCTTTCGTTCTTGTTCATGCAACTGTGACTGGACGCGTGAAAGGACTTGTGGTTTACCTTGACTGCAGCCGATTTCACAAAAAAACAAAAAAAATGTGCAGCTTGCACCATTTTAAAATGTACGTCTTGCGCAACTTGCACAATAAATTCTGCCGCACCGGGACATCCGCCTTTGTGCAAGGTTTTGTGAAACCGGCTGCTGGACTTTTGATGGGACTATTCACGGGGGGTGCTAGATTCTAACACTGCCTCGCCAACTCTTTCAGCTAAATGGACCGTGGAGGAGCTGAGTGGCCTCATGCAGGTCTCGGTCACGGCGCTGCGTCGCAAGATGGCCTTCTGGCAGAGCGAGGGGGTGCTGCGAGAGGAAGGCACCGACACGTTCGTCTTGATTGAGGAACAGCGAGGGGGGCGGAGCCTGCAGCAGGAGATGATCCTATTGGACAGCGATGAGGAGACAGAGTCCGCCATGGCAACAGCCCAGGATCAACAGGAGGAAGAACTGCAGGTGAGTTTTATTGTTAGGCTTTGGCGATTTCCAAACTCGAAATCGCAATTCTCAACTCTGAATCGCAATTCCAAACTCGGAATTGGAATCACGATACTAAACTTGGAATCGGAATCACGATTCCAAAACCAAATCGCCATTCCAAAGTGAAAATAACAATTCTAAACTTGGACTTAAAATTCCCAACTCGGAATCACGATTCCAATTTTTGGAGGAATCCATTCTCTAATTGCACAAAGGAAATGAGGTCTGATTTAGATTTTGGATGTTTTCTGCTTGGAAACAGAAATTATCATGTTGTCGTAGACTCGGGACAATTTCACGCCAAAATCAAATTGGAATCAATTCTGAAATCGGAATTTCAAGTTTATAAAAGTTGTCATAGGCATGGGCGATTCCACACCGTAATCGAATCAAATCAATCCCAGAATCGCGATTCCGAAGTCTGAATCAAAATTGCATTCCAAACTCATAAAGTTGTGGTAGGCTTGGGCGGAATCAATTTTCTGATTTCCGTCAAGGAACTAAGCTGTGAATTTTCTGCTTGGGAAAAAAAAAAAAATGTAATAAAGTTGTCGAACACTATCTTTACTTTGTTGTCATGGTCACGGTTATGTCTCCTGTAGAAATGTTAACTGATAATTAATTTTCTGACAAAATTACTGTCTGCTTCAGAATGCAAAGTGTACGAAGCCCTTGTTTGAAAAGGTGCTTTTTTGTATTCAATACTTTAATGGCTATTTGGTTTATTTCACATACTGTACCAGTATCATTAACCCTAACTCCCTACCCATTTTTACTTACACATAACCTGAATCCTGCAAAATCCTCCAATTCCAAAATTGTTAAAACTCCAAGTAACCTGAATCCTGCAAAATCCTCCAATATTGGTCACTGGTGACCATACAGCCTGTATCCTGCAAAATCCTGCAGTCTTGCCCTGGCTGCAGTCAGCGGGCAAGGGGTAAAACCCCAAGTAACCTCAATCCTGCGATGCATCAAACTCCAAGTGACCTCAATCCTGCAAAATCCTTGTGTGTCACATTCAGCCTGATAACCTGAATCCTCCATATTCCTGCAGGGGTAAAACCTCAAGTAACCTCAATCCTGCAAAATCCTGCGATGCATCAAACTCCAAGTGACCTCAATCCTGCAAAATCCTGCATTTTGCCATGAGGAATTTGGAGGATTTGGGAGGGTTAGGGTTAAAGGTAGAATACACCATTGGTAATTTCTTGAATCATCCGGAATGGGTGGAGTTGGGGGTTGTATTTTATAGTAAATATTGTTGAACTGACCTGTTCAAAGTTTTACAATCATGGATGCTGAGAAAAGCAAGAAAAAACGATGTTCGTTTTAAACTGCGTCGGGCAGTTGTTATGTTTTTATGTTCTTATGTGTTTGAAATTTGTTTTTAACAAAATTATATTTGTTGGGAACAATTACAGGACATCTAGCGCAATCATTTTGCTGGATGCCTAGAATCATTATTTACTTTCAAATAAGTAAGATATTTCTTAATAATTCGGTAGTAAAATTTTTCGATATCTGCAAATGGTGTATCCTACCTTTAAGTTAGAGGAAAGCTGTAAACAATTTTTAACCATTTACCTCGGTGCTTAACCAGTTCGCGCCGGGATTATTTTAACATCGCCGAGCGGACGGGCAGGATTATTTTTAACGAAACTCAATCCGAAGCAGGTTGATAGTGCCGGGAAGCACACCCACGCATTTCCGGCCTTGCGCGCTGCTGACATACATTTCCGAACTTGAACTTGGCGTGTTTATGCGTCATCAGTTTTGAATTTGGGGAACTTTTTGCGTTTATATATACGTCATCCGGCGCGAACTGGTTAACCCTTTTCATACTAAAGTTGAGTTTACCCAACTTTTTTTAGCTTTTGTTAACAAAACGTGGCAAGGAAAGAGTTAAAGGTGACTCGGACTCGGACTTGTGACTCGAACCTCGAACGTTTGGTGACTCAAACACAAGTCTGTAGTTTGTTTTGTTGTTTTATTTCCCACAGGTGTTCTGGTCCTACATTGTCGGCATGCTAACCAACCTGGAATCACTGAGTCTCGATCGCATCTTCTCCATGCTCAAGATGTTTGCCATGCAAGGCCCTTCCTTCTCAGAATTCTCCGAGCACAAACTGCGTCAGTTCCTGGATCGCAAGGTGCGGGAGCAGCTGCTGGTGTACTCGACAGGAGTCTATCGCTTGCCGAAAACTGAGACGTGAATGGGGTCAATCGTGTCTGGGCAAAATGAGACGTAACTCGGCACAGGCCATAACCCTACCAGATCCAGCACAGTGCATCTGTGGTGACTGCTTGACCTTGCTGGACTCTGCACACAAGTCAATGTGACAAAGTATGCAATCTGATGCGTCTGGCAGGGTTTCTAGCCAAAATACCCTGGAGGGTAAGGGTTAATACACTATTTCGCAGGGGGTTAGGGGTAACTACTGAACCTGTGTGAAGCTGTTGTAGTTTGTTAGGTTTGGTATGCTTTCTAGTGCGAGAGCCTAGAGGGTTAGGGTTAACTACTGAACCTGTGTGCAGTTGTTGAAGTTTGTTAGGTTTGGTAGGCTTTTATAGTGCAAAGCCTAGAGGGTTAGGGTTAACTACTGAACCTGTGTGCAGTTGTTGAAGTTTGTTAGGTTTTTATAGTGCGAGAGCCTAGGGGGTTAGGGTTAATTACTGAACCCGTGTGCAGTTGTTGAAGTTTGTTAGGTTTGGTATGCTTTCTAGTGTGAGAGCCTGCGGGGTTAGGGTTAACTACTGAACCTGTGTACAGCTGTTGAAGTTTGTTAGGTTTGGTAGGCTTTCTTGTGCGAGAGCCTAGGGGGTTAGGGTTAATTACTGAACCCGTGTGCAGTTGTTGAAGTTTGTTAGGTTTGGTATGCTTTCTAGTGCGAGAGCCTAGGGGGTTAGGGTTAACTACTGAACCTGTGTGCTGTTGTTGAAGTTTGTTAGGTTTGGTATGCTTTCTAGTGCGAGAGCCTAGGGGGTTAGGGTTAACTACTGAACCTGTGTGCTGTTGTTGAAGTTTGTTAGGTTTGGTATGCTTTCTAGTGCGAGAGCCTAGAGGGTTAGGGTTAACTACTGAACCTGTGTGCAGTTGTTGAAGTTTGTTAGGTTTGGTAGGCTTTTATAGTGCAAAGCCTAGAGGGTTAGGGTTAACTACTGAACCTGTGTGCAGTTGTTGAAGTTTGTTAGGTTTTTATAGTGCGAGAGCCTAGGGGGTTAGGGTTAATTACTGAACCCGTGTGCAGTTGTTGAAGTTTGTTAGGTTTGGTATGCTTTCTAGTGTGAGAGCCTGCGGGGTTAGGGTTAACTACTGAACCTGTGTACAGCTGTTGAAGTTTGTTAGGTTTGGTAGGCTTTCTTGTGCGAGAGCCTAGGGGGTTAGGGTTAATTACTGAACCCGTGTGCAGTTGTTGAAGTTTGTTAGGTTTGGTATGCTTTCTAGTGCGAGAGCCTAGGGGGTTAGGGTTAACTACTGAACCTGTGTGCTGTTGTTGAAGTTTGTTAGGTTTGGTATGCTTTCTAGTGCGAGAGCCAGCTAGGGGGTTAGGGTTAACTACTGAACCTGTGTGCTGTTGTTGAAGTTTGTTAGGTTTGGTATGCTTTCTAGTGCGAGAGCCTAGAGGGTTAGGGTTAACTACTGAACCTGTGTGCAGTTGTTGAAGTTTGTTAGGTTTGGTAGGCTTTTATAGTGCAAAGCCTAGAGGGTTAGGGTTAACTACTGAACCTGTGTGCAGTTGTTGAAGTTTGTTAGGTTTTTATAGTGCGAGAGCCTAGGGGGTTAGGGTTAATTACTGAACCTGTGTGCAGTTGTTGAAGTTTGTTAGGTTTGGTAGGCTTTCTAGTGCGAGAGCAGGGGGTTAGGGTTAACTACTGAACCTGTGTGCAGTTGTTGAAGTTTGGTAGGCTTTCTTGTGCGAGGGGTTAGGGGGACACCCTGTGATTTTATTAGTGCAACCAATGAATTTCACATGATCTGCAATGTACACTTGTTAAAACCCATTTCATTTGTGTTTATTCCTTGCAGGCTTATGCTATCGGAGGCGTTGGATCCGTTGTTCGTGTTTTGACCGACCGGAAAACAGTTTGAAAAATGTGTCTTAGATAAAAGCAAACTTCTAGGTGTAAATGAGAGAGGTAGACATCAAAGCATATTTACGAATTAGGGGCATTCTTTTTTATTTCTATGGTTTTCATATTAATTGTTTGCCTTTTAAAGAAATCGTATACGTTTGGTAATTGGAACCCACTGTTTCAATCCTATATAGTTATAGATATATACCATTAAACTAACCTGCAAAAATTTTATTTCAAAAAGGTGGTAGCGATTTTGAGATATTATGAAAATCTAGAGCGGTTATGTCCACGCAGGAAGAATAATCTGCATTGGAATACACAATCTGAGAAACGTCACTGCAGTAACGCTTCTCAGATTGCATTATACTATCCAAAGCTGCTGTACTTCTTACCAAGTAAGTTTTTATTGCCATTAATTTTTTGAGTAATTACCAAACGTATACGATTCCTTTAAGTTTTTTTTTAATTTGAAGGAATACAAAATTGGAGTTCTACCTGATTAGATGGATAAACTAAATGAAGTGTACTTGTGTATTATCTTGAGTTTTGTTTATTGTGAATTTATCATGAGTTAATAACACTCCCAGAAATCACTGGATAATTGGTAGAGCGCGGGTCCGGTATTCCGGAGGTCACAGGTTCAAGTCCTATACCCAGCACGATATGAGACCGAGGGACTCCTTTCTTAGTCCCCCATACCTATACACTCTCTAAACTATTGAATTTTCTGAGAAACTACAACATTCCGCAACCACAACGACCGCCACAAAAGAGGGGGGGGGGGGGGGTGTGGTGGGGGGGTGGGGGGGGGGGGGGGGGTGGGATGGTGGGGGGGTGGGGGGGGGGGGGGGGGGTGGGGGGGGGGGTCCCCCGTTTCATATCTTGCTTCATATTTCAAATTCCGCCTTGCCGATTTCTTTGTTCACTTTTATTATGCAAATTTATGCAAATTTACCTCGTCAATTTTTCTTTGTGGTTTATTTGTGTGGAAATAAAAAGGGACGCCCTTAAATAGCTTTGGAAAACCTTACGATATGAAAGAAAACATGCAGGAGAGATTATACAAAATAAATGTTGTCATTGTCAAATGCGACGAGAAATGTACACTTGTTGGGCCCAAAATCATTGTGAAACGCTCATGACAAAAAAGAAGCGATTCCAAAAGTATTTTTTTTATAAGTGTAGTTTTGTCGGCTTAAGAGTGTAATCAAGTCCAGCATAGGTCAAATCATAAGTAATCAAATCGCAAGTAGGGTGTGCATCGGTGCGGAACCGGGTACCTGATTATTTTTACCGACCGTTGATGTCGGTAACCGGTTCCAGCATATAGAATCGAGAACCTGCAACCAAATTTTTGCAAGTTACATAGTAATTCCCAGACAATAAAAAAAATATTTCGAAGAAAAAAACCAACAGAAATTGCAACGATCAACCACTAACAGCTTGTTGCTTTGAAAATTGCTTTGTACCTTGAAAATACAACTGAGCAACAAAATGGTGTATTTGACAGGTACCTATACTGCACACCCCTAATCGCACCTGAGACGTACATGTATATGGGTATTTCCATAAATTCAGGTCTCACTGGAAAAATATCATTTTCAGTGACATGAGTGACTTCACCAGATCATAGCTAAGAAAGTCCAAGTCCCATGCTCACTTTTACTTTTAAATATTGTTGTGTAGGGGTGTATCTTCAATAATAAGATAAAAAATATTTTTATTTTACAAACGGACTTGTATATTTTGATGGAATAAATGCCGACAATATCACTTTTTTTGGCAAAATGCTGTGACATTTTTACATCACTGTCAATTTGTTAGATCTGCAGCCCTATCGTATGGTAAAATGGATTACAGATGGTCATAAATGATAGATAACAAACCAATTTTGAAAACAATAAGCTGAAACCTAAAACTTAATTTTTTTTTAAAAATTTGAGCGAAATTCTGTAAATGGGTTCCTCGTGTAAGGTTTGGTGTCCCCAAAAATAGCGTACTAAGTGAACCTTTACTGTGAGTGTGGAATCCATATCAAGCAGCAGTGGCTCTATTTTTTGGTCATTTCTTGTAGCATTTACATGGTTTTAAAGTTTTAGACAGAATAGGTGGTGAAAATATATCAAATCTGAAAATTATGGTCATTCTTAATTTTTCCAGATGACCTTGGTGTCCCATCAAATATTACGTCGGGACATATTGATGATTCATTTTTTAGATGTTATCACATGTTATTTGCTGTTAATTCTACTTGATTTGTTTCTGAATTGTGGTTTCTTCACATACATGAATAAAAATTGACATCTTTGCATCAAATTTAAAAAAATAATAAAAATAAAGATTTGGTGTCCCACTTACACGAGGAACCGCCAGGAATCACTTTCCTGGCCAAAAATTAGGGATTAGTTCAAGTGTGATTAATTAAGTGGATTTTTGACTTGCAACATGATCAATCGTTATGAAAAGAACATAAAATTAGCAAAAAACATGTTTTAGGATGCCCAAATGTAAGATTTTTCATTTCGGTGTCCCACTTACGCGAGGAACCCTATTTTTTCCGCGTAAACCACCCTATTTGGAGCTAATCCACTGTAATTTTAGTTCAGAATAATTGTTTTATCACCATTTATATGGAACTTAGTCAATATGCAATTTTTTTAAAGTAATGTTCAACATAAAGTTGTTTTACTGATTTTAGGATCAAAATACACATGTCACAGACTGTGTTCCTTATTTATGGAAATACCCATATACCAAGCAATATATGTAACTGAGAGACTCCCCCCTCCATACCTATACACTATTGTTACCTAACGCACCCCCCTAAAAAGAAACCACAACATTCCGCAAGCACAATGACCACCACAAAGAAGGGGGTGGGGGGGATCTCTCCGTCCCATCTATTGCTTAATTTGTACATGTATGCTACAGAATAACAAAACCAAAATTGATTTTACTGACATATGTTAAAAGTTTATTAAACAAAATTGTATATTACTCTTATTTGACACAATTGTCAGAATTAAAGTTATGCAACCAGCTACCCATATTAAATTGTAGTCTTGCATTTACTTGTATGTACACATTTTGGGCGAGCTCTTCCTCTGCACTATAGTTCTTCAAATATTTTTGAAAAATACGTGCGAGTGAAACACGTCATTGTGCTCATTGTAAATTTAGCTATTGATGTTAGCATGAGCTTCAAGATACCTAAATGTGAACTGCCCCCACAAAACCAGACATAAGTGGGGTTTTTTAAAAGTGAGATAATGTTATTTTCATCTTTCATTTGGTACCAAAACCACTTCCTATTGTTCAGGGTGCAACCCCCTAAAAAAAACAGACAAACCAACGTTAATGAAGTATGTTGCACATTTTCATTTATTATTTGGCAGGATTACAAACAAACACAAAATTGCATATATGTATATACAATTACAAAGGTTAACAAAATACAGAACAAAGCTAGTCAGAAAAATTTCTAAAACACCCTTAAAGGTAGGATACACTATTGGTAATTGCTTGGATTTTGGGGGTTGTATTTTATAGTAAATATCGTTTACAATATTGAATGCAGAGAAAAAGCAAAAAAAACGGCGTTTGTTTACAACCGGGGTCCGGCAGTTGTTCTTGTTTTTTCGCATAAAATTCAATTTTTCAGAACAATTACAGGATACCGGTATCTAGCGCAATTATTTTGCTGGATGCCAAGAATCATTATTTACTTTTAAATAAGTAAGATATTTCTTAAAAATTTGGTATTAAGAAAATTTGATATCTGCAAAATAGTTAATTCTACCTTTAGGAACATACATGCAGGTCTATACGAGAGCCCAAGCAATTGGCCGTTCCCAACAGGCACATTTTTTAAAGGGCAATGCGCTATTGACACAAAATAACACAAACCATTGTGAGATACAAACAGTGTATTTTAGCCTGCAGAATCAGAATGCAATTAATACGTCTCACCCAATCAGGCTACAACTTGCGAAACAAGGAAAATGTTGTTTCATTTTTTACGAGTACGTCACGATTACCGTTCAATAATGAAAAACATGTAAATTACTTAATCTGCTCATACAAGTTATATATTTCAAAATTATTCATTTCTTTTAACTGAAAGGCCGTAATTAAAAAGTCTAACCCGGCATATTAGCTACTGCAAGACACAGACTGCAGTTTTGACATTACATTTGATTGACATCAAAATACGACAGATTGTTTTTTCACATTTGGTAGTCTTCATTTTCAACAGATATCCTGACTACATATGTTCATTGAACCCCATCCCCCGTTTAACAGTTTTTACTTCGCTCACAGTATTTAGAAGTGATCTTCACACCAATCTTAGCACAAAAGTTTACACAAAATAAATATATACACATTATAAAACATAATACGTTTCTTAAAAATATATACTTTTATTTACATTTTGACAGTATTATTACAATGCCTTCTCATTAGTGGTTGGAGTAATCCCAAAAATACTCAATACTCAATTTCGTTAAGTATTACTCAAGTACTATAATTGTCAGGCCAACCAGCTAGTTTATAAAAATAATCCTATATTTACAAAGAATACATGTATTAGCCATCAATGGTTGGAATAATCCTAAACCTACCCAAAGGATTCTCACTGTTACATAAACACAATAGTTATCTGGCCAACAAGTTTCAACTTGTGAAGGAAATGGACCAAACCACCCATACAGCCTCAGTGTTGGATAAGAAATCAACGAGTGTTATACATCCACTTGGTATATGTTTTATGCACACACGTACAGATTTGAAGTCTTCAGTAATTTCGGTGGTCAATTTAAACTGTTTGCAGATACACAGATCGGCAAATCATCAAAACACTCTACAAAGACCTGGGTCAGAGTTGACCCAAATGCGAGTCACCTTAATTTCCCTTCCAGTCATTTGATACTGACACAAATAATCGTCATTTTGACATAGAAATTGTCTTTTCGATTTAAGGAAAATGTCATTTTAGAGGGAAAAAATACATTTTGACCCGAGAGATTATTCGGTCATATCTGACCCGGATTCAGTGTAGAATCTGAGTCGGGACTTATAAGAGTGTAAGTTCGACTCTGATGACAAACCACCGTTTCGTACGAAGAGGGTGAAGAGCTAATTGTCTTACGCGCAGTGTGACGCAACTGACGATCTGAATCGAGAATGTGTTACGATGTTTATTCTTTAAACTGCAAGCAGGCATCCTGAAGTGACAGAGTTTTCCTTATCGATTTTGTTCTGTGGAATTTGCACAGGTTCCCGATTTTATGGTGACAATTATTGTTTTTGTTGGATAGAATATTCTGATTTTTCCCAAAAAGTAGCTGTTATTGTGGTTGGGATATGTACTTTAAAGAACTTGAAAACGTAGCCGCGATCAACACTATTAAGTCTCCGTCAAATCTTCATCTGAACTTTATTTTCGAAGTTTTGAAAACTTGTTTTTACCTATTCATGGGCATACAACCACTCTCCCCCCCCCCCCCCTACTTTTTTTTTGACCGGGGATGGGTCATTCGATCACCCCAGATTTTTGTGGTGAGAATAACAAAAGAATATGCTGGTTTTGAGGTATCTTGTACCTTTCCAACATTAAAATGTAGTTATAGGTTTTCCCGGTCAATTTCGGCAAAAGAGCTGCCAATTTAACCACTGCGCCATTCTATTTCGCGTGAAATGTAATGCTGCTATGTTATTTTAACATCACCGAGCCAAGGCGCGGGATGATTTTTAACGAAAGCCGATCCGAGGCGGGTTCAGGCCGATGGTACCGGGAAGCACACCCACAACAGTTTCGGCCTTGCTCGCTGTTAACAGATATTTTCGGCCTTGCTCGTAACGTGTTTATGCGTCATCCGTTTTAAATCTGGAGAAAACTTTGCGTGTATATATGCACCCCGTTTTAAACACCACCTGAATTTTGAAAGATTTAATTTTTGTTTTAAAATTTGGTCGAATTGCTATTTATTTTCAAAGACAATGTTAACAAATATTTTCAGCGAATAATTAAAAAGTGGATTTTGACAAGAACATAATTTCATATGAATCCGAAACGAACTTCTAGGGTACAGAATTTGTTGACATGGTTTTAAAGTTAATTTGTCAACAAATTACGCGTGTAAAATCTTGACATGTACTATAGCGAGCAAGTGCCGATTCCGTATGGTTTTCAGAGCAGCATGTTCCCTAATATTGTACATCGTATGGGATTGAACCATACATGACATGTACATTTTGATATCGTGAAACCATGCAGCCGTGCTCCCCCCTCCCCTGTCCCTCCCCCAGATTTACAGATTTACGCCACTGCCTCTATAAAAAATGTTTAACACTTTTGTTATGAGGCCTTTTATTATGAGTAAATGTGAACCCTAATCTTGGTGAACACAAAGCGACGGGAAGCGGTGAACACAAAGCGACGGGAAGCGGGAATCCAAATCTAATCCATACGATAGCTTGTTATTATAACCTAAATGCAAATTAGTCAGTCTCGGCATGTCACGTACAGCGGAGGCAATGTGCTCAATGTCTGTCGGTGTCAAATCGCACATGCCCAGGTCCAGCTTATTTAAGTGCTTCATTTTCGGCAATTCCTTGGCCCACAACTCGGCCGATCCGCCCAATCTCTTGTTGCCATCAAGGACCAAGTTAGTCAGTCTGGGGATGTCGCGTGCAGCCAAGGCAATGTGCTCAATGTCTGTCCCCGTTAGTTCGCAATTACATATCCAAAGTATTGTCAGACTTGTCAAGTGTCGGATATGAGGGGCCCATTCTACAGCTCTACCTCCCAATGTATAGTAATATGCCAAGTCAAGATTGGTCAGGTGTTGGTTGCACTTCATTGACGACATGATTTTCTCAAAATCACCCTCCACTGAAGTACAATTTGTAAGTGTCAGTTCCCGGAGGTTTTCCATGTAACCCAGAGCGAAGGCAAAATCGCCGAGCAAAGACACTTGAAAAACCACGATAGTTTTAACGCGTGCCAGCTGCGCCATGCGGCTATCTGACCCACAGATGATTTTCAGAAGGTATATGAGACTGCGGAAATCAGTATTGTTAGGCACATCGATATCTGATGGGATGAGCGAGTCACTGGTGAGACACTGTGGGACTTTGCTTGCCTGGCTTTCCAATAAGCAGTTGCGACTAATCGCTTGTATAACACCTGACTGGTACTTTGGCTTATCATCATCCTTATTGAACTTACGATCAAGGAAGTTTACGATGTCAGTCATACATTTCTCATTGTCACCACAACAAAAACGCAACAGAAAATCGTTTGAAACAACATCATCAATCGTTGAGCACAATTTACTCAAAATGCTCTGAAATTCGCTCTCTTCTAAACTTTGCAAGTATTTCGCTGCACAATATTCCTGTATTGTCTTGTGCATGAATTGTATGTCACTGTGGGATTTGAGTTTTTTTATAACTCGCTGCTTGGTCAGGATGCCTGCTTTTAGTGCCAGCTTCAGTGCGTTCGGTTCAAAAACATTTTCTTGAAACGAGAATTTCTGGTTGGCATTCATGAGTCCGCGCAGCGCAGTTTTTCCTATGATAATCACTGTTTTTGAAGCATCTTCGTCGCAGATATCTCCTTTTCTTGTGAACGTGTAATTAACTGCCTCATTGAAGAGGCGTGAAGTAGTTTCTGGGAGTTGTTTATTCTCCCTCCACAACAAATTCATAAGCAACAGTAACATTGGATTTTTAGCAAAATCACGCAGCGTGTTGGACTTTCCAATGGTTTGGATTAGTGCATTGCCACTATCAGGATCATTGTCATAGAATTTCAGAACGTATTCACCGACATCCTCGTCGGTAAACCCCAGAACCTCTACGTGTGTGCAAGGATTTTGGACGAGTTTTGATGTTAGTGTCTCAAGATGAGAGGGGCGGGTTGAGACACAGATGAAACATTCCCTGTACACTGTTCTATTGAGTGCTTTGAGGACAGAACCGAATGAGGCTGCATTGAGTGTTTCGGTCTTCATTTCGTCAAAACCATCCAAAAGAATCAAGACCTCATTTGGGTTGGCCAGGATGAATTTATCAAGTTCTTGTTTGTCTACTCCTGACTTTTCGCCTACAAGTTGATCGAAAGAGGAATCAACGAGATCAGATTCCTGCGACAGGGCACACATCTTTAAAAGAAAGATGAGCTTAAATCTATTCAGGATTTCGCTTACCCTGTTGGCCCAGTCCAATACAATCTTATCAAATATGGTGGACTTCCCAACACCGCCTAGGCCAATTAAAATAAGACGATTGCAATCGTACCAATGTTTGAATATTGTGTCATAATCGGTTGAATATACAATGTCGTCAGTGTATCTTTCTTCTACAGTACCTTTCTTTGTTCTAATCTGCAGTTTAGTGTAAATGCCAACGATGGGTCTTTGATCATCAGGAATCCCAGGGTTCAACTGAAGATAACTGCGCGTAGTCTGGTACCATTTCACCAAAATGTCCCTAGTCTTGTTACCAGCCTCTTGGTAGCTAGGAGCCTCCAACCTTGGTTCTTGGTCTGGTCTCGGACTATGCTGAGGTGCAGGCACTCCTATTCAGATAACAAAAAGCAACAAAAGTGGAAGCTGTTCACACAATTGCCAGCGTGTGTACTGTAAAATTCGGATGAAATCAGGCCCTAAAAGGTGCCATATTTTGCAATGAAGCAGAGGCGTCATTTTTCAAGATGCTACCGGCCCACAGGATTAGTTTTCTGGAGATCATCTTTGGATGGAAATTTCTTCCAAAAGTTAATATTGAGCGCTTTGGGGTGCAGCCGAATGAGGCTACATCGAGTAGTTTGGCCCTTGTTACCACGAAACCATCCAAAAGACTCAAGACCTCATTTGGGTTGGCCAGGATGAACTGATCATTTGCTATTCCCGAATCTTCGTCTAGAAGCTGATCGAAAGAGGAATCAACGAGATGAGATTTCTGCGACAGGGCACACGTCTTTAAAATAAAGACGAGTTTGAATCTGTTCAGAATTTCGCTTACTTAATTCATCGGCCCAATCGTATGCAATCTTGTCAAAAATCGTTGACTTACCGACCCCTCCCATACCACAGAAAACGAGGCGTTTGATAAGTTCCCCAGTTATTGTCCGTATATTGTTAATATTTTGTCATACTGTGTTGAGTTTACAGTTTCTCTTGTCTGGCCAGTGACAACTGCTACCCCTTCCCGTGTTTCTAACTGTACTTTAGTGTATATGCCAGCTATGTGCTTCTGGTCATTATCAACGTCAGGCAACAACTGCACGTAACTGCCTGTTGATTTATGAACTCTCTTTAATATATCCCTGGTCTTGTTACCGGCATCTTGATAGCTAGGAGCCGCCAACCTTGGTTCTTGGTCTGGTCTCTGACTAAGCTGAGATATCGGTGCAGGAATACCTATTTTAAACCAAAACAAGAAAAAAGGTTTGCTTCAATAATACATTGTTTTTAAAATAGATTGTGGCTAGTCTAGAAGAAAATTGTAAGTACAAGAAATGACTTTGGGATTTCTGGTGCTATTGTAAGACACTGCACAAACGTGACACGATCAAGCGGAATGAGTCAGATGTCGGGAAATTCCAAAAATGAACTGTGTTCTTCGTAGGTATTTAAAGGTTCTACGCAGACCTTTCGAGGAGAATTACTGTTTAATAATTTAAAATGTGTCTTGGTGTGTAAGTAACAAGACCAGGGGTGATAAAATGGTATAAAATGACATTAATTGGGGTTAATCACCGTAAATGTAATTGGCCCCCCTCATTAACATGTTCAAACACTGACAAATGGTGGCGCTGTTCGTGACGAACAATCGGCAACCCCCAAAAGAACATGTACATGCGAGATTGTATGCACGCGGGTACGGGTACGCACGCAGCAGATTTTGTTCAGACATGGCGAGTGAAGACGACAGTTCGGGGCCGGGGAGCGCATATATCCGCAGTATCACCAGGTCCTACATCTGAAGAAGATATTCCACTTGACAATTCCTTTGACAATAACTTGAGTCGACCATCGACTGAATGATTTTGCATCGATACGCATGGCACATGATGCATGCATGCACGCCGGCACGCTGGTCGCGACGTCGAAGTCTTGCCGAACATATACCTCACAATTATGCACATTTTACATGTTAATAAGCTACATTCTAGGGGCGGGGCCGGTCCCCCAAAGCACTTTAGTATTTTTTTTTCATATTAATTACCTAAAAATAAAACTGTTATAAACTGAAAATCACTCAATTAGTTATAATCTTTCATTTAAACTAATAAAAACCACATTTCTAGGACCCTTTAAACAAATGTACATAACTCGACAACAAAACATTGTATCAACATGAGGTCTTCGGTTTTTAAAACGTACAGACGCCCTCTTTATAACTACATGAAAACTCATTTTTTGACTGGGGACGACATCCGACTCATTCTGCTTGATCGTGTCACAAATAAGTTTGGTAAATAATATATAAATGTTTTTACAACTATAGGCCTAGCGTTGTTAGATGCAAACAAGTGTTTTCTTAAAGTACATTCCCATTTTTAAAACCAACAAAAGTAAATCCAAACAAAAAGATGGTAACTGCAGGTGTACCAACAAAAATGACTGGACCTCATTTTCCCGAGACTTACTGAGATGATAGCAACTTATCATCTTGTGGTTGTACACCCGAAATAAGCAATATCTGGTTTCTCAAATGCTATTTAAAGAAAAGTTGAAGTCCGTCGCAATGCACAAACTGGTGAAATAAACTGGCTTTTACCACCACGCACATTTCCCCCCACAATAGTTCCGTTACTCATGTCATTCGTGCATACATCCAAAAACTAATGGGCGGCTTAGCTTTTTTCATAAGTGGTACACATATAGGGCGCTATTTGGCGTGGTTTCATAAAGGAACAAATTACTCCAACTAGACGTCACCACTCCAAATACCGCCCTCATATTGTGTCCAGCATATAGCCAACTGGTTACTCCTTTAAAGTACATTTGAATTGATATAATTTACGCTACTTTCATTTTGATAAACAAGATTATTTTACCTGGTCCCTCTGTCGGGTAGTTGTAATTAGTGATATTAACATTTGAACCAAGAAAGGTAGTGTTGTTGCTACCACTGACTGAGCTGATGCATACAGTTCGTTGTGGGGAATCTAAAATCAGAAGCAAGAATTATAATATCCTTAAATAAAGTAGCTGACAAAAAGATGCATGTACTCCATTCAATATCTAATGATCGTCTGTGCCTCAAGATGAGAGCTAGAGGGGCGGGTTGAGCCACGTACAGATGAAACATTGGCGGTAATTTGTTTCTATTGAGTGCTTTGAATGAGGCCGCATCGAGTGGTTTGGCCCTCATTTCCTCGAAACCATCCAAAGGAATCAAGACCTCATTTGGGTTGGCAAGGATGAATTTATCAAGTTCATCATTTGCTATTCCCGAATCTTCGTCTGGAAGCTGATCCGAAGAGGAATGAACGAGATCAGATTCCTGCGACAGGGCACACATTTTTTAAAGAAAGACGAGCTTGAATCTGTTCAGGATTTCGTTCACGTCATCGGCCAAATCGTATGCAATCTGTCAAAAATGAGTCTACAGTTTCTCCTTTCTGGCCAGTGAAAAACAAGGAAATCAGCTGATCGGGGAAAACTTGCTTGCCTGATATCCATTGACTTACAGCTCGTTATTGATGACTTTTGAGCTTGGGAACTGATAAGTTTTGTTGTGTTCATGTTTATGCTGTTAATTACCACCCACTCCCCAAAAACACATTTGAACTTTAAGCTACTTTCATTTTGACAAACAAGATTCTTTTTACCTGGTAAGTTGTCATTTGTAGTGACAATGCTTGAACCAACAACAGTTTGGTTGTGGCTACCACTGACTGTGTCAATGTTTCCGATAGTTTCAATTTGTTGTGAGGAATCTAAAATCAAAAGCAAGAATTAAAATATCCTTAAATTATTACAAAACTTTACAAAATTACAAAATATTACTTTTAAATGAAAATAAATATTTTTCCTGACCGTCATAGAAAAAAAGGGGTGGGGGCTACAAAAAATCTTCTGGTGAGGTGGGGAGGGTGGTAATAAACACCCCTCCACTCCCCAGTAAGGTTATGACTATAAGCAACTAGCTACTATGTACTGACCTGTTGCAGCAGAGGGGGTGGGTACCTGGGCATCGTGTTGACAGGCTGCTTCAGATTGTGCGTCCATACTTTGGATCACCCGCCCACAAATACAAGTCCTGTTAGCAACATGAGTAATGATAAACTGTGCTACATTTTGTTCATTGGTATTGTTTGTTTAACACACCTAAGACCTCAGTGACATATTGCATCAGGGGTATGGATGACAGACAACCAATGTAGTTCACGCACAAGTCCTTTGGAGACAGTGAACTAGTCATGCATTTTAGTCATCAATTCACCAATTGAAGCAAAATATAGGTTTTCCCGGCTATTTTAAAACTCTCACATTTAATTTTGTATGTGAAAAAAAATGTACATGCTTTTACTAAACCAATTTAGTAAGTTACCATTTAAAGGGATCGTATACGTTTGGTAATTACTCCAAAAAATTTATGGCAATAAAAACCTACTTGGTAAGAAGTACAGCAGCTTTGGACAGTATGCATTTTTAGAAACTTTTCACTGCGGTTATGGAAAAAGATATCAATTTTTATCCCCAAAAATTTGAATCTGAGAAGCGTTGCTGCAGTGACGTTTCTCAGACTGTGTATTACAATGCAGATTATTCTTCCTGCGTGGACATAACTTCTCCAGACTTTCGGCAATATCTCAAAATCGCAACCACCTTTTGAAATGACATTTTTACAGGTTAGTTTTATGGTATATATATATCTATAACTATAGAGTGGAACAAACAATGGGTTCCAATTACCAAACGTATACGATCCCTTTAAGAAATGACTTTACAAAAATACATATCAGTAAAAAATACACGCATCAATTTAGGAAGAGATTATCGCTCAATTCTTAATGTACAATAAGGAAGCATTCCCAATCACAAGAAAGTTACAATTTGGTTCAATATATAGCCTAGGTTTGTGCACAGATTGTCTCCACATGTACGGTAGTTCCAACATGTCCCCAACGTAAAAAATAAAATTGAACAAAGTTTGGGCTGCGAAACTATAACTATTATAGGCTATGCTTCTTAATACTCACTGCAATTTCCTGAATAACGGCCCTCTAAACTGTTGTCTTGGCGAGCTGTTGTTGTGAGCACTGCACCTTCAAAATTGTAATTTTATGTTCCAATTTTTGAGAGTTAGTTGTTGACGTCCAAATAAATTGATGTTATTTCCTGGTGTGCGTGCGCATACAGGGTGTGTTTATGAACCCCCAAGCCTCTACCTTTTCAATGCTCTTGTTGTGTAGAAAAAAACGCCCTATTGTTGTTACAAATATTAATACCCACTCCCAAAATTCGGTGGTCCAAAATTAACATATCTGCACGGGGAGAAAATATTGCAAAGTGCGTTGGGGTTATTTTGTTGCGATTTGCTTATGCGTTGCATCATATTACAACCTCCAATTCCAGTTTATTTACAAGTTAAACTAGTGTTTATGTTGAAAGCAATATAATAGATTATAATTGGCACAACAATTGTGAGATACACATACATGTATTTTAACCTGTGGAAGTAGAATGTAATTAATACGTCTACCCAATCAGGTTATAACTTTCCTTTTTTAGAAGTACAATGTATGTGATTACCGTAAATGAAAAACATGTAAATATAAATTATAAAATTTCATTTTAACTGAAAGGCCTTAATTAAAAAGCCAATCCCGGCATATTAGCTACTGCAAGACACAGACTGCAGTTTTGACTTTACACTTGATTGACATCAAAATACGCCAGAAGATTCCACAAGTTGGCAGTCTTAATTTCCAACGGATATTACATCATGGTCTAATAATCTCCTTCAGCTGATCCGAAGCCAAAACGAACCCCCCCCCCCCCCCCCCCCCAACACACACACGGTACAGTCGATACTTTGGTTTGCTTCAAAGAAGTTTGTTTTTGTGTGCGGTGTAAACACTGGGGTAAAAACAGACTTAATTCGTCGCCACGTGAGATCCGATTTTCCCCAATTAGAATCTTATCAAGCCAATAATATAGTAAGCAAGTATTAAGTGTGAACATGCTTTCAGCAGATTTGGTTAACACACCAATAACCAGGCAAGGCAAGCATAGTCTAAACATTTGGGATTATTAGTAAATATGATCGATATTGCATCTAGGGTATGAATGACAGACAACCAATGTAGTTCATGCACCAATCCTATGGAGATAGTGAATCAGTCATGCTTTTAATTAATTATTCCAATATTTCTCAAACTATCTGATCACTTATTAAAGTATTGAATATTATAAAATTATGAGAAACATATATTGTAATTAAAACTCAGTGGTTTTTTTTTATTTTTGAAATAAAAGAAGATAATATTGAAATGTATTTTCAGGTAGGCCCATTCATTATACCAAGAGGAACAGATGTGATTGGTTAGTATCCTGATTGGTCGATTTGGTTACATTGCGTCTAAAAGTGGCTTCCAATAATAGTGTCTTCATTGTGATCATCATCGGACAATAAAGGGATCGTATACGTTTGGTAATGACTCCAACAATTAATGGCAATAAAAACTTACTTGGTAAGAAGTACAGCAGCTTTGGATAATATAACGCATTTTTAGAAACTTTTCACTTCGAAGTACGGCGGTTATGGAAAAAGATATCACTTTTTATCCCCAAAAATTTGAGTCTGAGAAGCGTTACTACAGTGACGTTTCTCAGACTGTGTATTCGAAAGCAGATTATTATTCCTGCGTTTGTTTTTGATTGAAATAGGGGACGTATGACAAAGGGAACAATGGGGTCCCCTATTCCGCAAAGGTCCCCGATTCAGACTCGTGTGCAAATCCTATGGCGATCATCCGAAAACGTTAGAGTACAAACAAAAGAGGGAAGACGGTCGGACAATGCCCCGTCCCCTATTGACGGCATTTACCCACTTGTGTGCGTGAACATAACCACTCCAGATTTTCGGCAATATCTCAAAATCGCAACCACCTTTTTAAATGAAATTTTTACAGGTTAGTTTTATGGTATATATATATCTATAACTATAGATTGAAACAAACAATGGATTCCAATTACCAAACGTATACGATCCCTTTAAGAAATGACTTTACAAAAATACATATCAGTAAAAATTACACGCATCAATTTAGGAAGAGATTGTCGCTCAATTCTTAATGTACAATAAGGAAGCATTCACAATCACAAGAAAGTCACTATTTAGTTCAATATATAGCCTAGGTTTGTGCACAGATTGTCTCCACACGTACGGTAGTTCCAACATGTCCCCAACGTAAACAAAAACCAAGTTGAACAAAGTTTGGGCTGCGAAACTATAACTATTATAGGCTATTCTTCTTATTACTCACTGCAATTTCCTGAATAACGGCCCTCTAAACTGTTGTCTTGGCAAGCTGTTGTTGTGAGCACTGCACCTTCAAAATTGTAATTTTATGTTTCAATTTTCGAGAGTTAGTTGTTGACGTCCAAATAAATTGATGTTATTTCCTGGTGTGCGCGCGCATACAAGGTGTGTTTATGAACCCCCAGCCTCTACCTTTTCAACGCTCTGGTTATGTGAATGAAAAAAACGCCCTATTGTTGTTACAAATATTTATACCCGCTCCCAAAATTACGGTGACCCAAAATTAACATATGCCCGGGGAGGAAATAATGCAGACACCGTGTAATACAAACGTTGTTTACTATTGTTGTGACGTAGTAGGTTGAATGTTTTGCTATACATGTATATATATATATAGGCTGTCACTCGCTAACTAGTAAGACTATCGGGGGGTTGAGTTTCGAAGTTTGAGTTGACAAGACTTCTCATGGGAGTATAGGCCAATCCTGGCAGATGTTTGGCGGCCACAGTATCTGCATTAGAGGGGTGCGTCCTCGGGATGAACCGCTCTCTCGTGACGCCGCATCCTCCTAGTCTCTGCAGCTTCTGCCCTGGCATCCTCAGCTGACGCAGCCCCACTCTTGGTGAGTGAACGCCATGTGAGCCTCTCCTTGGCCATGTCTTCCCAGGTGTTGGTTGGAATGCCAGCTGCTTGGAGATGACGTTTCAGACAGTCCTTGAAACGAAGTTGAGGGCGGCCTCTGTGACGAACCCCTTTCACCAGTTCTCCATAGAATATCTGCTTTGGTAGTCGGGAGTCATCCATACGTACGAGGTGACCACTCCAACGTAGCTGTCTGGCAAGCAGCATGGACTCGACACTGGCTATACCAGCCCTGCGAAGAACCTCGTTGTTAGTGATATAGTCAGACCACTTGATGTTTAGGATGGTACGAAGATGGCGGAGTTGAATTTGATTTAGTTTCCGGATATGTCTTTGGTATACTGTGTATGTTTCAGTTGAGTAGAGAAGAGATGATAGTACCACTGCCCTGTACACCATACATTTAGTAGAGGTTTTGATGCCACGTTGAGACCACACTCTATGATGTAGACGCCCAAAGGATGCTGCTGCAACTAAAAGTAACTTAAGTGGAGGGATCTCATCGCATTGGTAAACAGGTGTAGTTTGTAATCGAAATGGCGAACAGGGAGGTTCTTGAATTACGTAACAGCGTTGATAGATAACTCAGATGCAAAGTGCGTGGGGATTATTTTGTTGGGGTTCGCTTATGCGTTGCATCATATTACAACCTTCAATTCTAGTTTGTATTTACAAGTTAAAACTAGTGTTTATGTTGAAAGCAATATAATAGATTATAATTGGCACAACAATCGTGAGATACACATACATGTAGTTTAACCTGGGGAAGTAGAATGTAATTAATACGTCTACCCAATCAGGTTATAACTTTCCTTTTTTTACGAGTACAATGCATGTGGTTACCGTAAATGAAAAACATGTAAATGTAAATTATTAATTTCCTTTTAACTGAAAGACCGTAATTAAAAAGCCAATCCCGACATATTAGCTACTGCCAGACACAGACTGCAGTTTTGACATTACACTTGATTGACTTCAAAATACGCCAGAAGATTCCACAAGTTGGTAGTCTTCATTTTCAACGGATATTACATCATGGTCTAATAATCTCCTTCAGCTGATCCGAAGCCAAAACGAAGCTAGGGTTTCGACACCCCCCCCCCTAACACACACACGGTACACGCATACCTGGGTTTGCTTCAAAGAAGTTTGTTTTTGTGTGCGGTGTAAACACTGGGGTAAAAACAGACTTAATTCGTCGTCACGTGAGATCCGATTTTCCCCAATTAGAATCTTATCAAGCCAATATAGCAAGCAAGTATTAAGTGTAAACATGCTTTCAGCAGATTTGGTTAACACAACAATAACCAGGCAAGGCAAGCATAGTCTAAACATTTGGGATTATTAGTAAATATGATCGATATTGCATCAAGGGTATGAATGACAGACAACCAATGTAGTTCATGCACCAATCCTATGGAGACAGTGAATCAGTCATGCTTTTAATTAATTATTCCAATATTTCTCAAACTATCTGATCACTTATTAAAGCATTGAATATTATGAAATTATGAGAAACATATATTGTAAATAAAACTCAGTGTTTTTTTTTTTCATTTTTGAAATAAAAGAAGATAATATGGAAATATACCTGGGGTTGGTTTTATGGTATATATATATATAACTATAGAGTGGAACAAACAATGGGTTCCAATTACCAAACGTATACGATCCCTTTAAGAAATGACTTTAAAAAAATACATATCAGTAACAAATACACGCATCAATTTAGGAAGAGATTATCGCTCAATTCTTAATGTACAATAAGCAAGCATTCACAATCACAAGAAAGTTACAATTTATTTAAATATATAGCCTAGGTTTGTGCACAAATTGTCTCCACACGTACGGTAGTTCCAACATGTCCCCAACGTAACAAAAAAACCAAGTTGAACAAAGTTTGGGCTGCGAAACTATAACTATTATATGCTATGCTTCTTATTACTCACTGCAATTTCCTGAATAACGGCCCTCTAAACTGTTGTCTTGGCGAGCTGTTGTTGTGAGCGCTGCACCTCAAAAATTGTAATTTTATGTTCCAATTTTCGAGAGTTAGTTGTTGACGTCCAAATAAATTGATGTTATTTCCTTGTGTGCGTGCGCATACAAGGTGTGTTTATGAACCCCCCAGCCTCTACCTTTTCAATGCTCTGGTTATAGATGAAAAAACGCCCTATTGTTGTTACAAATATTAATACCCACTCCCAAAATTCGGTGGTCCAAAATTAACATATCTGCACGGGGAGAAAATATTGCAAAGTACATTGGGGTTATTTTGTTGCGATTTGCTTATGCGTTGCATCATATTACAACCTCCAATTCCAGTTTGTATTTACAAGTTAAAACTAGTGTTTATGTTGAAAGCAATATAATAGATTATAATTGGCATAAAAATTGTGAGATACACATACATGTATTTGAACCTGTGGAAGTAGAATGTAATTAATACGTCTACCCAATCAGGTTACAACTTTCCTTTTTTACAAGTACAATGTATGTGATTACCATAAATGAAAAACATGTAAATGTAAATTATTAATTTTCTTTTAACTGAAAGGCCTTAATTAAAAAGCCAATCCCGACATATTAGCTACTGCAAGATACCGACTGCAGTGTTGACATTACACTTGATTGACATCAAAATACGCCAGAAGATTCCACAAGTTGGTAGTCATTATTTTCAACGGATATTACAACTCTGGTCTAATAATCTCCTTCAGCAGATCCGAAGTACAGTCAATACCTGGGTTTGCTTCAAAGAAGTTTGTTTTTGTATGCGGTGTAAACACTGGGGTAAAAACAGACTTAATTCGTTGTCACGTGAGATCCGATTTTCCCCAATTAGAATCTTATCAAGCCAATAAAGTAAGCAAGTAATAAGTGTGAACATGCTTTCAGCAGATTTGGTTAACACCAATAACCCGGCAAGACAAGCATAGTCTTAACATTTTGGATTATTAGTAAATATGATCGATATTGCATCAAGGGTATGAATGACAGACAACCAATGTAGTTCATGCACCAATCCTATGGAGACAGTGAATCAGTCATGCTTTTAATTAATTATTCCAATCTTTCTCAAACTATCTGATCACTTATTAATGCATTGAATATTAGGAAATTATGAGAAACATATATTGTAATTAGAATTCAGATTTGGTTTTAAATTTTTGAAATAAATAAAGAAGATAATATTGAAATGTATTTTCAGGTAGGCCCATTCATTATACCCAGAGGAACAGATGTGATTGGTTAGTATCCTGATTGGTCGATTTGGAAGGTTACATTCTGTCAAAAAGTGGCTCCCAATTCATTCTGATCATCATCGGACATTAAAAAATGACTTTAAAAAATACATATCAGTAAAAAATACACGCATCAATTTAGGAAGAGATTATCGCTCAATTCTTTATGTACAATAAGGAAGCATTCACAATCACAATAAAGTTACAATTTGGTTCAATATATAGCCTAGGTTTGTGCACAGATTGCCTCCACACGTAGTTCAAACATGTCCCCAACGTAAAAAAAAACCAAGTTGGACAAAGTTTGGGCTGCAAAACTATAACTATTATAGGCTATGCTTCTTTTTACTCACTGTAATTTCCTGAATAACGGCCCTCTAAACTGTTGTCTTGGCGAGCTGTTGTTGTGAGCGCTGCACCTTCAAAATTGTAATTTTATGTTCCAATTTTCGAGAGTTAGTTGTTGACGTCCAAATAAATTGATGTTATTTCCTGGTGTGCGCGCGCATACAAGGTGTGTTTTTATGAACCCCCAGCCTCTACCTTTTCAAAGCTCTGGTTATGTAGATGAAAAAACGCCCCATTGTTGTTACAAATATTAATACCCACTCCCGAAATTCGGTGGTCCAAAATTAACATATCTGCCCGGGGATGAAATAATGCAAAGTACATTGGGGTTATTTTGTTGCGATTTGCTTATGCGTTGCATCATATTACAACCTCCAGTTCCAGTTTGTATTTACAAGTTAAAACTAGTGTTTATGTTGAAAGCAATATAATATATTATAATTGGCACAACAATTGTGAGATACACATACATGTATTTGAACCTGTGGAAGTAGAATGTAATTAATACGTCTACCCAATCAGGTTATAACTTTCCTTTTTTTACGAGTACAATCTATGTGATTACCGTAAATGAAAAACATGTAAATGTAAATTATTAATTTTCTTTTAACTGAAAGGCCTTAATTAAAAAGCCAATCCTGACATATTAGCTACTGCCAGACACAGACTGCAGTTTTGACATTACACTTGATTGACATCAAAATACGCCAGAAGATTCCACAAGTTGGTAGTCTTCATTTTCAACGGATATTACATCATGGTTTAATAATCTCCTTCAGGTGATCCGAAGCCAAAACGAAGCTAGGGTTTCGAAACCAACACCCCCCCCCCCCCCCCCCCCACACACACACGGTACAGTCAATACCTGGGTTTGCTTCAAAGAAGTTTGTTTTTGTATGCGGTGTAAACACTGGGGTAAAAACAGACTTAATTCGTCGCCACGTGAGATCCGATTTTCCCCAATTAGAATCTTATCAAGCCAATAAAGTAAGCAAGTATTAAGTGTGAACATGCTTTCAGCAGATTTGGTTAACACACCAATAACCAGGCAAGGCAAGCATAGTCTTAACATTTGGGATTATTAGTAAATATGATCGATATTGCATCAAGGGTATGAATGACAGACAACCAATGTAGTTCATGCACCAATCCTATGGAGACAGTGAATCAGTCATGCTTTTAATTAATTATTCCAATCTTTCTCAAACTATCTGATCACTTATTAAAGCATTGAATATTATGAAATTATAAGAAATATTGTAATTAGAATTCATTTTTTTTTTAATTTTTGAAATAAAAGAAGATAATATTGAAATGTATTTTCAGGTAGGCCCATTCATTACACCAAGAAGAACAGATGTGATTGGTTAGTATCCTGATTGGTCGATTTGGAAGGTTACATTGTGTCAAAAAGTGGCTCCCAATAATGTCTTCATTCTGATCATCATCGGACATGATTAAGAAATGACTTTAAAAAAAATACATATCAGTACAAAATACACGCATCAATTTAGGAAGAGATTATATCAATGACTGTCAAACTTTGGACAGGTCAGGTAAACGGTATTTACTATAAAATACAACCCTTCAAATCCATCCATTCATGACATTTCAAGCAATTATCAATGGTGTATCCTACATTTAATATACAGCATAGGTTTGTGTACAGATTGACTCCACACGTACTTCCCACATGCATGTCCCCAACGTAAAAGTCGGACAAAGTTTGAGGTGCGAAACTATAAGTAATTATATGCTATGCTTCTCATTACTCACTGCAATTTCCTGAATAACGGCCCTCTAAACTGTTGTCTTGGCGAGCTGTTGTTGTGAGCACTGCACCTCAAAAATTATATTTTTTGATTACAATTTACGACAGTAGTTATTGACGTCCAAATTAATTGATGTTATTTCCTTGTGTGCGTGCGCATACAAGGTGTGTTTATGAACCCCCAGCCTCTACCTTTTCAATGCTCTGGTTATGTAGATGAAAAAACGCCCTATTGTTGTTACAAATATTAATACCCACTCCCAAAATTCGGTGGTCCAAAATTAACATATCTGCACGGGGAGAAAATATTGCAAAGTGCGTTGGGGTTATTTTGTTGCGATTCGCTTATGCGTTGCATCATAATACAACCTCCAGTTTGTATTTACAAGTTAAAACTAGTGTTTATGTTGAAAGCAATATAATAGATCATAATTGGCACAACAATCGTGAGATACACATACATGTATTTTAACCTGTGGAAGTAAAATGTAATTAATACGTCTACCCAATCAGGTTATAACTTTCCCTTTTTTACGAGTACAATGTATGTGATTACCGTAAATGAAAAACATGTAAATGTAAATTATTAATTTCCTTTTAACTGAAAGGCCTTAATTAAAAAGCCAATCCCGACATATTAGTTACTGCCAGACACAGACTGCAGTTTTGACTTTACACTTGATTGACATCAAAATACGCCAGAAGATTCCACAAGTTGGTAGTCTTCATTTTCAACGGATATTACATCATGGTCTGACAATCTCCTGCAGCTGATCCGAAGCCAAAACGAAGCTAGGGTTTCGAAACCAATCCCCCCCCCCCCCCCCCCACACACACACGGTACAGTCAATACCTGGGTTTGCTTCAAAGAAGTTTGTTTTTGTATGCGGTGTAAACACTGGGGTAAAAACAGACTTAATTCGTTGTCACGTGAGATCCGATTTTCCCCAATTAGAATCTTATCAAGCCAATAAAGTAAGCAAGTAATAAGTGTGAACATGCTTTCAGCAGATTTGGTTAACACCAATAACCCGGCAAGACAAGCATAGTCTTAACATTTGGGATTATTAGTAAATATGATCGATATTGCATCAAGGGTATGAATGACAGACAACCAATGTAGTTCATGCACCAATCCTATGGAGACAGTGAATCAGTCATGCTTTTAATTAATTATTCCAATCTTTCTCAAACTATCTGATCACTTATTAATGCATTGAATATTAGGAAATTATGAGAAACATATATTGTAATTAGAATTCAGATTTGGTTTTAAATTTTTGAAATAAATAAAGAAGATAATATTGAAATGTATTTTCAGGTAGGCCCATTCATTATACCCAGAGGAACAGATGTGATTGGTTAGTATCCTGATTGGTCGATTTGGAAGGTTACATTCTGTCAAAAAGTGGCTCCCAATTCATTCTGATCATCATCGGACATTAAAAAATGACTTTAAAAAATACATATCAGTAAAAAATACACGCATCAATTTAGGAAGAGATTATCGCTCAATTCTTTATGTACAATAAGGAAGCATTCACAATCACAATAAAGTTACAATTTGGTTCAATATATAGCCTAGGTTTGTGCACAGATTGCCTCCACACGTAGTTCAAACATGTCCCCAACGTAAAAAAAAACCAAGTTGGACAAAGTTTGGGCTGCAAAACTATAACTATTATAGGCTATGCTTCTTTTTACTCACTGTAATTTCCTGAATAACGGCCCTCTAAACTGTTGTCTTGGCGAGCTGTTGTTGTGAGCGCTGCACCTTCAAAATTGTAATTTTATGTTCCAATTTTCGAGAGTTAGTTGTTGACGTCCAAATAAATTGATGTTATTTCCTGGTGCGCGCGCGCATACAAGGTGTGTTTTTATGAACCCCCAGCCTCTACCTTTTCAAAGCTCTGGTTATGTAGATGAAAAAACGCCCCATTGTTGTTACAAATATTAATACCCACTCCCGAAATTCGGTGGTCCAAAATTAACATATCTGCCCGGGGATGAAATAATGCAAAGTACATTGGGGTTATTTTGTTGCGATTTGCTTATGCGTTGCATCATATTACAACCTCCAGTTCCAGTTTGTATTTACAAGTTAAAACTAGTGTTTATGTTGAAAGCAATATAATATATTATAATTGGCACAACAATTGTGAGATACACATACATGTATTTGAACCTGTGGAAGTAGAATGTAATTAATACGTCTACCCAATCAGGTTATAACTTTCCTTTTTTTACGAGTACAATCTATGTGATTACCGTAAATGAAAAACATGTAAATGTAAATTATTAATTTTCTTTTAACTGAAAGGCCTTAATTAAAAAGCCAATCCCGACATATTAGCTACTGCCAGACACAGACTGCAGTTTTGACATTACACTTGATTGACATCAAAATACGCCAGAAGATTCCACAAGTTGGTAGTCTTCATTTTCAACGGATATTACATCATGGTTTAATAATCTCCTTCAGGTGATCCGAAGCCAAAACGAAGCTAGGGTTTCGAAACCAACACCCCCCCCCCCCCGGCCCCCCACACACACGGTACAGTCAATACCTGGGTTTGCTTCAAAGAAGTTTGTTTTTGTATGCGGTGTAAACACTGGGGTAAAAACAGACTTAATTCGTCGCCACGTGAGATCCGATTTTCCCCAATTAGAATCTTATCAAGCCAATAAAGTAAGCAAGTATTAAGTGTGAACATGCTTTCAGCAGATTTGGTTAACACACCAATAACCAGGCAAGGCAAGCATAGTCTTAACATTTGGGATTATTAGTAAATATGATCGATATTGCATCAAGGGTATGAATGACAGACAACCAATGTAGTTCATGCACCAATCCTATGGAGACAGTGAATCAGTCATGCTTTTAATTAATTATTCCAATCTTTCTCAAACTATCTGATCACTTATTAAAGCATTGAATATTATGAAATTATAAGAAATATTGTAATTAGAATTCATTTTTTTTTTAATTTTTGAAATAAAAGAAGATAATATTGAAATGTATTTTCAGGTAGGCCCATTCATTACACCAAGAAGAACAGATGTGATTGGTTAGTATCCTGATTGGTCGATTTGGAAGGTTACATTGCGTCTAAAAGTGGCTCCCAATAATAGTGTCTTCATTGTGATCATCATCGGACAATGAAGGGATCGTATACGTTTGGTAATGACTCCAAAAATTAATGGCAATAAAAACTTACTTGGTTAGAAGTACAGCAGCTTTGGATAATATAACGCATTTTTAGAAACTTTTCACTTCGAAGTACGGCGGTTATGGGAAAAGATATCACTTTTTATCCCCAAAAATTTGAATCTGAGAAGCGTTACTACAGTACAGTGACGTTTCTCAGACTGTGTATCCCAAAGCAGATTATTATTCCTGCGTGAACATAACCGCTCCAGATTTTTGGCAATATCTCAAAATCGCAACCACCTTTTGAAATGAAATTTTTACAGGTTGGTTTTATGGTATATATATATATAACTATAGAGTGGAACAAACAATGGGTTCCAATTACCAAACGTATACGATCCCTTTAAGAAATGACTTTAAAAAAATACATATCAGTAACAAATACACGCATCAATTTAGGAAGAGATTATCGCTCAATTCTTAATGTACAATAAGCAAGCATTCACAATCACAAGAAAGTTACAATTTATTTAAATATATAGCCTAGGTTTGTGCACAAATTGTCTCCACACGTACGGTAGTTCCAACATGTCCCCAACGTAACAAAAAAACCAAGTTGAACAAAGTTTGGGCTGCGAAACTATAACTATTATATGCTATGCTTCTTATTACTCACTGCAATTTCCTGAATAACGGCCCTCTAAACTGTTGTCTTGGCGAGCTGTTGTTGTGAGCGCTGCACCTCAAAAATTGTAATTTTATGTTCCAATTTTCGAGAGTTAGTTGTTGACGTCCAAATAAATTGATGTTATTTCCTTGTGTGCGTGCGCATACAAGGTGTGTTTATGAACCCCCCAGCCTCTACCTTTTCAATGCTCTGGTTATAGATGAAAAAACGCCCTATTGTTGTTACAAATATTAATACCCACTCCCAAAATTCGGTGGTCCAAAATTAACATATCTGCACGGGGAGAAAATATTGCAAAGTACATTGGGGTTATTTTGTTGCGATTTGCTTATGCGTTGCATCATATTACAACCTCCAATTCCAGTTTGTATTTACAAGTTAAAACTAGTGTTTATGTTGAAAGCAATATAATAGATTATAATTGGCATAAAAATTGTGAGATACACATACATGTATTTGAACCTGTGGAAGTAGAATGTAATTAATACGTCTACCCAATCAGGTTACAACTTTCCTTTTTTACAAGTACAATGTATGTGATTACCATAAATGAAAAACATGTAAATGTAAATTATTAATTTTCTTTTAACTGAAAGGCCTTAATTAAAAAGCCAATCCCGACATATTAGCTACTGCAAGATACCGACTGCAGTGTTGACATTACACTTGATTGACATCAAAATACGCCAGAAGATTCCACAAGTTGGTAGTCATTATTTTCAACGGATATTACAACTCTGGTCTAATAATCTCCTTCAGCAGATCCGAAGTACAGTCAATACCTGGGTTTGCTTCAAAGAAGTTTGTTTTTGTATGCGGTGTAAACACTGGGGTAAAAACAGACTTAATTCATCGCCACGTGAGATTCGATTTTCCCCAATTAGAATCTTATCAAGCCAATGAATTATAGTAAGCAAGTATTAAGTGTGAACATGCTTTCAGCAGATTTGGTTAACACACCAATAAACAGGCAAGGCAAGCGTATAGTCTAAACATTTGGGATTATTAGTAAATATGATCGATATTGCATCAAGGGTATGAATGACAGACAACCAGTGTAGTTCATGCACCAATCCTATGGAGACAGTGAACCAGTCATGCTTTTAATTAATTATTCCAATATTTCTAAAACTATCTGATCACTTATTAAAGCATTGAATATTATGAAATTATGATAAACATATATTGTAAATAAAACTCAGTGTTTTGTTTTCATTTTGGAAATAAAAGAAGATAATAATTAATATTGAAATGTATTTTCAGGTAGGCCCATTCATTATACCAAGAGGAACATAATGATTGGTTAGTATCCTGATTGGTCGATTTGGAAGGTTACATTGTTTAAAAGTGGCTCCCAATAATGTCTTCATTCTGATCATCATCGGACATTAAGAAATGACTTTAAAACAAATACATATCAGTACAAAATACGCGCATCAATTTAGGAAGAGATTATCGCTCAATTCTTAATGTACAATAAGGAAGCATTCACAATCACAAGAAAGTTACAATTTGGTTCCATATATAGCCTAGGTTTGTGCACAGATTGCCTCCACACGTAGTTCAAACATGTCCCTAACGTAAAACAACAACTTGGACAAAGTTTGGGCTGCGAAACTATAACTATTATAGGCTATGCTTCTTATTACTCACTGCAATTTCCTGAATAGCGGCCCTCTAAACTGTTGTCTTGGCGAGCTGTTGTTGTGAGCGCTGCACCTTCAAAATTGTAATTTTATGTTCCAATTTTCGAGAGTTAGTTGTTGACGTCCAAATAAATTGATGTTATTTCCTGGTGTGCGCGCGCATACAAGGTGTGTTTGTGAACCCCCAGCCTCTACCTTTTCAACGCTCTGGTTATGTAGATAAAAAAACGTCCTATTGTTGTTACAAATATTAATACCCACTCCCAAAATTCGGTGGTCCAAAATCAACATATCTGCACGGGGAGAAATATTGCAAAGTGCGTTGGGGTTATTTTGTTGCGGTTCGCTTATGCGTTGCATCATATTACAACCTCCAATTCCAGTTTGTATATTTACAAGTTAAAATTATTAATTTTCTTTTAACTGAAAGGCCTTAATTAAAAAGCCAATCCTGACATATTAGTTACTGCCAGACACCGACTGCAGTTTTGACTTTACACTTGATTGACTTCAAAATACGCCAGAAGATTCCACAAGTTGGTAGTCTTCATTTTCAACGGATATTACATCATGGTCTAATAATCTCCTTCAGCTGATCCGAAGCCAAAACGAAGCTAGGGTTTCGAAACCAATCACCCCCCCCCCCCCCCCCCCCCCAACACACACACATGTGTGCACCTATGTACGCTGACGGGGGTGTTTGAATGAAATCGGACGATCAAGTCACTGCTTCGCAGTCACGATGCCGTTTTCTGTCTCAACAATATTGCAAGAAATTATCGGCCTGCCATCTACGTCTCATTTCCTTCCCCAAAATCAGTACGACTGCTTGTATTTTAATCCTAGACAATCCATCTTCCATGTTCATAACTTTTCCTGCCTTACCACATATACAAAAGCTCCTTTTTTCATATTAGTATTTGCTTCTCTTTTTTCAAGGTAGCCCCGACCCAACCTTGACAAATTACGAGTAAATACTGCAAATCTGAAGCATTTACTCATTTTTATTCATACCAAATGGAGCAAATACTAATATTCTAGCAAATGCTGAAAATTAAAAAGTAAATACTTTTAGTCTTTAGCAAATACTTTCCAGTAAAACCTTTTGCTTCATTTTTATTCATACAGATTCCAGTAAATGCTTGAAAATTGGTAGTAAAAGCAAATGCTAGTTTTTATGCATACGGCCCGATGCATTTACTGCTATTTCAGCCAGTAAATGCTAAACAGTAAAACTTTATTTTATTCATACGAATTGAAGCATTTGCTTTTCCTTAATGCTTTTACTTCGAAGTAAATGCTTTTACTTTTTGCTTGTACTTCACTACTTCATAGCATTTGCTAGTTCTTATTCATAATCATACGACCCATAATAGTATGGGCAAATTCTTCTCCATTAGCCTCTGTCATGAAATGACGAAAATCAACCGAAGAGGGCGTTTTGCGGAAATTTGTCAATATGGCTTTCGAGCTCGCGCGTAAAACTAACGTAAGTAGCCATACCATGGAGGAAAGACAACAGATAGTTAATGAATTGCGGGGAAATACTTAATAAAAAATGGCCAATCATAAAACTAGATTTTCTTTCCTGCACTTGAAAAGACCCGCCGTGTATTTATGCTCCTTAGAAAACCGGTTAGGCCAAATTAACATTTAAACAAAACAAAAAATTCAGTGGCACTGAACTGAAGCTTTATTTGAAAGCCATATTTGAATGCCATACAGTAAACAAACAACTTGATACATGTACAAGCAATATTATTTTTGTATTTTTAATTATTTACACACAAGCACTTGGTTTACATAATTACTATATGGACGTTAAACCTCAAAATTCCTGATCCTGCAATGTTAATTTAAAAATCAGTTTTAAATACTGTCACATTAAATGTACAGACGCCTGTGAAATCTAGTAATATTTTATCCTTTTATTGACTAAAACCTGACATTAAAAGAAGTTCGTAAATATTAAACTTGGATTTTCCAAAAATTATTCAATTGCGCCACGACCAATTAGGGAGCACTCGGTCGATTGTGTACACAATTTCTGGACGCCACCGTTTTTGTTTTTTTTCGGACTAAGCTTACACCTAAATTGTTAACAGAGGGTAAATAGCAAGCATTAATAACATTAACATGGTAAAGGTACAATGAATTTGCAGTTTGTCAACAAAGAAGTATGGCAACATTGCATGAGGAAAGTCGGCCCGATAACTGTTTATAAACAATGTAAACGTCGAAGTACAGCTATAGCTCTCCCAAAGGTCGAGTTGTCTCAACGGGCGAGTTGTCTCAACGGGCAAGTTGTCTCAACGGTCGACTTGTCCCGAGTCGAGTTGTCTCAACGGTCGACTTGTCTGACATCCGCTAGCTACGCACGTACGTATATAGCGCAGCACGCTTTCACAAACTGACCATTTTTTCAGTCGCTGTTTCTTTTTCTTTCGTAATTTTACGGTTTTGGATGACATTTAGCCTTATGCCTACGGTTTATCCTTTCGAAATAACCACAGTCTTTAGAGCTCCGTCGTAAGCCATAAAGTTCTGACATCGACGACACACGTGTTGCTGTTGGTAAGCGCCGCCATTTTGACAATTTTCCTCGCGTTGACCTTTTAGAAAGGTCATGACAGAGGCTAATCGTGCATCAGGGTCACTGATCTCTATAACTGGATAGGTCGAGCGTACATTGATGGGATAGCGAGCCGTGAAGTCACCGGCGGCCATGATGGGATATTCAAAACATTGCCTTCGTGCATGCAAAAGACGCGTAGACACGTCGAGAGTGAGACAGTGGCAGCAGCGATGGTGGGTAAAAATGCATTAAAATCATTTGTAAATAAGTAAATTTATTAAATAAACTCGCAGACTGTGCGATCAGTATCTATCTTTGTAAAAAATGTCAGGACTACGGTTTTAAGAGAGATTTAGGAGAACATATTGTTGGGCGAAAACGATATTTTTGTTTCCACATGAATTCCAGCGGGATTTTTTCATATTGTGGTCCTATCCATCATTTTATCTGAAAGAAAAACTGGGATATTTCGAAAGAACAGTAGATTTATAGAATCAGTTGGTCTAGGATACCTTACAATATGATTGAATTCCACAATACAGGTATTTTCAGACCAATTTTGTACCCATTCCATAAGGACTGTCCCGTTGACTTGCACGGCAAACAGTTCATGGTGGTAATTTGTGTACACATTCGTACACAACATATTGTGTCATGAACTATTTGACGTGCATAAATTTAATGTTCTGTAGAATTATCCCAATATCGCAATGATCACAGTTTTTTCTCTCACAATTCTGGAAGTGTAGAGCCACCTATTAATAATAATAATAGTATTATTAAATGCATGGTGTAGGCCAAGGCTATCATGGTGAAACTTGGATGTAGACACGTATTTCCAATACTTCAGAACAATTTCATTTTCGCCCACAAATCTCTCTTAAAAAAGTAGTCCTGATGACATTCCTTACAGTGCTCAAATGAAATTTCACTCTCTGAAGAAATGGGTATGCCAAATAAATTGAGAATTTTGTGTTTTTAAAATAGCGTCATGTTACAACATTCTTTCCTTGGCATTCAATTTATACCTGTATATTTTCTTTCTTTGTACACTACAGCTAATTGGTTTACCCAAGTCCACTTCTTGCTACTAAGATGTCAGTCTGTACAGCTTATTACGTCTGGACAAGTCATAGGACGAACTGCTCCCATTATGACAGAGGGACAACAGATGACAGCGAATGTCAACACTTATTTTGTTTAACCATCAGTAAATACGGAAGCTTAATTGACCAACTACGTTTTCCAAGATAAGCTATCTCGGTGTTCCACATCCCTATAGATGTGCTGCAAATATATTGCAGAACTCTGCATCTTGGCATTTCATGTTTCAACAATATAAGTACAGATAATAAAACAGTCGCAACAGTCACAAACCTATCTTTGTAACATGGAAATATATTGAACATGTGTTTTATGAAAACTGACAAATCTGGTTAAAATTGTATTGTTAATATTCAAAGCAAATTATACAGATGTTAAAATGACATGGATTTACCCAGTCAGTGTTCTCCACAATCACTGGGTAGCGGCCGCCCTGTGTACATGTTATGCTGTTCTGTCATATTTTTATGCTGTCAAATTTTGCTTTTCAATCATGGTTTTATTTTGCTTTCTTACAAAACAAATATTGTGTTCATATCGCACAAATATCTAGAAACACTCACAATTCAAAGTTAAAGCTGTACAAGGGTGTCCTATTAAAATTTGGCCTGTGAAGAATGCTGTCAAATGTATCTTTGCATAGTATCAACAATTATTATTCTAAAATGACATCGCAAGTTTTGTTTTGGTTTTCAATTCATAAACAGTCGGGGGTTAATTGTTTTTTATTTGGTTTTCTAACATCAGTAAACAATACATAATAAGCATATTGTTACTATGGCAGTAGTTATTACATGTTATATGTAATGTATCAATGTAAAATAAAAGCATTAAGCAAAATTGAATCCATTGTGTGACTTATGTCATTATTTACACATGTGATTGATATTTTTAATTGTGATTTATTTCAAGTTTCTCAAGTTCATAGTTTAAGCCATAGAGCTGTATCTTTATTATACAGCTCTATGGTTTAAGCTCAAAACCACATAATTAATTTTTTCTGTCCACTTGTCCAGCAAGAATTTTTGGGACCCTTTCTAAAAAATTTACTAAACATTAGTGTAAGATTGACCTGTACCACTCGTGACTGGTTGACAGTTTCCAAACTCCTTTATTGTAAACTTCTGGGTAGTTACATCAGTGAAAGTCGGGTTCGAAATCTACAGAGATACATAATGGATAATGTCTTACAAATACACTTTAAACTATCTAAATGCGAAACTCCCACTTTACTTCGATCCGCTAAGAAACGCTGCACTCTAAATCTATTTAATCAATAATAGAAGTGTAAACTTTAGCTTTAATAAAGAGGTTACATGAAAAGCTTTAAGAAGTTACATGAAAATAAATTCCACTTACACTGTTGTGCGTCCGAAATAAATGAATCAAATACAGGAATCTCAAATGAAGCTCCAGAATAAAAGCATGAACTCTCTGGTTGTTCAGTTCTAATTCAATCTATTCTCCTCAAAGAATCTCAGGGAAATAATTAGTGAAACTATCTCTTCCCTATTGTATCAAATCGGATTGTTGATGTGTGCTAAATTGTACATGTGGCAGTGGTCTAGTGACCCTTTCAAACCTATGAGTTATGCAAACAAATTACAGTACCAGACTATGATCTCAAAGAAACAGCATAACAAAAGAGGGCAGCATTACGAAAGTCCTTCTAAATCTTACACTCCGCCCACCAAAGGGTCTGTTAGTAATCAAATTAATCAATCTCGCCGCCGGCAGGAACAAGAACAATCAGTCTCTGAACAGCTCTTCGTATTATGGTGTAGTTCGCAGTTCGACCCTGAGCAGCCTTGTCTGCACTCTTCAGTCTCACTTGCACGTTCCTCACGTTGCCAGCTTCATCTGGGTGCACCTCTTCCACAATCCCCATTCTCCAGTTACCTCGGATGGCGTTACTGTCTTGGACCAACACCACGTCATCCTTCTGCAAGTTCCTTTTCTCGTGGTGCCATTTCTGTCTGATAATGAGAGACGGAAAGTAGTCCCTTGTCCACTTGATCCAGTAGGCCCTTATGATATTCTGGACAAACTCAACACGATGTCTGGGGTTGTTCGTCTCTCTCCAAGGCCCGCTGGGTACCCTCGCAGTGGCTCGCCCAAGCAACATGTTGTTGGGGCAAAGGTAGGTTCCATCTTCTGGATCAGTGGGATGTCGCCCGATGGGTCGCTCGTTCACTAGGTTGGCCACTTCGTAAAGTACAGTCTGAAGCTCATTGAACTGAAGGATCTGGTTTCCAATAGCATGGTTAATTGCCTTCTTGACTCCCTTGATCAAGATCTCGGTTACCCCGTTCTGCCACGGTGAATTAGCCATGGAGAACTTCCACGTCATGCCTTCGGTTACCCCAAACTCTTTAAGACCTTCTTTGTCCCATCCATCCATCGCCTGCTTGAGTTCCCTAGAAGCCGCTACTAGCTGCGTGCCTCCGTCACTATACATCTCACTTGGATAGCCTCTTAGTGATATGAATCGTCTAAGGACTTGCAGGAATCCACTCGCACTATAATCAGTGGCGAGATCAATGTGAACGGCTCGTGTAGTGAAGCAACTGAAAATCACACCATACGCCTTTCCTCTGGATCTCTTGTTCACTTCACCACGAATTGTGAATGGCCCAAACAGATCAACCCCCACGTGACTCCAGGGTGGTGATGGTTTAAGTCGTGCCATTGGCAACTGTCCCATCTTTTGGCCGGCCATGTCTCTCTCTTGTTTTCTGCATGGTACACAGTGGTGTCGAATGCTCTTGGCCATCTTGTAGAGGTTGATAATCCAGTACTTTGACCTTATCTTTGAGACAGTACTTTGTGCGCCAGGATGGCCTCTGTTATGCACATGCTTTGCATACAGCTTAGAGAAGTGGTGGTGATAAGGCAGTAGTGGTATTTCTTGTTTGTTGTAACTGAAGTGTACATGTCTCTCAGCACGACTTCCTACCACAAGGACGCCATCATCTCTGATCTTGGGACATAGTTTAGCGTAGCGCTTGTTGAACACCATCTTGTCATCTGCCAAGGTTTTCATTAACGGCCTTTGGCACTCCTTGATCCAGAAGAGTTCTGCTTGTTTGACGTCATCTGCGGTAAGTGTCTTGGCTATGCTCTTAAAACTCTTGATCTTGTACACGGCAAGAATTCTGGCGGTCACCCTTGTAAGTTTGTTGTATCGGCTGTACCTGTCAATATTAATTCTATTGGCCAATGTATCCTCTTCTTGAGCATCAGTGACCATCACAATCTTGGCTCGCTCTGGAAGCTCGCGTTCTGAACAGCTTTGTTCAATTGGCCACTCTTCTACAGGTTGTCGCAGAAATTCTGGACCTCGCTGCCAGGTGCTCTCAGCTCCAATTTCAGACGGAGCTTTACCTCTGGTGATGTAGTCTGCAACGTTTAGTTCCCCTCTACACCACCACCAATCCTGGGGCTCAGTAGCCTCCTGTATCTCACCAATCCGGGTAGCGACGAATGTCTTGAAGCCGTAGCTCTGCTTCTGAATCATCGATCTCACTATTTCGCTGTCAACAATGTGAAACTCTCTGTCAAACTCAAGTCTCATCTCCTTCTTGACGAAACAAGTGAGTCTCTTGTTGAGCACTGCTCCACTTAGCTCCAGTCTCACGATACTAACTATCTCGATGGGAGCGATGCGGCTCTTACTTGCCACCAAGCTGGATGCGTATCCACCGCTGTCGAGCAGCCAGCGTATGTAGGCTACTGTTCCAAAAGCTTGCTCAGAGCCGTCAGAGAACACAATGAGAGTAGGCCGTGCTTCTGGATCAGCTCCCTGAGGTTTGATACAACGTTGGAAGGAGATATCGGCAACCTCACACAGCTCCTTGAAGAACTTAATCCACTCTTCTCTCATGTTATTCGGAATAGGGTCGTCCCACCCGAGCTTTATGCCCCACATCTTTCTCAGGAGGATCTTTGCCTTGATGGTGAACGGTGCCACAAGACCCAGAGGGTCATAAATTCCATTGACCTGGCTCAGACACATTCTTTTCGTGAGAGCGGATGGGATCGCTGCTGGAATCTGATCGTCAGTCAAGTCTGGACCTTGTCTTATTTTCTTCTTCTTCGGAGCGAAGTTAATTTTGGCGATGAAGTGGAACACATCTTGCTGTGGGTTCCAGGAGATGCCAAGTACTCTCTCGTTGCTCTCTTTGCTGGACCACTCGTGCTTGGATGCATCTGGTCCTTCTCCCGAGAATACCCAATTCTTGACGACAAAGTTCCCTGGTTTGATCAGTTGATCAATCTCTCGTGCATGCGTCCGAGCTGCATCTGGGGTCTTTACTGACTCGAGAATGTCATCAACATACACGTTCTGTTGGATCGTGCTTGCTGCTTTGGGAAATTTGTCCTTGCCAAGTTCAGCCGTTTTCTTCAGTGCAACAGTTGCGATGGTTGCGGATGGCCGATCGCCCATGTTGACAACTCTCATACAGTATATCTTGGGATCTTCATTGATCTGCATTCCTCTCCAGAGAAATCTATGACAATGTTGGTCCTTCAAAGTAGTGGAAATGCTGTGGTACATCTTGCGAATGTCACCAACCAGAGCAACCTCGTTCTCTCGAAACCGAAGCAAAACTCCCAAGAGGGAATTCATCATGTCAGGTCCCTTCGCCCAATAATCGTTGAGGACATGCCCCTTGTAATTGGCACTGCTGTTGAAGACAATCCTGACCGGGGTGCTCTTACTTTCTGGTTTAAGAACTTCGTGATGAGAGATGTAGTGTACTGGTCCTGGATATGAATCCATTTCTTTCTTTGAGATCTCACGTGCCACACCTCTATCCAGCATGTCATACACCTTGGCTTTGGTAGGATCGTGCCCCAGTCGTCTTTCTAGTGCTTTCAGGGTGGCAAACGCAACCTGTCTATTATCTGGTAGGTTAGCAGGATCCTTGATCCACGGGTATTCCGCTTCCCAGTGGGTTCCTCGGAAAGTGAGCTTTTCGTCAATCAGCGCCAGTTCTCGCTCTTCCTTTAGAGTGTAGTCCTTTGATCCTATTGGACACTTGCCGCATCTGCAATTTCCGCATCGTGGGTTACACTCAACTCCCATACTCTCCAACTTCATGAAGTCGTCTAGGTTGCAGGTTGCAACATGGTGAATTATTGCTGTAGCAGTAATGATTCGTCTGGTCCTCTCTTTAATGGCTGGATGTGTGCCGCCCAAGCATCTACCGAATCTGTTCTCCAGGACGAGTAAGTGATCTACAGCCTGTAGTCGTGTTGGGTGATATCCTGCATATTCAAAACCGACGAGGAGGTCCACCTGTCCCTTTGGGCGCTCGATCTCTTTCAGGGTGATGTCCATGAAGAGATCAACCACACTCCCTATGTTTATATTCTTTATGTCTGCAGTGATGCAGTTGATCCCATAGGCCGTGATGTGCACCAGGTAGCCCTGCTTGTCGGTGAGAGGTACGGAGTAGCGAAAGCTATCAATTTCTTCTGTCACTCCGCCAACTTTTGTTATTGACACCCTGACAGGGATGCCTCTCAAGCCTGCTGCTTTAGCTGCCGAGTTAGTGACTAGTGATGAAGTAGCGCAACCATCCCACAACACATTCATCTGAGTTGGGCCAACTTTGATCTTCATCAATTGAAGGAGACACGCCTCATTGGACTTGGATGACGCCACGGTGTGGTTGTTCACTGCCGAGGTGACGATTTGCTCGACTCCTTGTGTTTCACTGTGTAGTGTCGGATGATGTAGACGAGTACAGTTCTGAATCCCACACCTTTTCTTCTTTCTGCAATCGGTTACTCTGTGTCCTCGATTGAGACAGCAGTAGCAAGCTCCCTTTTCTTTTATGAGCTGGGCTTTCTCTTGTGCTGATTTCCCTGTAAACACACGGCAATCCGATGTAGTGTGTTTACCGTCATCATGAATAAGACACCTTTTGATTGGGTCTCGTCTTATGGTAGTCTCACTTCTCTCCTTTACGTCTGTTGCATTTATAGTAGCCCTTGGGGAATTGCTGTGAGTCTGACTTCGTATTTCTGATGACTCATACTCAACACTCTTCTTTTCTTTGATCAGGAATTGAAGAAGAGCAGGGAATCTGTCAGTGTGATCAACAGCATTCTTTTCATCATAAAGAGATCTGGACCACTCTCTCCGCACCATGGGGGGTAATTTTCGCTCTATGTCGCTAACAACTCTGGTGTTAGACATTTCTCGCTCCATGCCGACCTTAGTCAAGTCGTTATGGCTTTTTTCGATGGTATCGACTAGGTCAATAAACTTCTTGTCTTCCCCGTCCCTCACCGGCCTGATTTTCTCGAAATTCTGCATGATGCAGTCTGCCATCTTGATTGGGTCACCATATCGTTCATCCAACCTCTTCCAGATTTCTGCAGCGTTGTCATCAATTGCTCCTATCACTTTTAGTGGTTTTTCACCCAACGACCTTCGCAGGACAAAAGCCAACTGATCCGCAGTTGTCTCCGGTTGGATAAATTTGCCGAAGTCGGAACGAAATCTTGGATAGTTGCGAATGTCGCCGTCAAAGACGGGCAGACGCATTTTCTCTAGTTGGATGCCGTTCTTGACTTTCCCCTTGGGAGCAGATGAAGTAGCCGTGTGACAATCAAGAAGCTTGCCTATCGTGTCGCTTACTTCGTTGTACTGCTTGCGAATTGCTTCGATCCATACATTTTCGTTCTCGGCCTGGTCTGTTGATAACATCAGGATGTAATTCACATGAGCCGTCTTTGTTTCCTCCATTAGTTGCTTTAACTCGTCCCTTCCATCCTTCACAGCCTCAATGGAGTTGTTTGCTATAGACATGGAAATGCCCTTGCAAAGTTGCTTGAAGTCGACCTCGTGTACATTTCTCAGGTTTCTGGCTTTATCGATGGACAACTGTTTGGCCTCTTTCTCAAGCTGTGCTTTCTGTGCAAAGGAGGCAATTTTCTGTGCTTCTTTGGACTGGACATCGTAATGCATCAGTGACTCTCTTGCTTCGTCATGTTTTTGTTCTATCGAGGAAATCCACTCATCCTCATCAGTCGCCTCACTGTCTGAGTGTAAGATGACATCTTGGTGCTTCGCATAAACATTATCAAACGCCGACTTCAAATCAGATGCCAACATGGTCGTGTACTCGATGAGTTTGCCCTGCTCAATCGCCGTGTCAATGGCATGGCAAATTCTGGTAAAACGACCCTTTGCTAACCCCCTGGTTTTCTTCATCTCGGTCAGCGACATGTTGAAGAAGTGGAATTATGTGCGATCTTCCTAACTATCTCGTCAGTGGTTAGTTGAATGGAACGATCTCACCTGCTTCCTGTTGCCTTGCATCAAACACAAATGTGTAGCATCATGGAGTGAGATCATCAGCTTACTGTGCCCAGTTGCAGAGTATTTCGAATGTAAGATTGACCTGTACCACTCGTGACTGGTTGACAGTTTCCAAACTCCTTTATTGTAAACTTCTGGGTAGTTACATCAGTGAAAGTCGGGTTCGAAATCTATAGAGATACATAATGGATAATGTCTTACAAATACACTTTAAACTATCTAAATGCGAAACTCCCACTTTACTTCGATCCGCTAAGAAACGCTGCACTCTAAATCTATTTAATCAATAATAGAAGTGTAAACTTTAGCTTTAATAAAGAGGTTACATGAAAAGCTTTAAGAAGTTACATGAAAATAAATTCCACTTACACTGTTGTGCGTCCGAAATAAATGAATCAAATACAGGAATCTCAAATGAAGCTCCAGAATAAAAGCATGAACTCTCTGGTTGTTCAGTTCTAATTCAATCTATTCTCCTCAAAGAATCTCAGGGAAATAATTAGTGAAACTATCTCTTCCCTATTGTATCAAATCGGATTGTTGATGTGTGCTAAATTGTACATGTGGCAGTGGTCTAGTGACCCTTTCAAACCTATGAGTTATGCAAACAAATTACAGTACCAGACTATGATCTCAAAGAAACAGCATAACAAAAGAGGGCAGCATTACGAAAGTCCTTCTAAATCTTACAATTAGGTTGATTCCAAATCTGGACACTGCCTTAAAACCCCACGAACAAACCATGATGTGCCAATTAAATTTTCCTGAAACACACTGACATTTGTTCAATTTTTTCAACATTTTTTTATTTTATTATAAAATGCACTTTTTAGTGTCTGGATATAAAATTAAACCAACAATTTCAAGAATTTCCTTAATCCAAAAAAACTCGTTTTGCCTTTTCCTTGTTCCGGTTTGTGCATAAGGTTATGATGTGGATTTCTTCCCCCCCCCCAAAAAAAAAAATAAAAAAAAAAAAATAATTTAGAAGTTGGAAATTCTTGAAAATACTTGTCCGACATATCCCGTAGACTTTGCACTGCATTGCATCGTCTCACACGAATGTCTCATATCTTTTCCAAAAAATAGGCCTATTTAACATTGAAACTTGGCGTATACAGGTAATTCTTGGGTGTTATTATGTTTAACTTGATTTTCCTGATCAAACTGGATCGTTTTTGCGACGTTAACTTCGTTTCCTGTGATATTAAATGAGTTTTCTCGGTCGTGCGCTATACAAACGTGTGTACGCCTGCAATGTTTTGAATATCCCAATATGGCCGCTGATGGCTTCACGTGCAGAGCCGCTCGACCTATCCAGTTATAAGAGATCAGTGATCAGGGTACTTATCAGGGGTCAACTTCAGACTATATTGCATGGTACCTGTACTTCTGTAGTTGAATTTAGTGTGTATCTAATCGTATTCACCAGACTACTCTCAATCTCATGCTATAAAAAGTTTGCAAAAATGGCGCATGATTTGGAGTTGGAGAAAGCTTGGCAGACGATTACGACCGGGTTAATTGCTGGCAGTCAAGCAAACTATGCCAAGGTTGGTGTACACAGATATTCCCAGAAGTTTACTTTTTGTTTGCAATTGCAATTTTCTACCTCCCACTATACTGTGTCCCAGGTTATTTCAAAAAATGTATTGCAAATGGCAGTAATTAAGGCCATGAAGGCACGTCGCGTCCCGTCTGTCACTCGCAGACTCAGTGGTGGACGGACGCGACGGTGCTTGGTTCACACTTTCGGACACGCTTTGGTTAGTTAAAAATCTTGCTTTGCCCCTGCGCCTTCATGTCGAAATTAAAGCCCAATAACCTGACTTGCAAGTTAATTTTGGTAAATTATGCACATGGTTGTAAAAAGCTTCATACGTGTAATTTTAAGCATTTCTAATTCGGCGTGGCTATTTTTACGTGATCGTAAACCCACGTACGTTTTCTATTTTTACGTGAGTTCCGGTAGCGCATGCACAGTCCATAGTTAATTGTATACAGTGCCTAGTTTTTTGTATACCTTTTTCTATAAGAACCTATCGAGATGACATTATTAACCAATATTTTTGGTTATTAGAAAAAGGTTATTTAATGAAATAATACCAATGGAATTAACTTATTACACATTGCAATTACGCATACAAACACTAATAACCTAATACTTACAGGTACTTACAGGTCCTCTTCTGATATTAGGCCTTTGTAGGCCTCTCTCATCAGATCTTCATAACTCTTATTAAACGTGTATGTGCGCATGCAAGTGGGGGTTGGCGCTTCGAAGTCAAACTTGAACGGTTGAGATGTCCAGAGCTTGTCTAATCTAGCCTCAAAGGACTTGACACTAGGTGCTGTAACAACAAAGTTGGGGAGTCTATTCCATGTGTCTACTGATCGGTGCACGAAGGAGAATTTCCTCACATCTAACCTGGTTCTGATCTTGGCTACTTTATATTGATGACCCCTTGTGTTGTTAGTGTTGAGTTGGATGAAGTTTGTTACATCCGAGTCGTATTTCCCTGTGAGTATTTTAAACATCTCGATCATGTCCCCTCTTGAGCGTCTGTATGCTAAGGTTGGTAGTTCCAGGTGCTTCAGTCTGTCCTCATAAGACATGTCTTTGAGGCCAGGGATAAGTTTAGTTGCTCGTCTTTGGACATTTTCTATTGCAGTGATATGCTTTTTATGGTGCGGTGCCCAGACTTGGTTGGCATATTCAAGGTGCGGCCTTACCAGTGCCTTGTAGAGCAGTAGGAAACTTTCCTTGTCCAGGTACTCGTATGTCCGTCTGATTAGACCCATGATGGAATTGGCCTTGTTTATTTTTGAAGCCATGTGACTGCTGAAGGTAGCGATGGTGGACTTTTTTTTAAGCCAGCAGCCAGTGCCCTTTTTCCCACCTAGCCATGAAGCAGGTTGAGATAAGACATCTGGTTTTTGTTTGGATAAATTTGACCCAGGCAATCCAAGGTTATGACTGTTTAAGCTGAGCCTCGTGTGGGGTAAAACCACAGGGAATTGTTGCCTAGCAACCAATAAAACTTTTCTCAATTTTAAAGGGTCTTTTGTTTATACATAGAGCAAGGCCAGAGCATTCAACCTTTAACACAGTGCTGTTTTGTCTGTTTTCTTTCAGTTAAAGGAGTTTCATCGTGTACAAGCCAAGATTTGCCAAGATAAAAACAGTGGAAAATGGTCATAAATCACTTCTCAAGGCCATTGATAGCTCTGGTGTCACATTATAGAATTACGTAACTTTGGGCCTTTTCAGAAAATTGTATCTACAAAAATATCTGGCCGATTTTTCTCAATAAAATGAATGTAGAAAAAGAACAGAAATTGAATATCACCTTAAAAAACAACGAAAGTGACCGATATTCCCATAATTATAATCCAACAACGATCCATGCAAACACAGTGAATCCAAACAACAACGCGTGTACATACATTATGTACAGTGTACATGTACACCATTGGTCCATAGTCAAGTATACGGAACAGACGCGGCGTGCCCACGCGCACACGTGCATTGTGTGAAAATTGCGCAACGTGGCGAGTCTGGCACCGGCTCCGTTGCCGGTGTGCGCATTTAGAGGCCGATCACAGACTGGCTGAAACACAATTTAGTAAACTCTCTTTATCTCACAGTGCCCCTCAATCTCAAGGTACGACCTATACACGAACGGATAGAGCATGACATAGACTTTCCAATGATATATGGGGGAGGGCGTACTACCTAGGAATCTGAAGTTGTTCGCTTTTTAAGGTTTTCTTTTGTTTTAAGACCTAATTAATATTCATATCGCGTTTAGTACGCATATGCTAGTTACAGAATCATGTTTTTGCTTTAATTTAAGACTAAAACTGTTAAAATTGATTGGGAAACGGCGATGCCCTCCCGATCTACAAATGGAGCCTCTCATTGGCCCACTTTTGGAGCCGCGCGGAGCGGGAAATTTAAAAGTCGATTTTTGCTTTTTGGGCCATTTTCGGACGATGTTTTTGCCTCAATTTTATATCATATTTTAATCAAAACTGCGGGAAAGTGTAAAAAAGTGAAAGTTTTGTATGTGCCTTGTGTGGAATTACTTGTAACTGTGTTTCCAGAGAGAAATAATTTATTTTTGACACAAAATATGACATTTGACGTCGTTTTTACCCCCTTTTCGATCCGAGGGCGCCCTTCGTTTCGTCCAGGCTACTGAAGGATAGCTTTTCATCGATGATGACCCCGATGTCTCGTTCTTCTTTCACTCTTTTTAGTTGATGCTGATTTTCCCCCATAGTGTATTGTTTAATTCCCGTTCTCGTTTTCCCAATTCTCATCGTAGTACACTTGTCAGGATGGAATTTCAGTAGCGAGTCGTGAGTCCATTCGACCATACGGTCTATGTCACGTTGGAGCATTTCGCAGTCCTCCTCGGATGAGATACTCCTAAAAATCTTTGTATCATCAGCAAAGAGGTATACTTCGGACTCCTGAGCCATCTCTGGTAGTGAGTTGATGTAGATCACAAACAGGATTGGTCCCAGTACTGATCCTTGGGGTATTCCGCTGAGTACGTCTTGCCACTCTGAGAAGTTTCCCTTAACAGCAACCCTCTGTTTTCTGTTACTCAGGAATGCTCCAATCCATTGTAAGTTGGGGTCTCCTATACCATAATACTTCAATGTATCGATTAGACGTCTATGCGGGACTTTATCAAAAGCTTTCATGAAGTCACAGTACACTACATCAACTGCACCTCCCGAATCCAAGATTTCTGTCCATTTGTCGATAACGGTGATCAGCTGCAGCACTGTGGATCTCCCACTGATAAAGCGAAATTGCCTTGAGCTGAATAGTTGATTGTCTTTCATGTAATCAACCATAGAGTTTCTAATGAGTGTTTCAAGTACTTTGCAGATCACACTAGTGAGACTAATTGGTCTGTAGTTCCCTGCAACTTTCTTGCTCCCTTTTTTGTGAATGGCTGTTATATCGGCCCTCTTCCAGTCGTCTGGCAATACCCCTGTCTGTAGTGATGTTTGGAAAATAATGGCCAGTGGTTTGCTAATTACATCTCGCAGTTCAAATAATTCCCTTGGGTGGAATTTATCAGGTCCAGGTGACTTAGATATGTTGAGCTTGCTCAGAACTTTATGCACGCTCTCCTCACTGACTTCCAGTTCCAACTCGTGGGCTGTGTAAATTGACTCTGGTAAGTCCCAATGTCCTTCGGGTTCCATTGTAAACACTGATGAGAAGAATTCACCCAGAACTTCTGCTTTTTCCTTGTCATTTTCTGTGAGGTCCTCTGCTTTCTCATTACCAGATTTTGACAGGTTGGGAATTCCGGAACGAAGCTTGGTTTTAGCACTTGCATAGCTCCAAAATTTCTTGGGGTTGGTTTTAACTTGCTTGGCAAGATTCTTTTCGTAGAGTTTTTTCGCTTTTCTTGTTAGTTTCCTGATCTGGTTTCTTAGTCTGCAATAGTCCTGATATACTTCGCCAGACTTTGAATCCACAAATTTATTCCACAGTCGGTTCTTTTTCTTAATTTTGCCCAGTGTTTTCCGATCCAAAGGAATCGTGAAGAACCTTTTATTTGTTCGAATGATTTTCTTCGGTATACACTTGATTTCAGCTTCACGGCACCTACTTGTGAATTTGTTCCATTGGAGATCCACATTTTCTGGGCAGTCCTCAAACTCAGCTTCCCAATCAATGTCTAACATTTCTCTCATTTGTTCATAGTCGCCTTTATCAAAGCTGAATCTGATTTTAGGAGTGTTGTCCTCATCTGGATAACACTGACAGTCAATCTTTATCAGAGCATGATCGCTTTTCCCAAGAGGGGCTGTGACATCAATTACGTTTATCAAGTCTTTGCTATTGGAAAGCACCAAATCTAACAGAGACGGGGTGTTCGATCCCCTTCCCCTAGTAGGAACCTCTACATGTTGACACAAGTAGCAGTCCCTCGTAGTCTCGATAAATCTAAACTCTTTATCTTCCACGGTAGAGTTGGTGGTATAAGTAGACCAGTCTATGCCAGGGTAGTTAAAATCTCCAGCTACCAAAAGATGCAAGTATCCTCTATTTGATAAGGTTCGTAGCATCGCATTGATATTGTCGTTATTGTCGGTGTTGGAGTTGGGACTTCTGTACACATAACAAAACAATATGGAGTCTCTGCTCTGCAGTTTCAGTTCGACTGCTAGAGCTTCTTGGACATTAAATTGGTGCAAATCAACAAAATTATGAGAAACAGAACTATTTACATATAACAGCATTCCTCTGCCGGTATCATCATTTATGTGAAGTGGTTCCACGTTGTAACCAGGTAAATTATATTGTAACAGGTGCAGGTCGTATCTAAAATTCTTTGGTTTCACCTCAGAAATTGCCAAAATGTCTGGTGGATTTACTTGTATCCTTGCAGTTAGTTCGTGGAATTTAGCCGAGGTAAAAACGTCTGCGTTAGTAGTCCATACTGTTAATTTACTCTGGCAGGGCTTGCTGCACTTTGCATTTCCTTCTGCGGACTTGTGTTTCTTTTCTTTCCGGTATGCACTCGCATTATCTTCCTTTCCCAGGGTAATCCTCTCACCACGAACAGAAAACTTGGATCATCTTTCTCTCCATTTTTTAATTTGGCTTCAGCTTGTAGCTTTTTGTCTGCCTCCCTTTCTTGTCTCGTCATATCCTGCTTAATGCTAATTCTACTGTATGGAAGATCAGCTTCAGCTAGCTTGAACAAGTTCCTCATTACCTTTGTTTTCTCTTCTTCAGCCTTGAACGATACTAATATTGGTCTCGGCCTTGAGTCTTCACTTGTAGTATCACTGGCGTGGATTCTTTTACCAAGTCTTTTTACAGTCATGTTTGCATCTATTCCTGCAGTAACCTGGCTTATATTGTTGACAAGTTCTAAGTCATGCTCCGTTGCTGTTTCCCTATTGGCATTCTCACTCTCAGGGAGATTGAAGATAATTATATTCTTCTGTCTTGCCAGTCGATCACTCATGTTATCACAAACTTTTTTCATCATGTCGTCTTCATCTGCCAACTTGGATGGCTCTTTCTTTTTGGGATCTTCTCCATTACAGAATTTGGTTTTGATATCATCAATCTCTGATTGCATTTCTCCTAGTTTCAGATTCACTTCTGCTCTGAAGCTATCAACAAAGGCATTGCATCTATCTTCAATTTCTTTTTCTTCCTTGATACACCGCATGGCCTTCACAACACACTTGTCACAGAACCAGGGGAAATCTGGTCTGGCCCCCAGACTCTTGTATATGCTAATTCTAGACATTACCTACTAAACACTTACTACAACAAACTTAGCTATTGCCGTTGTTAGTTTTATAGTTCGCTTTTTTGTCTACGACAAAGTCACGGCTAGTCTTTATGAATAATGTCAAAATTTTGAATTTTTTACTATGTTTGCACAAAAATCTAAATTCAATCATGGAATTGTTTGAATAATTACATACTATGGTCAAAAAAGTGCATTTTGAACTAAATACCACAATCGACTATTGTCAAAACAAATTTCCTAACTTCTGATTGGTCAGTTTCTGTAGGTACATTTCCTAACGTTCGTTAGCTGGGTGGTCTTCATACGTTCCGCGCGTATTGAGTTTCCCTTGTCTGTGTCGGGAACCAGCTGTAATATCACTTAAAAATAGAAAAAGCACGTAGCTTTACGGTCAAATACGTAAAAATAGCCACAGTGTTTCTAATTGGTCATGATGGGAATGATGTACCCCTAGAACTACGGAGCGGAGCCCCATAGATAGAGATGTTTTTACAGGTTAACCGCCATTAAACAATAGAAACCATGCACAAACAGCACACAATTACTCCCATACTGCTGCACGGTCTAACTCCAAACAATTTTTTCTGAGTACATCAACTCACACAGCCAGTGCGTCAATAAAACCGGTCAAATCTCGCCCAATTTCTGTAAAAAACATGAAAACTATCTCCGTTCCTCAACGGCCACATGCTTCATCGACCTTTTGGGGTGGTTTTAAAAAAAAGACTCCTTTCTTTCTTTTCATAAATGACAAAAGGAAAAGGGATCAATATCTGCCATGGACATCTCCGAACCAGCCGCGGGCGCGGACGTGATGGATGACATCAGGTCAGCCCACCGAGTACTCGCCGAACAAGGCATGGAGAGCCTTCTCGAAGAATGGTTCATGGAAACGTTGCAGCGAACACTACAGCAGGAATACGTCCCCCGGTTCTGGTCACACTTTGTATCTTGTACACCCCGCCACAAATGCCCCGACTCCCCGTCCCCAGGTGTGGACAGCCCGCTTGTTTCTGCTGTCGACGCCTTGTCCGCAGATATGGTCCCGTTTGTCGACATTGCGAGAACGCTCTGTGAATTGTCGGCCGAACGTGAGGCACACCCTCCGGCAAGCTGTGCTCGACTCGTCGAACGAGTCCAGACAATGCTGAAAGCTGTACTCTTTGACAAGACTCCGAAATGCTTCCAAAGCGTAGTGCACGATTTTTACAGTCGAGCTTTTAGGGCCTTCCACGGTGAGAAGAGACCATCAGGGGGTGATGTGAGCCTGACGAGAGGTCAAGACAATGGCAAAGGGGGCGAAATGGAAGACACTGTAGGGGAAGGTGACGACGACATCAAATGTTCGGGATGTCATCACGTTAAGGAGTTGTGCCACTGCCGGGAAGTGCTTCAACAGTTTCATGAAATCAATTCAAAATTGTAGGTTGCCATTTCATACACCGTGTATGTATGTTTTCTTTGAGCAATTATAGAATGCAGGGCCCACTGACAACTCTCGACTTTATTTACCCTAGGACGTAGAATGGACTGACCCTAACCCTAACCCTGTATACCCTAATACCCATAGAATACAGGGCCACTCCATTCTGTGTCATAGGGTAAATAAAACCGAGAGTTGTCAGTGGGCCCTGCATGGTCCCTGCATTCCATAGTTAAGCCATTTTTTTTCATCCTGCGTTTGTCATGTTTTTTACCCTGTGTCTGCCAATCTACAGTATGTAAATATCCTGTAAGTGTGACGAAAAAAAACCAACAACAAGAACAACTGCCCGATGCCGGTTGAAAACAAATGCCTTTTTTCTTAATTTTTTTCTTCGCATTCACAATTAAAAAACTACGGACAGCTCAGTCGAACGATATTTAATGTAAAATAAGACAACCCCCCCAAATCCACCCATTCCTGATAATTCAAGCAATTACAATGTACCAAGGGTGTACAAAAGTATCCTACATGTACTTTTAAATGACATTTTTCATGTTTGTGAGAATTAAAACAAAAACAAAAAATGCATGAAAAAATTAAAATCTGCATGAAAAAACATTTTGTTTGTTAACAGACTACACTTTTGCATACTGTATCAAAGTACAGTGTATTTTAACATGAAGAGGTGATACCTACATGTACAGGTGTATTGTAAGTTGCATCAGAGTCCTAAATTGTTCATTCATAAGACCCCAACAATCTTCATTCAGTCAAACTCCATCCTGAGCCACGCAGAGTTTAACAGGCTCTTGAATTATCGCCCTCAAATCCTGTGGACATTCGCAGCAATCATTAAACAAGTTGGCCAATACATGATATGAACCACCACCCCTGGTAAAATGACAATTTCTACCACTATACCTAATTTTATTGGCGTTTACGTAGCTTTTATGTTTCTTATTTGGTATAATATCTAATAGAAAAACTTCATTTCACGCTCTGTACGTTAATTTCTACAATTTTTCTGATTAATTTTAATTTTTACGTGGGAGGATGAACATTTGTAAGAACACCTCAGATGTCCAAGTGAATGGACCAATAGAAATGCGGGTTGTGGTCGAAGTTGGTTCGCATGCCTTGGGCTGTTTTCCGAACCCCAGCTTTGTCTTCGTCTCAGGCTTCATTCATACAGTTTAGCAATAGGCTGTAGCCGGAGACAGAGCCAAAGCCAGGGTCTGTTTGTAATGGAGGCTCTGATTGGGCGCATGAATCTTTGCGCTAATAACCACGGATCTTGCCGAATGTCCGCAGGGGTTTGAGTGCTGATAGTAGAAAGCTTGTAAAAGCGCTGCGTGGCTCAGGATGGTCAAACTCCAACACCAGGTTTTGTTGGGATCTGTTAGGATGGGTACTGGACCCCTAAACTGACAGTCTTTTACACTGGGTTAGGCATACCCCCAGAATCAGAGTCCAACAGTTTGTGTGTACAGTTTGCCAAACTAGTGTTGGGATTTGCAAGGATGGGTATGGTTCCTAATACAATTAGGCTAGGGGGAAGTTAGGTTTAAATGTCTAATTTCTCTGAAAAACCAATCTCCGAAGGGTAAATATAAACTTGCCAAAATCTGTCAAAGACGAACATCGGAAATATATTTGGCCTGATCAAGGGAAATGAGTCGCATGTCGTTTTCCAGAGGTGCTGAAAATCACTCCAAAATATATATTTCTCATCAAAAATCTGCTAAGATTTTGGTATACATGTACTTCTAGTTCAACATGCCATCTATTGACTAAATGTGACCCACTCTGCAAAAATGAGTCTGATGTGTTAATTTTTTTTCTTTGCAATTTCATAGTTGGCCAGAAAAAGCAGGAAATAAGCTTTCATTTGATATATTGCACAACTCTGTAGTGTCATGCATTGGTGTTGTACAATTTTGGGAAATTTGCTTTTTCTCAGTTATATTGTTTTGAATATAATCGAAGAATGATGCATTTTTTGCTAATCTTGTGTTGACAGGTATTGCTTGGGTCTGTTGGAGCGAGTGTGTGCTGAGCCAGTGACGTCCCTGATACACGCTAAGATTAAACATCATGTGGACAGCAACTGCAGGGGAGAATTTGAGATTTCATTCATTGCCACATTGGAAAGGGTGAGTGATCGAGGACCAGGGTTGTAGCTAGAATTCCTTTAGTGCCGGCTGTTTTTGGGCCGAGGGCCGGAATTAACAGCTCATTTAGCTGCAAGAACAAGGAGAGCGTTTGGCAAGGTTTCTAGCCCAAAAAATTATAATAATAATAAACCATTCTTATTAAGCGCATTACACACAGTCCCAATGCGCTGTACAGAGGGGAAAATTAATTAACATTGAATAGATGAGTTTTGAGAAGGCATTTAAACTAAGCCTGCAAGTTTGCGGTTATCCAATTAACCGTGTAACCGTATGTTTTGCGGTTACGGTTAACCGTAACCAATGTTTAACAAATATAAAAATTAAAAAATTAAAAAATAAAATGCTGGGGCCTGCATTGCATATCTAATAGCGCTGCTTATCAGAAATGTCCATTAAAAAATTTAATCAATTTTTACAAAGTTGACAATTGGTGGAGTTTTTTTATATAATTTTTTTTTTTTTAATTAAAATTTAAATAAAACAAAGAAAAGATAAAAAAGGGGTTAACCGAACAGGAAAAATGTGACTGTGTAACCGTTTGAACGGTCGGTTAACCGTGTAACCGTTGCAGGCTTAATTTAAACTGATCCAAGGTTTGTGCATCTTTGACGTTTGGGGGAGTTTGTTCCAAAGGTTGGGAGATGACGTAGAAAAAGCCCGCTGGCCGTAAGCCTTTGTTGATGACGATGAACAGGTGAGTAGGGATTGAGATTGTGAGCACGGTTTTCTAGTAGGTTTCATATTTGTGAATCAAATCCTGTAGATACATGTATGTTGGCGCGTTGCCGTGGATACAGTTATATGTGACCTGGCACCACAAAATTGTTGGAAAGTAGTAAGCCTGTCAGTTTGCGGTTATTAAATTATCCGTGTAACCGTTCGTTTTACGGATACGGTTAACCGTAACCGTAGCAATATAAAAAAATAAAAAATAAAAAATAAACAAAATAAAAAAAATAAAATAAAATGCACGGGCCTGTAATGCATATCTAATTAGCGCTGCTAATTTGAGCAGTTCTGCGATTGCTAACTGTCTGCATAAATTTGTGTAATGTAGGCCGACTATATGTTAGATAAGCTATTAGTCCATACACAATTTAATCAGTTGTACTATTTGTGACCTGCTCCAACGAAACCATCCCTTTTCCCAACCAAAGCTCCAACGAAACTCGGACAAAGTTGACAATTGGTAGGGTTTTTTTATTAAAAAATAAATAACAAATAAAAAAAATAAAAAAAATTTAAACAAATAAAACATATAAAAAAAGAAAAAAAGAAAAAAAAAAGGTTAACCGAACCGGAAAAATGTAACCGTGTAACCGTTTGAACGGTCGGTTAACCGTGTAACCGTGTAACCGTTGTAGCCTTAGTGGAAAGTCGCAAAATAACAAAATTGACATTATTATATTTGCTAGAAAGAAGTCCTAAGCTTTCAAATGATGTATTGTGTGTTGCTGTAGCTTATTCCTAGCTGCCGCTATACTCTTTTCAAATTGCTGAAGTCATGCTCCTTTGTTTTGAGAAAACGGAGTTCAAAGTCTGTGAACCGTGCCAACTATAATATCACTCAAGTGCAATTCAGGTACAAAAAACACACTTTAGAGTTTTAATTGAGCTATAAAATGTTGGGATATGATAAAGAAGGTTGTCTTGTATGTAAAAACGTTAACAACTCTAAACCGACCTCCCACTTGAAAAAAATTGACGTTTCGACCAATAACTCGTTTTGGCCATGTGCGACTTTCCGTTAAGTTCGTGGTGCCAGGTCATGCAAGCACAAGTACCTTGTACACAATCACAATGGTCACTAATTTTGGTTCTTGTGAGCTGGGTTCTGAATACCTGGAGAGGGTCAGGGTTAAAAATCTGTCGTTTGTCTCTTGTAGTGGTTGTCCAGCAAAGTTGTGAGGTGGTTGAATCTGGTTTTCTGCGGCGAGGAGTCGCAGCGAACCATCGGCGGCGGCACTCAGCAAACGCTGCGCCAGTGGAAGGACCGACTCCAGTATCTTCTGTACCAGACCTACGCCAACCTTCGCATCCAGGAGCTCTTCAACATCATCGTGGAGTTCCCAGACTCCCTCTCCGCCCTGGAGGATCTGCAGAAGTGCTTGGAGAAGACGGACCTGAGGAGGCACCTGGTTCAGTCGCTGCGCAACTCGTTGGAGACGCGCCTGCTGCACCCAGGTTAGGGGTGTGCATGTACGGGTAGTTTGGGAACTGGGTACCTGATTACAAGAAACATGGGTACCCAGGTACCCGTTAACCTTAACATCCAAGGCATTATACTTTGGGCTAATGAACTGAATACTACAGAATACTACCTAGCATTTTGTGTGTATTGACAGCAGTATAGATACTGACTACTACAAAATACAGTTGAACGCCACTATTCTGAAGACCGCTATACCGAACATTCGGCTATACAGAACTTCATGATCTGTGGCTCCTAATTTTGGTGTTTTGGGAAACATAACAAAGATTGTTGTTGAAAATATTTCAACAGATATTTAGAAATCTGCTGTGTACATATCAAATATGTACCGTGGCAATACGAAATGGGTGGAAAGTCGCGAAATTAAAAAGTTGACATTATTACATTTGTAGAAAGAAGAAGTCCTTAGCTTTCAAATGATGTATTGTGTGTTGCTGTAGCTTATTCCTAGCCGCCGCTATACTCTTTTGAAATAGCTGAAGTTATGCTCCCTTGTTTTGAGAAAACGGAGTTCAAAGTCTGTGAACCTTGCCAACTTTAGAGTTTTAATTGAGCTATACAATTTTAGGATATGATAAAGAAGGGTTTGTTGTATGTAAAAACTTTAACAACTCCAAAACGACCTCCCACTTGCCTACAATCATTATTTACTTTCAAATAAGTAAGATATTTCTTAATAATTCGTGTCAATTTGCGTATCGGACAAATCGATGCGTTGAAGATGCTGTGAATTACTGTTTGCACCTTGAACCTGGAAGACCAAATTCATCAAAATATGCTCGTATTTTATTCATTGACTACTCATCTGCTTTTAATACTATAGTCCCGTCTAAGCTTTATCAAAAGCTGATTGATCTTAAATTACCAGGATCTCTATGCAAGTGGGTTTTAGATTTTTTATTGAAACGTAGACAAATTGTGAGAATCGGTTCAAATTTCTCGAAACCAATTGTTCTGAGCACTGGAACACCGCAGGGTTGTGGTCTTTCTCCTCTTTTGTACAGTATATTTACACATGATTGTAAAGTGGATGATCCATCTAGCGTGATTGTAAAATTTGCTGATGATACCACCCTTAGTGGTTTAATTTGTAATGGCGACGAATCCAGTTATAGAAGTCAATTATCATCTCTTGTAAAATGGTCTGAATCGAACAATCTTGTCTTGAACGTTGACAAAACTAAGGAAATGATAATTGACTTTCGTAAAAATAAAGGTCAAATTGAACCAATTGTCATTAACGGAAGAGATGTGGACATTGTAGATTGTTTTAAGTTTCTCGGTACATTCATAATGAACACCCTGTCTTGGTCAAATCAAGTATCTGAAAATTTGAAAAAGGCCCAACAACGTTTGTATTTTCTACGTAGACTGAAATCCTTTGGTGTTAGCAAACATATTTTGATTAATTTTTATAGATGTGTAATTGAATCTTGCCTGACCAGCTCTATTATTCTTTGGTTCAATGTCACTCCTGAGTGTGCAATTTATAAACTGAATCGGGTGGCCAAAAACGCATCGTGCATAATTGGATTTAAGTTGGATGACATGAAGACAATCTATGACAAGAGAATGAGAAAGCGTGTCGAAAACATTGTTAAGGATGTGCATCATCCAACAAATGAGTTCTTCCACATGATGCCTTCAGGAAGAAGGATGAGATCAATAGGTGCAAAAACCAACCGTTTCAGAGATAGTTTTATACCATCGGCCGTGCGGGTTTTTAACAATGGGGACTTTTAATGTAAAAAAATATGTATGTACATGTATTAACCAACAGTTTCAAAAATAGTTTTTATATCATCGACCGTGTGGGTCAAGACCCTAAAAAAAAATGTTGATGGCATTTTTTGTTCAAAGCTGGCAACCATGCTAGAAAGTATCACTATGGTCCAGGCTTTCAGAATCACTCGGTTGCCAAAATGGCATTTGACCTTGAAGGTCAAATTTGAGGGTCAAAAGGTCAAACGAGGTCATATTTTCATTTTTGTTGATTTGGTCTTGTACTTTCATATAACATCCAGTTTGGCACAAACAATTGAATATTTAATAAGTTACAAGGGTTTTAACTTCTAAAATAATAGGTAAATATTAAGCGATTTATGAATATAAATGCTTTTTAATGCTTTATACTTTGGAATTCGCATATTGTAAGATGCATTGATTTTAAAGTCACTTTTACCAGAAATTACCCTTGCTTCTTCATTAACAAGGCACCACAGTGTCTAGAAGCCACACAATCGTCTAGTTTCCAAAGGTATGTATGACATTCAAGGTCAAATTTCAAGGTTAAAAGGTTAAATGTTACTTTTATACTAAAGAAGAATCGAATTGTCCCTGTTGTTTTTTCTTGGTTAAGCAGGTAAGTATACAGCGCCAATGATGTGTTTTAAAGGATAAGCAACTGTACATTTGAAGACAAAACATCATTTTTCATCGATTTAACCCATCACCAAATCACTTCTGTTCAAGCTTCATCCCCTGCCGTGTTCATGCATCCTTCAGCATCACAGCCACATGCAGGTATACATGGTTGTCCCATCTTGTGGCAATGGCAAGCCTGTGTGCGGCACTTGCTTTTGCATCCACAAGTAACTAGTTCCAAACAGCTACTTGGAACAGATGGTTTACGCAACCACACCACTTCCAACTGTCTATCAGTTGCCTGCCAACCTCCAGTCTCCTCAGGATCAGGAACAACCACGTCAGCCTTGTTTGCCTGTAGCCATACTTTTGCCTGGTAGTTCGCACGCGACATATGCAATTCCAGAGCGTCACTTGTTGGTGGCAACATTTCAAGTGCCTTCTTCCCTTTCTGGAAGAAGTCATGCCTAGCTCTGTCAACACCTGAACTAGAGTGTGGCGATTTGTAAAGCATACATACGAACTCCTCCACATCGCTTAATGGCCCATCTCGGCCAACGCCATGCAACAGTTCCGGGTGTTGCAAGTAGACCTTCCAGCATGATTTTTTGCCTTGGCCAGCGAACGATGACACAGTATCACAACCAGTTATGGCATGGAACCCAAGAACATTCTCCACAACCACTGAAGGGAGGGTCTCGTTGATAACGTGAACTGGAAAACACTCTTGCTCCTTGGACGTGCCACTCATCATCCAAACCTGGCACAGTTTGTCCCTGGTGAAGTGAAGGAGCAACAGCAGGACATCTGTGTCACGGCACTTCACAATTATGCTTTCATACCCTGCATCAATGGCTTCAAGGGCATGGAGGATGATCCTTGTGTCAGCCTCCTCGTGGTTTGCATTCAGTGTTGGGATGATTCCCCTTGTCGTTGACAATCCGTTTGGTTTGCTGCCACCAACTACTACTTCGTTGACTGTGTCGTTGTGCGTTGCCAGTTTGCCACTGAGGAACTGTGCAAGGTCTTCCTTGTTTTCACCTAAGGCGATGAAGTTCTTCCATGCTTGGGGAAGTGGAAGATCATCCCGATTGATCACCTTACGGATTGGTCTCGTTTGCCCAGCTCTTTTGCTTCGTGTAGCCGACTTGATCGATAGAGGTCTATACTGATCAAATACAACGTCGATCCTGGACACTGTGCCACGGAACTGCTTTACCACGGTCTTCTCGAAGGTTTTGGCATAGTCACCAAACGTCTTGCACTTTGGTGGCTTCCCTAGGGACTGTATCAATGCATGACCATCGATTATGATACAGGTTTTTCCTGTGGTCTCCGGTGCCCCTTTGACTTTCTCTATACCAAGACCCGTGGTTAGCAGGGGAAGCATTGCAGACTTTTGGGTACTGTTCATCCTTTTATCCGTATTTGCCAAACTAAGTGGAACAACCGACAGCTCATGCTTCAGTACCTTGTGAAGATCTACTACTCGCCCAGCTTGTAACGCATTGAACAATCTCTGCATCAGTTGCCTGTCCGCTTTGATTGTCTTAGTGACCTTCTGCTTCCCATCTTGCACCTGTGTTTTGTAAAGGCTTGCAAACGTCTTCGATTTCTGGCGTTTCTGTCGATCGAAGAAAGGCACAGACTTCTCCACTAATCTCTCCTTCACGTTCTTCAATACGACATCTTTCCCTCTTTCGTCGGCAGTGAGGAGGTCTGCAGCTATCTCTTCAGTGGCAATGTCGTTGGTAGTCAGTGATTTTAGCTGTGTAACAGCGGGGGGTGCGACGTTTAGATCGGATGTTGTGAACACCTTAAATCGTCGGAACTGAGCCTCAAGCTTGGACACCGCATCCCAATCCCGTGTCATTTTGGACGGAAGACCATCTTTACGAGTTGAGAAAGCTTCATCAGAATCGTCGTTGCGAAGACCGAATAGATGAAGGGTGTCTTCTGATATCTGGGACCTTTCAGACCAAGTCGTGCAGAACCTGTCTCTTGCCGTGTCATTCCGTGTGATGCCAATTATACCATTTGACAGCTTGCAGACCTTGTTTACCCATTCAGTGGCTTGATCGACTGGAACTTGGTTAAATCTGCCTGCGTGTCGTTTCACTACGAAATTCCCTGCCAGGAATTCTTCGTGGACTTCTGGTGCGGTCTGTGCGAGTCCTCTCATGTCAGCGAGGTAAACAGGGCCCCATCTTGCATAGTTGACATGGTCATAGATGGTCAGCCATGGTAGCATTGCGGCGAATGAATCAAGATGGAGCAACCAATCCCCATCTCGGTTAGCGCGGACGAATGAGAAAAGTATTTCCAACATCTCAAGGTACTGCAACCAGAAAGCATTGTTGGGATTCTGCTTCAGCATGGTGTGGAATTCGTCAGCTTTCTCTACATATTCTGTACCATCAAGCAGTTTGTTGCATGCAGTCACAGCATTCAACAGACATTCATCTCGGGTTCTCACACCATGTTTCTTGAACAATGCTGATACAGCTGATCGATGCACAACCAGTTCCTGATGGAGTTCAGGATTTTGCTGCTGTAGCCAATCCAAGAAAGCTTCAAACTTGATCCGACTGAGTGCTTCATAGGCCCAGATATGTCCCTGAATAGCCCTGTAGTAGTGTTTCCCATCCATCATTGACTTGGCAGCATTTTGCCCAAATATTTCAGACTCCACCCATACATCATCTAGGCCTGCACTTTCCATTTGCTGACCGATGCCCCGAAGGAAGTTGAATGTGATATGGAGACCACCAAGCAGGACAACCACGTTACTGTACTCTTCAGAAGCCCACACGATCTCCTTTGCTTTGGCATAGAGGGGCTGATCGAAGAAAACGATAGTATGGCGCTGTCCAAGGTATCTGCTGAGCAGGACAAACCGGTTTATGATCGTTGTGATGGTCCCATATTCATCCGCAGTAGCATTGAGAATCGGTGCCATTCCCACCGTCGTCAGTGGTGAATCTACGGTACTCACACACTCATTGAATGCTGCCCATGGAGGAACATCACGGCCGTTGCTGGTGTCCATCCTGGAGATTACCCAGACGTGATTCGTTCGTGTTGCTGCCTTCCTACATGGACTACTTTCGAACCAGTCGTTCGGTTCAATGCTAGAAGCATTCGGAATCCTGGGTTCAACTCTTTTACCAATGGTTAGTTTTGGGGAATCGACATCATGCAACTTTTCGACAGTCTCCTTTCTCAGAGCCTTCTCTCGTCCGTGCACACGCTTAACAGGGGTTCTAGGAGGAGGTGGTCCGCGCTGCTAAGCATTCCACTGTGTGCAATGAAATGTACCTTGGCCACTTACTGTCGATTCGTTGACATCTATGTTGTCAGCTGATCCTAAGATAAGCCTACCAGGTTCATAGGGTACCAAGCCATCAGGGATGTACGTGTTGTTGTTTTCCTCAAATTTCCCAAGAATGTCATTCGCGATACTTGTGTCCATGCGCCTTACTGTGTCGACACCTATTGTACCACCAGCAGCATTAAAGAGATCCACTAGTTTCTCTGACCTTGTGGCTTGGTGTAAGGTCATCCCTAGGCCGACATGCTTTGGGGTTAACTTTTTTCCCTTTGAAAGCGCAAATACAATGTCCTGAGCGATATTTAGTATTTTTTGCTTCGTTGCACTTGCAGATCTTTCTATCTCCCCCTGTTCATCTTTATCAGTATCCAACACATCAGTCCCACCAAACAGTACAGAGAGAAACAGATATAAGCTATCTGGAACAATGGCTTCCACTGCGTCTGCTGTTAGACCCCTCCACGCTGTATCGTGACCAGGCATCCGTTCCAAGTCGGCTCGAAGTTCAAGGGCAGAGTGGACAATTTCCTGCAGTTCATTGACTGAGGGGAGCTGTTCGCGTATCGTGGGTGCGTCATCTTCATTACAGTCATCCTTTCGGTCCGAGATATCTGACAGGGCACAGGCAATAACATACTGAGATTTGTCACTGGGATAAAGAAGAAGTGGTGCTTTTCGATTACGTGGTCTTATGAATGAACCTTCGTCACCAATAACATTCTGTAATGCAGTATAGAATGTCTGTCTTCTGGACAAGTAGCTATCAGGGATGGCTTGGTTCTTTGCACTGCATAGTTCTTCATATCTCTTCCAAGCAGTTCCCATATCGTACACATTACCGACGGACAGACCCTCCAGTAACATGTCCCCCAGGACATTCAGGACTGGATCTGAACACCGAGAATGACGTCCTTTTGTCTTTTTCACCCTTCGCTCAAATTCAACAAAGCATTGCTTGTGGTACTTCCCCTCTGCAGCTATTAAGTCTACAACATTGGCCATTCTAACTGACATGACAAAGTCCTCTTTTGACAAGTCGATGATCTTTTGCGACACTTGCATTGTCATTACACTGTGGAGGTCAGCTTTTCCTGATCGTTGGCAGAATATGCAGTGTTCCCATTCAACTGAAGCATGCCTATGCTTGCGAGTTTCATACGACGAACTTGCAGTTCGTTCGTCCATCCTTGCTGTAGTGGTCGATTCAGCTAAAATGCCTGCGTGTTCCTTGCTCCTTCGATCCCGTAGTCGAGACAAGCGACTCTCCGATGCAACGTTAATGTAGCACGTCTTGTGCCACTTCATTACTACACCAGTCCAGTCATCATTTGGTATACTCATTATTCTGTTCAAAGTGGGCAAGGACGCCCGATCCTTCAGCCGTGTCCTTTCAGCAGCAGCTTGTTGGATCTTTTTTTTCCCGTCAGCAGAAGCCAGACTTAGCTTGTTGTTGTGTCTGTCCCCTTCTTGGCAGAGAAGACAACTGGAATAATCACCAGTTGCACTGGTATCTTGCTTCCGTTTAAGTGTGGCAAGCGGAAGAACTCTACCACCCTCCATTTTTGAAACCTGAAAGGAAAAACCACAACCGTGACACCACAAGATGGAAAAGCAAAGCAAAGCAGACAGAAACACAGTAAGTGCTATAAGGTTTAGGACATGTGGAAAGAAGGCAGGAGAAGGGAGTTCCCATACCATGCTAGAATCACGTGTACAGGCAGCTGGAAATTAAACATGTGGACAGGAATGTGTGACATACAAACTCACCTTAAATGTTGGTTGGGCTTTTGACTAAGAATGGTAAGTTATATATAATAGGCTTGTGCTCATAAACATGCATGCCTGGAAAGTGAAGCAGAAAGAAGGGGTGATTAGTTTAATATGGCAATTACATACTTTAGTTTTGATGTTCTTTTAATTTACCTTGACCTCTTGACCTATAGATAATTGTGCTAATTAGGTCAATAATACTAAGGGCCTTGGGAATGGAAGCCCATAATCATTCCTGTATGTGATCTAAAAAATGAAGGGAAAAAAGCATCATTAAAGAAGTGTTATCTGAGTACATCACAAAACGCAACACATTAGGGATAATTTGGCATTTATTGTCGAAAATTTCTTTACATTTACCTATTATTTTTGAAGTTAAAACCCTTGTAACTTATTAAATATTCAATTGTTTGTGCCAAACTGGATGTTATATGAAAGTACAAGACCAAATCAACAAAAATGAAAATATGACCTCGTTTGACCTTTTGACCCTCAAATTTGACCTTCAAGGTCAAATGCCATTTTGGCAACCGAGTGATTCTGAAAGCCTGGACCATAGTGAAACTTTCTAGCATGGTTGCCAGCTTTGAACAAAAAATGCCATCAAAAGTTTGTTTAAGCATATTTCCCGGGGTTGGCCTGCCGACTATTTTAACAATGGGGTTTTTAATGTTTAAAATATGTTGTATAAATCAACCATTTCAGGAATAGATTTTATATCGTCGGCTGTGTAGGTCTTTAACAGAGGGAGTTTTTTCATTTAAATTTAAAGAATTGTTTGTATACTTTTGTAATTATATGTTTATTATTGTTGTTGTGCGAGTCTAACATTACAAATTCCTGTGATTGTTTTTAATCATTGGCTGAATAAAGCAATCTAATCTAATCTAATCTAATCTAGTAAGATTTTTTGATATCTGCAAATGGTGTATCCTACATTAACTTTAATTAGACTTGAGAATAAGAGAATGAGATTCTAAAATGTATTTTTAAAAAAATTTTTTTTGCTTGCAAGGAGTAAACACAGACGATATCCTGACTCAATACATCTCATCTATCCGAGCCCTGAGAGTGTTGGACCCATCTGGTATCATTCTGGAGCTGGTTTGCCAGCCTGTCCGAAAATATCTCCGGTAAGTTAACGGCAGTATACAAATATTGATTGGCTTAGCGTGGAATGGGAAGAATTTGTGACCAGCTCTACAAAAAGGTGTATTAAGTCGCGCTGTGCACTATCATGTAATGGCCCGTTCAACGTTGAGAGGGTAAACATTTCATCCAAATGTGATTTTTATTTGTTGTCATGAATGACATCTTTAATACCCCCAGTTTCAGGTTTCATTCAAAGAAATGTTGATTTTGATGAATAAAGTGGGGGAAAAAACTACCATTTTGTGTGCATCGTTCTGTTGTACAGAGCCGGCTATTTCAAAGCCTGTTTTCTAAGTTGTTTAATTCGAACTCCAAGGAAATAATCAATATGTAAACACGTCATATCTCCAAAATGGGAGGGGCTATGGAGTTCTATTATATACCAAATGAAAGCTGACGTTGTGGGCTTTTGAACCATGTATATAACTAAATTTCACGTTTTTTGGCGACATAATACACTTTTTTGTAGAGCCGGTCACATTTTATTGCGAGGTAAAATCTGGACTTTTTCTTTTGCAAGACGAAACATATTCACGAATGTTGGCTCATCTGGTGACGTTGCCGACGGCCATGATAGTGCGTGGTTGTCGAGCTGCAGCACAAATCCCTCTGTCTCCTGACGATGGGCAGAGGATACTGTCTGAAACGTTGAGTCCCTCTCCGGTTCTTTTCAGAACCACACATCTCACTATTAACCAGTTCGCGCCGGGATTATTTAAACATCACCGAGCCGACGAGCGGGTGTATTTTTAACGAAACTCGATCCGAAGCAGGTTCAGGCCGATGTTACCGGGAAGCACACCCACGCATTTCCGGCCTTGCTCGCTGCTGACAGACATTTCCGGCCTTGCTCGTGACGTGTTTATGCATCATCCGTTTTGAATCTGGGGAAAACTTCGCGTTTATATTCGTTATCCGGCGCGAACTGGTTAGAAGAGACTTTATACCACATGGTGTTTAATACCGCGAACAACTTATCTTAATGCGTTTTCGCCATGAAAATGTTCAAATACACACGAAGAAGAGTTTGGGCTCGAACCCCCAACCTGCAGAACTACCCGCAGACCACGAATTCAGTGCTCTAGAGTCTAGACCACTAGGCTATGTCGAAACACAGGGGTGTCGGAACATATCAGGGTGTTGGAACATGTATGGTGCTAGAACATACATGTACATGTAGGCTGAGTAGGCTGAGTAGTCGGAGCATAGGGGTGTCGGAGCATAGGGGTGTCGGAGCATACGGGTGTCGGAGCATAGGGGTGTCGGAGCATAGGGGTGTCGGAGCATAGGGGTGTCGGAGCATAGGGGTGTCGGAGCATAGGGGTGTCGGAGCATAGGGGTGTCGGAGCATAGGGGTGTCGGAGCATAGGGGTGTCGGAGCATAGGGGTGTCGGAGCATAGGGGTGTCGGAGCATAGGGGTGTCGGAGCATAGGGGTGTCGGAGCATAGGGGTGTCTGAGCATAGGGGTGTCTGAGCATAGGGGTGTCTGAGCATAGGGGTGTCTGAGCATAGGGGTGTCTGAGCATAGGTGTGTCTGATCATAGGTGTGTCTGATCATAGGTGTGTCTGATCCTAGGTGTGTCTGATCATAGAGGTGTCTGATCATAGAGGTGTCTGATCATAGATAGATGTGTCTGATCATAGATGTGTCTGATCATAGATGTGTCTGATCATAGATGTGTCTGATCATAGGTGTGTCTGATCATAGGTGTGTCTGATCATAGGTGTGTCTGATCATAGGTGTGTCTGATCCTAGAGGTGTCTGATCCTAGAGGTGTCTGATCATAGAGGTGTCTGATCATAGATGTGTCTGATCATAGATGTGTCTGATCATAGATGTGTCTGATCATAGATGTGTCTGATCATAGATGTGTCTGATCATAGATGTGTCTGATCATAGATGTGTCTGATCATAGATGTGTCTGATCATAGATGTGTCTGATCATAGATGTGTCTGATCATAGATGTGTCTGATCATAGATGTGTCTGATCATAGATGTGTCTGATCATAGATGTGTCTGATCATAGATGTGTCTGATCATAGATGTGTAACCTTTTTTTACTCAGGACCCGAGAAGACACTGTCCGGTGCATAGTCTCCAGCCTGACAGACGATAGCAACAAGGAGCTAGCGGAAGAACTTATTAAAGCTGAACCAGTGACGATGGATGAAAGTTACTGCAGCGAGCAGGAGGACGAGGATCACCAAGACTGGCAGCCTGACCCCATAGATGCTGACCCAGGTACGGCACTAGGGCTCTAGAATTAGGGGGTAACAGTGTAAGGACCCGGTCTGCTCTGCTTGATAACGACCGAGTTTGTGGAGCCGAAATTCTTGTTAATTAATACCTTTTGGTGAATTCCAATTCTTTCCATTTGAAGTGGAAAATAAGTTACCTGCTCCGGATTCAGGATTTTCCATAAGATTGGGTTGGGAAGGGGGTGAAGGCAAGTTGGCGGCACCTACGCTTAAGACGTGCCCGCCCTGTTGGAGGGTTCTGGGTGCATTTTCCTGTAATCTACAGCATTGGTCTCGTCCTCTGTCTTGGTCATTTTTTGTCTTTTTAAAAGAAGAGGTGTGGGGGGCGTGCCCCACGACCCCCTTAGATTGAAGTTATTATTATTATTATTATATTTTTTTGGGTAATGAAACCAAGGATACCTCAAAAGCGCTCAAGGCACTGTAGCTCGCAAGCCTGGGGAAACCTGTAGAGAGAAGACAATGAGAAGAAGGTACAGTTTTAGAGGTGGAAGGAAAACCCTACAAGAATATCCTGGGGAAACCTACAGAACCAAGCAGGGACTGAAAACCCAATCCACATATTGGCCCAGGCGGGGTTTAAATCTGGGTCATAGAGGTGAAAGGCGAGGAAAGGACCGCTACGCCAACGTGGCTCCCCTTGTTTGGCAATGTGTTTAATTTGTTTTCTTTCTAACATTTCCACATCTGTAAGCTCGAACATCCAAGAGCCGTCGCTCGTCCGACATCATCAGCATGCTGGTGAACATCTACGGCAGTCGCGAGCTGTTCGTGAACGAGTACCGCGGCCTGCTGGCCGACCGCATCCTGACGGGGTTCAGCTACGACACGGCGCGGGAGCTGCGCTACCTGGAGCTTCTCAAGCTGTGCTTCGGCGAGTCGCAGCTCCACCACTGCGAGGTGATGCTGAAGGACGTGGCCGATTCGCGCCGGTGTAACGCGCACATCAACTCGCCAAAGAGTTACCGGCAGAAGACGTCACTAAAGTAAGGACAAACTAGAAATGTGTTTGTGGACAAACACTGTTTCAGCTGTCTAAAATGACACTTTCAATACATTCCTTAACCCTCTTATGGTTTTACCTTTCAAAACCTTTCAAAATCTGCTTACTTGACAAAATGGCTAACAATAAGTATGAACCTTTAAAAACGCTCCAGAATTTGTTGCTACTGCACTACTACACCTTTCAAATTTTTTTGAAAGGTATTTATTTATTTTCACACCAGTTTGTTCAGAGAGTTGTTTTACCTTTCGAAATCTTTCATAGGTTCCTTTTGTCAGACAGTTTTCTCACCTTTCAAAACCCTTCAGTCCAGAAACTTGAAAGGTATTGTTTTTCTCACACCAGTTTGTTCAGAGAGTTGTTTTACCTTTCAAAATTTTTCATAGGTTCCTTTTGTCAGACAGCTTTCTCACCTTTCAAAACCCTTTAGTCCAGGAAATTTGAAAGGTTTTGAAAAGTCTGACAGCTCTATGGTAACTGCCCTATATATAGGAGGGTTAATTTGTACCCATAACACATCAGTTTCGATTTAGAAAATTGAATATTCGAAACCAACCCCAAAAAGTTTAGTCTTCCATTTTTGTGTGACACAGGCTGAAGAAGACAATTGTAAAATCTTCCCATTTGCTCCATGGTCTCCGATTGTACTAGTGGTTTCATTATTAGCCTGCCCATTTGACTTATTTGTGAGTTCCCGTTTATTTTTCCCTGCATCACAGCTCTGGGGTGTTTTTGTAAAGACCCAGTGGTCACTGAATCCTCCCCACTATAACCAGTCATTGAGAGGGCATTTCTTGTGGCACCTCACTCATTACTTTTTTCTGGTATGATTGTGAGCTGGATGAGAACTTCCGGTGAAATGAAATAAAATAATCGGTATTTGGTTCGAAATTTTGTTGGATAACCGGATTTCGAAATCTCCGATTTTTCCCACCACTAGTGTATACTACTTTTATTAAAGGGGATGGTATTTTTTTGTCGTACTGTTGGTTAGGATTTTGAGTTCAACTCGATGATTCTGTCGGCTCAGTTCTGGCCCAACCTGAAGGAAGAGAAACTCAAAATTCCGGAGGAGATTGAGAAAGCCATGGAGGAGTACACAAAGTCATACCAGGTACCAGGACTATCTCAAACGGACAAGCATACTTCAACCACCCTGAGACCAAGACTACCTATACAAATGGATGGAGAATCTTACTAGAAGAACAATGATACCAAGATATCTTGATTTGGGCTAGTAGTCTTAGCTCCAGACCCTATTGTGAAGTGAAGTCAGTGGTCCTTTCGCACTGAGAATTAACTAAACTACGGTTTACTTTACTACTTAGTGCGAAAGGACCATCGACTGTGCTTCACAAAACACGGTCTAGAGCTAAAACTACTAGCCTAAATCCACATATCTTGGTATCATATTTATTCTAGAAAGATTCTCCATCTATTGGTATATAGGTTGGTTTGGCCTCACAATTAAAGAGATCGTATACGTTTGGTAATTGGAACCCACTGTTTGTTTCAATCCTATATAGTTATAGATATATACCATAAAACTAACCTGTACAAATCTTATTTCAAAAGGTGGTAGCGATTTTGCGATATTGCCGAAATTCTGGAGCGGTTATGTCCACGCAGGAAGACAAATCTGCATTGGAATACCCAATCTGAGAAACGTCACTGCAGTAACAACGCTTCTCAGATTCAAATGTTTGGGGATAAAAAGTGATATCTTTTTCCATAACCGCAGTACTTTTGAAGTGAAAAGTTTCTAAAAATGCATTATACTATCCAAAGCTGCTGTACTATAAACAAGTAAGTTTTATTGCCATTAATTTTTGGAGTAATTACCAAACGTATATGATCCCTTTAACTAAACTGTGTCATGTCTAATAAAATCGCAGGCTTAAATTACGATTTTGGCCAACTCTCTTAGCGAAATTGTTAGTACAATAATGAAAAGAAACTGCAGACGAAGTAGAAAAAGGAAAAAAAGCTCAAAGGAGTCTGTTTTCGACAAACCACATAAAAATACAGTAACGATTCTGAAGTCGTTTTGTCCTATAAATACACGTACGACGTGGTCCGTTAAATGGATCTCGGGACACGTCACAACTAGCTGCAAGTCGAGTCACTAGCTCTTCAAAATAACCAAAGCATTCCTTTGTCATTGTTAAACCAGTTACTTGCAACTGACATTATGACATTACTTGCAACTGGACTCGCGACTGGACTCGCAAAAGGACTCGCAAAAGAACTCGCGACCCGACTCGCTAACCCTCCTATGGTTTCACCTTTTAAAACCTTTCAAAATCTGCTTACTGGGCAAAATGGATATATAAAAGTATGAACCTTTCAAAACGCTCCAGAATCTGTTGCTACTGCACTACCACACCTTTCAATACCTTTTGAAAGGAATTGAAAGGTAGAAAAACTGGGCTATGGTATACCCTATGATAAAGGTATGGGAAGTCTATCAGAAAACGGCCAGACCTTCCAAAACCTTGCGAAAGAAAATGAAAGGTGGAGCTATTGCTCAACCAAAATATCAGTACAGTTGCTATGCATACATGGTTTGACCTTTCAAAACCTTTTGAAATGTTTTGAAAGGTAGAATTACTCCCCAGCACATTATATAGAATATCTCTTACAAAAAACTGCTAAACATTTCAAAACATTTCAACTTTTATTTGGTATGGTATGCCCCTATGATAAAGGTATGGGAAGTCTATCAGAAAACGGCCAGACTTTCCAAAACCTCACACCAGTTTGTTCAGAGAGTTGTTTTACCTTTCAAAATCTTTCATAGGTTTCTTTTGTCAGACAGCTTTCTCACCTTTCAAAACCCTCCAGGAAACTTGAAAGGTTTTGAAAGGTCTGACAGCTCTATGGTAACTGCACGGTATAAGGACTCGCGACCCGACTCGCTAAAGGTCTCGCGACCCGACCCGACCCGCCTCGCTAAAGGACTTGTGGTTTACTTTGACTGCAGCCGATTTCACAAAAAAGTGCGCAACTTGCACCGTTTTTAAAAGTTGCGTAACTTTTGCAAATTGCGCAATAACCTGTGGCGCAACGGGACTTGCGCCATTGTGTAGAGTTTCGTGAAATCGGCTGCTGGACCTTTGATGGGACTAGTCATGAAGGGTGCTCAATTCTAACACTGCCTCGCCAACTCTTGCAGCCAAATGGACCGTGGAGGAGCTGAGTGGCCTCATGCAGGTCTCAGTCACGGCGCTGCGTCGCAAGATGGCCTTCTGGCAGAGCCAGGGGGTGCTGCGGGAGGAAGGCACTGACACGTTCGTCTTGATTGAGGAACAGCGAGGGGGGCGGAGCCTGCAGCAGGAGATGATCCTATTGGACAGTGATGAGGAGACAGAGTCCGCCATGGCAACAGCCCAGGACCAACAGGAGGAAGAACTGCAGGTGAGTTGTATTGTTGGGCTTTGGTGATTTCCAAACTCGAAATCGCATTTCTCAACTCTGAATCGCAATTCCAAAATCGGAATCGCAATTCCAAAATTGAATTCCTAACTTTACTTGTTGTCCAAAGTGTCGATTCGTAGATACGAATCCACACCTTTTTGTCCAAAGCGGTCGATTCGTAGATACGAATCCACACTTTTAACAATGGAGTGACGTCATAGCAATGGTTTAAAAACTTGGAATCGAGATTCCCAACTCGAAATTACGATTCCAATTTTTGGAGGAATCCATTCTCTAATTGCACAAAGGAAATGAGGTCTGGTTTTGATCTTGGATGTTTTCTGCTTGGAAACCGAAATGATCAAGTTGTCGTAGACTCGGGACAATTTCACGCCAAAATCGAATCAGAATCAATTCTGGAATCGTGATTTCAAACTTGTAAAAGTTGTCATATAGGTATGGGCGATGTCGTAGGCGTAGGCGATTTCACACCGTAATCGAATCGATTCAATCACGGAATAGGAATTGCGATTCCGAAATGTCGGGATCGAAATTGCGATTCCAAACTTATACAGTTGTCGTAGGCTTGGGCGGATTCAATTTTCCGATTTCCGTCAAGGGACTAAGCTGTGAATTGTCTGCTTGGGAAAAAAAAATATGTAATAAAGTTGTCGAACAGACGAACACTATCTTTACTTTGTTGTCATGGTCATGGTTATGTCTCCTGTAGAAATGTTAACTGATAATTTATTTGCTGACAAAATGACTGTCTGCTTCAGAATGCAAAGTGTACGAAGCCCTTGTTTGTAAAAGTTTTTTTTTTTTTAATTCAATACTTCAATGGCTATTTGGTTTTTTTCACATGCTGTACCAGTATCATTAAAGGTAGAAAACACCATTGGTAATTTCTTGACTCATCAGGAATGGGTGGAGTTGGGGGTTGTATTTTATAGTAAATATTGTTTAACTGACCTGTTCAAAGTTTTACAATCATGGATGCCTATAGATGCCTATAATCATTATTTACTTTCAAATAAGTAAGATATTTCTTAATAATTCGTTAGTAGAAATTTTCAATATCTGCAAATGGTGTATCCTACCTTTAAGTTAGAGGAAAGCTGTGAACAATTTTTAACCATTTACCTCGGTGCTTAACCCTTTTCATACTAATGTTGAGTTTACTCAACTTTTTTAAGCTTTTGTTAACAAAACGTGGCAAGAAAGGAGTTAAAGGTGACTCGAACTGTATGACTTGGGACTTGAACGTTTGGTGACTCAAACACAAGTCTGTAGTTTGTTTTGTTGTTTTATTTCCCACAGGTGTTTTGGTCGTACATTGTCGGCATGCTAACCAACCTGGAATCTTTGAGTCTCGATCGCATCTACTCCATGCTCAAGATGTTTGCCATGCAAGGCCCCTCCTCCTCGGAATTCTCCGAGCACAAACTGCGTCAGTTCCGGGAGTCTATCGCTTGCCGAAAACCGAGACGTGAATGAGGTCAATTGTGTCTGGGCAAAATGAGACTGAACTCTGCACAGGCCATAACCCTAACCCTGCAAGATCCAGCACAGTGCATCTGTGGTGACTGCTTGACCTTGCTGGACTCTGCACACAAGTCAATGTGACAAAGTATGCAATCTGATGCGTCTGGCAGGGTTTCTAGCCAAAATATCCTGGAGGGTAAGGGTTAATACACTATTTCGCAGGGGGTTAGGGGTAACTACTGAACCTGTGTGAAGCTGTTGTAGTTTGTTAGGTTTGGTATGCTTTCTAGTGCGAGAGCCTAGGGGGTTAGGGTTAACTACTGAACCTGTGTGCAGTTGTTGAAGTTTGTTAGGTTTGGTAGGCTTTTATAGTGCGAGAGCCTAGGGGGTTAGGGTTAACTACTGAACCTGTTTGCAGTTGTTGAAGTTTGTTAGGTTTGATATGCTTTCTAGCGTGAGAGCCTAGGGGGTTAGGGTTAACTACTGAACCTGTGTACAGCTGTTGAAGTTTGTTAGGTTTGGTATGCTTTCTAGTGCGAGAGCCTAGGGGGTTAGGGTTAACTACTGAACCTGTGTGAAGCTGTTGAAGTTTGTTAGGTTTGGTATGCTTTCTAGTGCGAGAGCCTAGGGGGTTAGGGTTAACTACTGAACCTGTCTGCAGTTGTTGAAGTTTGTTAGGTTTGGTATGCTTTCTAGTGCGAGAGCCTAGGGGGTTGGGGTTAACTACTGAACCTGTGTGCAGTTGTTGCAGTTGTTAGGTTTGGTATGCTTTCTAGTGCGAGAGCCTAGGGAGTTAGGGTTAACTACTGAACCTGTGTGCAGTTGTTGAAGTTGTTAGGTTTGGTAGGCTTTCTAGTGCGAGAGCCTAGCTAGAGGGTTAGGGTTAACTACTGAACATGTGTGCAGTTGTTGAAGTTTGTTAGGTTTGGTATGCTTTCTAGTGCGAGAGCCTTGGGGGTTAGGGTTAACTACTGAACATGTGTGCTGTAGTTAAGTTTGGTAGGCTTCCTTGTGCGAGGGGTTAGGGGGACACCCTGTGATTTTATTAGTGCAACCAATGAATTTCACATGATCTGCAATGTACACTTGTTAAAACCCATTTCATTTGTGTTTATTCCTTGCAGGCTTATGCTATCGGAGGCGTTGGATCCGTTGTTCGTGTTTTGACCGACCGGAAAACAGTTTGAAAAATGTGTCTTAGATAAAAGCAAACTTCTAGGTGTAAATGAGAGAGGTAGACATCAAAGCATATTTACGAATTAGGGGCGTTCTTTTTTATTTCTATGGTTTTCATATTAATTGTTTGCATTTTAAAGAAATCGTATACGTTTGGTAATTGGAACCCACTGTTTCAATCCTATATAGTTATAGATATATACCATTAAACTAACCTGCACAAATTTCATTTCAAAAGGTGGTAACGATTTTGAGATATTGCAGAAAATCTGGAGCGGTTATGTCCATGCAGGAAGAATAATCCGCATTGGAATACACAATCTGGGAAACGTCACTGCAGTAACGCTTCTCAGATTAAATTTTTTTGGGATAAAAATGGATATCTTTTTCCATAACCGCAGTACTTCGAAGTGAAAAGTTTCTAAAATTGCATTATACTATCCAAAGCTGCTGTACTTCTTACCAAGTAAGTTTTTATTGCCATTAATTTTTTTAAGTAATTACCAAACGTATACGATCCCTTTAAGTTGGGCCAGTCGGTAATTTTTTTTGTTTAAATTTGAAGGAATACAAAATTGGAGTTCTACCTGATTAGACGGATAAACTAAATGATGGGAAGTGTGTATTATCTTGAGTTAATATCACTCCCAGAAATCACTGGATAGTTGGTAGAGTGCCGGTCCGGTATTCCGGAGGTCACAGGTTCAAGTCCTATACCCAGCACGATATGAGACCGAGGGACTCCTTCCTTAGTCCCCCATACCTATACTCTCTAAACTATTTAATTTCCTGAGAAACCACAACAATGACGGCCGTAAAAGAGGGGGTTGGGGGGGGGGGGGGGGGCGGGTGTCCTTCCGTTTCATATCTTGCTTCATATTTCAAGCTCCGCCTTGCCGATTTCTTTGTTTACTTTGAAATTTATGCAAATTTACCTTGTCAATTTCCCTTGTGGTTTATTTGTGTAGAAATAAAAAGGGACGCCCTTGGCCCTTAGATAACTTTTGAAAACCTTACAATATGAAGAAAACATGCAGGAGAGATTATAAAAAATAATCATTGTCAGATGCGACGAGGAATGTAGGTCTACACTGTCTTGTTAGGCCCAAAATCATTGTGAAACCCTCATCACAAACGACGCCGTTCCAAAAAGTATTTTTTCTATAAGTGTAGTTTTGTCGGCTTAAGAGTGTAATCAAGTCAAGCATAGGTCAAATCATAAGTAATCAAATCGCAAGTAGTCAATGTGCATCGGTGCGGAACTGGGTACCTGATTATTTTTACCCGATCTTTGATGTCGGTAACCGGTTCCAGCATATAGAATCGAGAACCTGTTACCAAATTTTTGCAAGTTACATAGTAATTCCCAGACAATAAAAAAAATATTTCGAAGAAAAAAACCAACAGAAATTGCAACGATCAACCACTAACAGCTTTGAAAATTGCTTTGTACCTTGAAAATACAACTGAGCAACAACTTGGTGTCTTCGACAGGTACACATAATTTGTGTTTAACGAGTACCCACTGCACACCCCTATTAAATCACACCTGAGACGTACATGTATATACCAAGCAAACATATGGGACCGAGCTACTCCCCCTTAACTTAAGCCCTGTCCGCACTGGACTTAATTTGGGCAAACTAACCGAACCAATGGGTAACTTTCCTCACAGGTAACTAACCCACGCTGCGTGGGTAGTTTAACCGAGCAAAAGGTGCCCAGAAAGATTTAACCGAGCCAGAAAATCCAGTGCGGACGCGACGTCTCGGTTAAATCTTCCATCACCAATTATGTAAGAAAATAATGTTGAGAGCCAGCGTCGCGATGGGAACAGACGATTTGGTCATAGGTCACGCAGGGCGCCCTCTTTATTGTTTTGGAGCCAGCTCGGTTAGTTTACCCATCGTCTCGGCAATTCTACCCGCGGCAATTAAATCCAAGTGCGGCGGTGGGAAGATTAACCCATCGGAATGTTACCCGGCGTCATGGTCAAATTACCCAAAATGTTTATCCAGTGCGAACACGGCTTAAGACAGGTATCCATAATTTGTATTTAACGGGTACCCACTGCACACGTATCAAGCAACATATGGGACCGAGCTACTCCCCCATACATGTACCTATACACTCCTTGGACTATTGTTACCTAACGCACCCCTCAAAAGAAACCACAACATTCCGCAAGCACAATGACCACAAAGAAGGGGGTGGGGAGATCCCTCAGTCCCATATATTGCTTCATTTGTACATGTATGCTACAGAATAACAAAACCAAAATTGATTTTACTGACATATGTTAAAAGTTTATTTAAAAAAATTGTATATTACTCTTATTGGACACAATTGTCAGAATTAAAGTTATGCAACCAGCTACCCATATTAAATTGTATTCTTGCATTTACTTGTATGTACACATTTTGGGCGAGCTCTTCAGTACGCATAGTTCTTCAAATATTTTTGAAAAATACGTGCAAGTGAAACACGTCATTGTGCTCATTGTAAATTTAGCTATTGATGTTAGCATGAGCTTCAAGATAACTAAATGTGACCTGCCCCAACAAAACCAGACATAAGTGGTTTTTTTTTTAAAGTGAGATAATGTTATTTTCATCTTTCCTTTGGTACCAAAACCACTTCCTATTGTTCAGGGTGCAACCCCCTAAAAAAACCAGACAAACCAACGTTAATGAAGTATGTTGCACATTTTCATTTATTATTTGGCAGGATTACAAACAAACACAAATTTGCATATATGTATATACAATTACAAAGGTTAACAAAATACAGAACAAAGCTAGTCAGAAAAATTTCTAAAACACCCTTAAAGGTAGGATACACTATTGGTAATTGCTTGGATTTTGGGGGTTGTATTTTATAGTAAATATCGTTTAACTGACCTGTCCGTTTACAATATTGAATGCCGAGAAAAAGCCAAAAAAACGGCGTTTGTTTACAACCGGGGTCCGGCAGTTGTTCTTGTTTTTTCGCCTAAAATTCAATTTTTCAGAACATTTACAGGATATCTAGCGCAATCATTTTGCTGGATGCCAAGAATCATTATTTACTTTTAAATAAGTAAGATATTTCTTACAAATTTGGTATTAAGAAAATTTGATATCTGCAAAATAGTTAATTCTACCTTTAGGAACATACATGCAGGTCTATACGAGAGCCCAAGCAATTAGCCGCAATGCGCTATTGCGCTATTGACACAAACCATTATGAGATACAAACAGTGTATTTTAGCCATTGGAATCAGAATGCAATTAATATGTCTTACCCAATCAGGCTACAATTTGCAAAACAAGGAAAATATTGTTTCATTTTTTACGAGTACGTCACGATTACCGTTCAATAATGAAAGACGTGTAAATTACTTAATCTGCTCATACAAGATATACATTTCAAAATTATTCATTTTCTTTTAACTGAAATGCCGTAATTAAAAAGTCTAACCCGGCATATTAGCTACTGCAAGACACAGACTGCAGTTAAAATTAAACTTGATTGACATCAAAATACGCCAGAGTGTTTTTTCCACATTTGGTAGTCTTCATTTTCAACGGATATAATCCTGACTACAGATGTTCATTGAACCCCATCCCCCGTTTAACAGTTTTTGCTTCGCTCACAGTATTTAAAAGTGATCTTCACAACAATCTTAGCACCATAGTTTACACAAAATATATACACATTTTAATACAAATACGTTTCTTAAAAAAATATATACTTTTATTTACATTTTGACAGTATTATTACATGTACTCTCATTGGTGGTTGGAGTAATCCCCAAAAGTACTTAATACTCAATTTCTTTCACGTTTTTTACACAAGTACTATAATGTTCAGGCCAACCAGCTAGTTTATAAAAAAAAACCGATACTACAAAAATATACATGAATTTGCCATCAATGATTGGAATAATCCCAAACCTACCCAAAAGATGCTTATTTATACATAAACACAATTGTTATCTAGCCAACAAGTTTTAACTTGTGAAGGAAATGGACCAAACCACCCACACAGCCTCAGTGTTGGATAAGAAATCAACGAGTGTCATACATCCGCTTGGTATTCACACTAGTGATGTTTTTATGCACACACGTACAGATTTGAAGTCTTCAGTAATTTCGTTGGTCAACTTAAACTGTTTGCAGACGTAAAATCGGAAAATCATTTAAACACTCTACAAAGACCGGGATAAGAGTTGACCCGAATGTTGGTCAGATTGGACTCGACACTCGTCCAGGTCAAAATAACACCTTCAGGGTCACCTTTCTGGTCATTTGACACTGACACAGATAATTGTCATTTTACAAGAAAACAAAAAGCACATTTTGACCCAAAATATTATTTGGTCAAATCTGACCCGGCTTCAGTGTAGAATCCGAGTCGGGACTTATAAGAGTGTAAGTTCGACTCTGATGACAAACCACCGTTTCGTACGAAGAGGGTAAAGAGCTAATTGTCTTACGCGCAGTGTGACCCAACTGACGATCTGAATCGAGAATGTGATACGATGTTTATGCTTTAAACTGCAAGCAGGCATCCTGGAGTGACAGAGTTTTCCTTATCGATTTTGTTCTGTGGAATTTGCACAGGTTTCCGATTTTATGGTGTCAATTATTGTTTTTGTTAGACAGAAGATTCTGATTTTGCTAAAAAAGTAACTGTTATTGTGGCTGGGATAGTTACCTTAAAGAACTTGAAAACGTAGCCGCGATCAACACTATTATAAGTCTCCGTCAAATCTTCATCTGAACTTTATTTTTGAAGTTATGAAAACTTGTTTTTACCTATTCATGGGCATACAACCACTCCCCCCCCCCCCCTTTTGTTTTAGACTGGGGATGGGTCATTCGATCACCCCAGATTTTTGTGGCGAGAATAAAAAAAAGAATATGCTGATTTTGAGGTATCTTGTACCTTTCCAACATTAAAATGTAGTTATAGGTTTTCCCGGTTTAATTTCGGATAAACAGCTGCCAATTTACCCACTGCGCCATTCTATTTCGCGCGAAATGTAATGCTGCTATGCTATTTTAACATCACTGAGCCGAGGCGCGGGATTATTTTTAACGAAAGTCGATCCGAGGCGGGTTCAGGCCGATGGTACCGGGAAGCACACCCACAACATTTTCGGCCTTGCTCGCTGCTGACAGATATTTCCGGCCTTGCTCGTAACGTGTGTATGCATCATTCGTTTTAAATCTGAAGAAAACTGTGCGTGTATATATGCACTCCGTTTTAAACACCACCTGAATTTTGAAAGATTTTATTTTTGTATTAAAATTTGGTTGAATTACTGTTTATTTTCAAAGACAATGTTAACAAATATTTTCAGCGAATGTATAAAAAGTGGATTTTGACAAGAACATAATTTCATAAGAATCCGAAACAAACTTCTAGGGTACAGAATTTGTTGACCTGGTTTTAAAGTTAATTTGTCAACAAATTACGCGTGTAAAATCTTGACATGTACTATAGCGAAAAAGTGCCGATTCCGTATGGTTTTCGGAGCAGCATGTTCCCTAATATTGTACGTCGTATGGGATTGAACCATACATGACATGTACATTTTGGTATCGTGAAACCATGCAGCCGTGCTCCCCCCTCCCCTGGCCCTCCCCCAGATTTACAGATTTACAGATTTACGCCACTGCCTCTATAAAAAATGTTTAACACTTTTGTTATGAGGCCTTTTGTTATGAGTAAATGTGAACCCTATAAAGTGAGGTCAACCATAAGCGACGGGAAGCGGGACTGCACATCTAATCCACGCAGTAGCTCGTTGAAACCTAAATGCAAATTAGTCAGTCTGGGGATGTCGCGAGCAGCCAAGGCAATGTGCTCAATGTCTGTCGGTGTCAAATTACAATCGTCCAGGTCCAGCCAATTTAAGTGCATCATTTTCGGCAATTCCTTGGCCCACAACTCGGCCGATCCGCCCAATCTCTTGTTGCGATCAAGGGCCAAGTTAGTCAGTCTGGGGATGTCGCGAGCAGCCAAGGCAATTTGCTCAATGTCTGTCCCCGTTAGTTTGCAATCAGATATGCAAAGTCTTTTCAGACTTGTCAAGTGTCGGATATGAGGGGCCCATTCTACAGCTCTACCTCCCAATGTATGGCAGGATGTTAAGTAAAGACTGGTCAGGTTTTGGTTGCACTTCATTGACGACATAAATTTCTCAAGATCTCCCTCCACTAAAGTACAACTATCAAGGCTCAGTTCCTGGAGGTTTTCCATGTAACCCAGGGCGAAAGCTACATCGCTGACCGAAGACGCATCAAAAACCAAAATAGTTTCAATGCGTGCCAGCTGCGCCGTGCGGTTGTCGGACCCACAGATGATTTTCAGAAGGTATATGAGACTGCGGAAATCAGTATTGTTACGCACATCGATATCTGATGGGATGAGCGAGTCGCTGGTGAGACACTGTGGGACATTGCTTGCCTGGCTTTCCAATAAGCAGTTGCGACTAATCGCTTGTATAACACCTGACTGGTACTGTGGCTTATCATCATCCTTATTGAACTTACGATCAAGGAAGTTTACGATGTCAGCCATACACTTCTCATTGTCACCACAACAAAAACGCAACAGAAAATCGTTTGAAACCACGCCCTCCATTGTCTGACAAAGTTTTCTTAAACTGTTTTGAAATTCTCCGAATGGAACAACTTTACAAACTACTCGTTTTACAAATCCCTTGTTCGACATATGCAGAGTATTCCTGTATTGTCTTGTGCATGAATTGTATGTCATTGTGGGATTTGAGGTTTTTGATAACTCTCTGCTTGGTTAGGATGCCTGCTTTTAGTGCCAGCTTCAGTGCAATCGGTTCAAACTCATCTTCTTGAAACGAGAATTTCTGGTTGGCATTCATGAGTCCGAGCAGCGCAGTTTTTCCTATTGCAATCACTGTTTTTGAAGCATCTTCGTCGCAGATATCCCCTTTTCTTGTGAACATGTAATTAACTGCCTCATTGAAGAGACGTGAAGTTGTTTCTGGGAGTTGTTTATTCTTCCTCCACAACAAATTCATAAGCAACAGTAACATTGGATTTTTAGCAAAATCACGCAGCGTGTTTGACTTTCCAATGGTTTGGATTAGTGCATTGCCACTATCAGGATCACTGTCATAGAATTTCAGAACGTATTCACCGACATCCTCGTCGGTAAACCCCAGAACCTCTAAGTGTGTGCAAGGATTTTGGATGAGTTTTGATGTCAGTGTCTCAAGATGAGAGGGGCGGGTTGAGACACATATGAAACATTCCCTGTACACTGTTCTATTAAGTGCTTTGAGGACAGAACCGAATGAGGCTGCATCGAGTGTTTCGGTCTTCATTTCGTCAAAACCATCTAAAAGAATCAAGACCTCATTTGAATTGTGCAGGATGAATTTATCAAGTTCTTTTTTGTCTACTCCTGACTTTTCGCCTACAAGTTGATCGAAAGAGGAATTAACGAGATCAGATTCCTGCGACAGGGCACACATCTTTAAAAGAAAGATGAGCTTGAATCTATTCAAGATTTTGCTTACCCTGTTGGCCCAGTCCAATACAATCTTATCAAATATGGTGGACTTCCCAACACCGCCTAGGCCAATTAAAATAAGACGATTGCAATCGTACCAATGTTTGAATATTGTGTCATAATCGGTTGAATATACAATGTCGTTGGTGTATCTTTCTTCTACAGTACCTTTCTTTGTTCTAATCTGCAGTTTCGTGTAAATGCCAACGATGGGTCTTTGATCATCAGGAATCCCAGGGTTCAACTGAAGATAACTGCGCGTGGTCTGGTACCATTTCACCAAAATGTCCCTAGTCTTGTTACCAGCCTCTTGGTAGCTAGGAGCCTCCAACCTTGGTTCTTGGTCTTGTCTCAGACTATGTTGAGGTGCAGGCACTCCTATTCAGATCAAAACAAGCAACATGTTTTGCTTCAATAAAACAAAGTTTCTAAAATGGATTAAACAATCTTCCTCTACAGAGAAAGACATGGCAAGGAAATTATGACTATTTTGAATGTCAAAGGCAAGGTAGAAAATAAATTTGCCAAAAGAGAAAAAAAAAGAATGATCCGACCCAGCACTTCTTTTTGTATGCAAATATTGCTTCATAGTACAATTAATTTTTACATCAACAAAAATAAATTTAAAAATGAGGTAATAATCTTTTTTTTTTGAAGTCACTTGCTATCTATGAACTCGGGACAAAAATAGGCTTTGCTAAACAGCTCAGTTTATCAACAAAGATTATTTATTTTGTTTTCAATAACATTCGCATTATTCCTTTCATTTAAGCACAAATGCAAACTTATTTGCATTTTAATCCAGGTGTGGCAGATGATACAAAGTGATATTTTGCGTGGGTAGTAGATAGAGGAAAGGTTATATAGACTGTATCGGTCAAAAATTGCCTACGCCGGCCAAATCACAGTTTGTTTGCACTCAATTTCTCTGCTATTAGAGCATTGTTGTGGGCTGTGAAGTTCAGTGTTTGTAAACAAAATAAAAAGGTGGAAGCTGTTCACACGACTGCCAGCTTGTGCACTGTGAAATACCACAGTAATACCCCAGTCACAATTGGCTTGCGATGGGTTTGCGATTAGTTTACGGCGGATTTCTAGGCATTTTCGGCCGGGGCCCCACGGGAATCCTTGCGGCTGCCGGGTCATTTTTTGGCATCGGGCGGGCATCGAGTTACTTTTAACTCGGACTTAAAACCTGGTGCGGCGTTTCGCATCGCAAACTGATCGCCAATAAATCGGTCGATGCCTAGCCGATGTCCGGCACACGTCGGGCGGGCGCCGAGCCAAATAACCCTAACCCACGCCCCCCGGGCTCCGCTTTAATTGTGACTGGGGTATAAACAAGGTGTTTGATAAGTTCCCCAGTTCTTGTTTTTAATGTCAATATTTTGTCATACTCTGTTGAGTTTACAGTTTCTCCTTTCTGGTCAGTGACAACTGCTACCCCTTCCCGCGTTTCTAACTGTACTTTAGTGTATATGCCAGCTATGTGCTTCTGGCCATTATCAACGTCAGGCAACAACTGCACGTAACTGCCTGTTGATTTATAAACTCTCTTTAAAATATTCCTGGTCTTGTTACCGGCATCTTGATGGCTAGGAGTCGCCAACCTTGGTTCTTGGTCTGGTCTCTGACTAAGCTGAGGTATCGGTGCAGGAATACCTATTTAAAACCAAAACAAGAAAACAGTTTTGCTTCAATACATTGTTTCTGAAATGAATTGTAAAAAAATTGTATGTAAAAGAAATGACTTTGGGATTTCTGGTGCTACTGTAAGACACTGCACAAATAAGTTTGGTAAATAATATACACATGTTTTGACAACTATAGCGCTGTTAGATGCAAACTTGTCAAGTGTTTTCTTAAGGTGCATTCCCATTTTTTAAAACCAACAAAAATAAATCCAGACAAAAAGCTGGTAACTGCAGGTGTACAAAACAATGAGTGGACCTCATTCTCCCGAGACTTAGAGGAATTCCTGAATTTTGATTGCAGTTGGAGGAAAGCTGTACCTGAATTTATACAAGTCAAGAAACTTGTGAATTTTGTATTTTGTAAATTCTATTTGATTTTGGGTTTGTTTGGGGATGGATCGGTGTTAATAAATAAGTTTGTATATTGTACGTGGAATAGTGAGAACTGTCTAGCTATTTTTCATTTATTTCATGGGAGTGGGGCAGGTTTCCTAATTTCTATTTGTCCGATGGAGTCACTAATAGTGACTATGTGACACTGAGATGATAGCAACTTATCATCTTGTGGATGTGCACCCCTAATAAGCCATATCTGGTTCCTCAAATTCTGATTAAAGATAAGTTGAAGTCTGTGGCAATCTACAAACTCGTAAAATATACTGGATTTTACTACCACGCACATTGATCATGATTATCCTTTTTCCCAGAATAGTGCCGTTATTCATGTCATTCGTACATCAATCCAAAATTAATGTGCGACATAGAGGGCGCTATTTGGCATGGATTCATAAAGGAACAAATTCCAAGACGTCATCGCTATAAATAGTGCCCTCATATTGTGTCCACCATTATATCCAATTGGCTTATATTTGCACCAAAGAAAATTGATGACTCTTAATTAGCTCGCAACCTGACATCATAAGTTTTTGTTGTGTCTATGTTTATGTATTTTACCACCTACTCCTCAAATACATTTGAATTGATATCAAGCTAAACTTTCAGTTTCATATGAAGCAAGATATGAGACAGAGCCCCCCCCCCCCCCCCCCCCCCCCCCTTCCTTTGTAGTGGTCATTGTGTTTGTGGAATGTTGTGGTTTCTCAGGAATTCCTTTTACATGGGGGGGGGTAACAATTGTCTACAGAGCCTGTATAGGTATGAGGGACTAAGGGGGGAGTCCCTCTGTGGGGGGGGGGGGGGGGGTGCGTTAGGTAACAATTGTCTAGAGAGTGTATATAGGTATGAGGGACTAAGGGGGGAGTCCCTCTGTGGGGGGGGGGGGGGTGCGTTAGGTAACAATTGTCTAGAGAGTGTATAGGTATGAGGGACTAATGGGGGAGTCCCTCTGTGGGGGGGGGGGGGGTGCGTTAGGTAACAATTGTCTAGAGAGTGTATATAGGTATGAGGGACTAAGGGGGGAGTCCCTCTGTGGGGGGAGGGGGGGGGGCGTTAGGTAACAATTGTCTAGCGAGTGTATAGGTATGAGGGACTAAGGGGGGAGTCCCTCTGTGGGGGGGGGGGGCGTTAGGTAACAATTGTCTAGAGAGTGTATAGGTATGAGGGACTAAGGGGGGAGTCCCTCTGTCTCATATTGTGTTGGGTTTATCACTTTTGACAAACATGATTGTATTTACCTGATCCCTGGATGTAATTGATATTAACTGTATTTGCACCAACAATGGTAGGGTTGTTGCTACCACCGACTGTGATGCCAATGTTTCCGGTGGTTCCAGTTTGTTGTGGGGAATCTAAAATCAAAAGCAAGAATTAAGATATCCTTAAATAAAGTAGCTAATCACATCCCCCAAATTTCTATTTTTGTAGGAACAAATTTATGGGCTGAGTAAAAAAATTAAAAATTACATCAAAGTCAATGTCCTCATAAATAGAATAAGTGTGCTTAACCAGTTCGCGCCGGGATTATTTTAACATCGCCGAGCCGACGGGCGGGATTATTTTTAACGAAACTCGATCCGAAGCGTGTTCAGGCCGATAGTGCTGGGTAGCACACCCACGCATTTCCGGCCTTGCGCGCTGCTGAAATACATTTCCGAACTTGAACTTGGCGTATTTATTCGTCATCCGTTTTGAATTTGGGAAAATTTTTGCGTTTATATTCGTCATCCGGCGCGAACTGGTTAAAATGTCCTGCTAATCTGAATAGATCATTCAAATTTCATTATTGTGGAGCTAAACATTGCGATTGTATAAACACCTGTTTATTGTTTCCTCCAATCATTTAAAAAAAAAATTTTTACTCAGCCTATACTTTGTTCCTACAAAACGGACATTTAGGGGATTTGAGTAGCAAAGCGGGAATACCTTGAGAGATTGGTGAATTACAGTACCTTGCTGCCACCTTGGATGCTTACACCCGGTCTCAAAATACTTCAGAGACACCGCCCTCCCATGTATAAGTGCCAAACCTTTTCCCCTTTACAGGTGAAATGAACTAAAAAAATAAGCTTCTTTTCGAACTTGGCTTTCAGACTATTATGTTTGATTTCTTTAATGTTAACAAACATGATTGTATTTACCTGGTCCCTCCATTGGGAAGTGATCTGCACTTGGACCAGCAATGGTAGGGTCGTGGCTACCACTGACTGTGTCAATGTTCTGGATGGTTCCAGTTTGTTGTAGGGAATCTAAAATCAGAAGCAAGAATTAAAATATCCTTAAATAAAATAGCTAATCACATCCCCCAAATTTCTATTTTTGTAGAAACAAATAAAGTATAGGCCGAGTAAAAAAAAATTAAATCAAAGTCAATGTCCTCAGAAATAGAATAAGTGTGCCCAAAAATTCCGGCTATTCAGAATAGATCATATAAATTTCATTATTGTGGAGCTAAACATTGCGATTGTATAAGCACCTGTTTATTGTTTCCTCCAATCATTACCATTCCAAATCCCGTTCTGATAGCCGACAAAAAGTTAACGTGTGGAAGCACAACATCATCCTTGGACCATTGTTTTTCAATAGAAACATAAATGGTGTGTACAATTAATGTTTTTAACTCGGCCTATATTTTCCTATAAAACAGACATTTGGGGGTGTGAGTAGCATGGCGGGGGTACCTTGAGAGATTGATGAATTACAGTACCTTGCTGCCACCTTGGATGCTTACACCCGACCTCATAATACTTCAGAGACAACCCCCTTCCAATGTACAAGTGCCAAACCTTTCCCCATTACAGGTGAAACTAACTAAAAAAATAAGCTTCTTTTCGAACTCGGCTCCCAGACTACTACATTTGATTCACAATTTCTGTAACATTAACAAACATGATTGTATTTACCTGGTCCCTCCATTGGGAAGTGAACTGCACTTGGGCCAGCAATGGTAGGGTTGTGGCTACCACTGACTGTGTCAATGTTCTCCGTGATTCCAGTTCGTTGTGGGAAATCTAAAATTAGAAGCAATAATCAAAATATTCTTAAATAAAATAGCTGACAAAATGTTGCATGTACTCGATTCAATATCTAACTATCGTCTGTACTTATAAAACATTGCTTTTATTTAAAAGAAGAACAACAATTGTCCTGATCATCAGAAAAACAAATCGTCTGTTGAGGTGGGGAGGGAGAGGCTGGTAATATATACCCCTCCATTCCCCAGTAATGTTATACACTGACTGTAAGCAACTAGCTACTCTGTACTAACCTGTTGCAGCAGAGGAGGCAGGTACCGGAGCCCCCTTTGGTATCAAGGTTGGGGCATCAGTCTGTTTACTGGCTGCTTTGGTGGGGAGGAGGGTGGTAATAAGCACCCCTCCACTCCCCAGTAAGGTTATATACCGACTCTAAGCAACTAGCTGCTACGTACTAACCTGTTGCAGCAGAGGAGGCAGGTACATGAGCCTCCTGTGGTAACACTGTTGGGGCGTCAGTCGGTTGACAGGCTGTTTTGGATTTTGCCGCATCCATGGTACTTTGGATCACCCGCCCACAATTCCTGTTAGCAATGATTAATAATATTTTATATATTTTTTAAAAATAAATATGATCGACATTGCATCAGGGGTATGGATGACCAATGGATGACAACCAATGCAGTTCATGCACAAATCCTATGAAGACAGTGAACCCCAGTCAGGCATTTAATATTTCCATCATCAATTCACCAATTGATGAAGCAGCTAGAATTATATGAGATTATGAGAAAGATAAATTGTAATGTTGAAATATAAAATTCAAGTTTTTATTTCATTTTAGAAGGTTTCCAAAGTATTACTAATGGTTCTGACAGTAAATAAGCCTAATTTGCATATTTTGTTTACGTTCCCCATGCAACAATATTAGAACTAAAAACAAGATTGCTCCAATCTTCATGTATAAATTCAGGATTAATCAGGAAAAGAACCTGTTTAACTAGTTTATTATAGCACCCCATAGGTTTGTGCACAAAATGTTTTGGTTGTGATCCACACAAATCGTGTGTGAGAGTCCCAACAACCAAACAACATGCCCCTTAATAAAACAAAATGTTGCCAAAGGTTTAGGCTGCGAAAGAAAGAAACAATATAATGTGCCTAAAATATCATGGTATAACTAATCTAAACTGCAGCCGTCTAAAGTTCTGTCTTGCCGAGCTGTTGTTGCGAGACCAGTGAGTAGCTGCACCTTCGAAATTGTAATTTTTGATCACAATTTTTTGAGAGAGTTACTGATGTCCAAACAATTGATATAATTATGTGCATTCTAGATATAAGCCCGTGATACGTACGGGAAGAGGTGTCATAACGTGAATCGAACGGGAAACAGTAAGTATTATGTTGCAACCATAAGTGTGCGGTCATTAACCAGTTCGCACCGGGATTATTTTCACATCCACGAGCCGAGGCGCGGGATCATTTTTAACGAAACTCTATCTGAGGCGGGTTCAAGCCGATGGTACCGGAAGCACACCCACGCATTTCCGACCTTGCTCGCTGCTGACAGACATTTCCGGCCTTGCTCGTGACATGTTTATGCGTCATCCGTTTTGAAGCTGGGGAAAATGAGCGTGTATATATACGTCCTCCGGCACGAACTGGCTAAACTGATGAATTCAACACATTCAGTGTTGAATTCATCAGTTGTGGAATTTCAACTTTTATAGAGTATAGTCACTGATGACTGCACACATAAGGTTGATTCAACACTTTAGTTTTAAGCGTGTAGTTATGATCATTGCTTGCACAGGCAAGAGTCTTGATTTCCCTCTGTTGCACATGATAGTATAGCGGACCATTACAGTTGTTTTCCTAGTTCCGGATTTTTCCTAGTTTATGATTAGTCGGGCGCAGTACAACATACGTCTGCATAATGTAGTTGGCCGCGTCAAGGTGGGATACCAGTGCGAACAACAGGCAATAAAGCATATGGTGCATCAGTATACAATAAAGCAATGTGCATTGAGGTGCAGATCGACACTACGTGACGTCATAATGTCCCGGGCGAGTCGGGAAATTTGAACAATATGGCTGCTCCCTTGTACTCCTGAATGGCAAGAAATCGTCGTTCTCGATAACAAATCAAAACAAATTCTCTGCGGAGTCAGTATGTTACCATATATTCTTTTAGACTGCTCTTATTCCTCCATGGTTAATGTTATTGAGCCTGGAATTTCCCTTTAACGCTTTCGGACCCCTCCGTCTTTGTGACCCTTATAATTCTGGTTGCCCTTTCTCTTGCTATAATTTTTGACTGATTGATTTCTAAGCGTACTCGATCCCCGGAAAACATTCATGTTTTAAATGTTATCTTGGCATTCCACAAGAACAAAAGGATGATAATTCAGTTAGAAATGAGTAAAAACTTATTCTACTTACGACCTTTACGTCCGGAGTTTTGTTTCGAGGTCTTTGTTCGATCATGTTTGTTTTCACATCGCGTACTTAATTGAGAACTGACAATTTACCTACCTACATCAGATGGATTCTAGACTTAAGCCCTGTTCGCACTGGACTTAATTTGGGCAAACTAACCAAGCCAATGCAATGGGTAACTTACCCATTTCAAGTCCAGTGCTAACAAAAAACAGCCTGGATAACTTTCCTCACAGGTAACTTACCCACGCCGCGTGGGTAGTTTAACCGAGCCAAAGGTGCCCAGGAAGATTGACCAGGTCAGTTTAACCGAGCCAGAAAATCCAGTGCGGACGCGACGTCTCGGTTAAATCTTCCATCACCCATTTATGTAAGAAAATGTTGAGAGCTAGTAATACCGTATACGCGTTGCGTCGGGAACAGACGATCCGGTCGTCAAATCGCGGTCATAGGTCACACAGTGCGCCCTCTTTATTGTTTTGGAGCCAGCTCGGTTAGTTTACCCATGGTATCCAAGTGCGGACGGTGGGAAGATTAACCCATCTGAATGTTACCCGGCGTCATGGTAAAGTTACCCAAAATGTTTATCCAGTGCGAACACGGCTTTAGCCAGGTTCTTTTCATTCACGCTTTAATTAGCATAAGTATACAATTGATTGATATAAGACGAATTCTGGTGATTTTTTTAATTGGTTCCCAAAGTATTAATAATGGTTCTGACAATATATAACCTCATTTTGCATTCATTTTACGTTACACAGTACATGGTTACACCCCTATGTTCCGACTACTCAGCCTATGTTCCGACACCCCTATGTTCCGACTGCTCAACCTATGTTTCAACACCCCATAATGTTCCGACACCCGATATATGTTCCGACACGTATGGGATTGAGTTACCCAATGCATAACAAATTATGCCTATAAGAGCCTCCACAATAACTGTGCATGTGACCCGATAGCTAAGAGGAGACAGTTATAAACAGACATATCTCTGGCCCCACATTCACCAGTCAAAATGAGTGGGCTAGCACATACTTATACGCAAGCTGTTGGAACATAGTGTCGGAACATTAGGGGTGTCCGGAGAAAGTTTGAGTAGTCTGAAGGTTGGGGTGTCGGAACATAGATTGAATAGCCGGAACACAGGTTGAATAATCGGAAGTCGGTTATAGGGGTGTGAAAAGCTAGCTGTGGGTGTGGGAAGCTAGCTGGGGTGTGGGAAGCTAGCTGGGGTGCGGAGAGCTAGCTGGGGGTGTGGGGAGCTAGCTGGGGGGTGGGGGGGGGGAGCTATAGCTGGGGGTGTGGGGAGCTAGCTGGGTGTTTGGGGAGCTAGCTAGGGGTTGGGAAGCTACTGTACTGATCACAAGTAACGTATATATAGCTAGGGGTGTGGAAAGCTAGCTAGGGGTGGGGAAAGCAAGCTAGGGATGTGGAAAGCTGGCTAGGGGTGTGGGAAACTAGCTATGGGTGTGGGAAGCTAGCTATGGGTGTGGGAAGCTAGCTGGGGGTGTGGGGAGCTAGCTGGGGGGACAACTGGGGAGGGGGGTGTAGGGTGCTAGCTAGGGGTGTGGGAAGATAGCTGGCGGGTTTTGGGAACTAGCTGGGGGCGGGGGCGGGGGGGGGGAGCTAGCTGGGTGTTTGGGGAGCTAGCTAGGGGTTGGGAAGCTATATAGCTAGGGATGTGGAAAGCTGGCTAGGGGTGTGAAAAGCTAGCTGGGGTTGTGGGAAGCTAGCTGGGGATGTGGGAAGCTAGCTAGGGGTGTGGGGAGCTAGCTGGGGAGGGGGGGAAGGGGGGGGGGAGAACTAACTAGGGGGTGTGGGGAGCTAGCTAGGGAGTGTATATGTGGGAAGCTAGCCAGCGGGTGTGAGGAGCTAGCTGGGGGGGGGGGGGGGGAGCTATAGCTGGGGGTGTGGGGAGCTAGCCGTGTTTGGGGAGCTAGCTAGGGGTTGGAAAGCTAGCTAGGGGTGTGGAAAGCTAGCTAGGGGTGTGGAAAGCAAGCTAGGGATGTGGAAAGCTGGCTAGGGGTGTGGAAAGATATAGCTAAGGGTGTGGAAAGCTAGCTAGGGGTGTGGAAAGATATAGCTAGGGGTGTGGAAAGCTAGCTAGGGGTGTGGAAAACTAGCTAGGGGTGTGGAAAGCTATAGCTAGGGGTGTGGGAAGTTAGGGGTGTGGGAAGTTAGGGGTGTGGAAAGTTAGGGGTGTGGGAAGTTAGAGGTGTGGGAAGTTAGAGGTGTGGGAAGTTAGGAGTTAGGGGTGTGGGAAGTTAGGGGTGTGGGAAGTTAGGGGTGTGGGAAGTTAGAGGTGTGGGAAGTTAGGAGTTAGGGGTGTGGGAAGTTAGGGGTGTCGGAACATAATGTAGGAAGTGTTGGAACATAGGGGAACAGAGAGCAGTCAGTCACCCAGTATGCAACAAATGTTCTAACTAAAAACAAGATTGCTCCAATCTTCATGTACAGTTTCAGGATTAATCAGGAAAAAACCTGTTTAACTGGTTCACAGCGCACCTATAGGTTTTCGGCACAAATTGGTTTAATTGCTATTCACACACAAATCGTTTGTGAGAGTCCCAACAACCAGACAACATGCCCCTAATAAAACAAAAGTCGTTTACCATTTAAAGGTAGGATACACCATTGGTAATTGCTTGAATTATCATGAATGGGTAGATTCGGGGGGTTGTATTCTATAGTAAATATCGTTTAACTGACCTGTACGAAGTTTTACAATCATGGATGCCGAGAAAAGCATGAAAAACAGCGTTCGTTTTTAACCGGCTATGACCAGTTACTCTTATGTTGTTCTCGGGTTTTTTTGCAATCGCCGTCCGGCGATCGTACATTTTTTTCGAAATAAAATTCAATTTGTTTAACAAATACAGGATATCTAGCGCAATCATTTAGTTGGATGCTTAGAATCATTATTTACCTTCAGATAAGTAATATACTTCTTAATAATTCGGTAGTAAATATTTTCGAAATCTGCAAATGGTGTATCCTACCTTAATTACAAATTTGGGTCAAACCAAATACAATGTAAACATTTCTGGGTGAACATTCATCTTTACATATCAATTTCGTCTAAGCTGTTGCCGAAGGGCAGCAATCTAAGATCGAATTCGTCTTATGTCAATCAATTTCAAAGTTATGTTAAATAAATTAGTCTAAAATGGGTGCTCGACTTAAACACCAAACTAATTTACTAAGAATAATAAGTTAAACATTGGTTTAACAAAAATTGGAAATGGAATGGTAAATGACTAAATTAGTTTGGTTAAAGCGAAAATAAATGTAAGAATCGGTACACTTGAATAAAAATGTTGAAAATAGCCTGGAAACATAAATTGTAAAATTCCCAAAGTATTACTAATGGTTCTGACAATATAAGCCTAATTTGCCTTTATTTTACGTAATACAGTACGCATGCAACCAATGTTCGAACTAAAAACAAGAGTGCTCCAATCTTCATGTACAATTTCAAGATTAATCAGGGAGAAACCTGTTTAACTGGTTCACAGAACCCCGAAGGTTTGTGCACAAATTTGTTTCATTGTAATATGAGAATCCAACAACCATCAGACAACATGCCTCCAATACAAAAAACAATTGAAAAGTTTGTGCTGCGGAATGGAAGAAAGAAACAGTATTACTCACTGTAATTTGCTGAATAACGGCCCTCTATTAAACTGTCGTCTTGCCGAGCTGTTGTTGTGAGACCTAGCTGCACCTTCGAATTGTAATTTGTGGTAACAATTTTTCGAGAGAGTGTTTAAATATGAAGTTATAGTTCCTTGTTTGCGTGCGCATATTATACGCATTCTAGATAAGCCGGTGATACGTATGGGAAGAGGTGTCATAAGGTGAATCAAACGGGAAACAGTAAGTATTATGTTTCAACAGACTATGCATTGCTTGTACAGGAAGAGTGTTGCGCATTAAACCAGTGATAAATGCCCATACTTTAAAATTCTTTAAAAGATACTAGGTGTTCAGGCTCTATAGAGAAAAATGATGATCTACATGCATATAAAGCAAGAAATGAAACGTAGGGAACCACCCCTCCTTTGTGATAGGTCGTCATGAGAGTTTTCGAGTTTCGAGTTGACTCTTCGAGTTTCGAGTTGACTCTTCGAGTTTCGAGTTGACTTTTCGAGTTTCGAGTTGACTTTTCGAGTTTCGAGTTTCGAGTTGACTTTTCGAGTTTCGAGTTGACTTTTCGAGTTTCGAGTTGACTTTTCGAGTTTCGAGTTGACTTTTCAAATTTCAAGTTGACTTTTCAAGTTTGGAGTTTTTCACAAAGTTTTTCAACAGTTATGGATTTGTCATTCAAATGAGGGGCTATTTCTACTTCCCATTCTGTTTGTGGGCTTTCTCTGGCATGCTCTCTCCTTATGTATGTTTCCACCAAGTGGTCCACACAGTTCAAGGCTGAATTGTTCATTGCAGTTATTGCTGCAGCTGGACATCAAAAAGAAAACTCAATTAAAAGATCATTAAAAAAACACCAAATTAGTAACATTTCACTTGCAATATTATTTTAATATAGAATCAGCTCACATGTTCACCAAAGCAGTGTAGACAAGTTTTTTCCCTCTGAAACCCATGTTTAAGTGGACCACACAGCGTGAAATGATACCAGTACATGTACATGTACAGGGGTACATGTACTGTACAACAGGGGTACATGTAGCACCTTTTGTGTTGCACCCCCCCCCCCCCCCCCCCCCCCCCTCTTGTTTTGAAATTAAAGCTAGTATACACCATTTGCAAATAAAAACAACCAAAAGTACCTAAATATTATAAAATACATTACTTCGCTGTCAGTTAACAGTGTACATGTAGTCTTAAGCATCCTGTGAAATCACAGCATCGGGTGTGCTGTGGTTCTCAAAAAAATGGAATTTTGTATCAATTTTTTACGATAGCCCTCAATTTATTAAATTTAGCCAGGGTTGTAGTCGAGTCCCTGCAAGTCCTTTCACAAGTCCTTTCGTGAAGCCAGTCACAAGTCCCTTCATAAAGGCAGTCACAAGTAACTAGATGAACAATGACAAAGGAATGCCTTTGTCAAAGCTGATTTGAATAGCTTGTGATTTGAATTGGAACTGAAGGACTTGTGATGGACTTGCAGGGACTTACAGGGACTTGCAGGGACTTGTGATGGACTCGACTACATCCCTGAATTTAGCTAGTCCACATTATAATTATTTGCAATATGTTTTACATCCGTGGATGGGACCGGTTTCCTGACGTGATAATTCCCTTACATCTATACATTGCTATGTTTTGTTTGAAGGAAGTCAAGGAGCCAGACTACATAAACACAATTAATGTTCTTGGTCAGTTTTCCAGCAGTACCAATTACCACAATTTTTTTAATACAGGTCATTGTAACAATATTTACTATAAATGTGAACCTCTTAAACCCATCAAATAAAAAATAAAAAAACAACTAAAAACATATGGTGTATTCTATAAACGTACTTTTAACTCCTTGATGAGCAGAAATTTCATAAGACTGTGTAACCAGGATTGTTTTCGTAAAACCAATATGTTTTTAAGTACCGGTAAGTGGACCACAATGGGAAGTGATACCAGTACATCACACACTGGTACCCACTTTTATCAACTCGAAACTTGAAAAGTCAACTCGAAACTAGAAAAGTCAACTCAAAATGTCAACTCGAAACTCAAAAAGTCAACTCGAAACTCAAAAAGTCAACTCGAAACTCAAAAAGTCAACTCGAAACTCAAAAAATCGTTATATTTTTATAAAATACAAGCACATGTACGTACAGGGAACTCCCCCGCCTTTTTGTTGGCCATTATTCTCCTCATATTTCAGGTATTATTTTGTAGTATGTACCTACTGTAGGGGAATTCAATAAGTAGTTGAATAAGTTGTGGAGGGTTCACAAGTCATGCAGGGTATGGTGCAGTTTGTTCACAGAGTTAAACCACTTGCTTATTATGCTTTCTTGTGTTAGATTGTGTCATTTTGGTTTGTGTACACAATACACAAAGTACCTAAACCTGTCGGTCTACACTGATTTGGTGAACATCTGACAGGCCGCCATTTAAAAAAAAAACCGGCATAATATAGATTATCTTATTGGCTGATCATAACATCAACATGATACAAACCAAACCTGCTTCTATTGATGATTGTCACTTTTGAAACTGGATCTACGGCCATTGAAATGACAATAACTCTGCTCCGCAACATCGTATCTTAACAATCGAGGTGTCAAAATACGCAGAACAAAATTATGCACTGGGTTATTTGCTTTTATTAATCCATACCCTTTCGGGCCGTTGATTATTAGATCATTTGTAAGTGTCTCGATACTTTTTGTGATGAGTTTTAGCTTATTTAATACATTTTGCCAACATTCCTTTACTGGCTTTTTTTATTTTACAAAAACACGACATTCGTTCAAATACAATAATGAAACATTCTTGGGGAGTGTTAAAGGTAGGATACACCATTTGCAGATATCGAGAAAAAAAATACCAAATTACTAAGAAATTTCCTATTTATTTGAAAGTAAATAATGCTATATAGGCCTAGGCATCCAGCAAAATGATTGCGCTAGATATCATGTAATTGTTCCGAAAAATTGAATTGTATAAAACAACATTCACAATCGTGAAAACAAGTATTATCTTACTCTAAAACTTTTGTTTTGAGGACATGTGGTATCTACGCATGTTTCATTTTCTGAAAAGCAGTGTTTTGTGTACTTGAAATTATTCATTTGTTTTTTTTGGGATTGTCCAGGCATTCAATTACATTTACAACCCAGGATACACCTGAATCCTGTTCATAAATAGAGGTCAGGTTATTCTGTAAGTTTCAGGGAATTTTAGCGAAGCTTTTTCTGTTCCACAAAATTGTATTTTTCTACACTTCTTCCTGGTTATACATGTAACTGGATAAATTTGTTTTATGAAAGTCAGCATGATTGCACAGTTGCAAGTAGGTGTACATAGTTCAAGTCTTTTTTGTCAGATTCTTGTTTTGGGGACTGGATATAGCCTATAGCCAGGCATTTTGGTGTTGCAAAAATTCATGTTTAATTTCCTGAAAAGTTGGTTTCTGTATTTCAAATAAAAATTGATATAATAGAAAACATTACATTTTCCACAATCATGTTTGTTTATTTATTTGAAGTTCTTTGACGCTTGAATGATTTATATTGCAATTAGTTCTAGGTCAAAGAGATCGTATATAATAGGCCTATGTTTGGTAATTACTCCCAAAAATAACAAATTACTTGGTAAGACGTAGGCCTACAGCAGCTTTGGATAGAATTTTGAAAAAACTTTTCACTTCGAAGTACTGCGGTTATGAAAAAATATATATCTTTTTACTCCCAAAAATTTGAATCTAAGAAGCGTTACTGCAGTGACGTTTCTCAGATTGTGTATTCCAATGCAGATTATTCTTCCTGCGTGGTCATAACCGCTCCAGATTTTCGGCAATATCTCAAAATCAATAACACCTTTTGAAATAAAATTGTTACAGAATAGTTTTATGGTATATATCTATAATTATATAGGATTGAAACAAACAGTGGGTTCCAATTACCAAACGTATACGATCTCTTTAACGTAAACTGACTGGACTATAACCGAAACTATTTTCAAATAATGTTCAGTGTCGGCCTATTTTGTTTTAAATTTATTAATACATTTTTAATTTATTATGGAAAACTCGCGGTGAAACAGTTTTCCAGAGTAGCGTAGCAATTATACAATTCATTAAAAATACAAAAAACCTCTAAATAAAAACGGTAAAATGAATATAGGCCCCCTACATGTACTACAAACGCTTTGAAATAAACCTAGAACAGTCACTACAAACAAACAAGTACACCGGGAAAAGGGGTGGGAGATGACAACCTTCACGCGGTCCACCCTGTTTCCACTAATGTCATCAAACTGATGTATGCAGCAACAAGTTAAGCTGCTCACCATCATACAAAAGAAGACCGAGACAAAAATAAGCAATGCCAAAAGCAAGAGCACCCACTATAGTGTATTTCAAAAAGCAGGTTTATATGCGGTTTTTAAAGCTAGTTACTAAGCTATATTGGTAGGCAAAGAACATGTAAGAGTTGTAGGGAGGGTGTTAAATACATAAGCACCACGAACCACACATTTACGTATACCTGATTGAGATTTACTCAATGACAAAGGACAAGGTTACAGTGGGAACCAGACCTAGTGTTATATGTGTGCGCATAGTTGCGATGGTAATTTTAAAGGGATCGTATACATTTGGTAATTACTCCAAAAATTGATGGCAATCAAAACTTACTTGGTAAGAAGTACAGCAGCTTTGGATAGCATATTGCATTTTTAGAAACTGTTCACTTCAAAGTACTGCGGTTATGGAAAAAATTACCATTTTTTATCCCCAAAAATTTGAATCTGAGAAGCGTTATTGCAGTGAAATTTCTCAGACTGTATTCCAATGCAGATTATTCTTCCTGCGTGGACATAGCCGTTCCAGATTTTCGGCAATATCTCAAAATCGCTACCACCTTTTGAAATGAAATTTGTACAGGTTAGTTTTATGGTATATAATTATAACTATATAGGATTGAAACAAACAGTGGGATCCAATTACCAAACGTATACGATGCCTTTAAAGTAAGACTTTTATAGACTAATGTATTTAACTGATATCAAAGTACGCCTTTCTTCAAAAATACTTCAGAGTCAATAATACAATGTTGGTGGGGGATCTCCGGAGAAGTCCTAGATTACTCGCCTATGATTAAGCAAGAAACATAGCTCGATAATTTCTGAACTCTAACAGAAAAATATTTGTGTGTTCATGTTGGCATAGAAAGAGCACAAACCCTGAAGATATAGTCTGTATTAAACTGAACTATCAACTCAACTTTACGTAAAGAAAGGCAGGGACGAAAGTACCTGGGCAGAGGGAAGGGGGTGGGGAGCATTTTCACCCAGGTAATTGTGTACGGGGGGGGGGGGGTGGGGGGGGGGGGGGGGGGGGGGGGGTGGCGGTAATCTGGAAGGTTTAATGTTCAAATTGCCTTTGTTCGGTCAATTTTGATTATACATTGTACACGTACACGTACACAAATAATTCACCAAGTTAACACCGTAACAACGCCGGGGGAAAAACACACTATTAGTATATTAACATGTATATCGCAATTCTTACGATTTTCGGAATCGGAAAAGCATGGAAGCTGTTACAACGGATGATGTAGTAACCAACGGATAACGTTACACAAATTGGGCGATAATGTAACAACAAATGACCAATAGCGCAGTGACTTTTACATTCTCGGTCAATTTCTGTTACATTGTCTGTTATATAGGACCGATAACGTAATAATAATAGTGTAGTACATTCTACTTCATCATCATATCGGTAAATTGTTTGTGACATAATTTGGTTGGTAATACGTTATCTGTTGGTTACTACATTATCGGTTGTAACATACAAAAGCTTTTAGCAGCCATTTTGTGAAAAGAAATCAATCAATGGGACTTCACTTAAAACATATTTCCCACATGGAATTTTGAATTTAAGATTTTTGTTTTTATTTCTCAGCTATTTTTGACAATAAATATGATCACAATAATACTGTACACGTTAGGCAAACTATTAAAATCAAACCAGACAACGACAGGTGTATAAATGATGACTGCAATTCTCATGTTTTAGTAAACAACAACAAAAGTACTTTACATATATTTTATATTTCAAGCATTTTACACATTTTTGGACACATTTTCATCATTATTTATTTTTCAAAAATCTGAACGGCTAAACTTGTATTTAATTCATTTTCAGTATATCTACTGCCCTGGCGGAAATTTAAAATGCACTTTCTGGTTAAAGGTAGGATACACCATTGGTAATTGCTTGAATTATCAGGAATTGGTCAATTCGGTGGTTGCATTTTATAGTTAATATCGTTTAACTGACCTGTCTGAAGTTTTACAATCATGGAAGCTGAGAGAAGCAAGAAAACCGGCGTTCGTTTCAAACCGGCGTCCGGCAATAGTTCTTTTGTTTTTGTTGTTCTGGTTTTGTTCGCGATCGCCGTCCGGCGATCGTCATTTAAACAAATAAAATTCAATTTTTCAGAACAATTACAGAATATCTTTAGCGCAATAATTTTGCTGGATGCCTACAATAATAAGTAAGATATTTCATATAATTTGGTAGTAAACTTTTTCTATATCTGCAAATTGTGTATCCCACCTTTAAACAGGTTCAGGAAACCAGACCAGTTGGCTGGCTCCCATTCACCGATGTGTAACTGTATTGCAAAAAAAAAGTATAGACTAATTACATTTTAATAAATTGGGGGAAGTGTTTTGAAAATAGTCAGATTTTCCCAACGCTGGTCGGCCGACCAGCGTGGGACATCGATACAACAACACCACTGGAAAATGACAGCACACTAGGGCCAATTTCACGGGGCCGGGGTGCTAGGCACAAACATTTGCTTAGCACAAACAAGTCTTGCTAAGTAAAAACAGGTTACCAGTCAAAACTCCATGTGCTTTTTATAGAAAGCAACAACCAAAAAACAGCTGAATATCAGTCAGAAATAGTATACATAACCTGACAATTCTGTTTGTGACCCTGTATTTGCCAAGGAATAATGTTCATGCTCAGCAAATTGTTGTGCTTAGCAGGTCCATGAAATTGGCCCCAGCAGATGCCATGTACATTTCACTTACTAACAGCCCAGTATGGTACATGTATTTCAGAATAATTTGGTGATTTGGGGTGTGTTTTGTTGCAAATGTTCCCTTTAACCAGCATTTTCAAACGGAAAATGGCTACAATCAAGATCTTCATCTTGTACATTATGTTAATTATTCAAGGCACTACATGCTTCTATACAAACATCAATTGCTCCACTGTGTGTCAAAGGTCAAAGGAGAATATGAAAACTAACAACTAGAGAAGAATCAAACTTAAAGCCAGCATTAAAGGGGCACTAGCACTATGTCCTGGAATCGAACCAATTGGGCTAAAACACGTTTTGAACTAATGTTCATCGGAAAGAGTATTTAAAAGTATAGGATATATGAACATTCACACAACCATCCCTACAAAACGGGGCATTTTTGGTGTTATTCTTGTGTAGAACGAGTTTCGGGGGTGACAAATGTGACCCCTAAAACTCGAGATGTTTGGGTGTAGTCTTAATTCCACCCGGTACGTGTTCGCCTTTTGCTTATAACTTAGAAACCACATTTTGTGCATTGGTGCCGTGTGCAATTTATGGGAAACGCATGATCAAACATTAGGTGAGAAAAACAGGAAAAACGTATGCGTACACCGCCACGTCCGATGTAATTCGACCGGGTTTTTCCGGGGTTTGTTTTTCTCTCAGGAACGATAAGACAGGCTGGTTTCCTTTCAACCAGATGTTTAAAACAAGATAAGTAAAACAATCCAAAACATGACATTTGGAGGGGGGGGGGGGGGATTTCTAGACATTAATTTATGAAGAATTGTGGCTAGGCCTTTGTTACTAGGAAGACAGACTAGGTAGGAATAAGGAAATACTTACAAAAGTAATGAACAGAAATGTAGAACAACACTTATTTTTGTTATAAAGAACAAATCCTCGTCGCTTTTACGGACTACTAGGTGTCAGTTTGTGAACAAACTATTAAATGAAAAATGTCCGTGATACCCGGGTGTGCGTAAACAAAAGAATGTTTGTTTTCACGAACTAAACGGGTATGCCTATTTAACGCGTACCAATTACCTTGCAAACGCTGTGGACTTGCAAACAAAAGTAATGTCCACACAAACCAAAAACCTTGTGTGGAAAGTGGATCACCCGCGTCTACACAAGGTTTCTTTCTTTTTTGAAAAAGAGCTCTAGAGGTAAAATGGATGTAGGGTTAAATTTGGGAAGATGGTAAACACTTTAGGGTATAACAGTCTCAAATTAAATATAGGTTGAAATAATGTTTTTATGGTGTGAGGAAAATTAGTATTTTGGTAAAATTTGGTCCAGATGTTTAACTACATCAATTCAAAGGGATGTCCACACAAGGTATGTAATGTTTGACTAGTGGTGTAAACTCGTGGGTTATGGATTGCGCACTGTACTACAGTACTTGGGTATCACTATCAGTTCATGAAACCATTAAGGAATAATAAGAAGGAATATTCCTCCATGATGAAACGAACAATTACTTGGCTTTGTAAAGCACACGTTCATGCAGACGGAGTGTATAGTGTTAGTAATGACATGCTGGCCTTCAACTTTGCATCGATTATGAAACAAGCAAATAATGAACTCGTTCAGGTATTCAATAAACAACTGACTTTTCATTAGTTAAAAATGTACATTATAATCTCTCACGCCTATATATTAATATTCTGTACATTTCAGAATATTACTCACAACTGGAGGTCTTTGAGAGAAAAAAAACTCGATACTCTTTGTCGCGAAATGGACATGTCACATGTTTATTTGGCCAAAGGCACTTGAATTTATCCACATGATTTTATTTGGAAGAGTAAATGTAACCTGCTCCCACGAAAACGGCGTAAAGTCGCGTTATGATTGGAAATAGCCGATTTGACAGGGCACTGTCAAATCGGCTATTTCCACTGCAGTGGGGAATCTTTTGGGGGTTTTGGCATGATACAATTCCCAAGTATTTTTTGCAAAAGATTAGCAGAAAAAATCTCAATTTAATTTTAATTTTACTGAGCGTGCCGTACCCATAATAGTCCAGGCAAAATACATAATTTTGTTTTGTTGACCTCAAACAAATTGCAACAAATTGTTTTTCACCACAGTGCACTTCTATAAGGTCCCTAGAATGACATACTAAAAATCGACAAAAATCCAAGTGGTGGAAATATGTCTAATTTGCATAAATCGTTAATCCCTGCCATGTAATATTTTTTATTCCCATATTTGGGTATATATTTTATTTTTATTTTTTGAAAAGTTTATTTTGGTGATTCTACTTACATATCCTTACTTGAATAACATTTGCTAAAACATGTAAGTGACTGAATAATTATGAGAACATAGTAATTATCCAAAATGACAACTTCGTGACCCTATAAATGTGCGCACATTACACTGTCTCCAGATATCATCATGTAGTCAGTATTGGTGAGCTTCAAATTCACCAAGTTGCTTACTGGCACAGTTATCATATTAAAACCTTATAGAAAATCATATGAACAATGATAACATTGTGATATTTAGCCCAGCAAACAAAAACTTGGAAAAAATGATGTGTCCCTAAATTGGGCTAACAAGTAGGTGAAGGGTTGACAAAGGTGAGAGACTTGAACAAGTTCAAGGGAACCCCCAAAATTTAAGATTTTTGTTGCTTACAATAATCATATCTACGTTAAAATGTATTTTGGTGATTTCCTTGAACTTGTTCAAGTCTTCCATGTTAGGCAACCCTTTAACTACTTTTTAGCCCAATTTATAGACACACCATTTTCCCCCATTTTTTGTTTTCTGGGCTAAATATCACAATGTTATTATTGTTCATATGATTTTTCATAAGGTTTTAATATGATAACTGTGCCAGTAAGCAACTTGGTTAATTTGAAGCTCACCAATACTGACTACATGATGATATCTGGAGACAGTATAATGTGCGCACATTTATAGGGTCACAAAGTTGTCATTTTGGATAATTACTATGTTTTCATAATTATTCAGTCACTTATATGCTTTAGCAAATGTTATTCAAGTAAGGATATGTAAGAAGAATCACCAAAATAAACTTTTCAAAAAATAAAAATAAAATATATACCCAAATATGGGAATAAAAAATATTACATGGCAGGGATTAACGATTTATGCAAATTAGACATATTTCCACCACTTGGATTTTTGTCGATTTTTAGTATGTCATTCTAGGGACCTTATAGAAGTGCACTGTGGTGAAAAACAATTTGTTGCAATTTGTTTGAGGTCAAAACATATTTTTCCTGGACTATAAGGTAAAATGTGGTTAAATTAATTCTTAACTATTCTTAATTTGATGTGTGTAATGACCGCTGGTTTTATTATAAAAAAAAAAAAAATACCCTACCTAATAAATTATATATAATTTTAAAGCTAGGAATTCAAGGAATTCTGAAATACCAATATCTCAAAATGTCAACTTTACTTTGATTTCGTGGGAGCAGGTCACAAATAGTATTAGTATGCGGGTAAATGCATAACTGTGAGTGTCTGTGGTGTTCATGAGATTTGTAGGGGAAAAGGGCGGGGTTAGGTGGAGTCACGTGGGGCATAAGTGGCGGTTGTTTAAAGGTGCAAGCTACATATGCTGAATGTAATGCTTTCTTTAAAGGTGCAACAATACCAGTACATTGAAAGATACATCTTTAGGCCTACACTTTAAAATGAGACATACATCAAAATCTGATAATTGTTGACAAAGGTATTATGAGTAATTTTCCAAGAGAGGTCTTGCGACACTTGTACATCAAAACAAAATTTTAAAAAGTTGGTCCCATGGTCAATAGAACAATATCCATTTAACCAGTTCGCGCCGGGATTATTTTAACATCACTGAGCCGAGGGGCGGGATTATTTTTAACGAAACTCGATCCGAAGCGGGTTCAGGCCGATAGTGCCGGGAAGCACACCCACGCATTTCCGGCTTTGCTCGCTGCTGACATACATTTCCGAACTTGAACTTGGCGTGTTTTTGCGTCATCCGTTTTGAATTTGCGAAAAACTTTGCAGTTATATACGTTATCCGGTGCGAACTGGTTAAATTATAGACCTAAAACTTGTTATTGCAGTTTTTCTAGTTATTGTCAGTTTTAGTCATGTATTGTTGTCTACCGTGCGTCCCAAAAAAAACTATACACTTTTAAAATGGCTGCCGAATAAAATAATATATGATTCTGGGGGGAAAGTTGTATATGTATGGAAAGCTCATAAACTCAACTTTCATATGACACCACAAAGTCAGAAAATAATTCATGCTTGGGTGAGCACTGCTCACTTTTGTAAAGGGTATGAAAATTAGGTTGCGCAGGAATTAGCCTTCCAATTTGTGAGAGGTAAATCCTTTGGAGCTTACAAAATTGAAGGTGATATGATACATTCATGATTTGCTGAGTAAATTTCATGGTTTATTAAACCAAATTTGTATGCATGAGTGAACAGTGAACATGTGAACATGAGTGAACATTTTTTATTGTAGCATTGTAACTTTCCCTGGTAGACTCAGTGGTGTGTTCATGGGAGTCATGATGGGGTGATGGTACATGTTGTAATTTCCATGTTACAAACTGTTATTTTTTACATCTGTGACTTTGAATAAAAACCTTCACCCCACATTTCAGTTATTGTAAGATTAGTTGAACATCTCATTGATTTACTTAATAACCAGATGGGGATTATGTAAATTGATTATTCAAATACGGTTTGTTGAAAAATAGAATGTCACAGATGTTGGCTACTTATTCTTCAGGTTACCCATTTACCTGAAGAATAAGTAGCCGACATCTTGGACATTCCTTTTTTCAACAAACCGTATTCAATGTACATAATCCCTGCCTGGGTATTAAGTAAATCAATGAGATATTCAACTAATCTTACAATAATTGAAATGTGGGGTGAAGGTTTTTATTAAAAGTCACAGATGTAAACAAATAACAGTGTGTAACAGTGTGTAACATGGAAATGACACATAAATGGATTAAGAATAAATTAAGAGCTGTAAGTTGTTACTCAGTCCTCATTCATCTTAGACTGACAACCAAAGATGGAGAGGCCTCAGTTTTCACCACAGCAGCGTTCTTTTATGGTAACAGAATACCTTCGCAGTAACAGTGCCACTGCTGTCCTTCGGAGGTTCCGGCAAGTCTTTCGAATGTAAGATGCCCAACACGCGCAACAGTCTACTGTAATATCAGGAAATATCGGGAAACAGGGTCCAGTCATAACCAGAATCAAGGAAGGTCTGGGCGGAGAAGAACTGGAAGATCAGCGGACAACATCGCAGCTGTACGCCAAGCTCTTCAAGATCACCAGGGTGGAACAATTAGCAGTCACCGTAATGGAATAGGGATTCCACACACAACCTTCAACAGGATTAGCCGACTAGACCTGACATTTCATCCCTATCAGATGATCAAGCGGCATGAACTGCTTCATGGTGATCACATGTCCTCTTGACCCTTATCCCATCTACCCAACAAAGTCCTACCCTACATTTCACCTCCCCTGCACCATGTACCATCACCCCGTCCTGACTCCCATGAACACACCACTGAGTCTACCACGGAAAGTTACGTTGCTATACGGTAATAACAAATTCAATTCCTGTTCACTCATGCATAAAAATAATGTTAATCCCATAAACCACAAATTTCACTCAGCAAACCCAAACTCATCACAATTGATCATAAATTGGTCATATCTTTCTCAATTCCGTAAGCTCCAAGATTTACCTCTCACAAATTGGAAGGCTAATTCCTGCGCAACCTAATTTTCATACCCTTTACAAAAGTGAGCAGTGCTCACCCAAGCATACATTATTTTCGGACTTTTTGGTGTCATATGAAAGTTGAGTTTATGAGCTTTCCATACATATAAAACTTTTCTCCCAGAATCATATATTTTTTATTCGGCAGCCATTTCAAAAGTGTATAGTTTTTTTTGGGACGCATTTTACACGGGGTTGCTCTTTCTCTTGCTATACTAGTATAATTTTCGACTGAAGGATTTCTAAGCGTACTCGATTCCCCGAGAAACAATCGTGTTTCAATTTTATCTTGGCATTCCACAAGAATAAAATAATGAGTAATCAGTTGGAAATTGGTACAAACAAATCGTCAGCGTTTTCACGAAGAGACGAGTTTGGCCACGGGGAGTTGCACATTGGTTTTGAGAAAATCAGGTTTTAAGTTGGTCACTTTTTGAAAAAGAGATTTCGCCTATTTGTAAAGCACATAAGTATTAACTTATATTTGGTACTGTAACCTGAGACTAAAATAGTCTCAGCTGTAACGGCGGCCCAGAAAGGGCCAACCGCCAGTTGGGGGGATTAACTAAATTATGCATACAAATAAAACATAACCAACACAAAATAAGAAAAACATACGAGAATCGTGAAAATGCAATTCAAAGATAAATTTAATTTAGAAAGCGTCTTTTTGCTCTACAAAAATCAGAGGAGGGCATACAAAATATTACTACAACTATATACCGTTAGTTACTGGCAGAGCAATGCAGAAAATGTAAGTTACACAAGGCTACGGTGGGACGTCGTAGCCTATTGGCATTACTTGAGTAGCTCATGGTGGTTGAGTATGCACTTTATTGTACAGACCTAAACTCTTCAGGAATCCACTAATTGAAGGTCTAGGAACAATATTTGGTTGGTAACACATTTGCCACCGACGGCGAAATAGCTGAAATGGCCACACCCCTTTTTGGGCCACGCCCCCTTAACGCCGTGACTGTATCTACAGAACCGTTGGACCTAGGAGGTTGCCCGACCACTCAAAATTTGCGCAATGGCCACATTATGGGGGTCACAATACATTTTCATATCCAAAAGTCAATGGTTTTTGAGATTTCAGCATGTTACGCACTACAATATTATTTGTAATTGTTCCTGTTCCTGTTCCTATTCCTATTGTTCAATTACTTGATTCCTGAAGAGTCTAGACTAGACCAGAGTCTAGACTAGAGTCAAGACTAGAGTCTAGATACACAAACGAAGACCTAGCCCTCCTTTCTCAAAGGGGCAAGACTCCCGCGGACCCTAAGCGTGAAAAAAACAAAAACAATATCCCACTGGTGTTCGTCCTACCATACTACCCACATGTCGCGCACCCAGCCCTCAAACGGGCTATCCTCAAACACTGGCCCTTGATTAGCGAAAATGAATATCTGAATAGGCTATTTGATACCCAACCCATCCTGGCATACAAACGGCACAAAAACATAAAAGATGAACTTAATTGTTCGATCTAGGACTAAAGCATCTCCACAATCCAACCAAGAGGAACAAAATCTTGATGAGGAGAATCTGCAAATTCTATTGGAACTATTGAAAGAACAAAACAATGATCAAAGAAATGGATCTCAAGACTAAAACAAAATAAATAAGTCAAACCCCCCACCACCCCCCCCCCTCCCTTTGTCCTTGCCACGCGTCATATAAACCGACACACAAATAAAAACAAGGAAAGTAAAATGAACTATAAGAGGGTGACTGATGACGTGCATGATATAGCACAGAAAATATGCCCTGCTCCCCTTCCAAAAAAGGAGAAAAAAGAGGGGACGGCATATTATCACCGGTAATAATCAATCACTGTGTGAACTAAAAACAAAGGGACCACTGTGGCAATACACAAACCAGTCATCGCGTCGCCAAAACCAGAGACAGGGTTTGAAACTCCCGCTTTTAGGGAATGTCTAACCCAATTGGCCTGCAGACGTTTGATGTATTTGCCCGTCCACGAACTCCAACCACGGACTGTCATCTAGCAGAGATAATGTGGCTAAAACTGACCCCCAGATGCGTGTCTTACAGAAAAAAAATTAAAAAAAATTAAGAATTATGCTCTGGAGAGACCAGTCAAACAGCCACTTTCTACGTACAATTACAGATTTATCTCGGCAGATCAGTCACAAATACAATCCATATGATACTTGTCAGCAGAACCTTTTCCGCGTCTCAAAAAAATATCTAAAAGCACGGAGGGGTTCTTTTGAAACTTGTACACGAAACACCCCCCCCCCCCCCCCCATTCCTACAGACTGTAATCCCGCGGGCAAAAAATGTGGCCTGAACTGACCTCCCCCCCTCCCCCCCCCCCCCTCCCCCCTCCCCCCCCCCTCCCCCTCCCCCCCCCCTCCCCCCCCCTCCCCCCCTCATAATCTAACTGGAAATTAAGGGTAGCTTTAGTTAATTAGGTACATCTCTGGACTGGCAAAGCAAAATCAGATTGAACAAACAAAATTATCTGTAAGCCAAACAATTGTAGTCTTTCTGTGTATGTAGCTTTTTTGAAAGGATTTTTATATAACTTTATATGATTGAAAAGTTGCGTTCTAATTGCACCAATTATTTTTAGGGACACCATGCATTTTTTGTATCCACGCCTTAATTAATGGTAATTGTCGGACATTGTCACAATGACTGTAGAGGTATTTTAGAGGCATTTGAAATCATTAAAACAATAATTAAAACAGTTTTAAGGGCCGCTGCCTGGCACACTGCATAGGCCTATGTTCAGAAGAATTTCAGCATATAACTTTGTTTTCGTGAGCTTGGCGGACGGGTTATTGTCCGATTTACAGGGGTGCACTCTTGCGCGCGCTGCTCTCAAATATTTGCTAAGCATGGATATTCTTTCTTGGCAAAAACAGGGTTTTACGAACCAATTTACAGGTGATGTATACTGTTTGTCAGTGATTGACATTCTGCAGGTTTTTGCTTAGCTTGAAAACCACATTAGGTTTTGACTGGTAACCTGTTTTAACAGGGCAACACTTTCTTGTGCTAAGCACATTTATGTGCTTTTATAATTAGCACTAGCAGCTCCCTGAAAGAGGCCTGAGGGGTCACATAATGGTGCATCATTGGGGGAAATAATTTGGACGGTCGTGCTGAGTAGTAATACTGGTTACTACACGTACTATGTTGGTAACTACTCAACACATTATGACCCCCATGCTGGTGCGGCTACATCGAGACAAGGATTCTCTTCCTTTGAGAAACTGAAGAAAACCAAGGGGCTGATCATCGCCCATTTGAATATTGTTTCTCTCGTGGCCCACATAGATTCTCTTCGAATGGAGCTTTCTGGTAATCCTGTGGATGTTCTGTGTTTGAACGAGACGAGACTTTCATCTGCAATCACCTCGGATGAAGTCGGTATCAATGGCTATAAACTCCTTCGCAAGGACAGAAACACACAAGGTGGAGGAGTGGCCATGTATGTCTCGGACAAACTGCACATCATTCCAAGAACTGAATTATTGAACAGTAATTTAGAATCGACTTGGACTGAAATTCATCTCCCAAAGACCAAACCTATTCTGGTGGGTTCTGTTTATAGACCACCGTCAGCCTCTGCTGATTATATGTCTGATCTTGAGGAACATTTGATATATATTGCAGACCAATTTTGTAATCATGATATTGTTGTCACTGGTGACTTAAATTTAGATCTTTTTGTGACTAAATCAGCTAGGATTATAAAACGGATTTGCCAGCAGCTTCAGTGGTATAGTTTAATTGAATCTCCCACTCGGATAACTCAATCTAGTTCTACTTGTATTGATGTAATTTTAGTCTCTAACAAGAGCAAGGTTTTCTCTGTTGGCAACATATCTACTGGTTTGAGTGATCATAACTTGGTCTATGTTTCAGTTAAGGCTTTGCGACCTAAAAGAGCTCCCAAAGTCTTGAAAACAAGAACTTACCGTAGATTTGATGCTAATCAGTTTCAACATGACCTCGCTGTAGAAAATTGGGATGATCTTATGACTACCACTGATCCTGAACTAGCATGGCATCTTTAAAAAAAAAAAAAATTTGCTACCATCTCTGATAAACATGCTCCCTTTGTCTCGGTTAGAATCAAAGGTCACTTACCACCATGGTTTAATGATGATATTCTTGCTTTAACTAAGGATAGAGATTACTTTAAGTGCATTGCCCAAAGAACTAATTATTTGGATGATTGGGCAACTTATCGTAAACTCAGAAATAAAACGAATAATGTTATTGCTCGGACAAAAAGAGAATATTATACTAGTATGATTCAAGAAAACAAACATGAGGGTAAACAATTGTGGAAAATTATCAAATCTGTTCTCCCCAATAAGACTAAGGAATCGGTTATTGAATTAAGTACTGATAATGGTCTCGTTAAAGATCCTAAATCAATTGCTAATATTTTAAATGATTTCTTTGCCGGGATTGGTAAAATTCTCGCCGACAAATTCAATTATCAGGGATCCTGTCCTGAACCTGCTCAATACCAAGGGGATTGTATGCATTTTGATCATGTGGATGAAGGGTTTGTTCGGCGTGAATTGTTTAGGCTTAAAATTGGGAAAGCTTCGGGCATTGATAAACTTAGTTCCAGACTTCTTAAAGTTGGGGCTAATCAGATTTCAAAACCCATCACTTATATTATTAATCTTACCATTGATCAGTGTATAATACCTAAAGAATAGAAAATGGCTATCATTCATCCGGTTTACAAGAAGGGAAGTAAAACTGATTGTAATAACTATCGACCCATCTCAGTGTTGCCAGTTCTCTCTAAAATTTTAGAGAGGGCGGTACACACTCAGATTTATAACCATATGCATGATCAACAACTTTTATCCAATGTGCAATCTGGATTCAGACCATGCCACTCTACTTTGACCACTAATATTGATGTCTCCGATTTTATTCTATCCAGTATTGACAAGGGACATTTAGTTGGTGCTGTTTTTTTTGGACCTAACTAAAGCATTTGATACGGTTGACCATGAGATGTTACTAGCTAAATTATCTATAGTTATGGAATTTGTGATAACGAATTAGCTTGGTTTGCTAATTATCTGTCTGATCGTGGGCAAGTGGTCGTTATTGATTCTGTGCAATCTAACTGCAACACTGTTACACATGGGGTTCCGCAGGGGTCAATACTTGGACCCCTATTGTTTATCATATTTATTAATGACTTGCCTTCTGTTATCACTCAGAGTAAGATTGTGTTATATGCCGATGACACTGCCCTATTGTATAGTGCGAAACAATGAAATTCAAAATACTCTTAATGAAGAGATTGTTGGGATTGCTGACTGGTTGTGTCTTCACAAACTTACTCTGAACGTTTCTAAATCCAAGGCTATGCTTTTTGGTTCCCCTCAGAAAACCAAACTTGCTGACAGTTTTCAAGTGCGGCTTAATGATGAATCCTTTGAGACGGTAACTGAATTTAAATATCTTGGCATTTGGTTCGATACAAATCTGAAATGGAGTAGACATATTGATAACCTTGGGAGTAAAATTGCTCAGAAACTTGGAGTAATAAATAGGTTGCGTCAGTTTGTTGACAAGTTCACTCTCCAAATTTTGTACAATACACTTGTTCTCCCACACATTGATTATTGTCTACCGGTGTGGTCAAATACTCACGAGAAGTATCTTAAAAGGATTCAAATTCTTCAGAATCGTGCAGCTAGAATGGTTTTGGGATGTCAAATTAGAGATATGCATACTGAGGATTTATATAAGAAACTTGGTTGGATGACAGTACGCCAACGCAATTTGTATTTCAATGCTAATTTAATGTACAACTGTGTTAATGGTTTAGGACCACAATATTTAACTACTAAGATTGAATCTCATATTGGTGTTCATACTCACAATACTCGTCACAATTCCCAAAATAATATTGCCTTCAACGTTGTCAACTCGGATTCCGGTAAACGAATGTTCCAATATTCAGGTGGTCAGATTTGGAATGATTTACCCCTTATGCTAAAACAGTCTCCATCCTTGATGACCTTCAAACTAAACCTAAAAAAAACACATTTTAACTTAAATTTATCATACCGGTATTTGTGTAGTCTGTTTGCATCTGTCATGTATTTCTATTTGTTTGATTACATCATGCTTGGGCCTTGGAGACTGTTGTCTTTTTATTTTTGATGACTAATGCGGCACTTCCCGAGTTTGACTTGCATGTACTGTGTGGCTATATCTCAGCTGCATGGTACATGATTAGACCCAAGCATGTATCTGTACATGTATCTACATGTACATGTATCTGTATCTGCACTTTGTGCATCATTTTTTATTTTTTTAAAAATGATTCAACCGGTTCAAACTCTTTACTTGTAGGCCTATTCTTTTTTAATCTATGTGTTTCTTAATCTATCAATTTTTAAATAGGCTCTAATATTTCAAATTATTTAAAATAATTTATTTATGAAATGATATAGTGATCAGTAATTCTTATAATTAGAGGGCTCCTTTGGAAAGCAGTTTGTTAACTACAATAAATAAAATAAATAAAAAACATATGGGCAAATTCTTCTCCCCAATCGTGCAGGGTATCAGGGGTCAACTTCAGACTATATTGCATGGTACCTGTACTTCTGTAGTTGAATTTAGTGTGTATCTAATCGTATTCACCAGACTACTCTCATGCTATAAAAAGTTTGCAAAAATGGCGCATGATTTGGAGTTGGAGAAAGCTTGGCAGACGATCACGACCGGGTTAATTGCTGGCAGTCAAACAAACTATGCCAAGGTTTGTGTACACAGATATTCCCAGAAGTTTACTTTTTGTTTGCAATTGCAATTTTTTACCTCCCACTATACTGTGTCCCAGGTTATTTCAAAAAATGTATTGTAAATGGCAGTATTGCACGTCGCGTCCCGTCTGTCACTCGCAGAGACATGGTGGGACCATGGAGGAATAAGACCATGGTGGGACGGACGCGACGGTGCTTAGGCCATGAGGGCGAGAATGAAAGTATGAGTTTACCGTCCACCGCCCGCATGGTCGTGGCGCCACCGCATGAAAAATTTCATTATTTAAAAAAATTTCATTATTTCTCAAAAAAAGTTGCACAGTTTTATCCCAAAAGTCTGTTTCACTTATTCCCTCCAAAAACGACGAATTCTACACCTACGATCATGGCGTTGTTCAGGGAGACATCTAGGCCGAGTTCGGGCGGTCCGTTCTTGACACGCGAACTCTGTTCTCGCGCTCGAACGGCGGGAACGCGACCCGTGAACATTGCACTCGGAACAAGAACACACACCACCTATATACCAGGGTTTTGCAAGAACAATAGTACAGGTTCACACATTCAGACACGCTTTGGTTAGTTAAAAATCTTGCTTTGCCCCTGCGCCTTCATGTCGAAATTAAAGCCCAATAACCTGACTTGCAAGTTAATTTTGGTAAATTATGCACATGGTTGTAAAAAGCTTCATACAGTACGTACGTGTAATTTTAAGCATTTCTAATTCGGCGTGGCTATTTTTACGTGATCGTAAACCCACGTACTTTTTCTATTTTTACGTGAGTTCCGGTAGCGCATGTGCAGTCCATAGTTAATTGTATACAGTGCCTAGTTTTTTTGTATACAGTCCCTAGTTTTTTGTATACACGACTTTCAATACCTTTTTCTATAAAAAGTATATAGAACCTATCTAGATGAGATTATTATATTAACCACTATTTTTGGTTATTAGAAAAAGGTTATTTAATGAAATAATACCAATGGAATTAACTTATTACACATTGCAATTACGCATACAAACACTAATAACCTAATTCTATTAGACATTACCTACTAAACACTTACTACAACAAACTTAGCTATTGCCGTTGTTAGTTTTATAGTTCGCTTTTTGTCTACGACGAAGTCACAGCTAGTCTTTATGAATAATGTCAACATTTGAATACTAATGAAATTTAATGTTTGCACAAAAATCTAAATTCAATCATGGAATTGTTTGAATAATTACATACTACATGTATCATCAAAAAAGTGCATTTTGAACTAAATACCACAATCGACTATTGTCAAAACAAATTTCCTCACTTCTGATTGGTCAGTTTCTGTAGTAGGTACATTTCCTAACGTCCGTTAGCTGGGTGGTCTTCATACGTTCCGCGCGTATTGAGTTTCCCTTGTCTGTGTCGGGAACCAGTAATATCACGTAAAAATAGAAAAAGTACGTAGCTTTACGGTCAAATACGTAAAAAATAGCCACAGTGTTTCTAATTGGTCATGATGGTTGTGCGAATGATGTACCCCTAGAACTACGGAGCGGAGCCCCATAGATAGAGAGGGTTTTTACAGGTTAACCGCCATTAAACAATAGAAACCATGCACAAACAGCACACAATTACTCCCATACTGCTGCACGGTCTAACTCCAAACAATTTTTTCTGAGTACATCAACTCACACAGCCAGTGCGTCAATAAAACCAGTCGAATCTCGCCCAATTTCTGTAAAAAACGTGAAAACTATCCTCGTTCCTCAACGGCCACATGCTTCATTGACCTTTTGGGGTGGTTTTCAAAAAAGACTACTTTCTTTCTTTTCATAAATGACAAAAGGAAAAGGGCTCAATATCTGCCATGGACATCTCCGGACCAGCCGCGGGCGCGGACGTGATGGATGACATCAGGTCAGCCCACCGTGTACTCGCCGAACAAGGCATGGAGAGCCTTCTAGAAGAATGGTTCATTGAAACGTTGCAGCGAACACTACAGCAGGAATACGTCCCCCGGTTCTGGTCACACTTTGTATCTTGTACACCCCGCCACAAATGCCCCGACTCCCCGGCCCCAGGTGTGGACAGCCCGCTTGTTTCTGCTGTCGACGCCTTGTCCGCAGATATGGTCCCGTTCGTCGACAGTGCGAGAACGCTCTGCGAATTGTCGGCCGAACGTGAGGTACACCCTCCCGTGAGCTGTGCTCGACTCGTCGAACGAGTCCAGACAATGCTGAAAGCTGTACTCTTTGACAAGACTCCGAAATGCTTCCAAATCGTAGTGCACGATTTTTACAGTCGAGCTTTTAGGGCCTTCCACGGTGAGAAGAGACCATCAGGGGGTGATGTGAGCCTGACGAGGGGTCAAGACAATGGCAAAGGGGGCGAAATGGTTGACACTGTAGGGGAAGGTGACGACGACATCAAATGTTCGGGATGTCATCACGTGAAGGAGTTGTGCCACTGCCGGGAAGTGCTTCAACAGTTTCATGAAATCAATTCAAAATTGTAAGTTGCCATTTCATACACCATGTATGTATGTTTTTTTATCCCGCGTTTGTCATGTTTTTCACCCTTCGTATGCAAATTTATGTAGATATCCTGTTAGTGTGACGAAAAAAAAGCCAATAACAAGAACAACTGAAGAGTTTATTGGGTAAATACTACATTCATCTCTTTTTCCAAAAAAATCTACCTTAATTTACATTGTTTTGGCATCCATTATTGTAAAACTTCGGACAGGTCAGTTAAAGGTAGTATACACCATTGGTCATATTGCTTGAATTATCATGAATGAGTAGATTTGGGGGGTTGTATTTATAGTAAATATCGTTTAACTGAGCTGTCAAAAGTTTTAGAATCGAGGATGCCAAGAAAAGCACGAAAAACAGCGGTTTTTTTCAGCGAATTTTTCAATATAAAATTATATTTTTCGGAATAATTACAGGATACAATTATTTTGCTGGATGCCCAGAATCAACATTTACTTTCAGATGAGTACGATATTTCTTAATAATTCGGTAGTAAATATTTTTGATATCTGCAAATGGTGTATACTACCTTTAATACCTTTTTTTTGTAGAGCCGGTCACATACTCAAATAATTTAGTCAATACATGTCATGTGGAACTAGAAGTATATTAAAATGGAAACGCTTTGAGTCCTAACTTCGTGGAATGATGCATTTGTTTGCCAATCTTGTGTTGACAGATATTGCTTGGGTCTGTTGGAGCGAGTGTGTGCGGAGCCAGTGACGTCCCTGATACATGCCAAGATTAAACATCATGTGGACAGCAACTGCAGGGGAGAATTTGAGATTTCGTTCATTGCCACATTGGAAAGGGTGAGTGAGCACCAGGGTTGTAGCTAGGATTTTGTTAGTGCCGGCTGTTTTCGGGCCGAGGGCCGGAATTAACAGCTCATTTAGCTGCAAGAACGATGGGCACGCGTTTGGCAGGGTTTCTAGCCCAAATAATAATAATAATAATAAACCGTTCTTATTAAGCGCATTACACACAGTCCCAATGCGCTGTACAGAGGGGAAAATTAATTAACATTGAATAGATGAGTTTTGAGAAGGCATTTAAACTAAGCCTGCAAGTTTGCGGTTATCCAATTAACCGTGTAACCGTATGTTTTGTGGTTTCGGTTAATCGTAACCAATGTTTAACAAATATAAAAATTAAAAAATAAAAAAATAAAATGCTGGGGCCTGCATTGCATATCTAATAGCGCTGCTTATCAGAAATGTCCATAAAAAATTTAATCAGTTTTGACAAAGTTGACAATTAGTGGATTTTTTTTATATACATTTTGGTTTTTTTATTAAAAATTAAATAAAACAAACAAAAGAGAAAAAAGGGTTAACCGAACAGGAAAAATGTGACGTGTAACCGTTTGAACGGTCGGTTGACCGTGTAACCGTTGCAGGCTTAATTTAAACGGATCCAAGATTTGTGCATCTTCGACGTTTTGGGGAAGTTTGTTCCAAAGGTTGGGAGATGACGTAGAAAAAGCACGCTGGCCGTATGTCTTTGTCGATGACGATGAACAGGTGAGTAGGGATTGAGATTGTGAGCGCAGTTTTCTAGGAGGTTCATATTTGTGAATCAGATCCTGTAGATATTTTGGCACGTTGCCAACAAAATTAGTGGAAAGTCGCAAAATAACAAAATTGACACTGTTACATTTCTAGAAAGAAGAAGTCCTAAGCTTTCAAATGATGTATTGTGTGTTGCTGTAGCTTATTCCTAGCCGCCGCTATACTCTTTTCAAATTGCTGAAGTCATGCTCCTTTGATTTGAGAAAACGGAGTTCAAAGTCCGTGAACCGTGCCAACTATAATATCACTCAGTGCAATTCAGCTACAAAAAACACACTTTAGAGTTTTAATTGAACTATAAAAGGTTGGGATATGATAAAGAAGGTTGTCTTGTATGTAAAAACGTTAACAACTCTAAACCGACCTCCCACTTGAAAAATTTACGTTTCTGCCAATAACTCGTTTTGGCCATGTACGACTTTCCGCTCATTTCGTGGTGCCAGGTCACATATGCAAGCACAAGTACCTTGTACACGATCCGTTGTCTAACTGCAAGCCAGTGCAGGTCGCGGAAGATTGGCGAAATGTGGTCACTACTTTTGGTTCTTGTGAGCTGGGTTCTGAATACCTGGAGAGGGTTAAGGTTAAAACCTGTCGTTTGTCTATCGCAGTGGTTGTCCAGCAAAGTTGTGAGGTGGTTGAATCTGGTTTTCTGCGGCGAGGAGTCGCAGCGAACCATCGGCGGCGGAACGCAGCAAACGCTGTGGCAGTGGAAGGACCGACTCCAGTATCTCCTGTACCAGACCTACGCCAACCTCCGCATCCAGGAGCTCTTCAACATCATCGTGGAGTTCCCAGACTCCCTCTCCGCCCTAGAGGATCTGCAGAAGTGCCTGGAGAAGACGGACCTGAGAAGGCACCTGGTTCAGTCGCTGCGCAACTCGTTGGAGACGCGCCTGCTGCACCCCGGTTAGGGGTAGTTTGGGAACTGGGTACCTGGGTACCCGTTAACCCTAACATCCTAGGCAATATACTTTCGGCATCCATGATTGTAAAACTCGGACAGGTCAGTTAACCCTAACCCTGCCAGATCCAGCACAGTGCATCTGTGGTGACTGCTTGACCTTGCTAGACTCTGTACACAAGTCAATGTGACAAAGTATGCAATCTGTTGCGTCTGGCAGGCGTTTCTAGCCAAAATACCCTTGGAGGGTTAGGGTTAAACGATATTTACTATAAAATACAACCCACCAAATCCACTCTTTCCTGACAATTCAGGCAATTACCAATGGTGTAGCCTACCTTTAAATAGACTTCAGAATGGCATTCTAAAATTTAGGTTTTTTAATGTCTTTTTTCTTTCAAGGAGTGAACACGGACGATATCCTGACTCAATACATCTCATCTATCCGAGCTCTGAGAGTGTTGGACCCATCTGGTATCATTCTGGAGCTGGTTTGCCAGCCTGTCCGAAAATATCTCCGGTAAGTTAACGACAGTATACAAATATTGAGTGGCTCGGAGTGGAATGGGAAGAATTTGTGACCGGCTCTACAAAAAGGTGTATTAAGTCGCGCTGTGCACTATCATATAATGGCCCGTTCAACGTTGTGAGGGTAAACATTTCATCCAAATGTGAATTTTATTTGTTGTCATGAATGACATCTTTATAATACCTACAGTTTCAGGTTTCATTCAAAGAAATGTTGATTTTGATGAATATAGTGGGAAAACAAGTGGAAAGGTTTGGGCTACTAGAGGAAAGTGTGGAAGAACCAGCCCCTCACACTGAAACAAGACAATCTGATCTCTTCACAACACGAATAGGGTTGGGATGGGTAACTAGTCTACAGCAAGGCATTAATAATGCCTCTATCCATATTATGTGTGGAAGTGTCCTAGCCCAGGTTGGACTGGGTCCGAACCCCCAACCTGCAAAACTACCCACAGACCACGAATTTAATGCTCTAGAGTCTAGACCACTAGTCCATGACGAAACACAGGGGTGTCGGAACATAATTTATAGGGGTGTCGGAACATAATTTATAGGTGTGTCGGAACATAATTTATAGGGGTGTCGGAACATAGGGGTGTCGGATCATAGATGTGTAACCCTTTTTTCTCTCAGGACCCGTGAAGACACTGTCCGGTGCATTGTCTCCAGCCTGACGGACGATAGCAACAAGGAGCTAGCGGAAGAACTTATCAAAGCTGAACCAGTGACGATGGATGAAAGTTACTGCAGCGAGCAGGAAGACGAGGATCATCAAGACTGGCAGCCTGACCCCATAGATGCTGACCCAGGTACGGCACTAGGGCTCTAGAATTAGGGGGTAACAGTGTAAGGACCCGGTCTTCACTGCGTGATAACGACCGAGTTTGTGGAGCCGAAATTCTTGTTAATTAATACCTTTTGGTGAATTCCAATTCTTTCCATTTGAAGTGGAAAATAAGTTACCTGCTCCGGATTCAGGATTTTCCAAAAGATGGGGTTGGGGAGGGGGTGAAGGCAAGTTGGCGGCACCTATGATTAAGGCGTGCCTGCCCTGTTGGAGGGTTCTGGGTGCATTTTCCTGTAATCTACAGCATTGGTCCCGTCCTATATGTTGGTAATTTTTTATTTTTTTTAAGAAGAGGTGTGTGGGGGGGGGGGGGGGGGGGGTGCCCCCTGACCCCCTGACCCCCTTGGATTGAAGTTATTAGTATTAGTATTTATTCTTTCTGGTAATAAAATCAAGGATACCTCAAAAGCACTCTAGGCACTGTAGCTCGCAAGCCTGTAGAGAGAAGACAATGAGAAGAAGGTACAGTTTTAGAGGTGGGAGAAATAACCCCAGTAAAATATTCTGGGGAAATGCACAGAACCAAGCAGGGACTGAAAACCCTATCCTCATATTAGCCCAGGCGGGGTTCGAACCCGGGTCATAGTGGTGGAAGGCGAGGAAAGAACCAATACGCAAACCTGACTCCCCTTGTTTGGCAATGTGTTTGATTTTTTTGTTCTTTCTAACATTTCCACATCTGTAAGCTCGGACATCCAAGAGTCGTCGCTCGTCCGACATCATCAGCATGCTGGTGAACATCTACGGCAGTCGCGAGCTGTTCGTCAACGAGTACCGCGGCCTGCTGGCCGACCGCATCCTGACGGGGTTCAGCTACGACACGGCGCGGGAGCTGCGCTACCTGGAGCTTCTCAAGCTGTGCTTCGGCGAGTCGCAGCTCCACCACTGCGAGGTGATGCTGAAGGACGTGGCCGACTCGCGCCGGTGCAACGCGCACATCAACTCGCCGAAGAAGGACGACGAGTTACCGTCAGAGGATGTCAGTAAAGTAAGAACTAGAAATGTGTTTGTGGACAAACACTGTTTCAGCTGTCTAAAATGACACTTTCAATACATTCCTTAACCCTCTTATGGTTTTACCTTTCAAAACCTTTCAAAATCTGCTTACTTGACAAAATGGCTAATAATAAGTATGAACCTTTCAAAACGCTACAGAATTTGTTGCTACTGCACTACTACACCTTTCAAAACCTTTTGAAAGGTATTTATTTATTTTCACACCAGTTTGTTCAGAGAGTTGTTTTACCTTTCGAAATCTTTCATAGGTTCCTTTTGTCAGACAGTTTTCTCACCTTTCAAAACCCTTCAGTCCAGAAACTTGAAAGGTATTGTTTTTCTCACACCAGTTTGTTCAGAGCTTTGTTTTACCTTTCAGAATCTTTCATAGATTCCTTTTGTCAGACAGCTTTCTCACCTTTCAAAACCCTTTAGTCCAGGAAAATTGAAAGGTTTTTAAAAGTCTGACAGCTCTATGGTAACTGCCCTATATATAGGAGGGTTAATTTGTACCCATAACACATCAGTTTCGATTGAGAAAATTGAATATTCGAAACCAACCCCAAAAAGTTTAGTCTTTCATTTTTGTGTGACACAGGCTGAAGAAGACAATTGTAAACATCTTCCAATTTGCTCCACGGTCTGCGATTGTACTAGTGGTTTCATTATTAGCCTGCCGGCCCATTCGACTTAGTTTGTGAGTTCAAATTCATTTTTCCCGGCATCACAGCTCTGGGGTGTTTTTGTAAAGACCCAGTGGTCACTGAATCCTCCCCACTATAACCAGTCATTGAGAGGGCCTTTGATGTGGCACCTCACTCATTACTTTTTGCTGGTATGATTGTGAGCTGGATGAGAACTTCCGATGAAATGAAATAAAATAATCGGTATTTGGTTCGAAATTTTGTTGGATAACCGGATTTCGAAATCTCTGATTTTTCCCACCACTAGTGTATACTACTTTTATTAAAGGGGATGGTATTTTTTGTTGTACTCTTGGTCAGGATTTTGAGTTCAACTCGATGATTCTGTCGGCTCAGTTCTGGCCCAACCTGAAGGAAGAGAAACTCAAAATTCCGGAGGAGATTGAGAAAGCCATGGACGAGTACACAAAGTCATACCAGGTACAGAGACTATCTCAAACGGACAAGCATACTTCAACCACCCTGAGGCCAAGACTACCTATACCAATGGATGGAGAATCTTACTAGAAGAACAATGATACCAAGATATCTTGATTTGGGCTAGTAGTCTTAGCTCCAGACCCTATTGTGAAGTGAAGTCAGTGGTCCTTTCGCACCAAGAATTAACTAAACCACGGTTTACTTTACTACTTAGTGCGAAAGGACCATCGACTGTGCTTCACAAAACACGGTCTAGAGCTAAAACTACTAGCCTAAATCAAGAAATCTTGGTATAATTATTCTTCTAGAAAGATTTTCCATCTATTGGTATAAACACCTCACCGAAAGTAAGTCCCCCTCTCAACAGTTCGTCATAACATTGTCAGGTAAAACATTTTACCAATCAAACTTAGTTAAAAATAATCCTATGACTGTTTCCTAAATGTTGTTTGAAAATAAAAGATGTCCATAACTTTATGGCTGAATGAGCTCAAATGAATGAAAAAACTGCCCTTCTCAATCGTCACAAAAGTTTATGAATGGCTTCTTACTAATGAAAAAAACCACCTGTGGTTGAATACAGTTTAAAATACCCACCAAGTGTACATTACTCTAATCTGTAATCAATTCAGGATCATTCAACCATGTAAATCCCTTTCTTGGCTCAGAGCTTAGCACAGTGAGATGTTAGGTGATCAGTCCCATTCCTTGACAAGCATAGGCCTACTGATTTTGTTTGGTGTTCTTAAATTAAGCATTATGCCCAGACTGTCTGATCAAGGCAGGGCCATTGCCATTGGCCTTTTACAGACTAATACCCCTGTGAAGCAGGTGGTTAGAACAATGGGTGTGACTTTTGAGAAGGGCATTTTTTGCCATTAATTTGAGCTCATTCAGCGATGAAGTCATGGACATTTTTTAAACAACACTTAGGAAACAGTCAAAGGATTATTTCTAACTAACTTTGATTCATAAAATGTTTTATCTGACGATGTTATGACGAATTGTTGAGAGGGGGACTAACTTTTGTTGAGGTGTTTATAGGTTGGTTTGGCCTTAGAATTAAAGGAATCGTATACGTTTGGTAATTGGAACCCACTGTTTGTTTCAATCCTATATAGTTATAGATACACTGTACCATAAAACCAACCTGTAACAATTGTATTTCAAAAGGTGGTAGCGATTTTGAGATATTGCCGAAATTCTGGAGCGGTTATGTCCACGCAGGAAGAATAATCTGCATTGGAATACCCAATCTGAGAAACGTCACTGCAGTAACAATGCTTCTCAGATTCGAATGTTTTGGGGATAAAAAGTGATATCTTTTTCCATAACCGCAGTACTTCAAAGTGAAAAGTTTCAAAAAATGCATTATACTATCCAAAGCTGCTGTACTTCTTACCAAGTAAGTTTTTATTGCTATTAATTTTTGAAAGTAATTACCAAACGTATACGATCCCTTTAACTAAACTGCGTCATGTTTAATAAAATCGCAGGCTTAAATTACGATTTTGGCCAACTCTCTTAGTGAAAATGGTCACAAATTGTGAAATTCTTAGTACAATAATGAAAAGAAACAGCAGACGAAGTAGAAAAAGGAAAAAAAGCTCAGAGGAGTCAGTTTTCGACAGACCACATAAAAATAAAGTAACGATTCTGAAGTTTTTTTTCTTTTTTTCCTAAAGGTCTTGAAGGGTATGCGAACTCTGAACTGGAAGACCAATCTAGGATTGGTCAATTTGGAATTGGAGCTGAAAGATCGCAAGCTCAACTTATCAGTGTCGCCGATACATGCTACCATCATTATGCACTTCCAGAACAAAGGTACTATGTGTATGTCCAACATTTTGTCCTATAATTACACGTACGGCGTGGTCCGTGAAATGGATCTCAGGACACGTCACAACTAGCTGCAATGCATTGTCCGAGTTGTATTCGAGTCCTTCAGTCTCAAGTCGAGTCCCTAGCTCTTCAAAATAACCAAAGCATTCCTTTGTCATTGTTAAACCAGTTACTTGCAACTGGCATTATGAAAGGACTTGTGACTGGACTTGCGACTGGACTCGCGACTCGGATAGCGACTCGGGTAGCGACTCGGGTAGCGACTCGGGTAGCGACTCGGGTAGCGACTCGGGTAGCGACTCGGGTAGCGACTCGGGTAGCGACTCGGGTAGCGACTCGGGTAGCGACTCGGGTAGCGACTCGGGTAGCGACTCGGGTAGCGACTCGGGTAGCGACTCGGGTAGCGACTCGGGTAGCGACTCGGGAATACCACACGTCGCAGCACTGTGATGCATCGTAAGTAGCGACGAGTTTCATAAAAATGCAATTTCAAGTCGCAAACAATTCAACTTAAGTGAGACGAAAACATTCCTTTCATTCTTGTTCATGCAACTGTGACTGGACGCGTGAAAGGACTTGTGGTTTACCTTGACTGCAGCCGATTTTACAAAAACAAAAAAAAGTGCGCAGCTTGCACCATTTTGAAAAGTGGCGTACGGCTTGCGCAACTTGCACAATAAATTCTGCCGCACCGGGACATCCGCCTTTGTGCAAGGTTTTGTGAAACCGGCTGCTGGACCTTTGATGGGACTAGTCACGGAGGGTGGTAGATTCTAACACTGCCTTGCCAACTCTTGCAGCTAAATGGACCGTGGAGGAGCTGAGTGGCCTCATGCAGGTCTCGGTCACGGCGCTGCGTCGCAAGATGGCCTTCTGGCAGAGCCAGGGGGTGCTGCGAGAGGAAGGCACCGACACGTTCGTCTTGATTGAGGAACAGCGAGGGGGGCGGAGCCTGCAGCAGGAGATGATCCTATTGGACAGCGATGAGGAGACTGAGTCCGCCATGGCAACAGCCCAGGACCAACAGGAGGAAGAACTGCAGGTGAGTTGTACTGTTAGGCTTTGGCGATTTCTGAACTCGAAATCGCATTTCTCAACTCGAAATCGCATTTCTCAACTCTAAATCGCAATTCCAAACTCGGAATTGGAATCACGATACTAAACTTTGAATCGGAATCACGATTCCAAAAATCAAATCGCCATTCCAAAATTGAAAATAGCGATTCTAAACTTGGAATCAATATTCCCAACTCGAAATTACGATTCCAATTTTTGGAGGAATCCATTCTCTAATTGCAAAAAGGTAATGAGGTCTGATTTTGATCTTGGATGTTTTCTGCTTGGAAACAAACATTTTCAAGTTGTCGTAGACTTGGACAATTTCACGCCAAAATCGAATCAGAATTAATTCCGGAATAGGAATCGCGATTCCAAACTCGGAATTTGAATCGCGTTTCACATACTGTACCAGTATCTTTAAAGGTAGGATACACCACTGGTAATTTCTTGAATCATCAGGAATGGGTGGATTTGGGGGGTTGTATTTTATAGTAAATATCGTTTAGCCAGTTTGCGCCGGATGATGTATATAAGTTATGACGCAAAGTTTTCCCCAGATTTAAAACGGATGACGCATAAACAGGCCACGAGCAAGGCCAGAAAGGTGTGCTTCCCGGCACTATCGGCCTGAACCCGCTTTGGATCAAGTTTCGTTAAGAATAATCCCCTCCCTCAGCTCGGTGATGTTAAAATAATCCCGGCGCAAACTTGTTAACTGACCTGTTTGAAGTTTTACAATCATGGTTGTTTAGAAAAGCAAGAAAAAACGGCGTTAGTTTTTAACCGGCGTCAGGCGGTGGTTCTTATGTATTTACAGTATGTTCTTATGTCTATGATTTTTTTTAAATAAAATTCAATTTTTGGGAAACAATTACAGGATATCTAGCGCAATTATTTGGCTGGATGCCTAGAATCATTATTTACTTTAAAATAAATAAGACATTTCTTAATAATTCGGTAGTAAACATTTTTGATATCTGCGAATGGTGTATCCTACCTTTAAGTTAGAGGAAAGCTGTAAACAATTTTTAACCATTTACCTCGGTGCTTAACCAGTTCGCGCCGGTATTATTTTTAACGAAACTCGATCCGAAGCAGGTTCAGGCTGATAGTGCCGGGAAGCACACCCACGCATTTCCGGCCTTGCGCGCTGCTGACATACATTTCCGAACTTGAACTTGGCGTGTTTATGCGTCATCCGTTTTGAATTTGGGGAACTTTTTGCGTTTATATACGTCATCCGGCGCGAACTGGTTAACCCTTTTCATACTAAAGTTGAGTTTACTCAATTTTTTTTTAGCTTTTGTTAACAAAACTTGGCAAGGAAAGAGTTAAAGGTGACTCGGACTTGTGACTCAAACCTCGAATGTTTGGTGACTCAAACACAAGTCTGTAGTTTGTTTTGTTGTTTTATTTCCCACAGGTGTTCTGGTCCTACATTGTCGGCATGCTAACCAACCTGGAATCACTGAGTCTCGATCGCATCTTCTCCATGCTCAAGATGTTTGCCATGCAAGGCCCTTCCTTCTCAGAATTTTCCGAGCACAAACTGCGTCAGTTCCTGGATCGCAAGGTGCGGGAGCAGCTCTTGGTGTACTCGACAGGAGTCTATCGCTTTCCGAAAACTGAGACGTGAATGGGGTCGATCGCGTTTGGGCAAAATGAGACGGAACTCGGCACAGGCCATAGTGAAAAAAGTAATTTTTTATTTTTTTTTTTAAATATTTGTAATCTTTGATATGTCTCCTGCACATATTTCAAAGTATGTATTAAAATCACGAAAAAAAACCCCAAGTTTGTAACCAGTTTGCGCCGGAGAACGTATATACACGAAAGGTTTTTCTGAGATTTAAAGGGATCGTATACGTTTGGTAATTACTCCAAAAATGTATGGCAATAAAAGCTTACTTGGTAAGAAGTACAGCAGCTTTGGATAGTTTAATGCATTTTTAGAAACTTTTCACTTCGAAGTACTGCGGTTATTGGAAAAGATATCACTTTTTATCCCCCAAAATTTGAATCTGAGAAGCGTTTCTCAGATTGTGTATTCCAATGCAGATTATTCTTTCTGCGTGGACATAACCGCTCCAGCTTTTCGGAAATATCTCAAAATCGCTACCACCTTTTGAAATGAAATTTTTACAGGTTAGTTTTTTGGTGTATATCTATAACTATATAGGATTAAAAAAAACAGTGGGTTCCAATTACCAAACGTAAACGATCCCTTTAAAAATGGATGAAGAATAAACACGTCATGAGCAAGACCGGAAATGCGTGGGTGTGCTTCCCGATACCATCGGCCTGAACCCGCCTCAGATCAAGATAATCCCGGCGCGAACTGGTTATGCAAGAACAATTTGCATCTTTAGATTTTCACGATCACGAACCTCAAAACTTGTAAGGCTTTTGGTTAGATTGGTTAGATCATAGAAACAATTATTATTATATTATTATAATCTTTAAAGGGTAACTGAAATTAAAAACTTTAATATGGCAAAATATACGCTTTAATAACGCTGAATACTTAACAACTGCAAAAAATTCTTATTTGTTTAGGTTTGCTCATTAATGGTGACCCTAAAATAAAAAGCAATATGCGCCGTGCCCCGCCCACAAAAGATTATTTCTAACTAACTTTGATTCGTAAAATGTTTTATCTAACGATGTTATGACAAATTGTTGAGAGGGGGACTAACTTTTGTTGAGGTGTTTATAGGTTGGTTTGGCCTCAGAATTAAAGGAATCGTATACGTTTGGTAATTGGAACCCACTGTTTGTTTCAATCCTATATAGTTATAGATACCATAAAACCAACCTGTAACAATTGTATTTCAAAAGGTGGTAGCGATTTTGAGATATTGCCGAAATTCTGGAGCGGTTATGTCCACGCAGGAAGAATAATCTGCATTGGAATACCCAATCTGAGAAACGTCACTGCAGTAACAATGCTTCTCAGATTCGAATGTTTTGGGGATAAAAAGTGATATCTTTTTCCATAACCGCAGTACTTCTAAGTGAAAAGTTTCTAAAAATGCATTATACTATCCAAAGCTGCTGTACTTCTTACCAAGTAAGTTTTTATTGCTATTAATTTTTGAAAGTAATTACCAAACGTATACGATCCCTTTAACTAAACTGCGTCATGTTTAATAAAATCGCAGGCTTAAATTACGATTTTGGCCAACTCTCTTAGTGAAAATGGTCACAAATTGTGAAATTCTTAGTACAATAATGAAAAGAAACAGCAGACGAAGTAGAAAAAGGAAAAAAAGCTCAGAGGAGTCAGTTTTCGACAGACCACATAAAAATAAAGTAACGATTCTGAAGTTTTTTTGTTTTTTTCCTAAAGGTCTTGAAGGGTATGCGAACTCTGAACTGGAAGACCAATCTAGGATTGGTCAATTTGGAATTGGAGCTGAAAGATCGCAAGCTCAACTTATCAGTGTCGCCGATACATGCTACCATCATTATGCAATTCCAGAACAAAGGTACTATGTGTATGTCCAACATTTTGTCCTATAATTACACGTACGGCGTGGTCCGTGAAATGGATCTCAGGACACGTCACAACTAGCTGCAATGCATTGTCCGAGTTGTATTCGAGTCCTTCAGTCTCAAGTCGAGTCACTAGCTCTTCAAAATAACCAAAGCATTCCTTTGTCATTGTTGAACCAGTTACTTGCAACTGGCATTATGAAAGGACTTGTGACTGGACTTGCGACTGGACTCGCGACTCGGATAGCGACTCGGGTAGCGACTCGGGTAGCGACTCGGGTAGCGACTCGGGTAGCGACTCGGGTAGCGACTCGGGTAGCGACTCGGGTAGCGACTCGGGTAGCGACTCGGGTAGCGACTCGGGTAGCGACTCTGGAATACCACACGTCGAAGCGCTGTGATGCATCGTAAGTAGCGACGAGTTTCATAAAAATGCAATTTCAAGTCGCAAACAATTCAACTTAAGTGAGACGAAAACATTCCTTTCGTTCTTGTTCATGCAACTGTGACTGGACGCGTGAAAGGACTTGTGGTTTACCTTGACTGCAGCCGATTTCACAAAAAACAAAAAAAAGTGCGCAGCTTGCACCATTTTCAAAAGTGGCGTACGGCTTGCGCAACTTGCACAATAAATTCTGCCGCACCGGGACATCCGCCTTTGTGCAAGGTTTTGTGAAACCGGCTGCTGGACTTTTGATGGGACTAGTCACGGAGGGTGGTAGATTCTAACACTGCCTCGCCATCTCTTGCAGCCAAATGGACCGTGGAGGAGCTGAGTGGCCTCATGCAGGTCTCAGTCACGGCGCTGCGTCGCAAGATGGCCTTCTGGCAGAGCCAGGGGGTGCTGCGAGAGGAAGGCACCGACACGTTCGTCTTGATTGAGGAACAGCGAGGGGGGCGGAGCCTGCAGCAGGAGATGATCCTATTGGACAGCGATGAGGAGACGGAGTCCGCCATGGCAACAGCCCAGGACCAACAGGAGGAAGAACTGCAAGTGAGTTTTATTGTTAGGCTTAGGCGATTTCCAAACTCTAAATCGCATTTCTCAACTCTAAATCGCATTTCTCAACTCTAAATCGCAATTCCAAACTCGGAATTGGAATCACGATACTAAACTTTGAATCGGAATCACGATTCCAAAATCAAATCGCCATTCCAAAATTGAAAATAACAATTCTAAACTTGGAATCGAGATTCCCAACTCGAAATTACAATTCCAATTTTTGGAGGAATCCATTCTCTAATTGCACAAAGGAAATGAGGTCTGATTTAGATTTTGGATGTTTTCTGCTTGGAAACCGAAATGATCATGTTGTCGTAGACTCGGGACAATTTCACGCCAAAATCGAATTCGAATCAATTCTGAAATCGGAATTTCAAGTTTATAAATGTTGTCATAGGCATGGGCGATTTCACACCGTAATCGAATCAAATCAATCCCAGAATCACGATTCCGAAGTCTGAATCAAAATTGCATTCCAAACTTATAAAGTTGTGGTAGGCTTGGGCGGATCAATTTTTTTATTTCCGTCAAGGGACTAAGCTGTGAATTTTCTGCTTGGGGAAAACAAAATATGTAATAAAGTTGTCGAACACTATCTTTACTTTAACTGATAATTAATTTTCTGACAAAATGACTGTCTGCTTCGACATGCAAAGTGTACGAAGCCCTTGTTTGTAAAAGGTTTTTTTTATTTTTTATTCAATACTTCAATGGCCATTTGGTTTATTTCACATACTGTACCAGTACCATTAAAGGTAGAAAACACCATTGGTAATTTCTTGAATCATCAGGAATGGGTGAGTTTGGGGGGTTGTATTTTATAGTAAATATCGTTTAACTGACCTGTTCGAAGTTTTACAATCATGGATGCTGAGAAAAGCAAGAAAAACGGTGTTCGTTTTAAACTGCGTCGGGCAGTTGTTATGTTTTTATGTTCTTTATGTGTTTCAATTTTGTTTTAACAAAATTATGTTTGTTGGGAACAAGTATCTAGCGCAATCATTTTGCTCGATGCCTAGAATCATTATTTACTTTCAAATAAGTAAGATATTTCTTAATAATTCGGTAGTAAAATTTTTCGATATCTGCGAATGGTGTAAACAATTTTTAACCATTTACCTCGGTGCTTAACCAGTTCGCGCCAGGATTATTTTAACATCGTCGAGCTGACGAGCGGGATTATTTTTAACGAAACTCGATCCGAAGCAGGTTCAGGCTGATAGTGCCGGGAAGCACACCCACGCATTTCTGGCCTTGCTCGCTGCTGACATACATTTCCGAACTTGAACCTTGCGTGTTTATGCGTCATCCGTTTTGAATTTGGGGAACTTTTTGCGTTTATATACGTCATCCGGTTAACCCTTTTTATACTAAAGTTGAGTTTACTCAACTTTTTTGTTAGCTTTTGTTAACAAAACGTGGCAAGGAAAGAGTTAAAGGTGACTCGAACCTCGGGTGACTCAAACACAAGTCTGTAGTTTGTTTTGTTATTTTATTCCCACATGTGTTCTGGTCCTACATTGTCGGCATGCTAACCAACCTGGAATCACTGAGTCTCGATCGCATCTTCTCCATGCTCAAGATGTTTGCCATGCAAGGCCCTTCCTTCTAAGAATTCTCCGAGCACAAACTGCGTCAGTTCCTGGATCTCAAGGTGCGGGAGCAGCTGCTGGTGTACTCGACGGGAGTCTATCGCTTGCCGAAAACCGAGACGTGAATGAGGACAATCGCGTTTGGGCAAAATGAGACGGAACTCGCCACAGGCCATAGTGAAGAAAAATATTTAAAAAAATAAAAAAATTAACTGTGATTTTTTTATTTTATTTTTTATATATTTGTAATCTTTGATATGTCTCCTGCACATATTTCAAAGTATGTATTAAAATCACGAACAAAAATACCAAGTTTTCAACCAGTTTGCGCCGGAGGATGTATATACATGCAAGGTTTTTCTGAAATTTAAAGGGATCGCTTAGCCTGGTACAGCCACGCTTTATTCTTACCGTGACGCCATCTTTTATGGGCAGTGCACGGCGCATAATGCTTTTTATTTTAGGGTCACGATTAATGAACGAACATAAACAAATATGACGTTTTTGCAGTTGTTAAGTATTCAGCGTTATTAAAACGTATATTTTCGCCATATTAAAGTTTTGAATTTCAAGTACCCTTTAAGGCATTCCGTATACAAGTATCCCGTGCCCTTTCAAGCTTGTCTGTTTAGTATATGTTTAGCTTTTTCTGTTACATTTCACCTCTTGCCATTAACTTTCTCATAATTAAAAATGTCATGCTGTGTTTGTCACCCCCCCCCCCCCCCCCCCCCCCCCCGACGGGTTTGTATAATTGTCAGTTGATTACGTTACATGTATTTGGCCCAGCATTATTATTATTCTGTCGTATTCCTCTATCTCTAGTCCTTGTATTTTGTGCCCACCACTACCCCAGTTTCTGTTATTCCCCTACCCAACCCACCACGTACATCCTACCCCAAAACCCTCCCCACCTCCACCTTCAACCTACAACCTACAACCTATCAACCCCCAAACCAGAACCCCATACTCACCACCCCCCCCCCCCCCCCCCCTGTTATATTACTCCTTGTGTTGTTTTACAATGTAATTTAATACAGTTTGTACATTTTATATTTGTATATTTATATCTACATGTATATACTTGTTTTATTTGTAAAGAGATATTGTTTGTATGTTTATCCCATTCCTGTTATTGGCGGTTCCTCCGCTGTTGGAAGTAGTTAATAAATAAATAAATTTTAAAAAAAAATTCGAAAAGGCCCTATGTTGTGTAGATGAAAAAACGCCCTATTGCTGTTACAATATTAATAATCATACCCACTCCCAAAATTACGGTGGCCCCAAAACAATTAACATGGCGCACGGAGAGGAATTATAGACACCGTTACAAACGTTGTTTACTATTGTTGTGACGTATGTTGAATGTTCTGCTGTTGCATTAGTAAACAGGTGTAGTTTGTAATCAAAATGGCGAACAGCGTTGAAAGGTAACTCAGATGTAAAGTGCGTGGGGATTATTTTGCTGGGGTTCGCTTATGCGTTGCATCAATACCACCTTCAATTCCAGTTTGTCAAGTAAAAAACTAGTGTTTATGTTGAAAGCAATATAACAGAATATAATTGACACAAACTGACCATACCAGAAACAATAATGTGAGATACAAACAGCGTATTTTAGCCTGTATAGAATCAGAATGCAATTTATACGTCTCATCATCATTATACGTCTTGTATTCAAGGCTAGGCTTAGCCTGGTACAGCCACGCTCTATTCTTACCGTGACGTCATCTTTTATGGGCAGGGCACGGCGCATATTGCTTTTTATTTTAGGGTCACGATTAATGAACGAACATAAACAAATATGACGTTTTCTGCAGTTGTTAGGTATTCAGCGTTATTAAAACGTATATTTTGCCGTATTAAAGTTTTGAATTTCAAGTACCCTTTAAGGCATTCCGTATACAAGTATCCCGTGCCCTTTCAAGCTTGTCTGTTTAGTATATGTTTAGCTTTTTCTGTTACATTTCACCTCTTGCCATTAACTTTCTCATAATTAAAAATGTCATGCTGTGTTTGTCACCCCCCCCCCCCCCCCCCCCCCCCCCCCCCCCGACGGGTTTGTATAATTGTCAGTTGATTACGTTACATGTATTTGGCCCAGCATTATTATTATTCTGTCGTATTCCTCTATCTCTAGTCCTTGTATTTTGTGCCCACCACTACCCCAGTTTCTGTTATTCCCCTACCCAACCCACCACGTACATCCTACCCCAAAACCCTCCCCACCTCCACCTTCAACCTACAACCTACAACCTATCAACCCCCAAACCAGAACCCCATACTCACCACCCCCCCCCCCCCCCCCCCCTGTTATATTACTCCTTGTGTTGTTTTACAATGTAATTTAATACAGTTTGTACATTTTATATTTGTATATTTATATCTACATGTATATACTTGTTTTATTTGTAAAGAGATATTGTTTGTATGTTTATCCCATTCCTGTTATTGGCGGTTCCTCCGCTGTTGGAAGTAGTTAATAAATAAATAAATTTTAAAAAAAAATTCGAAAAGGCCCTATGTTGTGTAGATGAAAAAACGCCCTATTGCTGTTACAATATTAATAATCATACCCACTCCCAAAATTACGGTGGCCCCAAAACAATTAACATGGCGCACGGAGAGGAATTATAGACACCGTTACAAACGTTGTTTACTATTGTTGTGACGTATGTTGAATGTTCTGCTGTTGCATTAGTAAACAGGTGTAGTTTGTAATCAAAATGGCGAACAGCGTTGAAAGGTAACTCAGATGTAAAGTGCGTGGGGATTATTTTGCTGGGGTTCGCTTATGCGTTGCATCAATACCACCTTCAATTCCAGTTTGTATTTACAAGTAAAAAACTAGTGTTTATGTTGAAAGCAATATAACAGAATATAATTGACACAAACTGACCATACCAGAAACAATAATGTGAGATACAAACAGCGTATTTTAGCCTGTATAGAATCAGAATGCAATTTATACGTCTCATCATCAATACAGCCTCAGTGTTGGATAAGAAATCAACGAGTGTCATACATCCACTTGGTATTCACACTGGCGATTTTGTATGCACACACGTACAGATTTGAAGTCTTCAATAATTTCGTTAGCCATTTTAAACTGTTTGCTTAAGCTCTATCTGGCTCCAACATCATTGACAAACTGCATGAACTATAGGCCAAAACGGAGACAAATCTGAACTTTACAAAACGGCTAGGTGTCTATTGGTTTTCGAAACCATGACCATTGCTTGAGCGTGGATTTACTTTTCCCCGACTTCTGATAAACAAACCAGTATTTAATGAACATACTCTGTCATGTCTATCTGCCGGTCTTATATCGTACATTTAAATGTTCCCTATAAATATCACAATGTTGTCATTGTTCACATGATTTTCTATAAGGTTTTAATAGGGCAACTGTGCCAGTAAGTAACTTGGTGAATTTGAAGCTCAATAATACTAACTACTTGATATATCTGGAGACCAGGTAAATGCGCGCAAATTATAAGGGTATTGTGGTCATTTTGGATCATTACTATGTTGTCGTAATTATTCAGTTACTTATATTAAATGCTTTAGAAAATGTTATTGAAGAAAGAATTTGCAAGTAGGATCACAACAAAATCATTTATTTAAAAAAATAAAATATAGGCCTATCCAAATATTGGAATAAATATATTAACCGGCAGGTAGACCCTATTAACGATTTATGCAAATTAAAGTTAGACAGGCATATTTCCATCACTTTGAATTTGTAAAGACTTTTAGTCTGTCATTTTAGGGACCTTAAAGGAATATATTGTGGTGAAACAAAATATTGTTTTGAGTGAGGTTTACGTTGGTGTGTCCGTGCTTTTAGAGGGTTCACCCTGAAAAATAGATTTTCAAATTTATTTGTTAATTTTCTAGCATTGTATTTGTTATGAGCTTTCGAATGAGGCATCACGTCCCGCTCCTTTCGTGGGGGCGGGTCTAGTATGACCACGCGCTTTATCGACTGCATCTCAACACGCGTTGTATTGTGTATATTTATATGGAAGATTATTCTATAGTGCGATGTCTCATTCGAAAGCTCATAACAAATACAATGTTAGAAAATTGTCAATTCGATTTGTAAATCTATTTTTCAGGGTTCAACCCCCTAAAAACACAGACACACCAACTTTAACAAAATGAAGTATGCTGCATATTTTCACATTTTGAACAAACACTGCAATATACCGCAACGTTTTCATTTATTATTTGGCAGGATTACAAACAAACACAAATATTCATATGTACAATTACAAAGGTTAACACAAATTAAGAACAATATACAAAGCTAGTCAAACAAATTACAAAAACACCCTTAACTGTAGGATACACCATTGGTATTTGCGTGGATTTTGGGGGGTGTATTTTATAGTAAATATCGTTTAACTGACCTGTTCGAAGTTTTACAATCATGGATGCTGAGAAAAAGCAACAAAAACGGCGTTCGTTTACAACCGGGGTCCGGCAGTTGTTGTTGTTTTTTCGCATAACATTATTTTTTTTTGAACAATTACAGAATATCTAGCGCAATCATTTTGCTGGATGCTAAGAATGGGCATTTACTTTTAAAAAAGTAGGATATTTCTTAATAATAATTCGGTATTAATTTTGTTTACTTATTTGTTTAATCTGCAAATAGTTTATTCTACTTTTAGGAACATACATATTGGTCTATACCGAAGGCCAAGCAATATGGCCGTTCCTAACAGGCACATTTTTGAACGGGCGCTGCCCTATTGACACAAAATGCACAAGAAACAATTGCGAGGTACAAACAGTGTATTTTAGCCATTATAATCAGAATGCAATTAATACGTCTCACCCAATCAGGCTACAACTTGCGAAACAAGGAAAATATTGTTACTTTTTTACATTATGTCACGATTACCGTAAATAAAAAACATGTAAATTACTTAATATGCTCATACAAGATATATATTTCAAAATTATTCACTTTCTTTTAACTGAAATGCCGTAATTAAAAAGTCTAACCCGGCATATTAGCTACTGCAAGACACAGACTGCAGTTGACATTAAACTTGATTGACATCAAAATACGCTAGAGTGTTTTTTCCACATTTGGTAGTCTTCATTTTCAACGGATATAATCCTGACTACAGATGTTCATCGAACCCCATCCCCCGTTTAACAGTTTTTGCTTCGCTCACAGTATCAGTATTTAAAAGTGATCTTCACAACAATCTTAGCACCAAAGTTTACACAAAATATATACACATTTTAAAACAAATACGTTTCTTAAAAAATATATACTTTTATTTACATGTTGACAGTATTATTACATGTACTCTCATTGGTGGTTGGAGTAATCCCAAAAGTACTTAATACTCAATTTCTTTCACGTTTTTACACAAGTACTATAATTTTCAGGCCAACCAGCTAGTTTATAAACAAAATCCGATACTTACAAAAATATACATGTATTTGCCATTAAATGTTGGAATAATCCCAAACCTACCCAAAGGATGCTCACTGTTATACATAAACACAATTGTTATCTGGCCAACAAGTTTCAACTTGTAAAGGAACCAAACCACCCATACAGCCTCAGTGTTGGATAAGAAATCAACGAGTGTCATACATCCACTTGGTATTCACACTAGTGATGTTTTTATGCACACACGGACAGATTTGAAGTCTTCGGTAATTTCGTTGGTCAATTTAAACTGTTTGCAGATGCACAATCGGCGAATCATCAAAACACTCTACAAAGACCCGGATCAGAGTTGACCCAAATGCGGGTCAGAGTTGACCCGAATGCGAGTCACCTTAATTTCCGGTCATTTGATACTGACACAAATTATCGTCATTTTGACATAGAAATTGTCTTTTCGATTTAAGGAAAATGTCATTTTAGAGGGAAAAAATACATTTTGACCCGAAAGATTATTTGGTCATATCTGACCCGGATTCAGAGTAGAATCCGAGTCGGGACTTATGAGAGTGTAAGTTCGACTCTGATGACAAACCACCGTTTTGTACGAAGAGGGTGAAGAGCTAATTGTCTTACGCGCAGTGTGACGCAACTGACGATCTGAATCGAGAATGTGTTACGATGTTTATGCTTTAAACTGCAAGCAGGCATCCTGAAGTGACAGAGTTTTTCTTATCGATTTTATTCTGTGGAATTTGCACATCCCGATTTTATGGTGACAATTATTGTTTTTGTTAGACAGAATATTCTGATTTTGCCCAAAAAAATAACTGTTATTGTGGCTGGAATAGTTACTGTAAAGAACTTGAAAACGTAGCCGCGATCAACACTATTACGTCTCCGTCTAATCTTCATCTGAACTTTATTTTCGAAGTTATGAAAACTTGTTTTTACCTATTCATGGGCATACAACCACCCCCCACCCCCCTACTTTTTTGGGGACCGGGGATGGGTCATTCGACCACCCCAGATTTTTGTGGTGAGAATAAAAAAAAGAATATGCTGATTTTGAGGTATCTTGTACCTTTCCAACATTAAAATGTAATTATAGGTTTTCCCGGTCAATTTCGGATAAACAGCTGCCAATTTACCCACTGCGCCATTCTATTTCGCGTGAAATCTAATGCTGCTATGTTATTTTAACATCACCAAGCCGAGGCGCGGGATTATTTTCAACGAAAGTCGCTCCGAGGCGGGTTCAGGCCGATGGTACCGGGGAGCACACCCACAACATTTTCGGCCTTGCTCGCTGCTGACAGATATTTCCGGCCTTGCTCGTAACGTGTGTATGCATCATCCAGTTTAAATCTGAAGAAAACTTTGCGTGTATATATGCACTCCGTTTTAAACACCACCTGAATTTTGAAAGATTTTATTTTTGTATTAAAATTTGGTTGAATTACTGTTTATTTTCAAAGACAATGTTTACAAATATTTTCAGCGAATGTATAAAAAGTGGATTTTGACAAGAAGATAATTTCATAAGAATCCGAAACAAACTTCTAGGGTACAGAATTTGTTGACATGGTTTTAAAGTTAATTTGTCAACAAATTACGCGTGTAAAATCTTGACATGTACTATAGCGAGAAAGTGCCGATTCCGTATGGTTTTCGGAGCAGCATGTTCCCTAATATTGTACATCGTATGGGATTGAACCATACATGACATGTACATTTTGGTATCGTGAAACCATGCAGCCGTGCTCCCCCTCCCCTGGCCCTCCCCCAGATTTATAGATTTACAGATTTACGCCACTGCCTCTATAAAAAACACTTTTGTTATGAGGCGTTTCATTGTGAGTAAATGTAATCAAGGTGAACCCTAAGCGACGGGAAGCGGGACTGCACATCTAATACATGCAATAGCTCGCTAAATGCAATTCAGTCAGTCTCGGCATGTCACGTACAGTGGAGGCAATGTGCTCAATGTCTGTCGGTGTCCAATGGCACCAGCTCAGGTCCAGCTTATTTAAGTGCTTCATTTTCGTCAATTCCTTGGCCCACAACTCAGCCGATCCGCCCAATCTCTGGTTGCTATAAAGGAACAAGTCAGTCAGTATGGGCATGTCACGGGCAGCCGAGGCAATGTGTTCAATGTCTGTCGGTGTCAAATCGCACCCACTCAGGTTCAGCTTATTTAAGTGCTTCATTTTCAACAATTCCTTGCCCCACAACTCGGCCGATCCGCCCAATCTCTCGTTGCCACTAAGGTCCAAGTCGGTCAGTCTGGGGATGTCACGTGCAGCCAAGGCAATGTGCTCAATGTCTGTCCCCGTTAGTTCGCAATCAGATATACAAAGCGTTGTCAGACTTGTCAAGTGTCGGATATGAGGGGCCCATTCTACAGCTCCACCTCCCAATGTATGGCACTCTGTTAAGTAAATACTGGTCAGGTGTTGGTTGCACTTCATTGACGACATGATTTTCTTAAAATCACCCTTCACTAAAGTACATCTGTCAAGTCCCAGTTTCTTGAGGTTTTCCATGTAACCCAGGGCGAAGGCTAAATCGCTAACCGAAGATACCCACAAAACCTGAATAGTTTTAACGCATGCCAGCTGCGCCGTGTGGTTGTCGGACCCACAGATAATTTTCAGAAGGTATGTGAGACTGCGGAAATCAGTATTGGTAAGCACAATGATATCTGATGGGATAAGTGAGTCACTGGTGAGACACTGTGGGATGTTGCTTGCCTGGCTTTCTAATAAGCAGTTGCGACTAATCGCTTGTATAATACCTGACTGGTAATGTGGCTTAAGATCATCCTTATTGAACTTACGATCAATGAAGTTGACGATGTCAGTCATACACTTCTCATTGTCACCACAACAAAAACGCAACAGGAAATCGTTTGAAACAACATCATCAATCGTTGAGCACAATTTACTCAAAATGCTCTGAAATTCGCCATCTTCTAAACTTTGCAAGTATTTCGCTGCACAATATTCCTGTATTGTCTTGTGCATGAATTGTATGTTATTGTGGGATTTGAGGTTTTTTATAACTCTCTGCTTGGTTAGGATGCCTGCTTTTAGTGCCAGCTTCAGTGCATTCGGTTTAAACTCATCTTCTTGAAATGAGAATTTCTGGTTGGCATTCATGAGTCTGAGCAGCGCAGTTTTTCCTATTGCAATCACTGTTTTTAAAGCATCTTCGTCGCAGATATCCCCTTTTCTTGTGAACATGTAATTAACTGCCTCATTGAAAAGACGTGAAGTTGTTTCTGGGAGTTGTTTATTTTCCCTCCACAACAAATTCATAAGCAACAGTAACATTGGATTCTTAGCAAAATCACGCAGCGTGTTGGACTTTCCAATGGTTTGGATTAGTGCATTGCCACTATCAGGATCATTGTCATAGAATTTTTGAACGTATTCACTGACATCCTCGTCGGTAAACCCCAGAACCTCTACGTGTGTGCAAGGATTTTGAACGAGTTTGGATTTCAGTGTCTCAAGATGAGAGGGGCGGGTTGAGACACATATGAAACATTCCCTGTACACTGTTCTATTGAGTGCTTTGAGGACAGAACCGAATGAGGCTGCATCGAGTGTTTCGGTCTTCATTTCGTCAAAACCATCCAAAAGAATCAAGACCTCATTTGGGTTGGCCAGGATGAATTTATCAAGTTCTTTTTTGTCTACTCCTGACTTTTCGCCTACAAGTTGATCGAAAGAGGAATCAACGAGATCAGATTCCTGCGACAGGGCACACATCTTTAAAAGAAAGATGAGCTTGAATCTATTCAGGGTTTCGCTTACCCTGTTGGCCCAGTCCAATACAATCTTATCAAATATGGTGGACTTCCCAACACCGCCTAGGCCAATTAAAATAAGACGATTGCAATCGTACCAATGTTTGAATATTGTGTCATAATCGGTTGAATATACAATGTCGTCGGTGTATCTTTCTTCTACAGTACCTTTCTTTGTTCTAATCTGCAGTTTAGTGTAAATGCCAACGATGGGTCTTTGATCATCAGGAATCCCAGGGTTCAACTGAAGATAACTGCGCGTAGTCTGGTAGCATTTCACCAAAATGTCCCTAGTCTTGTTACCAGCCTCTTGGTAGCTAGGAGCCTCCATCCTTGGTTCTTGGTCTGGTCTCGGACTATGTTGATGTGCAGGCACTCCTATTCAGATAAAAAAGCAACAAAAGTGGAAGCTGTTCACACAATTGCCAGCTTGTGTACTGTAAAATTCGGATGAAATCTGGCCCTAAAAGGTGCCATATTTTGCAATGAAGCAGAGGCGTCATTTTTCAAGATGCTATCGGGCCACAGGATTAGTTTTCGGGAGATTATCTTTGGATGGGAATTTCTCCCAAAAGTTAATATTGAGCGCTTTGGGGTGCAACCGAATGAGGCTACATCGAGTGGTTTGGCCCTTGTTACCAAGAAACCATCCAAAAGACTCAAGACCTCATTTGGGTTGGCCAGGATGAACTGATCATTTGCTATTCCCGAATCTTCGTCCAGAAGCTGATCGAAAGAGGAATCAACGAGATGAGATTTCTGCGACAGGGCACACGTCTTTAAAATAAAGACGAGCTTGAATCTGCTCAGAATTTCACTTACTTTATCGGCCCAATCGTATACAATCTTGTCAAAAATGGTTGACTTACCAACCCTTCCCATACCCCAGAAAACGAGGCGTTTGATATGTCCCCCAGTTCTTGTCTTTAATGTTAATATTTTGTCATACTCTGTTGAGTTTACAGTTTCTCTTTTCTGACCAGTGACAACTGCTACCCTTTCCCGTGTTTCTAACTGTACTTTAGTGTATATGCCAGCTATGTGCTTCTGGTCATTGTGAACGCCACGCAACAACTGCACGTAACTGCCTTTTGTTTAATAAACTCCCTCCAAAATTTCCCTGGTCTTGTTACCGGTCTCTTGGTAGCTAGGAGCCGCCAAACTTGGTTCTTGGTTTGGTCTCTGACTATTATAAAGCTGAGATGTCAGTGCAGGAATACCTATTTTAACCAAAACAAGAAAGAAGTTTTGTTTCAATGAATTGTTTCTGAAACGGGTTGTAAATAGTCTAGAAGAAATTATTATGTAAAAGAAAATAGGATTTTAGGATTTCTGGTGCAATATTATAAGGCCACTGCACAAAATATATTTGGTAAATAATGTTTTGGTGACTATGGCGCTGTTTGGACGCAAACTTGTCAAGTGTTTCCTTTATAAGTACATTCACAATTTCACATGTTTTTTAAACCAACAAAAATACATCCAGGAAGCAGACAGGAAGCTGGCAACTGCAGGTCTATATAAATGATTGCACATCATTATTCCAAGATTAACTAAGATAATAATAATAGTCTCATTGTGGTTATTTTGCACTGCACTCCTAATAAGCAATAATCTGGTTACATCAATTTTGATAGAAGATAAGTTGAAATCAATCTCAATGTACGAAATCGTTGAATGGCTTTGCCCAACAGCTGACAGTAAATACCAACTATGATTATTCATTTGTTTTGCAAAACAGTCCGTTATTCCATTCATTTATGCATAAATGCATAATTAATAGCCGACTTAGCATTCTTCAGATGTGGCACATAGGATCACTATAACTATCGGCATTATATCTAAACTTATGAACGTTGCTGAGTACTAAGTAGAAATAGAAGTAGTACTATTTGACGTGGGTACAGAGAAACAAATTCCAAGACAACCACTATCAATAGCGCCCTCCTACTGTGTCCAGCATATTTCCACTTTGCTTTCGGTGTAGCAAAGAAAACTGAGCACTCTTTAGCTCGAGATCTGACAATCATGTTTTTTTGTGTCCATTTTTATGTAGTTTATTTTCACAAAAATGCCTTTATAAGCCACCTAATTTATATTTTGTACAAACGAAGAATCGGCCGAGTAAAACATTTACATCAAAGTCAAATTTCCAAGAAATAGAATAAGTGTGCCCAAATTTGTCAGCTATTCTGAATAGATCATTCAAATTTCAATAAAGTGGAGCCAAACATTGCGATTGTAAAGCACCTGTTTATTGTTTCCTTCAATCATTACCATTCCAAATCCCGTTCTAATAGCCGAGAGAAAGTCAGTGGACCAATGTTTTTTAATAGAAACTTTAATAGTGTGTACAATTATTGTTTTTACTCAGCTTATACTTTGTTCCTACAAAACAGACATTTGGGGGATGTGAGTAGCAAGGCGGGGGTACCTTGAGAGATTGGTGAATTACAGTACCTTGCTGCCACCTTGGATGCTTACACCTGGTCTTAAAATACACCCCCCCCCCCCTTCCATGCACAAGTGCCAAACCTTTTCCCCTTTAGGGGCGAAACGAACTCAAAAATAAGCTTCTTTTCGAACTTGGCTTCCAGACTATTACATTAGACATACAATTTATTTAATGTTTACCAAACATGATTGTATTTACCTGGTCCCTCCAATGGGATGTTGTTGTAATTGATGTTAACTGTATTTGCACCAACAATGATAGGGTTGTTGCTACCACTGACTGTGCCAGTGTTTCCGATGGTTGCAGTTTGTTGGGGGGAATCTAAAATCAGAAGCAAATATTAAAATATCCCTAAACAAAGTAGCTGACAAAATGATGCATGTACTCGATTTAATAACTAATTATCGTCTGTACTTTTTTTTCCTGATTGTTCAAATAAAAAAAAATGGGTAAATGGAAAAAAGGCTACCAATCAACCAAATCTTTCGGTGAGGTGGGGAGGGGTCTCAGCTTTTATTTTGTTTGATAGAATTTGAAAGATACCCACGACTGCGCGGGCTGGCTAGCCAGCTGATCTACACCGCTGGGAAAAAAAGAAGGAAATCCCCAGAGTTTTTTTATGAGGCCGCCCTTGTGCAATTCTCAAACAAGTACAGACTAGAAAACAAAAGGAAAAAGAATTGCGACTATGTCCAGCATATTTCCAACTGGCTTTCAGTGTACCAAAGAAAATAGATAGTTACACAAAAAGTTCACAAATGCGTGACATCATCGTTTTAATCAGTTTGAATTCATTGTAGTCTGTTTAAATAAACTTCAATTTAATTTTCAATGGTTTTGAATAGTTTTGATGGTGAAAATTTGTGATTTTTGAAGAAAAAAACTCTTTTAAACTGCGACTGCGAATGTTCTCATTTACAAAAAAGTTACCGGTGACTAGGCTTGGACGGTATTTCGGTATTACCGGATAGTCACGGTTTTTTTTTATTACCGACTAGTCGGTACTAATGATCTACAAAAACCGAAATACCGGTGATCTCGGTATGGAATTGCAATACCGCGATATTGTTCAGAACCTCGCAAAAGTCTTTCAAACAGAAAGAGAAACACCCGATCCACATGTTTCATTCCATTCAGTGTCATGTCTGCATTCAATCAAGTGGAAAGATAAGACGTTATTGTCAATCTCCACTTGATAACCCGATACTTCAGCAGCAGCCGTCCTTCCAGAAAGGCCTTTGAAGTTTGCTTATTACGCCGCCGTGTTTGCGGTTTTCTTTGTGTGTAGTGTCTGGACGAAAGTTCAAACAACTTTTTAAATGCTAAAAATCACTTTTTATAATTGCACGTCATCTATTGCTTGTTCCCAACTTCTCAGGCGAAACGAAAACAAATAGCGTATTGGGTCACTACACGTGTTTGTACAATGTACAGTCGTACGCGTGTACATAGTATGTCGGTACAATAAGAGCGCATACTCCACGCACAGCATGCACAAGGTAATACACGTGCTTTTCTCCCACGCACGACTTGCACGCCGCGAGCTAATGTCATTTTAAACAAATCTGATTGGCCGTCTAAAACAACGACCAGAACATTTTTCATTCACAAATAAGGTTTCGTCACACCGATTACTCCAGTACGGCCTCCTATTGGCGCCTGCTCTGATTGTATCGTCGTACGCCCGCCCTGCAAACAGGGCGATATTATAATACATGTACCAGTACATGTACATCGCCGCTGCATATGCTGCGAACGCACACGCAGTAGGAATCGCTGGTGGCCGGCATGAATCGCATGATGAGCCAATTGAATCACTGCCATTGATGCAGGATACCAACTGATAGCTAGCATGATCGTGGGAAGCAAGTTCGCAGTGTGCCGGTGCAGTGCATGGGCATTACGACTGGGCATCGGTCGCTAACAATCGGCATTTCTTTGATAGACATATCAATGACTTTACAAACTCAAACAATGATTCCACAAAAAGTAAGCTTTTAATTTTCAATAATCCATCACAGTGATACATTTTTACAAATATAAAGACTGATAATGAATCTTAGGTGTTGAAGAATTTGCCATGAAGATGCAATTACGTGGTTTGCGGGTTCGACGTAGCATGCAGTGATCGCTGTAATTTGTTTGGGTTGATAATAATGACGTAATACCCACTTAACATAACACCTCGGTATTACCGAATACCGCGGTTTTTTTTGTCACGGTATCCCGGTATAGTAAAAGGCAATACCGTCCAAGCCTACCGGTGACTTCATAAAATGTTATAGCACCCTCTAGTGGCAGGTTGAAAAATTTAAAAAAATGAATAATCAGTTGATTCGCTTGGACTTGTTGAGCGAACAGTGTCTATGAATGGGAATAATAATGTGGTTGGCCAGTTTTAAACAAGTATGTTTAAAACCAGGTAATTGGCTTGAACGTGAAGGCTCGGGTATTAACACAGCCAGGCCCATGAGCCTGTTTAAAGACATACTTGTTTTAAAACTGGCTCATTGGCTTGGACGTAAAGGCTCGGGCATTAACACAGCCAGGCCCATGAGCCTGTTTAAAGACATATACTTGTTTTAAAACTGGCTTATTGGCTTGAACGTGAAGGCTCGGGTATTAACACAGCCAGGCCCATGAGCCTGTTTAAAGACATACTTGTTTTAAAACTGGCTCATTGGCTTGGACGTGAAGGCTCGGGCATTAACACAGCCAGGCCCATGAGCCTGCTTAAAAACATACTTGTTTTAAAACTGGCTTATTGGCTTGGACGTAAAGGCTCGAGCATTAACACAGCCAGGCCCATGAGCCTGCTTAAAAACATCAAAAAAAGAAAAGCCCTGCTTTGAATCCAAATATTGGGCCCTCTAATTGTGTTGATTTGTAAATTCAAGGTCAATCCAGTCAAGCATCATGAGCAGAACTTTGTTTTCATTTTTAAACTTATTGACAAAAGACTAAAGGCAAGTCTAAAACAGTGAAGGTCACAAGAGAAAGTCAAAATGAAGCAATTACCGATTCCAGAGCAATTTGGAAAATTCAAAGTTAAAGTATTGAAACTGACACTTTTGCCAATGTTTCTGGGTCGAAATGACTTGGAAACTGTATACAAGAGCACATTCAAACTGCTAACTTACTTGGTATGGGTTGTTCAACATTTTCTTGGTTTGTAGGCGGGCGGGCCTGTGGTTGTTGCTGCAGTCTTGGTAAAACACATCCTAAATCAAAGTTAAAATATGTACATTTGGTTTTAGAGAAAGTCAAAATGAAGCAATTACTGATTCCAGAGCAATTTGGAAAATTCAAAGTTAAAGTATTGAAACTGACACTTTTGCCAATGTTTCTGGGTCGAAATGACTCGGGAACTGTAAACAAGAGCACATTCAAACTGCTTACTTACTTGGTATGGGTTGTTCAATATTTTCTTGGTTTGTAGGCGGGCGGGCCTGTGGTTGTTGCTGCGGTCTTGGTGAAACACATCCTAAATCAAAGTTAAAATATGTACACATGAATCAATTACCGATTCAAGAGCAATTTGGAAAATTCAAAGTATGCAACTGACACTTTCGCAAATGTTTCTGGGTCGAAATGACTCGGAAACTGTATACAAGAGCACATTCAAACTGCTTACTGTAATTTCTTGCGGATAAGACGCGTCTTATCTGACTTTCTAGACAACAAAAACATCGCTGCGCCTTATTTACAAGTGAGCCTTATCTGGTGTCGCTTGAGTTCAAAGTGACGGTCTTTGTGTGAAGAATTCTTTCAATGCCGCAATCTTACTCAATAATGCGGTCAACCAAGGCTTAACTCTCCAGACATTTTGACCGTATTTCCATTCCAACAATGCCGCGATGTGTTGATCCCCCCATGACCGTGCTTTCATTCCAACAATGCCGCAATCGTGCTTTCAATCCAACAATGCCGTCATACAAACATTTTTCTTGTGGTCGTTTTTTTATTCCGAAAATGCTGCAATCAGAATTACTTAAACGTTTGGAAATAGCATTCAACGTTTTTTCATTCCGAAAATGCTGCAATCAGAATTACTTAAACGTTTGGAAATAGCATTCAACCATGTGTTTTCATTCAAAGCACAACAGTAATTTCACAGCAACTTCTGCAGCAATTTGGTTTCCTTTATCGCTCAAGTTCTAATTTACGAACATCCAAGATAAAAATCCCTCCCGTATATTAAGTCAACTCTATGTTGTCTGATTACGTTGTCTGGAAAGAAACTATATCACTGACTGATGAACTTGCTGCTGAATTAATTTACAATCCCACTTCCTAGTGTCTTCCTACCCCAGTGTGAGTCTTCCTACTTCCTAGTGTCTTCCTACCCCAGTGTGAGTCTTCCTACTTCCTAGTGTCTTCCTACCCCAGTGTGAGTCTTCCTACTTCCTAGTGTCTTCCTACCCCAGTGCGAGTCTTCCTACTTCCTAGTGTCTTCCTACCCCAGTGTGAGTCTTCCTACTTCCTAGTGTCTTCCTACCCCAGTGCGAGTCTTCCTACTTCCTAGTGTCTTCCTACCCCAGTGTGAGTCTTCCTACTTCCTAGTGTCTTCCTACCCCAGTGTGAGTCTTCCGTCTTCCTACTTCCTAGTGTCTTCCTACCCCAGTGTGAGTCTTCCTACTTCCTAGTGTCTTCCTACCCCAGTGTGAGTCTTCCTACTTCCTAGTGTCTTCCTACCCCAGTGTGAGTCTTCCTACTTCCTAGTGTCTTCCTACCCCAGTGTGAGTCTTCCTACTTCCTAGTGTCTTCCTACCCCAGTGCGCGTCTTCCCACTTCCTAGTGTCTTCCTACCCCAGTGTGAGTCTTCCTACTTCCTAGTGTCTTCCTACCCCAGTGTGAGTCTTCCTACTTCCTAGTGTCTTCCTACCCCAGTGTGAGTCTTCCTACTTCCTAGTGTCTTCCTACCCCAGTGTGAGTCTTCCTACTTCCTGGTGTCTTCCTACCCCAGTGTGAGTCTTCCTACTTCCTAGTGTCTTCCTACCCCAGTGTGAGTCTTCCTACTTCCTAGTGTCTTCCTACCCCAGTGCGAGTCTTCCTACTTCCTATGTCTTCCTACCCCAGTGTGAGTCTTCCTACTTCCTAGTGTCTTCCTACCCCAGTGTGAGTCTTCCTACTTCCTAGTGTCTTCCTACCCCAGTGCGAGTCTTCCTACTTCCTAGCGTCTTCCTACCCCAGTGTGAGTCTTCCTACTTCCTAGTGTCTTCCTACCCCAGTGTGAGTCTTCCTACTTCCTAGTGTCTTCCTACCCCAGTGTGAGTCTTCCTACTTCCTAGTGTCTTCCTACCCCAGTGTGAGTCTTCCTACTTCCTAGTGTCTTCCTACCCCAGTGTGAGTCTTCCTACTTCCTAGTGTCTTCCTACCCCAGTGTGAGTCTTCCTACTTCCTAGTGTCTTCCTACCCCAGTGTGAGTCTCCCTACTTCCTAGTGTCTTCCTACCCTAGTGTGAGTCTTCCTACTTCCTAGTGTCTTCCTACCCCAGTGTGAGTCTTCCTACTTCCTAGTGTCTTCCTACCCCAGTGTGAGTCTTCCCACTTCCTAGTGTCTTCCTACCCCAGTGTGAGTATTCCTACTTCCTAGTGTCTCCCTACCCCAGTGTGAGTCTTCCCACATCCTAGTGTCTTCCTACCTCAGTGTGAGTCTTCCCACTTCCTAGTGTCTTCCTACCCCAGTGTGAGTCTTCCTACTTCCTAGTGTCTTCCTACCCCAGTGTGAGTCTTCCCACTTCCTAGTGTCTTCCTACCCCAGTGTGAGTCTTCCTACTTCCTAGTGTCTTCCTACCCCAGTGTGAGTCTTCCTACTTCCTAGTGTCTTCCTACCCCAGTGTGAGTCTTCCGTCTTCCTACTTCCTAGTGTCTTCCTACCCCAGTGTGAGTCTTCCTACTTCCTAGTGTCTTCCTACCCCAGTGTGAGTCTTCCTACTTCCTAGTGTCTTCCTACCCCAGTGTGAGTCTTCCTACTTCCTAGTGTCTTCCTACCCCAGTGTGAGTCTCCCTACTTCCTAGTGTCTTCCTACCCTAGTGTGAGTCTTCCTACTTCCTAGTGTCTTCCTACCCCAGTGTGAGTCTTCCTACTTCCTAGTGTCTTCCTACCCCAGTGTGAGTCTTCCCACTTCCTAGTGTCTTCCTACCCCAGTGTGAGTATTCCTACTTCCTAGTGTCTCCCTACCCCAGTGTGAGTCTTCCCACATCCTAGTGTCTTCCTACCTCAGTGTGAGTCTTCCCACTTCCTAGTGTCTTCCTACCCCAGTGTGAGTCTTCCCACTTCCTAGTGTCTTCCTACCCCAGTGTGAGTCTTCCCACTTCCTAGTGTCTTCCTACCCCAGTGTGAGTCTTCCTACTTCCTAGTGTCTTCCTACCCCAGTGCGCGTCTTCCCACTTCCTAGTGTCTTCCTACCCCAGTGTGAGTCTTCCTACTTCCTAGTGTCTTCCTACCCCAGTGTGAGTCTTCCTACTTCCTAGTGTCTTCCTACCCCAGTGTGAGTCTTCCTACTTCCTAGTGTCTTCCTACCCCAGTGTGAGTCTTCCTACTTCCTGGTGTCTTCCTACCCCAGTGTGAGTCTTCCTACTTCCTAGTGTCTTCCTACCCCAGTGTGAGTCTTCCTACTTCCTAGTGTCTTCCTACCCCAGTGCGAGTCTTCCTACTTCCTATGTCTTCCTACCCCAGTGTGAGTCTTCCTACTTCCTAGTGTCTTCCTACCCCAGTGTGAGTCTTCCTACTTCCTAGTGTCTTCCTACCCCAGTGCGAGTCTTCCTACTTTCTAGCGTCTTCCTACCCCAGTGTGAGTCTTCCTACTTCCTAGTGTCTTCCTACCCCAGTGTGAGTCTTCCTACTTCCTAGTGTCTTCCTACCCCAGTGTGAGTCTTCCTACTTCCTAGTGTCTTCCTACCCCAGTGTGAGTCTTCCTACTTCCTAGTGTCTTCCTACCCCAGTGTGAGTCTTCCTACTTCCTAGTGTCTTCCTACCCCAGGGTGAGTCTTCCTACTTCCTAGTGTCTTCCTACCCCAGTGTGAGTCTCCCTACTTCCTAGTGTCTTCCTACCCTAGTGTGAGTCTTCCTACTTCCTAGTGTCTTCCTACCCCAGTGTGAGTCTTCCTACTTCCTAGTGTCTTCCTACCCCAGTGTGAGTCTTCCCACTTCCTAGTGTCTTCCTACCCCAGTGTGAGTATTCCTACTTCCTAGTGTCTCCCTACCCCAGTGTGAGTCTTCCCACATCCTAGTGTCTTCCTACCTCAGTGTGAGTCTTCCCACTTCCTAGTGTCTTCCTACCCCAGTGTGAGTCTTCCCACTTCCTAGTGTCTTCCTACCCCAGTGTGAGTCTTCCCACTTCCTAGTGTCTTCCTACCCCAGTGTGAGTCTTCCTACTTCCTAGTGTCTTCCTACCCCAGTGCGCGTCTTCCCACTTCCTAGTGTCTTCCTACCCCAGTGTGAGTCTTCCTACTTCCTAGTGTCTTCCTACCCCAGTGTGAGTCTTCCTACTTCCTAGTGTCTTCCTACCCCAGTGTGAGTCTTCCTACTTCCTAGTGTCTTCCTACCCCAGTGTGAGTCTTCCTACTTCCTGGTGTCTTCCTACCCCAGTGTGAGTCTTCCTACTTCCTAGTGTCTTCCTACCCCAGTGTGAGTCTTCCTACTTCCTAGTGTCTTCCTACCCCAGTGCGAGTCTTCCTACTTCCTATGTCTTCCTACCCCAGTGTGAGTCTTCCTACTTCCTAGTGTCTTCCTACCCCAGTGCGAGTCTTCCTACTTCCTAGCGTCTTCCTACCCCAGTGTGAGTCTTCCTACTTCCTAGTGTCTTCCTACCCCAGTGTGAGTCTTCCTACTTCCTAGTGTCTTCCTACCCCAGTGTGAGTCTTCCTACTTCCTAGTGTCTTCCTACCCCAGTGTGAGTCTTCCTACTTCCTAGTGTCTTCCTACCCCAGTGTGAGTCTTCCTACTTCCTAGTGTTCTTCCTACCCCAGTGTGATCGTTCTAAGGCAACAAAATGACCCCTTTGTGGCGATGTACCGACACCAGGTGGCGCCTGGTGTTCTTCTGTGTGCGGTTAAACATGCGTCTTATGCAGCGGTGCGCCTTATCTGTTAGCATTTGAAATATTTTGGGTGATTTTAGGGACCTGCGCCTTATCCGCCGAGCGCCTTATCCGCAGGAAATTACGGTACTTGGTATGGGTTGTTCAACATTTTCTTGGTTTGTAGGCGGGCGGGCCTGTGGTTGTTGCTGCTTTCTTGGTAAAACATATCCTAAATCAAAGTTAAAATATGTACATTTGGTTTTAGAGAAAGTCAAAATGCCAAGAGCAATTTGGAAAATTCAAAGTATTGCAACTGACACTTTTGCCAATGTTTCTGGGTCGAAACGACTCGGAAACTGTATACAAGAGCACATTCAAACTGCTTGCTTACTTGGTATGGGTTGTTCAACATTTTCTTGGTTTGTAGGCGGGCGGGCCTGTGGTTGTTGCTGCCGTCTTGGTAAAACATATCCTAAAACAAAGTTAAAATATGTGCATTTGGTTTTATATGGAATGAATGATTTGTGAATGGACAAAATAGGGTCTAAAAATATGGACGATTTATATAGATAACAGAGCCACTATCAGCAAGACAAGATAAGAAAGATTTCTGCGTAGAAAATATAGCAATGTCAGAGAGATATACCCAGCAACATATGGGACCGAGCGACTCCCCCTTAGTCCCCATACCTATACACTGCCTAGACTATTGTTACCTAACACACCCCCCCTAAAACCTCAAAAGAAACCACAACATTCCGCAAGCACAATGACCATCACAAAGCAGGGGGGGGGGGGGGGGGGGTTCTCTCCGTCCCATATATTGCTTCATATGCAGAGAGAATGTGAAAATACTAAAATACTTTTCAGTGTAATGTATCTATTTCTTTAGAATAATAACAAATACTTACCTCTGCAGCAATATTGAATGTTCCGCATCACAACCAAGGTACCTGTTCACCAAAGAAAACAAATACAGGTCAATTGTTCTCGTTAACAAATTGTCGGTCCTTCAGTGGTTTTTGGAACAAGTGATCCTTAGATCGCGAGTGTCACCTTTTTCCGCGGTCGATTCCTATACACTGTATGCTTTGGGTTCTTAAGCAGTTTGCCCCGGATGCTGTCAATACACAATTGACCTCTAGATGACCTTCGACCCCCAACTTGAACGATTTTTGATGAACCTCCAACCAAGGATCACTCCATCCAAGTTACATGAAAATCCATCAAATTCTGTGTAAACATTTGAAGCATGACCTCTCATGTCAGACCCCTACATGACCTTTGACCTGAAGTAATTTGATGAAGATCAGTGTCTTCCTACCCCAGGGTCACCACTACATTCTAAGTTTCATCCAAATCCATAAAATCATGTATAAGTTAATTTTGTAAAGGTCTCAAGCTGAAACTTTAGCATACATACAGACATATATGGGCATATACAATTTAGAACTATAAGTGTCTCCCAAAACTTTGTTTTAAAGGTGACAAAATAATTTGCAGTTTGGCATCAACTTGGGAAAAAGTCTCCTAAATGTACAACAAGTGTTCTCTTATAATTTATCGACTGCGGTATACTTCCTGGAGGGGGTAAACAGATGATTATAAGCCTAAATTAGGGAAATCAAGCCATTTTTCTAACGGTTCCCCCAGGACTTGCCTGCTAAATCCAACAGAGTTAAAATGTGACTGACTCATTCGTGAATTGTCGTGGCCGAGTGGTTAAGAGCGTGTGTTTTCTGTTCCACAGAGCGCGAGTTCGAATCCCGGCCGTCGACACGTGTGTCCTTAAGCAAGGCAATTAAACCACTATTGCTTCGTCTTTCGGATGGGACGTAAAGCCGTCGGTCCCGTGTGTGTAATGTGTATATATTAAACCTGGACACGCACGAAAGAACCCGCTAAGAGAAGGGGTTAGTCCCGGTGTTTCTGGCATTCCGTTCATCCTCCTACTCGGGTTTCTTCAGGCTTACGAGCTACAGTTCCTTGGGCGCTTTTGAGGAATCCTCGGTTTCATTGCCGAAAAGAAATAATAATAATAATAATAATAACTAGAACTACGTCTGTTCGAGGAACAGAACATAGGGCTTTTTCGAATTTGCAATTTTTTTGATTAAATTTTTCAATGGGTACCTGAACATAATATAATGACTTGCCTGCTAAATCCAACAGAGTCCAACTGTGACTCATTCATATGACTTTACTCACTGCTCAATCCAACACAGTCCAACTCACCATGTCATGGGTACCTGAACATAATATATTGACTTGCCTGCTAAATCCAACAGAGTCCAACTGTGACTCATTCATATGACTGTACTCACTGCTCAATCCAACACAGTCCAACTCATGCATGTCATGGGTACCTGAACATAATATATTGACTTGCCTGCTAAATCCAACAGAGTCCAACTGTGACTCATTCATATGACTTTACTCACTGCCCAATCCAACACAGTCCAACTCACCATGTCATGGGTACCTGAACATAATATAATGACTTGCCTGCTAAATCCAACAGAGTCCAACTGTGACTCATTCATATGACTTTACTCACTGCTCAATCCAACACAGTCCAACTCAGTCCACCTGAACATAATATTATTGATTTCTAAATCCATCAGGGTTCAACTGTGTCTTATTTTGTTTTTGCTGTTGGATCCAACAGAGTCCAACTTGGCGTTTTTTACTAGTAACCCAACAGAATGTTACTCTGAATACGTTCTGAAATATATCAAATGACTTGCCTGCTAAATTGAACAGGTTCCATTGGAAATGTCAACTGGTTGGATCCTGTTGGACTCAGCAGGGTTTAGGGTTAAAGTCTTTACTTACAACATGCCAGCACGAAAAGGGTAACGATGCGACTAAAATGCCATTTCTTAGATCCGTGCAACACGTCAGCCATTGTGTGCCATAAGGCAATCAGGTTTCTTTCAACGTCCATCAATGCCGTGTTGTTGTTCGTGACAACTGCAGAGAATTATGAATAATGATTACAGGGAATTATATACAACATTTGCAAACATCAAAAACAAAACTACTCAATTATTATGAAATACCTTTTATACTCAGAATCAAATAATTCACAAAGGAGAGCATTAGCTTGAATTTCAGCCACAGCCTTTGTCAACTGGTTTATTCGTTAATTTTCTTTTCTTTGTTTTGCCGGATACCGATAAATCTTGGGCAAGCCGGTCATAACACCTGGGGCACCATGCCCCCCACAAAAAGGCTGAACAAACATCCTGGGGTACCTAGACCCCCCACCAATAGGCACAAATTGCCTTCCTTGAGGGTACCTTGACCCAAACGACCAATTTTCATAATTCAAAAGGTAGTCCACCTTGACTGACAAACAGTTTGAAAGTGGATTACATATGCTGAAGCCCTTTGATCAACTCGGGGACATTTTAAACCAACGATCAATAATTTGAATTTAATACAATAAGTATACTCCATTCAATCAAGCAAAGTTGCAAAGCTCCACCGTTGGCACATACGGTTGGAAATAGTCCCTGTGGTACATCAGGGTACTACAACTGCTTGTATACAAAGAATCAACAATCAAAGTTTATACAATACTGAAACTGTGTTAAATCAAGCAAGTTGTGAAGTTCCACCGTTGGCACATACGGTTGGAAATAGCCCCTGTGGAAGATCAGGGTACTATTACAACTGCTTGTTACAATGATAAGCCTGTAAATCGAAAAGATTTAAAGTTTGTAGTCCGCAACATTTTTAAACTAACTTTAAATTTGTCGCAGTGTAATTGCGAAAACAATTGGCTGTGTCCATCCCGAAAAATAATAGCCTCAATACTCAAACTATCACAATCTGGAGGCAAGCTGGGGTGGTGGAGGGAAAATTATTTTCAATAAAGTTTAATATAACATGTACTGTTGAAGGGCTGTGACAAAGTGATACAAATTATCTTGACATGCAAGTTCCCAAATATAATAAAGACTGTGATTGGTCCAATTTTTTTGCACTCTCACTCCCACTGGTTAGTGTAACATGCATTTGCATAAAATCTGCATACTGCTCTCATTACCTTATATGGTCATGTTTTGGTTCATCAAAATCCTATTGACAGCTCCAGCTCACTCTACATGTAAACGGCAAAATTCATGAGCCATATTTATATGTACATGTACCATGTAAATTATATTTGGGATTTTTTTTTTCCCCCTTCTTAACAAGTGCAGAGATCATGAGTATAAAGCATTTGATCGTGTAATGATAAAATGTGTTATACTCAGAATCAAATAATTCACAAAGGAGAGCATTAGCTTGAATTTCAGCCACAGCCTTTGTCAACTGGTTTATTCGTTAATTTTCTTTTCTTTGTTTTGCCGGATACCGATAAATCTTGGGCAAGCCGGTCATAACACCTGGGGCACCATGCCCCCCACAAAAAGGCTGAACAAACATCCTGGGGTACCTAGACCCCCCACCAATAGGCACAAATTGCCTTCCTTGAGGGTACCTTGACCCAAACGACCAATTTTCATAATTCAAAAGATAGTCCACCTTGACTGACAAACAGTTTGAAAGTGGATTACATATGCTGAAGCCCTTTGATCAACTCGGGGACATTTTAAACCAACGATCAATAATTTGAATTTAATACAATAAGTATACTCCATTCAATCAAGCAAAGTTGCAAAGCTCCACCGTTGGCACATACGGTTGGAAATAGTCCCTGTGGTACATCAGGGTACTACAACTGCTTGTATACAAAGAATCAACAATCAAAGTTTATACAATACTGAAACTGTGTTAAATCAAGCAAGTTGTGAAGTTCCACCGTTGGCACATACGGTTGGAAATAGCCCCTGTGGAAGATCAGGGTACTATTACAACTGCTTGTTACAATGATAAGCCTGTAAATCGAAAAGATTTAAAGTTTGTAGTCCGCAACATTTTTAAACTAACTTTAAATTTGTCGCAGTGTAATTGCGAAAACAATTGGCTGTGTCCATCCCGAAAAATAATAGCCAAACGCGTACAGCGCGTCCCACCGGGAAAACACAGCCAAATACAGCGAATTTAAATTGGAATTTTATTCCGCGGTTGTTACTATTTACAACAGTGCATGAATGTAGCCACGCAGATTCTCCCTAAAGATTTGGGTGCCCTGCGGTGACAGGTGAACACCATCAAACCTATAGAGGGCTGCAGTCGACCAATGAAACTGCGGGTGCGCCAGAAAGTGTATTCCTAACTTTAGACACTGTTTCAGGGCCCATCGATTTAACGCCTTGCGTTTCTTGTCCAGTGACGCCTGCGACCCCGCCCCATAATAGAACATGCGTGGCAATATGGCAGACCAGACCACAACAGAATTTGGATACAGCGAAACACAGGAGGTCAATAGAGCGGTAATTCGGTATCGCAAGGAAAACTCATCAATCGAAACTAAATCATTCGTACCAATATGAAGTAACAAAATTGAGGGGGCCGGACCCGTCATAGCTGCAAGTTTCGGGAGGATATCGCACAGATGCGCACCGCTTGTACCTCTCCAAACAACTTGTAATGGGAGCTCCAACGGGCCCGCCGCCCACCTGATGATGGAGTCGCCCACAATCCACAATTCACCTAGGATACAAGTACATTAGAAACATGTGTGGCGTTCTTTGAAAGAAATTGTTTTTTGCTCAGTCCGCTGCAACATTACGAGGTTTAAATGCACAAACTGGCACTGGGCGTATGTACGACGAAACAGCATTTGAGCGCCAGCGACCCATTGATTGTATCTCACTAGTAGACACACCTAAGCTAGCAGCGGAGGATGCAGCCCCGATGCGGAAGGAATGCCCCCGAATGCCAGAAGTCGGAATGTCAATGAAGTTAAGTACTTTTTGCAAAACCGAATTGAACTGATAACGCGTTAAAGGGCATCCATCAAAGTGGCAAAAAAGGGGGCCAGTAAATGCAGGGCGTATCTGCATAAATTGTTGCAGGGCAGCTACAGGGCAGATTAAAACATCACTAGATTGTACTAAACGGATAAGTTGAGGGGGACCATGCTGGTTATTCTTACTGTGTTTGAAAGAAATGAGAACAGTCGTCTCGTGTTTATCATTAGGGCAGAAGTGCACATCAGAGTACTCAAGTAAGGACATTTGGATGCGATGTTTGGAATCCGCTGCAAATTCCCCAATTCGCATAAAACCAAAAAATGCACATAAACATGCTGCCTTAAACATGGTCGCCTCAAAGACGGATGAACAAACTGCCGGCAATGACCCACAAATTTGACCTAACAATTGTATAGATATTGGCTGACGAGTATCAATAGAAGGGCTACTCCGTCGGCAGCCCTCAAGAAGCTTCGAAACCAAAAAATCACTAGTCGGATCATTCCATTGGTTAATCTTATGATAATAACCTACAGCAGAAACATAAGTGCTTATTGTGGATGGAGCTAAGTTATCTAACGATAGCCAGGCAATAAATTGCCGTATTTCAGGAGCAATTGCCGGGCCGCCCATGTTTACATGCATGTTTTGTTGTCTAAAGCGACAAAATTTGGCCCACCCCGTGGCATATGTCTTGTGGGTGTTTGGAGCGTGTGCCGCTGTTAAAAGCCGACCCATTTCTTGCTCTACCAGACTTGCGGTAGAACCGGAAGCGGTGTCATGACCGCCTCGGCCTGAGGAGCTGCAGCTCGGAACCGAATCGTCTGGAAACGGGACAAAGAATCGGCAATTATGTTATAAGCCCCAGGCACATGAACCGCCTTGAAACGTATATTAAATCTGAGGCAATCTAGCACAAAAATGCGCACGAGGTGCATTACCTTTTGACAATGTGAAGACTGCTTATTAATTATATGCACCACTGCCATATTGTCTGTGTGAAATATGACCTTATGATTAGTCAACTTTGGGGCCCAACACCTTACGGCAACAACCAGCGGGTAGAGTTCTAAAAACGCTATTGATGGCGGAGAACTTCTTATGTCATCGCACCAGCGCCCTTGCACCCATTTACCGTGGAAATAAGCACCAAACCCAATGCTCGCCGCTGCATCCGTGTACAACTCCAACGCCGGACTGGAGTCCCACTCTTGCTCAGCAAAGGCAGAAATACCATTGAAATGGGACAAAAATTCAAGCCACAATAACAAATCTAGCCGTGCCCCGGTCGATATGCGAACTCTATGATGAGGCTTCGTCAAGCCACAGGACAGATTGATTAAGCGCCGCAAGAATGCTCGCCCGGGAGAAATTGCCTTGCACAAAAAATTAAGTGAACCGACAAGGGACTGAAGTGCAACTAGAGTAATCTTGCGCCTACTTAAAACTGCGTGTATTTGCTTGGTCATAGCCTGCACTTTGTTAGACGGCACTTTGATCTGCGCTTGAACCGCATCAATCTCCAACCCCAAATACGTGATAACCTGTACGGGGCCTTCAGTCTTTTCATTGGCTACTGGAACGCCTAATTCCTCACAAACAGAAATAAATGCAGATAACAAATTGGAGCACAACAATGCTGATGACGATACAAACAAAAAGTCATCGAGGTAGTGAGTAATCAGGGGAGTTGTACCAGAAGTCACTTGCTTAACCTGAAATTCCAAAAAAGTACTGAACTTTTCAAACATGGCACAGGAAATTGAACAGCCCATGGGCATGCATTTATCATAATAAAATAAGCCCTCAAAAGAAAAACCTAACAATTCATAATCCTCAGGTGAAACCGGAAGCAGGCGAAAGGCAGACTTGATATCGGACTTGGCGAGCCACGCCTTTGGCCCAGCACGCTGCACAAGATCAACTGCGTTGTCAAAGGAAGCGTAGTGTACCACGCACAGGTCACTATCAATGAAGTCGTTAATAGATCGCCCCGCAGGAAAGGATAAATGATGGATAAGACGAAAACTATCAGGCTGACTTTTTGGGACTAAACCAATGGGGGAACATTGCAGGTTTGTAAAAGGACGACTCAAAAAGGGGCCTGCTATTCGGCCTAAGGATATTTCGTGCACGAGCTTATCCCGTACCACTAGAGGGCGCTCTTTCGCAGACTTTAAACAAACGGAATCCCGAGGTACCCTGGGACCATGATACAGTAGCTTAAACCCCCGATTAAAACCATTTCGCAAAATTTCAACATCACTTTTTACCGGGTACTCCTTCAACCAAACATCCAAAACCGACAGTTTAATTGGAGTTGGAAGCACGAAAAGAACTATTGAACTTTCCACTTTGGGTAGGGTTTTTTGCAAAGCTAGTTGCTGGGGTTGCCATAGTTTGCTTTCCTACACGCTGCTTTGCTTGGCTTTGATCAAGCGGCTGCCGAAAAGGTTGGTGCTGTATGGGGGCTTTTGGGGTATTGGGATGAACCCACCGAGTCTGTCCCCCAACCCTACACCAAGGGGCCCCATGACCATTGCGAGAGCACTTGCTACAACTATGGGCAAATTTGCAGTTGGGATAATGGCAACCTTGCCCGCTGTTGAATGCGAAACAAATACCGGACGAGCGCAGTTTTGGTTTAAACGCTTCAGAGTGCGATGCAGTGCTAGTGGGGGATGTAGCGGACAGCGCTACAACTGTGAGCCAAAGCTCCATATCAATATTTCCCCATGATCGCGCCGGGTCAGTAGCCTGCTTGAGTCGAAATTGCTCATCATAAATTTTCCAACCATGACCAGGAAATTGAGTAGCAGCTCTGTGAATAATCTCTGTGTACTTCAACAACTCCGCAAAACGTGAAAAATGCTTGGTCAAATAAATGGACGTGAAGGTATGAAAGGCGGTTTGCCACTTCTCGAAAGTATCTAACTTCTTATTGTTTGACCCCGCCTTTTTGATCACTAACTTGTCTCCCTCTACTGCAAACGTAAGATTGTTTTGGTCAGGCCGACACAAAACTGCGTCGGTGGTATCATACAGTGAAGCCAAATCGACATAGGCCCCTTCCCAAATCTTCTCTTTGATATTGAGAGGGACATGAATACCCAATGGAGCATTTATTCCAACTTGAGAAATCGTATCAGGCTGATTAGCCATAAATAACGCAACTGGAGCAGTGCCTACGCTAGTTATCTGTTGAGCCATATCGCGCGGCAGACCATTACCAGCAGACTGTAAACTACTACCTGCACTAGTACTACGACTATACTCACCCCCCACAATAGCGGAGGTTACGGGCGGACTGAAAATGTTCAAAGCCGACGGCTGGGCACTTGGAATTGCCGCATTGGAGGTGCCAGTGTTCGAACAGTTCTGCTGTTGAGCTGACTCCAAGGGCTGTTGACAACTCGACATCAAACCAGCCGACTGGGCTCCATCTTGCGAAGGCGGGTTTGCTGCTACTGCTAGCGACGATGCTGAATTCCGCTGGACTTCAGATGCATCGCTGCTGTTCCGTCGAGAATCCGGCTGCTCCGCTGATTCCAATGATGGGCCACCCGTTGCTCGGTATCTTTTTGCCGAGGGGCCGGCGGACAAGGATGCAGTAGCCTCACGGTCACCAACCGTTTCAAAACGAACGGGGCGGCGGACATGACGCTTAGGCCGCGGCATCTGGCAACAACTGGACGACCCCCACACAATGTGAGAAACTTGCCTGTGCGACGATACGTGGCCGGGCCGACGCGCCGGCTCAGTGCGAAATCCGCTCAGTATAGTACGGGTTCAGCGTTCGTAGAAACTCCCACAGCAAAGGTTAAATATATCCCGGATAGATCAGCAATAACGGCGGCGGAACAGCCAACAAATTCCACAGCAAAGGTTAAATAAATCCCGGATAGATCAGCAATAACGGCGGCGGAACAGCCAACAAATTTTCCAAAATAGCAGCAAAAAATTATTTTCAATAAAGTTTAATATAACATGTACTGTTGAAGGGCTGTGACAAAGTGATACAAATTATCTTGACATGCAAGTTCCCAAATATAATAAAGACTGTGATTGGTCCAAGTTTTTTGCACTCTCACTCCCACTGGTTAGTGTAACATGCATTTGCATAAAATCTGCATACTGCTCTCATTACCTTATATGGTCATGTTTTGGTTCATCAAAATCCTATTGACAGCTCCAGCTCACTCTACATGTAAACGGCAAAATTCATGAGCCATATTTATGTACATGTACCATGTAAATTATATTTGGGATTTTTTTTTTTCCCCTTCTTAACAAGTGCAGAGATCATGAGTATAAAGCATTTGATCGTGTAATGATAAAATGTGATATTACTGGGCTGGTGAGTGACAGTCTAGCATCCTGTAAGAATACGGCACATAATGGTGTGCCATCATTTTCAAGAAAAGTGGTATTTTTATATAAATTGTCAACACTGGTCAGCCGACCAGCGTTGGAAAAAAACTGGCTTCTCTCAAATACTACCCTCAAGTTTATCATTATTTACTTATTTCACATTTAGTTTGTAATCAATGTGAACGAGTAAAAACCAGTTATAGACTGGTTCCCTAGCCTTACAATTTCCAAGATGTTTATAAATTGCTCCATTTTATTTTACTTGTGGTCTGGGAACCAGACTACAAAAAACAAGATTATTTACTAGGTTTCTCCAACACGAACGCAAACCTTCAAACAAGTCAGTGTAATAATAATTTCTACACAATATACTAACCTCCCAAATCCATCCATTACCAAAAATTACAGCAAAAGCAAATGATGTATATATTCCCTTTAATTGAATGTATACTTACTCCCTGTTTTAAATTGCATTTACTTATAAACAAAAACTGAACTTGTTTTGTTTTACCTGATTAAAAACTTTAAATAAGTTAACGTTGAAATGACGTAAATTAGTAACAGCGCTGCCACAATTTTATTGATAGATTGAAATAATCATTTTGTTTTGAGTAATGTTATAGGGTTTGATTATCAATTGCTTCTGACTAGCACCAATTGATAAACAAATAGGGAACTGCTGGATATAGCTCAGTTGATAGACCACCAAAATGGCAAAGGGAAATCCACAAATTATTTATTATTATTAGGTCAGGGCTTACAGGTATAAGGCCTATATTGCACTTACACATTGCCACCATAGCACTGCTAAATACACTAATTGCTGCAACCCACATAGCTGCCACTGGTTAGCTCTTCTTTGACTGAAACAAAAACCAGCAAAATTACGTTAATCATGTTTATAATAATTAATATACATTTGAAAACATTCCCCTACAGAATTATAATGATGAAATACCTTGCAAGTTTGTCTGCAACGGCCAGATGCGCTATCGCGTTGATCATTTATTATTGAGGTAGGGTTAATTAAACAGTCAACTGTTTTCAATGACACAGCCTGGTTTGTTTTCTGCACAATTCTTTCTGAATGAAATGACAGGATAGCTAGACATCTGAAGAATCAGATTCTCCAAGTTTTGGAATGTTAACAAGGTATACCCTAAACCCTACCTAATGCTACTTTTACTACTACATGTAGTAGTAAAAAGTAGTATGCAGTACTCTCACTGACTTGTGTGCAATGCCTGTAGTAATTTTTAGTATTTGGTACTTCACCCCTAATTGCACTGTACTCGTAGTACTTTTTAGCATTGGGTCCCTCTGCTTGCTGAGTGTGCATGGCCCGTGTATGCTGTGTAGTGTGTTCTAAAATCTACAGCAAAAAATGTCACTTGGGACACAGCAATGGGTCAAGGCTGGACTACTGCATTTTTTGCCAGGTAAGTATTACTGACCTGTATTGCCACTACCTTGTAGTTAGCAGTATCTGTACTCTGTCAGTACACACCCAATCATCAGTCAGAGAGACCCAGTGCTACAAAATACATAAAGTAGTATTCTGCAGTACGCAGTTCTTTAGCCCCAAGTAAGGCCTAGGGGGTTAGGGTTAAAGTAACTGGAATATTTTGAAGTGAAAACAAAAGCCTAAATCGCGGTTTTACATAACCTTTCTTCCTCCATGCTTTATCTATGTTCATCTTTTTTAAACAGTTCCCGCTATTTTATATATTTCCGCCGCGCCGTGTGGCTCACAATATAGTACACGCTATATGTGACTCAAAAATGTGCTTCTGAAAATAAAAGGCCGTTTTGGGGGAGTATAGGGGGCAAGAATGTGGAAAGTCCAAGTGAAAATGAGACCATAGTCACCATACTACATGTACTATTCTACAGTAGGTGTGTATTGTTGTATTGTTGTCACTGTTTTAATTAAATTCAGTGTTTTTATTCAATTTAAATGTTTTAGGGCTCATGTTTTATTGACAGGAAATTTAACCGAATCTTGTTTTACTGTTTTAAGTTCTTATATTATTGCTTTTATAGAAGATTTTATAAAAGATCATATCTCATGTAATTTCTTTACACGACTGATAAAACAAATCTTGAATCAAATTTTGAACTGTCTTAATTTAAAAAAATTGTTTTAGATGCTATTGTTAAGAATTCATCAAGTAATACAAGTTATTTAAAGTTTTATGTAAATGCAAATTTAGGTTATGTCAAGTTCTATATGACACCATTTTGATAACTTGTCCCCGCTGGACACACCACTAGTTCCTGGACATATTTTTTTGATATTTTTTTTTTTAAGTTTCATATACAAAGACCCAACCTTCATTCGCATTAATAATTAGCAGACGTGCATGGTTTCTCGTGTATACGTTGACATAATCGCGCGTATTAAATTAAAAGTATATTTCACGGTCTATGGTTCAAAAACAACAATTTCCAGAAATAATCTAATCGAAAGGGGCATACTTCTTTTGGCAGTATCAGATTTCTTGAATATTTGTTATCCCCTAAAAGTAAAAGCATATATGTACACGTGCCTTGATGTCAATTTAAAACAAATCTGTTTTACTTGTAGTTGTATAAGGGGCCCAAATTGTCGTAAAATTTACGCCAACGTGGACCGCGGATGGCTTTTGCATTGCATTTGGATGGAAAATTACTAACATCTACGCAGAGTCATGGACAGAATAACTGAAATTTAAAATTTGCGTCGGTCATCTGATATACTGAAGGTTAGAATCTATTAAGAAGATACAAAGAAAAAAGGGTCTTTTTTATTCTAGGTTTGGTAAACGATGAATAATTACCGGCTTGATGTAGGCCTCTCTTTGGAACAAACAAATGCACAAACAGACAATTTTTTCTCTCAAGGGGACCTTCGAAACGAAAGATTTGCACAAGGGTGGCCTTACGATAAACTCTGGGATTTGTTTAAATCTGTCGTGGGTATCTTTCAATTCTATCAAACAAAATAACAGCCCAGGCCTCAATCTGCGGCTGTCAATTGGGGCCTGTGACTGTTTTACCTCTGATATAGAATTTGGACCAGTTTCTGCTTTTACACCACTAGTTAATTACTGACCTGTTTCGGTAGATAGGAGGGGGTAGGCTGCGCCTCCTGTTCACATGTCCTGTAAACAATGATTGGTACGTTAACTTTTAGCAGATTTGTTAACACACCTATGACCTCTGACATGATAGAAGGCAAGCATAGTCTGAACATTTGGGATTTTCAATAAATATGATTGACATTGCCTCAGGGGTATGAATGACAGACGACCAATGCAGTTCATGTACAAATTCTATGGGGACAGTGAACTATTAAGGGCGCTGCTATTCTTACGTGACCGTAACCCTACGTACTTTTTCTATTCTTACGTGAGTTTCGGTAGCGCATGCGCAGTCCCTAGTTAATTGCATACAGTCCCTTGTTTTTCGTATACAGTCCCTAGTTTTTTGTACACGACTTTTATACCTTTTTCTATAAGACCCTATCTAGATGAAATTATTAACCAATAATTTTAGTTAATAAAAAAAGGTTACGTAATGAAATAATACCAACAAACAATGGAATTAACTTATTTTACATAAAAGCTTATTTTACATGCATACAATAATAACCTATTCCTATTATTACCTACTGAACACTTCACTACAAACTTAGCTATTGTCGTTTGTTTTATAGTTTGCTTTTTTGTCCGTGACGAAGTCACAGCTATTTTTTTATGAAAAATGTCAAAATTTGAATACGAATGAAATGTAATGTGAAGTTTTCACTATGTTTGAACAAAAATCTAAATTCCTTGACGGAATTGTTTGAATAAATACATGGTCAAAAAAAAGTGCATTTTGGACTACATGTAAATACCACAATTTAACATCGACTATAGCCAAAACAAATTTCCTGGGTGGTCTTCATGCGTTCCGCACGTATTGAGTTTCCCTTGTCTGTGTCGGGAACCAGTTAAATCACGTAAGAATAGAAAAAGTACGTAGGATTACGGTCACGTAAGAATAGCAACAGCGAACTATTAAACCAAGCATTTTAATAAAGTTCATGCATATGACGTCACACGCACGTCGCACTTCATGGCAGCGCCCCCAATGAGGTTGTTTTGTAATCACGGCAATGTACCGTCTGCACTTTGTTGGACCTCAATATTGGCCGGTCGGCCCGGTTGCTAGTGCGATTAGCGCGTACGCGCAGCGCGCGTGATGTCAATGCAATATTGTTTCCAATATTTTTCAAAAACTATCTGAACATCAATTCACCTATTTACATATGACAATATGAGATAATCTAAGATAATAGAATATTATAAGATAATTGTAAATACATTTGTACTCTAATATTTTCTAAATATAGCTGAGATCGCCTTGGATTTGAAATTTGTTTCCAGGTCGGCCTAGTCATCATGACCGGAACTTGGAATGGGTTTCCAAAAATAAACGAGTTCGATAATTGTTCCCGCAATGCAATATGAGTCAACTATACCAAAACAACGTGATTGGCCGATACGATGAGGCAGAATTTGGTTCAGCTGACCTTTGACATTTGAATTATCAAACACGTCTATTGTCCAAGTCTTGATTTAAATTCTTATTAATTCCTTTAAAAAAAATCATAATTTTCCTTTATTACAAGTTACAGTAAATATTACACGCAACTTTTGAAAAGATTATCGCTCAATTCTTCATGTACACTAGAAAAGCATTCACAAGAAATTTGAAACTGGTTCAATGTAGCCTACATTTTTTTGTGTGCACAGATTGTTTATTAAAATAATTCCACACTAGAATTAGAAAGAGTCCCAACCCAACGTAAAAGTAAACACAAGTTGGACAAAGTTTGTACTGCAAAACAATGTGCGTTGAATATGTACGTTTCTTATCACTCACGGCAATTTGCTGAGTAACGGCTCTTTAAACTGTTGTCTTGGCGAGCTGTTGTTGTAAGCACTGCATCTTCAAAATTGTAATTTTTGATTACAATTTTCGAGAGTTGCGTCCAAACAAATTGAAGTTATTTCCTGGTGTGCGGCGTGCCGCGTGCGCGCGCATACAAGGTGTTTCTGAACCCCCGGCCCCAGACTCTACCCACGGGAGGGTTGCTTTCCCTCTTGTTGGAAAGCTGCTAATATTGTTGCCATCCATAAGTCTGGTAAAACAAATAATGTTGCTAATTACAGGCCCATTTCCTTGCTTCCTCAGGTATCTAAGGTTTTTGAAAAGATCTTGTGTGAGCAAATCATGTGTCACGTCCAACCAGCCATCTCTGAGCAGCATCATGGTTTCATCTCCGGTGGAGATTGCTCCACTAACCTTACATCATTGCTGCAAGAGGCGTACCATGCTGTTGAACAGAGGGGGCAGTTGGATGTTATCTACACTGATTTCTTAAAGGCCTTTGATTGTGTCAATCATAATTTTCTCCTGCATAAGCTTTCATCCTACAATTTCCATCCTAATGTTCTTCTTTTGTTGCGTAGTTATCTTACTGGTAGAAAACATAGAGTTATTGTTGGACTTGGTTCCAACTGGAATCATACAGTGTCTGGTGTTCCCCAAGGCTCAATTTTAGGACCTATCCTGTTCTCATTATTCGTTAATGATATCCCTCAGTGCTTCACAAATAAATGTTCACTATTTGCCGATGACCTTAAAGTTTTTTGTAAGATTAGTGGTCCTGCTGATACATTTTCTTTACAGCAGGAGGACTTGGACAGAATCATGTCTTGGTCTTCTACTTGGCAGCTATCTCTCAATTTCAATAAATGTAGTGTTCTTTCCCTGTCACTTAAGAAGAAACCATCAGCGTCACTTACACTCTAGAAGATAACATGCTTAAAAGAGTTACTGTACAGAAGGATCTTGGAATTGTTATTGACAGCAGGCTGACCTTTGTCCCCCATGTAAATTCATTAATTAAAAAGGTTAATCGTATGTGTGGTTTAGTTGGCGTAACTTCCGCTCACTGAAGAATGAACATGTATTGCGTACTATTGTTCACTTATTAGGCCTCATCTAGAGTATTGTACAGTAGTGTTTAATTCTATCTCTGCACATCAGGCTCATAGGATTGAAAGAGTCCAACATCGTTTCCTGAATTTTATGCACAATAATCTTAACAATTTTACCGGTACGAATAATATGGATTACCTTGAGTTATGCGATCTCTACAGACTTCCTACTCTTAAGCACAGAAGAGATGTCAATGATTGTTTGTTTTTGTATTTCCATAATTGTTTTCACATTACAGATGCCAACCCTTACAGTTTACACACTCCATCACGACGTACAAGGCGTACACCGGAACACACACTCCAACGAAGTTTCATCTAAAGTTCGCCTCTTCGCAGACGATGCAATAATCTACAGGGAGATTAAATCGCCAGAGGACAGCTTGTCTTTGCAGAAAGATTTGGACGCTCTCTGTGATTGGGAAAGAACATGGCAGATGTCCTTCAATGCAGCTAAATGCCATACCATGCATGTCTCACACAAGATCAAACCATTCATCTCAGAATACAACATGGGCAGTCATACAGTTGACCATCACCCATACCTTGGTGTCGAAATAAGTAGGGATTTAAGCTGGGCAACACACATAAATCAAGTAACTGGGAAAGCTAATAGAACCCTCGGCCTTCTTAAAAGAAATCTTCACGCATGCAGTAAACCCGTCAAAGAGAACGCATACAAGTCACTCGTAAGACCTAAACTGGAGTATTGTGGAGCCGTATGGGACCCCTTCAACAACAACAATAAGATTAACCTAGAGAAAGTACACCGGCGAGCAGCCCGCTTCGTATGTAAGGATTACAAGCGGAGATTCAGCGTTAACAGCATGCTGTCTTCTCTCAAATGGGAAAACCCTCAAACTCCGCAGAATCCGACTACGATTGACAACAATTAATCTACAAGGAAGTTCACAATATTATACCATCAAACCTGCCGTCAAACCAGAGTAACAACAATCATGCAACAAGACAGAACCTCGGTCCTCATATCATCGTCCCGCCAAATTTCAACAAACTGTGCTATCAATATTCACTCTACCCAAGAACTACAAGGGAATGGAACCTGCTACCATCTAGTCCCACTAGTGTGCCCCCGGTTAGTCCCACTAGTGTGCCCCCGGTATACTGCGATATACCGGGGGCACACTAGTGGGACTAGCTACCATCCAACATGATTCGCTCTGCTCCCAATGTCAAGGCTTTCAAAGAGGGAATTGAGCTCCTAGATCTCCTCAGCTTAGTCAATAAGGCCCACTTTAAAATTTAGTTTACTGCGCCAACCACTCCGACCTGTGCGAGATAACCACTTATGAGGTGTTTGCACAGTAAACAACCAGAACCAGAACCATGTCCCATGAAGTCGCATTGAGGTCACGAAGCGTGGTTTAGTATCCACATAGAGCCTTGCTCTAGGGTATCCAGGATTTCCTCCACCTATAATAATGGGCTCCATGGGAAATGTGATGTGTTCGGTGCACCTTCCCTTAAGGCATTATGTATACAAGTATCCCGTGCCCTTTCAAGCATGTCTGTTTAGTATAATTATGTTTAGCTTTTTCTGTTACATTTCACCTATTGCCGTTAACTTTCTCATAATTAAAAATGTCATGCTATGTTTGTCACCCCCCCCCCCCCCGACGGGTTTGTATAATTGTCATTGTATAATTGATTACGTTACATGTATTTGGCCCAGTATAATTATTATTCTGTCGTATTCCTCTATCTCTAGTCCTTGTATTTTTTTCCCACCACTACCCCAGTTTCTGTTATTCCCCTGCCCAACCCACCACGTACATCCTACCCCCTGACCCCAAAACCCTCCCCACCTCCACCTTCAACCTATCAACCCCACTGACCTCTACACCTGGACGGACCATTGTCCATATTCTGCTGTGCTAACACTTGAAGTCGGCGCGAACTGGAAGTGCAACATGGCGGACCCGAGACGTCACTGCTGTGAGCCAATGAAATGTCCAGGTGTGGAGGTCAGCGGATTTATTCTGTACATTTTGTATTTATAAACATTACGTAATACGTATCGTACCAACACCTGGACATTTCATTGGCTCACAGAGTCACGTCGTGGGTCCGCCATGTTGCACTTCTCCGCATGCCGACTTCAAAATGAAACAATGATGATCTGTCCATGTATAGAGGTCAGTGATCAACCCCCAAACCAGAACCCGTTTTCTGAACGTTTTTTTAACGTTTTAAATTGGTTTTTTAAACGTTCAAAAAAAACGTTTTGTAAACGTTTTTTTGTGGTAGGTTTTGGACGTTTAAAAAACGTTTTTATTGAACGTTTAAAAAACCAATTTAAAACGTTTAAAAAACCAATTTAAAACGTTTAAAAAACCAATTTAAAACCTTGTCTCGTATTCGTTTTCCAGACCAGCTCTCCAGAAAACATTTAGACGTTTAGAAAACCTTTTAAGAACGTTTAGAAAACCTTTAAGAACGTCTAGAAAACCTTTTAAGAACGTTTAGAAAACCCTTTAAGAACGTCTACACTGCAAAAACTGTGGTGTTAAATTGTACACCAATGGTGTAAAATTTGATTATTTCCTGGTGTTTATTTTGGGCATATTAACTGCATGGACAAATTACGTAATGAAATATTACAAAGAACTGACTTATTACACATTACACATCCATATACAATAATAATCTATTCCTACTGAATACGTACTACACACATAGCCATTGCCGTTGTTAGTTTTATACTACGCTTTTTTGTCCACGACGAAGTCGCAGCTAGTTTTTATGAATAATGTCAAAATTTGAAAACGAATAAAATGTAACGCGAATTTTTAACTATGTTTGCACAAAAATCAAAATTCAATCATGGAATCGTTTAAATAATTACATATTATGGTAAAATAAATGGGTTTTTGGACTAAATACAACAATTTAACATCGACTATTGTTAACATATACCATAATTCCTTATCGACCAATCAGAGGGCTTTATTTCACACACGCATGCGCACTAGGTCAAATTTAACACCAAAAGTACGTAACACCAGTACTTGATTTGAAACTAATACTTCAAGAATCATTTTACTTCATTTTAACACCAATGTTCATTCCAAAAGATTTAAAAAACATTGGTGTTAAAATTTTAACACCACAGTTTTTGCAGTGCCTTTTTAGGACGTCTAGAAAACCTTTAGACGTTTAAAAAACCTTTTAAGAACGTCTAGAAAACCTTTTAAAAACGTTCAAAAAACCTTTTAAGAACGTTCAGAAAACCCTTTAAGAACGTCTAGAAAACCTTTTAAGAACGTTCAGAAAACCTATTCAGAACGTTCAGAAAACCTTTCAAGAACATCCAACATAGCGTTTGAATATAAACGATGGCATGCACGCTGTACGTAGGCGGCCAGCCAGGCCGCGCCGGCGCACCGCATGATATCGATGTCACAAAATATAACAATTACGTACATCAACGACGTCGACGACGACCATATGGGCCACACGATGAGGATGACGATCATGATCATCATCATAATCATAATCATCATCGATCATCATAATCATAATCATCATCATAATCACCATCATTAGGCTATTCAATTTAATCATCAAAATAATAATCATATTAAATCATAATATTAAAAAACAATAATTAATTACAATTAGTTTTTATTTGACTTGGACGGAAAGAAAACGTTTTTTAAACGTCCAGAAAAAAAATCGTCTTTTTCAAACGTTTCGTAAACGTTTTGTAAACGTTTTAAAAAAACCTTTGCTTTTGGGCAAATATTAGGTCAAAATTAGATGTTCTCCAAACGTTTTTTAAACGTTTGTTAAAAATCAAGACGTAGCGGACGTTTAAAAAACGTTTTTTAAACGTTTATTTAGGACGAAGACCTAGCGGGCCTAATTAAACGTTTAAATAACGTTTTTTAAACGTTTATTTAGGACGAAGACCTAGCGGACCTACTTAAACGTTTAAAAAACGTTTTTTAAACGTTTTGTGTTTGCTGGGGTTATCCTACTTCTTGTGTTGTTTTACAATGTAATTTAATACAGTTTGTACATTTTATATTTTTATATTTATATCTACATGTATATACTTGTTTTATTTATAAAGAGATATTGGTTGTATGTTTATCCCATTCCTGTTATTAACGGTTCCTCCGCTGTTGGAAGTGGTTAATAAATAAATAAATAAAAAAAATTAAAAAAAGTTTCGAAAAGGCCCTATGTTGTGTCCATGAAAAAACGCCCTATTGCTGTTACAATATTCATACCCACTCCCAAAATTACGGTGGCCCCAAAATAATTAACATGGCGCACGGAGAGGGATTAGCGTAGACACCGTGTAATACAAACGTTGTTTACTATTGTTGTGACGTAGGTTGAATGTTCTGCTATCGCATTGGTAAACAGGTGTAGTTTGTAATCAAAATGGCGAACAGCGTTGAAAGGTAACTCAGATGTAAAGTGCGTGGGGATTATTTTGCTAGGGTTCGCTTATGCGTTGCATCAATACCACCTTCAATTCCAGTTTGTATTTACAATACAAGTCAAAACTAGTTTTAATGTTGAAAGCAATATAACAGAATATAATTGACACAAACTGACCACGCCAGAAACAATAATGTGAGATACAAACAGCGTATTTTAACCTGTAAAGAATCAGAATGCAATTTATACGTCTCATCAATACAACCTCAGTGTTGGATAAGAAATCAACGAGTGTCATACATCCACTTGGTATTCACACTGGCGATTTTGTATGCACACACGTACAGATTTGAAGTCATCAATAATTTCGTTAGCCAATTTAAACTGTTTGCTTAAGCTCTATCTGGCTCCAACATCATTGACAAACTGCATGACCTAGGCCAAAACGGAGACAAATCTGAACTTTACAAAACGGCTAGGTGTCTATTGGTTTTCGAAACCATGACCATTGCTTCAGCGTGGATTTACTTTTCCCCGACTTCTGATAAACAAACCACTATTTAATGAACATACTCTGTCATGTCTATCTGCCGGCCTTATATCGTACATTTAAATGTTCCCTATAAATATCACAATGTTGTCATTGTTCACATGATTTTCCATAAGGTTTTAATAGGGCAACTGTGCCAGTAAGTAACTTGGTGAATTTGAAGCTCAATAATACTAACTACTTGATATATCTGGAGACAAGGTAAAATGTTATTGAAGTAAGAATTTGCAAGTAGAATCACAAAAATTAACTTTTCAAAAAATAAAATAAAGGCCTATCCAAATATTGGAATAAATATATTACAGGGCAGGTAGACCCTATTAACGATTTATGCAAATTAAATTAAAGTTAGACAGGCATATTTCCATCACTTTGAATTTGTAAATACTTTTAGTTTGTCATTTTAGGGACCTTAAAGGAATATATTGTGGTGAAACAAAATATTGTTGCAATTTGAGTGAGGTTTACGTTGGTGTGTCCGTGCTTTTAGGGGGTTGCACCCTGAAAAATACATTTTCAAATGTATTTGTTAATTTTCTAGCATTGTATTTGTTATGAGCTTTCGAATGAGGCATCGCGTCCCGCTCCTTTCGTGGGGGCGGGTCTAGTATGACCACGCGCTTTATCGACTGCATCTCAACACGCGTTGTATTGTGTACATTTATATGGAAGAATATTCTATAGTGCGATGTCTCCTTCGAAAGCTCATAACAAATACAATGTTAGAAAATTATCAATTCGATTTGTAAATCTATTTTTCAGGGTTCAACCCCCTAAAAACACAGACACACCAACTTTAACAAAATGAAGTATGCTGCACATTTTCACATTTTGAACAAACACTGCAATATACCGCAACGTTTTCATTTATTATTTGGCAGGATTACAAACAAACACAAATATGCATATGTAAAATTACAAAGGTTAACAAAAAATTAAGAACAATACAGAACAAAGCTAGTCAAACAAATTACAAAAAAAACCTTAACCGTAGGATACACCATTGGTATTTGCGTGGATTTTGGGGGTTGTATTTTATAGAAAATATCGTTTAACTGACCTGTTCGAAGTTTTACAATCATGGATGCCGAGAAAAAGCAACAAAAAACGGCGTTCGTTTACAACTGGCGTCCGGCAGTTGTTCTTGGTTTTTTCGCATAAAATTCAATTTTTCAGAACAATTACAGGATATCTAGTGCAATTATTTTGCTGGATGCCAAGAATCATTATTTACTTTTAAATAAGTAAGATATTTCTTAATAATTCGGTATTAAGAAAATTCAATATCTGCAAAATAGTTTATTCTACCTTTAGGAACATACATGCGGGTCTATACGAGAGCCCAAGCAATTGGCCGTTCCCAACAGGCACATTTTTGAAAGGGCACTGCCCTATTGACACAAAATGCACCAGAAATTGCAAGATACAAACAGTGTATTTTAGCCGGTGGAATCAGAATGCAATTAATACGTCTCACCCAATCAGGCTACAATTTGCGAAACAAGGAAAATGTTGTTTCCTTTTTTACGAGTAACGTTCAATAATGAAAAACATGTTAATTACTTAATCTGCTCATTCAAGATATATATTTCAAAATTATTCACTTTCTTTTAACTGAAATGCCGTAATTAAAAAGTCTAACCCGGCATATTAGCTACTGCAAGACACAGACTGCAGTTTTGACATCACATTTGATTGACATCAAAATACGCCAGAAGATGTTTTACACATTCGGTAGTCTTCATTTTCAACGGATATAATCCTGACTACAGATATTAATTGAACCCCATCCCCCGTTTAACAGTTTTCGCTTCGCTCACAGTATTTAAAAGTGATCTTCACAACAATCTTAGCACCATAGTTTACACAAAATATATACACATGTTAAAACAAATACAATTCTTTAAAAAAAATACTTTTATTTACATTTTGACAGTATTATTACAATGCACTCTCATTGGTGGTTGGAGTAATCCGAAAAGTACTCAATACTTAATTTCGTTCACGTTTTTACACAGTACTATAATGTTCAGGCCAACTAGCTAGTTTATAAAATTAGTCCTATATTTACAAAGAATACATGTATTGGCCATCAATGGTTGGAATAATCCCAAACCTACCCAAAGGATGCTCACTGTTATACATAAACACAATTGTTATCTGGCCAACAAGTTTCAAGTTGTGAAGGAAATGGACCAAACCACCCATACAGCCTCAGTGTTGGATAAGAAATCAACGAGTGTCATACATCCACTTGGTATTCACACTAGTGATGTTTTTATGCACACACAGACAGATTTGAAGTCTTCGGTAATTTCGTTGGTCAGTTTATTCTGTTTGCAGATATAAAATCTGCAAATCATTAAAACACTCTACAAAGACCGGGATCAGAAGTGACCCAAATGTTGGTCAGATTAGACCCGACACTCGTCCGGGTCAAAATAACACTCTCAGGGTCACTTTTCCGGTCATTTGACACAGGAACAAAATAATTTTGACCTAAACAATTATTTGGTCATATCTGACCCGGATTCAGAGTAGAATCCGAGTCTGGACTTATAAGAGTGTAAGTTCGACTCTGATGACAAACCACCGTTTCGTACGAAGAAGGTGAAGAGCTTATTGTCTTACGCGCACCCAACTGACGATCTGAATCGAGAATGTGTTACGATGTTTATTCTTTAAACTGCAAGCAGGCATCCTAAAGTGACAGAGTTTCCCTTATCGATTTTGTTCTGTGGAATTTGCACAGGTTTCCGATTTCATGGTGTCAATTATTGTTTTTGTTGGACAGAATATTCTGATTTTGCCAACAAATTAACTGTTATTGTGGCTGAGATTGTTACTTTAAAGACTGAACTTGAAAACGTAGCCGCGATCAACACTATTAAGTCTTCGTCAAATCTTCATCTGAACTTTATTTTCGAAGTTTTGAAAACTTGTTTTTACCTATTCATGTGCATACAACCACTCCCCCCCCCCCTCCTTTTTTTTTGGACAGAATAAACAAAGAATATGCTGGTTTTGAGGTATCTAATTGTACCTTTCCAACATTAAAATGTAGTTATAGGTTTTCCCGGTCAATTTCGTCAAAAGTGCTGCCAATTTAACCACTGCGCCATTTTATTTCGCGCGAAATCTAATGCTGCTATGTTATTTTAACATCACTGAGCCGAGGCGCGGGATTATTTTTAACGAAAGTTGATCCGAGGTGGGTTCAGGCTGATGGTACCGGGAAGCACACCCACAACATTTTCGGCATTGCTCGCTGCTGACAGATATTTTCGGTCTTGCTCGTATGCATCATCCGTTTTAAATCTGAAGAAAACTTTGCGTGTATATATATGCACTCCGTTTTAAACACCACCTGAATTCTGAAAGATTTAATTTTTGTATTAAAATTTGGTTGAAAAGTGGATTTGACAAGAACATAATTTCATATGAATCCGAAACCAACTTCTAGGGTTGACATGGTTTTAAAGTTAATTTGTCAACAAATTACGCGTGTAAATTCTTGACATGTACTATAGCGAGAAAGTGCCGATTCCGTATGGTTTTCGGAGCAGCATGTTCCCTAATATTGTACATCGTATGTGATTGAACCATACATGACATGTACATTTTGGTATCGTGAAACCATGCAGCCGTGCTCCCCCCTTCCCTGGCCCTCTCCCAGATTTACAGATTTACAGATTTACGCCACTGCCTCTATAACAAATGTTTAACCCTTTTGTTATGAGGCCTTTTGTTATGAGTAAATGTGAACCCTAAATGAGGTGAACCCTAAGCGACGGGAAGCGGGACTGCACATCTAATCCAAGCAGTGGCTCGTTTAAACTTAAATGCAAATTAGTCAGTCTCGGCATGTCACGTACAGCTGAGGCAATGTGCTCAATGTCTGTCGGTGTCAAATCACACCTCCTCAGGTTCAGCATATTTAAGTGTATCATTTTCGACAATTCCTTGGCCCACAACTCAGCCGACCTGCCCAATCTCTTGTTGCCATGAAGGACCAAGTCAGTCAGTATGGGCGTGTCACGTGCAGCGGAGGCAATGTGCTCAATGTCTGTCGGTGTCAAATCGCACCAGCCCAGGCCCAGCTTATTTAAGTGCTTCATTTTCGGCAATTCCTTGGCCCACAACTCGGCCGATCCGCCCAATCTCTCGTTGCCATAAAGGCCCAAGTCAGTCAGTATGGGCATGTCGCGTGCAGCCAAGGCAATGTGCTCAATGTCTGTCCCCGTTAGTTCGCAATAACGTATCCAAAGTGTTGTCAGACTTGTCAAGTGTCGGATATGAAGGGCCCATTCTACAGCTCTACTTCCCAATGTATGGCAGAATGTTAAGGTAAGACTGGTCAGGTGTTGGTTGCATTTCATTGACGACATGATTTTCCCAAGATCACCATCCACTAACATACATCGGTAAAGGCTCAGTTTCTCAAGGTTTTCCATGTAACCCAGGACGAAGGCTAAATCACTGACCGAAGACACGAATGCCACCTCAATAGTTTTAACGCGTGCCAGCTGCGCCGTGCGGTTGTCAGATTTACAGATGATTTTTAGAAGGTATGTGAGAATGCGGAAATCATTATTGCCACTCACATAGATATCTGATGGGATAAGCGAGTCGCTGGTGAGACACTGTGGGACTTTGCTTGCCTGGCTTTCCAATAAGCAGTTGCGACTAATCGCTTGTATAACACCTGACTGGTACTTTGGTTTATCATCATCCTTATTGAACTTACTATCAAGGAAGTTTACGATATCAGCCATACACTTCTCATTGTCACCACAACAAAAACGCAACAGGAAATCGTTTGAAACCACGCCCTCCATTGTCTGGCAAAGTTGTCTTAAACTGTTTTGAAATTTTCTGAATGGAACAACTTTGGACACCGTACGCTTTGCAAATCCCAGGTTCGACACATGCACACTCTGCCAGTATTTCGCTGCAGAGTATTCCTGTATTGTCTTGTGCATGAATTGTATGTCATTGTGGGATTTGAGGTTTTTGATAACCCTCTGCTTGGTTAGGATGCCTGCTTTTAGTGCCAGGTTCAGTGCATTCGGTTCAAAATCATCTTCTTGAAACGAGAATTTCTGGTTGGCATTCATGAGTCCGAGCAGCGCAGTTTTTCCTATTGCAATCACTGTTTTTAAAGCATCTTCGTTGCAGATATCCCCTTTTCTTGTGAACATTTAATTAACTGCCTCATTGAAGAGACGTGAAGTTGTTTCTGGGAGTTGTTTATTCTTCCTCCACAACAAATTCATAAGCAACAGTAACATTGGATTTTTAGCAAAATCACGCAGCGTGTTGGACTTTTCAATGGTTTGGATTAGTGCATTTCCACTATCAGGATCATTGTCATAGAATTTCTGAATGTATTCACCGACATCCTCGTCGGTAAACCCCAGAACCTCCAAGTGTGTGCAAGGATTTCGGACGAGTTTGGATGTCAGTGTCCCAAGATGAGAGGGGCGGGTTGAGACACAGATGAAACATTCCCTGTATACCGTTCTATTGAGTGCTTTGAGGACAGAACCGAATGAGGCTGCATTGAGTGTTTCGGTCTTCATTTCGTCAAAACCATCCAAAAGAATCAAGACCTCATTTGGGTTGGCCAGGATGAATTTATCAAGTTCTTTTTTGTCTACTCCTGACTTTTCGCCTACAAGTTGATCGAATGAGGAATCAACGAGATCAGATTCCTGCGACAGGGCACACATCTTTAAAAGAAAGACGAGCTTGAATCTATTCAGCATTTCGCTTACCCTGTTGGCCCAGTCCAATACAATCTTATCAAATATGGTGGACTTCCCAACACCGCCTAGGCCAATTAAAATAAGACGATTGCAATCGTACCAATGTTTGAATATTGTGTCATAATCGGTTGAATATGCAACGTCGTCGGTGTATCTTTCTTCTATAGTACCTTTCTTTGTTCTAATCTGCAGTTTAGTGTAAATGCCAACGATGGGTCTTTGATCATCAGGAATCCCAGGGTTCAACTGAAGATAACTGCGCGTAGTCTGGTACCATTTCACCAGAATGTCCCTAGTCTTGTTACCAGCCTCTTGGAAGCTAGGAGCCCCCAACCTTGGTTCTTGGTCTGGTCTCGGACTATGCTGAGGTGCAGGCACTCCTATTCAGATTAAAAAAAGCAACAAAGGTGGAAGCTGTTCACACAATTGCCAGCTTGTGTACTGTAAAATTCGGATGAAATCAGGCCCTAAAAGGTGCCATATTTTGCAATGAAGCAGAGGCGTCATTTTTCAAGATGCTATCGAGCCACAGTTTTCTGGAGATCATCTTTGGATGGGAATTTCTCCCAAAAGTTAATATTGAGCGCTTTGGGGTGCCACCGAATGAGGCTACATCGAGTGGTTTGGCCCTTGTTACCACAAAAACCACCCAAAAGACTCAAGACCTCAATTGGGTTGGCCAGGATGAACTGATCATTTGCTATTTCCGAATCTTCGTCTAGAAGCTGATCGAAAGAGGAATCAACGAGATGAGATTTCTGCGACAGGGCACACGTCTTTAAAATATAGACGAGCTTAAATCTGTTCAGAATTTCGCTTACTTCATCGGCCCAATCGTATGCAATCTTGTCAAAAATGGTTGACTTACCGACCTCTCCCATACCACAGAAAACGAGGTGTTTGATAAGTTCCCCAGTTCTTGTACTTAATGTTAATATTTTGTCATACTCTGTTGAGTTTCTGGCCATCAGTGACAACTGCTACCCCTTCCCGTGTTTCTAACTGTACTTTAGTGTATATGCCAGCTATGTGCTTCTGGTCATTGTCAACGCCACGCAACAACTGCACGTAACTGCCTGTTGTTTTATAAACTCTCTTTAAAATATCCCTGGTCTTGTTACCGGCATCTTGGTAGCTAGGAGCCGCCAACCTTGGTTCTTGGTCTGGTCTCTGACTAAGCTGAGGTATTGGTGCAGGAATACCTATTTAAAACCAAAACAAGAACAAAGTTTTGCTTCATTACATTGTTTCTGAAATGGATTGTGGCTAGTCTAAAAGAAAATTGTGTGTAAAAAAATTGACTTTGGGATTTCTGGTGCTACTGTAAGACACTGCACAAATAAGTTTGGTAAATAATATACAACTATAGCGCTGTTAGATGCAAACTTGTCAAGTGTTTTCTTAAGGTACATTCCCATTTTTTAAATCCAACAAAAATAAATCCAGACAAAAATCTGGTAACTGCAGGTGTACCAAAAAAATGACTGGACCTCATTCTCCCGAGACTTACTGAGATGATAGCAACTTATCATCTTGTGGATGTGCACCCCAAATAATCCATATCTGGTTCCTCAAATTCTGATTAAAGATAAGTTAAAGTCCGTCGCAATGTACGTGGTATTTACCACCACGCACATTTATCACGATTATTGATTATTTTCAAATTATTGATTATGAACAATAAGACGTCACCACTATAAATACCGCCCTCATAGTGTGTCCAGCATATCGAACTGGCTTATATTTGCACCAACGAAAATAGTTGACTCTTAATTAGCTCGCAAACTGACATAAGTTTTTGTTGTGTCCATGTTTATGTGGTTTACCACCTACTCTTCCAAAATACATTTGAATTGATATAATTTAAGCTACTTTCATTTTGACAAACAAGATTATTTTACCTGGTCCCTCTGTCGGGTAGTTGTAATTAGTGATATTAACATTTGAACCAAGAAAGATAGTGTTGTTGCTACCACTGACTGAGCTGATGTATCCAGTTCGTTGTGGGGAATCTAAAATCAGAAACAAGAATTAAAATATCCTTAAATAAAGTAGCTAATCACATCCCCCAAATTATATTTTGTAGGAACAAAGTACAGGCCGAGTAAAACAAAAAATAATTACATCAAAGTCAATTTTCTCAGAAATTCAATAAGTGTGCCCAAAATGTCCAGCTAATCTGAATAGATCATTCACATTTCGTTAATGTGGAGCTAAACATCGCGATTGTATAATCATCTGTTTATTGTTTCCTCTAATCATTTAAAATAAAAACATAAAGGTGTGTACATTTTTTTGTTTTTTACTCAGCCTATACTTTGTTCCTACAAAACGGGCATTTAGAGGATGTGAGTAGCAAGGCGGGATACCTTGAGAGATTGGTGAATTACAGTACCTTGCTGCCACCTTGGATGCTTACACCTGGTATTATAATACTTCAGAGACAACCCCCTACCAAGTGCCAAACCTTTCTCTTTAGAGGTGAAACGAACTAAACAAATAAGCTTCTTTTCAAACTTGGCTTTCAGACTATTATGTTTGATTCACAATTTCTTTAATGTTAACAAACATGATTGTATTTACCTGGTCCCTCCATTGCGAAGTGAACTGCTCTCGGACCAACAATGGTAGAGTTGTGACTACCACTGACTGTGTCAATGTTCTCGATGGTTCCAGTTTGTTGTGGGGAATCTAAAATCAGAAGCAAGAATTAAAATATCCTTAAATAAAATAAAATGTTGCATGTACTCGATTCAATATCTATTTATTGTCTGTACTTGTAAAATAATGCGTTTGAAAGAAGATAATAATTTTTTTCTGACCGTTCAAATAAAAAAATGGTAAATGAAAAAAACACTACCACTTAAAGGTAGTATACACCATTTGTAATTGCTTGAATTATCATGAATGAGTAGATTTAGGGGGTTGTATTTATAGTAAATATCGTTTAACTGAGCTGTCCGAAGTTATAGAATCATGGATGCCGAGAAAAGCACGAAAAACAGCGGTTTTTTTTCAACCGGTGTCGAGCAGTTATTCTTATGTTATCTTTGTTTTTTCGCGATCGCCGTCCGGCGATCGCGAATTTTTCATTATAAAATTATATTTTTCGGAATAATTACAGGATATCTAGCGCAATCATTTTGCTGGATGCCCAGAATCAACATTTACTTTAAGATGAGTAGGATATTTCTTAATAATTCGGTAGTAAATATTTTCGATATCTGCAAATGGTGTATCCTACCTTTAACAGAATCTTCAGGTGAGGTGGGGTGGGGGAAGGGTGGTAATAAACACCCCTCCACTCCTACTAAGGTAACACTGGCTCCAACATGCGAGGGGGAATATCATAACGTTTGTCTCCCCCTCCCCCCCCCCCCCCTCCACTTAAAAAAAATAATATACAAAAATGCAAAAGAATTTGCTAAAAAAATGATCAGAATTGCCTCAGATCGCACCACAGAGCGTCTAAACTTATTGTCTTGGCCTTTATCTTTCCATTTCCTTTCAATTTTTGGTAGGTTAGCCAATTACAATTTTTAATATTCACACCAAAAGAAAATTCACCTCCCGAAAACCCAAAAAGTGATACTTTCCTACACTGTTAGAAAAGTAGTGTTACCCCAACACCGAAAAACAGTGTTCACTTCATTTGAACACTACTTTTCGGTATTCAAAACGGTGTTCACTTGATTGAACACCGTTTTCTGCTTTCAAAATGGTGTCCACCCAATTGAACACTATTTGTCGGTGTTCAAAATGGTGTTCACTTGATTGAACACCATTTTTTGGTGTTCAAAAATGGTGTCCACTAAATTCAACACTATCTTTCGGTGTTCAAAATAGTGTTGACTAAATTCAACACCACTCTTCGGTGTTGACCCTACTGAACACCATTAAATGTTCTCAATGAAATTGCTGAACACAATACATCGGTGTTGAGGCAGATGGGGTCAAGCAAGAATAAAATACAAAATTTCTGGAAAATAACTAGCTACGTTGTTTTTTATTTTACCCTGTCAAATTGCATGGCAGTAATCTGTCAGTGTATTCAGTCTTAAAGGAGTAGTGGTGACAAAATAAGATGGTGCTAATTATTGTACCGACTGTCTTGTTTTAGAATATCACTACTTTCCGGTGTTCACCAAATATTGGTGTCAATTTAACACTAGTATTTGGTATTGGCCCTACACTACTTTTCGGTGTTCATTCTGCACCGAATATTGGCGTTGGATCAATACTGTTTCTCGGTGTCGAGTAAGGATGTACACCGCCCAAGGGTGTTGAATAAACCCTAGTTTTCAGTGTCCAGGTGAGCTACACCGTTGTTCGGTGTTCACTTGACACTGATCATCAGTGTTCAAGCTACACTATTTAACGGTGTTCAAAAATGGACACTGTCCAGCGGTGATCACTCAACACCGATTATCGGTGTTCAGGGCCAACACCGAAAATTGGTGATGGCAACTAATGAACCCTGAAAAACGGTGTTCAGTGAACACTGTTTTTCGGTGTTGATATAACACCCCTTTTCTAACAGTGTAGCCTGCACGCAGCCATTTTACAAATGGCATCCCTCTACGTTCCAGGGCAATTAGTAGGACCCATTTTTAACCATAATTTTATCAAGTCTGCCCTCATATTGAAGCCCCAAAACCAGGGAGTTGACCCTCGGCTATATTTACACAATCCCACAATTTGTTTTACCAAACGGCCTCCTTCACAACAATTTTTAGGGGGCACATTTCATGCTAATGAGCTCCCGCAGAAATTCTCCCTTTAATGGGGGTAGTGCACCCTAAGGGTCAGCTGACTAGCCAGCCCGCGCTGTCGTGGGTATCTTTCAAATTCAAACAAACAAAATAACAGCCCAGGCCTCAATCTGCGGCTGTCAATTGGGGCCTGTGACTGTTTTACCTCCGATATAGAATTTGGACCAGTTTCTGCTTTTATACCACTACTTACTGACCTGTTGCAGCAGAGGGGGTGGGCTGCGCCTTCTGTTCGTCCATGGTACTTTGGATCACCCGCCCACAAATGCAAGTCCTGTAAACAATGATTGGTAGGTTTACTTTTATTTTAGCAGATTTTTTAATACACCTATCAGTGTATGAGCTCTGACATGACAGAAGGCAAGCATAATAGTCTGAACATTTAGGATTTTCAATAAATATGATCGACATTGCACCAGGGGTATTAATGACAGACAACCAAGCAAGAATGCAGTTCATGCATTTTCAAAACTAACTGATCATCAATTCATATAGCGTTGAATATTACGAGATAATTTAGTTTCGGATACGGCCTTACATTACAGATAGAATGTAGCAGGTTGATTGAGAGACATCCGAGACGACACTGATGAAGCACTGCAGCTAGCTGATACGCCTACCGACCGCTCTCGTGACCACTTGACGGGGCTACATTATATGCACAATTCCCGATCCATTTTACGAGTACATGCTTTATGATTCACAAGGATATCATTATCACGTACAAACAAACTGCAATCGACAAAAACAGAAAGCTGCGGTGTTTGCTTTAAAGGGAATGTACATGTACAACATTTGTATTTGGCTATATTTTTCAGAGTTTAATGGATTTGGGGTGGTTATAGTATGTTATAGCAACTATTGTTACACTGACTTGTTTCACGTTTTGGGTTCGTAGACTATGTTCTACCTATAAAATGGGGGTAACTTTGGCACCCAGTAACTTTGCTAATAACTACATCTCAATACCTTTCTATTTTATAGTTTTACTTGTATTTTGGTGTTTTGTTTTTTTATTTATCAAAATGATCAGGCAAGAGTTGAACATTAATATCAAACTGGATTTTTATGTGATATTTTATAAGTCTCACAAAAATTTCGCTCTAATCAATCTGACCAAAGTTGCCCCTAAATTGACAAAGTTACCCCGTTTTACGGTAGTTTAGCTGGTATACCCAGGCCCTACTTAAAGACTAAACCATTTATAGACGTTGGGGAATTTATAGACGTTGGGGAATTTATAGAAGTTTGAAAATCGCGGACCAGCGCAGGAAAACGATACAAAAAATACCACTGAACTTGAAAATGTCAGCACACCAGGAGCCATGATTTTACAGGATAATTTAGACTGTCATTCCCTATAACAGTCCAGTAAAGTATTTGTTTATGTTTGCAAAATGTTGTATCCCCTTTAAATCTTTGCAAATGGCGCATCGATATAATAAACTAGATTGTGTCCTAGCAGGCTTTACACAACATCTGGGTTTCCCCAAAGAGTTCTGAAGTCCACACTGGATACGCCCCTGATATGCAAAGATGTACAAAGTTGACGGACAAAATGGGTGATGACGCGGTTTCAAGTGTTTGTCATTCTTTGAACGGAATCTATTCAATGCAAATACATGTACTACGGAGCATGTAAGTTGACTTCAAAATCTTGCGAGATTTGTCGAGAATACACCACACCCGGTCACCATGACGATCTCTACAACGTGTCCAACATCCTATTTTGCGTATATATTTTGCACCATGACTGAGCCAATCTAATCAACGGCAACAGCAATAAATGGATATTGAAAAAAAATGCGAATTAGGCCGTGGGCCAGAAATCGTAGCTCGCCTAGAAAATGAAGTCCATTCAAGGTTTTTGGTGGCAACTTTTAAATGGTTGTTCTTTGTTAATTCGAGGGTGCTGAATTCAAATCTTTCTGTTGCCCAGCTGTCAGGTTGCACGTTTAGGCACAATCTTCATCTACATTTTAATCCCCATAAACATACGTTTGGGGGCCTCTAACAGCCGTTGTTTGACTCCATACCCTTAAGAATCTCAGCAACGGCTTATGTAATCCCACTGCAGTTGTCACCGACTTAGATTAATTAATAATTAACTGTACAAATATGCCTGTTCATAGACAATAGAATTTCACAAATGCCATATTATGTAAAAACAATGCTTTGATCGTATACGTTATTTACAATGTTTTATTTTCAGCTCGTTTTGGGGGAATTTTGTCAATAAAGATATAATTGAAATTTGTCCTATAAGAATAAAGTCATTCATGCCAACAAATATATTTGTAAATGTTTTATTTTCATAGTAATTAGGTAAGATATGATTACAAAAATAACACTTAAACCATTGAATATGGCCTAACATATCACTGAGTTTGTTCATGCCAGCCTGAAAGTACTGTAGCCAAGCATATTTACAAGTGGTGTACGCCAACATAAATATGGCTGGCGATGAATACATCTACATGTATACCTTTCAATACTTAGTGAGGGGTACAAGACACTTTGTCTACTCATCATAATCAATGTCGCTTTCACTTTCTTCATCGCTGGACAGGCATTCGGTGCCTTTGGTTATGCTACTGAGTTATGATGTTGTCGCAATCGCTGCAACGCAATTCGCCAGCCACACAGGAACAATTTTCCTTCTTGCACTTGCAAGAACTATTTTGGAGGCCACAGGCAAGGAATTCCACTAAAATACAAGGTTCTATCCTTCCATCTCCCAACCATGGCCAACTGGACTGGGAGGCTGCTCTCTCACTTCCAGAGAGCGCCTATACAAAGCTGCTTGATATGATGCTCGTGTGGTATGTAGTTGGAGGGCATCCCTTCATCAACCCGGCAAAGCACATGCCTGACCGTTGCTCCTTCTCGCTAGCATGTCTTCTCTTACGAGGGAATTACCGCTTCTCCTTCATCAGCACCTCCTCCACTGGTTGAGCTCTTTTCCATCCTTTCTTTTCCAAAGACTGATTGCATGAACAAATTAAACATCATCCCACCTGCATGACCTGTCCACTATCAGATTGAGCCTATGACTAAGCCAATTAAATATGTTGTGCGACTGTGATCAGTGAATTGTAGGACAGAAAAAAACAAACCCATGAGTCTAGGACTGTGAAAAGGGTTTTGTTTATGAACAAAAAAATTGTTCATGAGACCATAGAGCAAGAGATTAATTTAATACACATGCGCGAGTGAAACGGATATAGCTTATTAAAACTGTATTATTTAGGCTTATACATATGATGTACTATTATTCATTGTTTTTATGCCATCAATAATAATATTGTCAACAAAAGAAACAACAGTATTATTTATACTCATCTTTTTTTGGGCAAACTAACTTCATTTTGGTCTCAGTAACAGTGTCTCTAATGCTAAAATAGCCCGAGACCATGTCATGGCTATTCCCCATTGGAACTTTACCTCTGGTACTAGTAGTAGTACTAGTACAGTACTGGTTTGGTCACTCGTTTTTTTTGCTATTTCGTTACTTTCAAGTTTCAATCGCAACCCCCCTCTCCTTTTCATCCAATTCTTTCCATTGCTGACAACAAGTTACACATTTCTGCCAGCTCGTCTCTGAAAACGGTGTAATTTCCCCCTTTTCTTCGCAGACGTGGCAAACGCACGCCCAATTCAAGGGCGTCGCCATATTGCTTCTGCCTTCCTCGTTCCCGGGTACATTAACGCGATTTTCTAAGTAGCCCACGAAGCGATGATTCGAGGTTGCAGATACCGCCCTCTGTTGGTGGTTCAAAAAACGTCCACGAAGCGACGGAAAATTGAATATTTTCAACCTTGATTTTCACGTTAACGTGCAACGTTCAGTGCGGGCAACAGAAGAAATATCAATCTGTGACACAAAATGTGTTCATTAGAAAAGAAAACAAGTTGCCACCGAAAACCTTGAATGATCTTGCACGTTACGATTTCTGGCCCACGGCCTAAATGTATTACTATAGGTTTTCCCGGCCAATTTCATCACAAATAAATTCAATTTCAATAACACACATTCAAATTCACAACGTCGTGAACCACAAAACGATCGAGGCTCGATATTGTGTTTTCCTTTATTCCTATGTTATACCCAATCCCCATTGCTTTGCGCTTGCACCGTCGATCGAGGACCGAATTTTTCCATTCATACCGGCTTTTGTTTCCTTTGTTCTCCTTTGTGTCTCGCCCCTCGGTCGTTATGTGGTACCAGAGCACGCCCTTCCTTATAATTCAATTAAATTAGGGTTTTCTTTTTAGCTACTATTACATTCAAGTTCGTGCTTGTGCACACAGGGTTTCTTTCTTTTCATTCAGGTTCGTTTTAGTCATTCTATTTCATTTATAGGCATTCAAGACTACTTTTTCACCATTCTTCAGCTGAATTTCTACTACCTACCGGTATCTACAATTTATAAAATCTAATTAAGACTAATCTAATTAAGTTTTGGTGTTTTTTTTCGTTTATGGGCAATGAATTTCAACTTCTTTGCGTTCAAATTAAACACGAGTTGTGGCTTGTTTATTCGAGGAAGCTGTATGGCAAATTTTGGCAATAGACTCGCGCTTGAGTTTTTCTTGTTAGATGCGTTTCCGTGTTGTTTGCATTTCATTTACGTCATGTATTTTTGTTTTTGCAATAATTCCTTGTGCGTTGTTATCCCATTATTAAAATTAAAGCCTGTATATTGTATCTAGAAGAATGTCAGTTAAAGTTGGAAAGGTTATGGTGATAAGTTTGAAATAAAAACAAAATCTTTCGCTACAGCCTTGTGATCGTTTGCACTGGTCTTTATGTTTTCTTCTTTATTTTTTGCTAATGTTTGGACCATGTCAAATTAAAAACTACACTAATGTTGTTAAGACATACAAAAGCTTAAAATTATCAGGGGGTCGTTATAAAATTAACTAAAACAAGAATGTATGTTTTCTATGCTTCTAATCGTTTCTTTATATCTGAAGTTTATTTAATCAGTGTTTGCTAACGTGCTACGTACAATGTAGGTATCTCGCCAGAAACGTTTGGCTGTGGTTGTATCATTTCACACACTTTTCAAGAGTTATTTTGACCGACATTCAGTTATACTGACTACGGGCAGCCATCTTTTCGTTCAAATTCGCTCTACATAACGCAGAGGAATGAGTGTGAAAATGAATTCTCCTCAAAATATCTGCCTTTATAGGCACCTACGAAATCAAAAAGCACATACCATAAAAACCAATTTGAATGTGAACATTTGAAACATGTTTGCCAATTGATGAATGGCTGACCCGCCTCTTGCTGCTGGCTTTTATGAAAGTGAATGATCCTTGCAACCTCATGAATTTGAACGATCTTATTTGGCCAGTGCATGCTAACTGCTGAAATGGAATTACTCCTTTTGACTGTTGAATGCTGATGCAAAGGAGCATTCATTTTCAAATGAAATTGAATGAGCCGGGTATTAAATTGATTGAATTTATGTTTAAATTTGCCGGGAAAACCTATATTATAAAATTTAATTGGCTGACCTCAACTTTCGTTCAACGGTCACGCAAATAACAGTTGGGAAATTCAAACACGGGAGTCTGTGACTAGACTAGTCAGTGTTTGGTACCGAGACACTCACAGAAAAAAGTGAACGTGAACTGGCGAGACAAAGGCCGTGTCCGAATCACTTGGCTGCGGCTTGAAATTGCACAGGAGTCTATGATGAGATGTGGCTAAAGCCGCTATACCATAGACTCGTGCGTAATTTCAAGCCTTAGCCAAATACATGTAATTCAGACACGACCTTATACACAGTCTATTGGATAGATTGGAGGGATTTAAAGCAAATATTATTACACTGACTTGTTTCACGTTTTGGGTTCGTAGATGTTGGCAAAATCAAGAAAACCAATCATGTTCTTGTATAGACCCGTAAAATGGGGTAACTTTGGCAACTACATTTCAATAATTTCAATTTTTTTAGTTTTACATGTACTTGTATTTTGGTGTGTTTTTTATAATATCAAAATTATTGAGAAAGACTTGAACAATAATATCAAACTGGATTTTATGTGATATTTTATAAATCTCACAAAAATTTACCCCTGAACGATCTGGTCAAAGTTGCCCCCAAATTGACACAGTTACGCCGTTTTACGGTAGTCTAGCTGGTACCCAGGCCCCACTTAAAGATGAAACAGAGCAATTTATAGACATTGGGGAATTGTAAAGTCAGAAAATCTTGGACCAGCATTGGAAAATGATACAAAATACCACTTTACTTGAAAATGTCAGCACACCAGGAGCCATGATTTTACAGGATGATTCAGACTGTCATTCCCTATAACAGTCAAGTAAAGTATTTTTTTATGTTTGCAAAATGTTGTATACCCTCTTTGCAAATGGCAGTAAATACTTTATTAAATTTGTTTTTTAAGTTTGAACAATCAGTCTTGAATGAATTAAGCTTTTTAGACAAAAGCATTCTATAAGCACACGACCGAGTACTTTCTGAGTACATTCCAAGTACTTCTGTCCCAAAGATCAAAGATGCTTTTCAGAGTCACATTGTTATATACCCTTTAAATCTTGGCAAATGGCGCATCGATATAATAAACTAGATTGTGTCCTAGCAGACTTTACACCAAATCTGGGTTTTTCCCGAAGAGTTCTAAAGTCCACTTATTCAAAGGGGGTGTCGGGTTGTCAAATAAACTCAGCAATGAGACGCATGTGGAACAATAACTGGTGTATTAAATACATGTAGATGGTGACATAATGTTGCTTGACATGACATGGCTTTCAATGGTTTGGCTTGACATAGCTTCAAGTTGACGTTACATACATTGCTTCACGGTAGTTACATGTACATGGTTCATGGTCATGGTTTTCATGGTTCGACTATAAAGAGAATAAATAATGAAATTCACTAAATACATGTTACCAAATATTTGTCACTAAAGCTTTCAGTTTCACATGTAGGTTATAAGCAACAAAGAAAATAAAACTTAGCACTTAATGCATGAGTAAGCTGTCTCATTGGCAAT